>CM077465.1:48802925-49402925 GCA_039654755.1 Calcarius lapponicus | reverse complement strand
TGAATTTCTGTTGCAGTCCAGCTATTTTTAGTTTGATGGCACAACACTGAAATGCAACACAAAGCCAAACATCTGCTCTTATTTACTGTAGGAATAATAATTACTCTAAGGGTCAAGACAGCATAAAATCATTGTCCCCATAAGCAGACAGTTACTTGGAAGGAAGCACTTTCTGTGAATTTTTTTCTGCTTTCTGCCTTCAAATTCAAAGGAAAGACAGTTCACCCCATAGAACTTAATGGTACCAAATTTATTGTAATTTCTTTGATATAGAATTCAAATGACCTGCTCTTCTTGTTATAGTCTGTGTTAATGTATCATATAACCTACCTACCATTGCCTAACTTCCCTGATCTTTTACAAAAATAAGTAGAACTCAGTGAGGCAGAGATGCTTTAAGATCTCTGGACAAAGCCTACATCTCACTCTCACAGGCTCTGCTATTGCAGATTTAGTTCTTATAACTGTATGGAGTGACCACAGACCTTGTTTTAGAGATTTAGAACTATATCTGCCTAATTTTTTTACATTATAAGAAGCAATGGTTAACTAAATAGTGTTCTTGCAAAGAGGGAATCATGACTAAGAGGACATTATGAATTTC
Source organism: Calcarius lapponicus (assembly GCA_039654755.1). Classification (NCBI taxonomy): domain Eukaryota; kingdom Metazoa; phylum Chordata; class Aves; order Passeriformes; family Fringillidae; genus Calcarius; species Calcarius lapponicus. Next base: position 49,402,321 of record CM077465.1, on the reverse strand, counting down.
ATCTGTAGGTTTTTCTGGCAGTTAGGTACAAACCAGCATGATCAAAAAGAAGAAAAAAATATTTACATGGCATTTATATTCAATTCCCTTTTTAGCAAAATGTACCACATGCTTTTTTCATGCAAGGACAAGTCTGTATTTGTTACATCAAAAGGCAACTTTTCTATAAAGTCAAATATTATTAAATCAAACTGAATATGTACCTGTTACCAATTATTTTTTATGCATTATCAAAATTAGTACATGGAAGAGGTGACTCAAAAGATTGGTTTCTATTAGTCACTGTCAGTCACTGGATATTTGAGAAACTCATAAGTGGTACTTCTGTCATCTTTGACTTGCAACAATTGCACCAAATAATTAACACTCACTGAAAAACTTCGTGGTGTTTTATTCGAAGCATTAAACTAAAGGTTCTCTGTGTGCATATACCCATGTGTTTGTACTGCATCTTTACTTGTTAAACAAATAAATATCATTTGTTTACTACAATGTTCAAACCCAAACCTGAAAATCCCACTGAAGTACTGGCTTTGAGCATCTCAATGCCAACCTCACACATGGCAAATGAATAACATTAATACCTTTATTCTTGCTGCTGTTCTTCTGTTTATGTCAGAGAATTTGTCATTTGTAGTCCAGTTGCAAGCAGTGGGAAAATTCTCCTTCCTTCAGCTTTAAAAGACTGTTTCTGAGACTTTGTAATGTGTATATAGAGCTTAATGTCATTTCTTATCACAACAGGCTGAGAATGTGGAAAGGGAAGACAGACAAAAAGTGATTAATTGTTGCTTCTCTAAATTTCCTCAGAGAGGTGGCAACAAATAGGCTAGGGTAAAATGTGAGGGCATGGGGGGAAAGGAAAATGGCTAAAAAAGCTGAGCAACATGGGTATTTACAGAGAGAAAACAGTGCAGGAAGAAATGAAATATATTGTAGAAAAGTAGAGCTGGATTATAAAACCTGATCCTAAAGAATAAAATGCAAATATAATTGGTAAACAGAATAGTCAGATAATTCTAAGGTATGTGAGTCAGCTTTCCTGAATTAATCCCATGTCTACCTTCCACCAGAATTAGTTTCCTGTCTACCTTTCACAAAGCGATCTCGAAAAAGATGCAATCTCATTTAGTGCCTCAGCTTCCTTATCAACAAAACTAGAACATAAAATACACGTCTCACAGAAAGATAAGACCTTTTATTTGTGATAAAGGAGTAATGGCACTAATTTACTGCTATTAGAGAATGAAAAAGTACTTTGGTTTTTACTATTTGGTATGCAGATGCTTAGTAACCATAAGTAAGAAAACTTCCATTGTACCTGGTACTGTACAAAAACCTAGAAAGAAAGAAATTCTGACACTGAAAGTTACAGATATGAAAAATTATGGGAGAAACAAGAGCACTTGACAGCTTCACAAGAAAAGTCTAAACATTGTAGACCTTGTATGTGTATTGAACTAGTTTTTTTGTGTGTGTGAGAGTGGAGAAATGTGGTGCAAATAGAAGCTGGGTAAAATTAATATTGTTCTTAATTTCAGAATTGTTATTCAGCAAGAAAACCAAGAGAAACACAAACTGAAAGACTACAGAAATTACAGACAATGAAAAATCTGAAGTTTTTTTCATCCAAGAACAGTTAGTGTGAGATCACTACCTTTCATAAAAATAATAAATGTTTTTTATTTTATTCCAAACAGGAAAAAAAACAGGTTTCTGAAATTTGAAAGTGGTCAATAGTGACAATAGCAGCCAAGAGAAAGGAAGAGATTTTCATAACTAAGAAATCATACATAATTTCAGAAACATCAAAGTATGTATTGGTAATGGACACTTCTAGCCTAAAAGCAGATAAGGCTTAGAACTTACTTTCACACATCTTTCCTTCCAATTCTTGGACTATTCTGAGGTTTTCTTTATTATTCACAATGAATTAGCCGAATGAATGAGCAGACTCACCAGATACATAATGGACTTGTAAAACTATTTCCTTTCCGTGCTCAAACCAGATAAGCAGATGTTAAGAGGAGAGAACACTGAAACTTTCCTTTGCTTTCTGGCTTCTGAAAGAGTTGTAATTCATGTTTCTCAGACCATGAGGAGGCATGAGATGAAGGACCTAGTAAAAGCCTGAAGATAACATTCTCCTTTTTCATCAAAGCTATTTCACAAGGATATTTGACTCACAAGAGTAACAGCATTTTCAACATATATCCCATGTGCTCTCCAAGATTTTACCTTCAAGAGGTTTTAATCCAGCAGTTAGTTTGTTTGTCTGATGCTCATTTATGTTCTCCTTCATAATAGGTTTTGTTTTTATAGCACCACAGAGCTTTGGCCACACTACAAAGTTTTTTTAAAGAAAAGAATTGAATAGACTGCTATATAGGTAATTTATGCAGAAATTACTGTCAGCCGTATGGGCAGCTACCAAGCCTCACTGTGACTGGAACTAATAATTTTATCAAGATATGATAATTTCATTTAACATTAGCAAACCATCTGGTGTCTTTAAATCTTGTTGTAACACAGTGTCACTGTTTTACTGAATCCACTCTCAGTAAAACAAGACAAAAGTAGCTAAGGATAAACATATACACAGATGATAAATTTATCCTCTCAGTTATCTTTGTGCAACCCCTACCCCCAGAACTCATACCCTCTTAGACTTTTGAAGTACAAGAGTATACTAAAACCTAATCTGATCTCCTGTACAATGAAGGCTATCTCTTTCATCGAGTAACCTCTAAATAAAAAGAAAAGCATGCTTGTGTTATGCTGTATCTATCTTCCTCATAATGGCTGTCTTTGATGGATGAATCCAACCCACTCCTAGATAAGTTATACCAATGGTTAATGACTCTCATTCTTAAAATATGCACTTTATTTCTAGTCTGAATTTCCCTAACTTCAGCTATGAAACATTGGATCTCATTATGCCTTTTTCTGCTAGATTAGTGAGTCATCTACTGTCAAAAGTCTCATTCCCATTAAGGCATTTGCAAACCATGATCAAGTCACTTCTTAACCTTCTCTTCAGCAGATTAAACAGACAGATCTTTTGCCTCTAACTGCAATGCTTATTTTCAGACCTACAGTCATTCTTTCACCTTTAATGAACCCTTTCCAATTTTAAGCATATTTTCAAAGTGTGATGACCAGGACAGGACACAAAAGTTCATTAGAATTTTCCTTAATGCCACACAAAATGGCACTTCCTACTTGATATTCAGTTATCTATATATCAGAGAATATAATACATATAATTTAAAACTGTTTTATCAGAGTCCTGTGCTTGAATGCTCTGTATTTTTTAGCATTCTCTATGTGATATTCAATTCTAGCAGAACCTTGTAATGCAATTCCACTTAAAGTGTTATTTTAAAATATTTTCTTGCATTTTTATCTTTTTTATGTAAGGAAATCACATTCTCAAAGTAATTAGCTTTTGCTGACTAGAAATATGTTTTGAAAACACGTAAATGCAGATGAACTATGTTGACCAAAATTATAGTACTTTATTTTCTGATAACCCCACATCATTAGGGAAAAATACCTAATTTCACCAGTAAGTTCACGATTAAAGACTGTATATATACACATTTTTTTTGGTTTATCTTTCATGGAATACATGTAATTTCATTTCATATGTAATTAACCTCATTCCTTACACAGGCAGCTCTGGTGAATAGTATTTACATCAAGAAAACCTTAATGTTCTCCTGGGGATTGCTTCAGACACTGAATGAATCAAATGGGATTGTATAGTTTTCATTTACTTTCCTATTTGAGCATGATTTTCACTTACTGATCATCTGCAAGAGCAAACGTAGCTATGTCTGATGCTTAAATTTAAATTAATTTCATTAGATAAATAATATCCATTAATAATAAAAATATTAATAGTAGTAGTAAATTAATTACTTTGCTACCAGATGAGATAGTAACAACAGAAAAATGTTTCAAATCAGTTGGTTCCAAGTTGGAACAGTTCTTAATTATTGGTAAAGTTTCATGCCATAAAACACTTGCTAATAACAATCTGTTCACACAATAATCCAGAAAATATATGTTTTTCAATAGAATAAGCCTTAATTTGACCTAAAATTTATCAGCTGAATAAATAAATCCTATGTTTTCTTAAGAGTTGTCTTTTTCACTCATAGTGAAGAAGGAAAATTCATTAATGTAAAAAAAGTAATGCTAAATTATGTAATCGACGTACTAAATCTGTTGTGTTTAAGTCTAGGGTCATTTCAACTGCAGATAAAAATCTTCAATGAAGAATGTGGAAATGCTATTTCATTAGACATAAGGCCACTTTAGTTCTTGGATACAACACATTAAATAATCACAAAATATATCAGAAGAATAAAGAGAGCAGAAAGGAATAATTGGGCAGAAAAGGGAGTACTATATTAACATGCAGAGGGGAAAAAGTCTACAGAAAGAGGAATAGTCTCTGTCCATTTAGAAATTTAGAAAACCCATATTAGGAGTATTTAAAAAAAAAGTGAATCAGAAAATTAAAGATGAGAAGGAAAACTAAAAATTTAAAGTTGCATCCTAATATTTCCACAGTGTCCACAGTTTGAATCTGAAATAGAATTAGAGCAAAATTTTCTGCCATACTAAAATTAAGTTAAATCCCTAGAGTGTTTTCTGGTAGTTCAACAAATACCTTGTGTTATTTCTTTATGTCTCAAGACAAAAGTAATTTTGACTCACTTAAACTCCTCAGTCTTTAAACTTTCAATGTTATTTTTAACTACTTCACATATTTCCTGTCACAAAGAGATCTCTAATTGATTAGTTACTTCTATCAGTTTCATCAGCTCCTTTTCCAATGAGTATTCTGAGAATACTTAGAACATTCCCAATGCATGGTTTAAGTTAAGCAGCCTGAAACGTTCTGAGGTATTGGAGTTGAATGATTTTTATTTCCAAGCAGAAGCTGAGAGCCTTAGAAATTATTTATTTTTTAAATTAAAACTATTGGTACACTTTGATTTGGTACAAGGTCTATGGTCATAAGATCAAATAGGGATTATTTAGCCTTGATATGTAAACAAATCTTGTGTTCTCTAAATTTCATGAGAGAAACTGAGCACACAGTCTTCAGTTTCTGTACCAGTTTAAAAGCTACCTTGGTACTTAGTTTGCTGATTACAAATGCCAATGTGACAGCCAACACAGAGCTTTAGGTCATAGCATAATAATTCTTAAAACTTGGCTATATTAGCCAAGAAGTCTTCAGAAATTAACATAGATCAGGCAAATATTGCTAAATACCGCTCTGGAAGATCTGAGACACCTCTGTGCCATCCAGCATCAGGAGTTAGAGAACAAATCATCTTCTTTCATAAATATTTATCACTAATTTAAGTCTGCTTAAATGCCTGATGAATCTAGACAAAAAATATTTTCCTCTAATTCAGTATCTCACTTCACTCTATGTCAAATTTAATTATCTTAGTAGCAGGTTAAGAGGAACAGAAAAACTGGGATAATCTGAGCTTTTTACATGGACCCAAAATTTCATTCAAAAGTTTGTCAAAATTATGAAGTCCAAAAAGTTTTCCTCAGTACAGCCACTAATATCCGTTGTGTTTCTTGAGTAAAGACTACTATTAGGTATAATGCTGTTGAATTAAAACTAACTTTTAATATGACAAAGTTTAATCTTGTATGCAGCTATAGAAGATCTGAGGAAAGTACTCAGGTTTCTTCATGTACTTTACTGCTATAAATTCAATTCATTAATAGAAAATCATAAAAAAAAACCTGTGAAAGATTTTTCATTTGATTCCTTTGCTATCCTTTTCATAAAAAAAAAAAAAAAGGTTTCTACTTTTTTTTTGACAGCATCAGGAATCATAGTAGCTGCCCTTCAGCAAGGCGCAAAAGCTTTCCCCCCCAAAATCATGTTATAACATCCCAAACAGAATATAAAACTTACCTTGAAAAAAGTCATAGTTGCTCCATCTTCAACTGCCCCATACTCTATCTTTGTCTGCTTGGCCAAGTCGTCAGCAGAATCAATAGGAGACTCCATCCGTTCCACTGTCAGAAAGGCGGCTAGGTTAGCAGTGTACGAGGAAATGATGATAAGTGTGAAAAACCACCAAATGCCTCCCACTATCCTGGTGGAGAGGGCTTTAGGCATGAGCTCAGAACCTAACAAAAACCAGGGGAGAAAGGTGAAACGGATGCACAGAAAACAATTAATAAGTGTTCAGCACTTTTTGCCACAGTGGGGAAATGGAATCACTGTGCAAAAAAAATCTTTAAGCTACAGGTTTAGATGTACTGCTTGTAAAAACACACACAACTGAAATGCAAAATAACTGGTTAAATTTATAAAGACGTATCTTTTTGGAACTGTGGGAATCAAAATATAGTAATGGGAGATTCGGTGGTCAGTGCCATTTTAGAATTTCTAAACATATATATAAAAATACCAAGAGTAAAAGAGCAGTTACTTCAACTTGCTTTCCAGAAAAAATAAGCAATTGATGAAGGTACCAGATATGAAATAAAGGATTTCATATCTGAAAAGGAAAACCTTAAATCTATTATAAATATGCTTTTAAGTTTTTTTCATTTGCATTGCTGTAAAGGATAGTTTATTAAATGTTGAGATAAAAAAATTAACATCTCCCATCTCTATGTTTAGCACCACAATTTCATATAAATATGGGTGGCTATGCTAAAATCTTCAATTTAATAGAATAGCAATAAAAATATTAGACTTCTATACATAAAAATTGATAAGGATAGATTATAATGCATTGCTGGAGTTGCCTGCTCATGGCACTAAAGAATGGAGGGGGAGACAGACACTGTATCATAATTTGCATAATTTTTAATGCAAATTTAGAGCCTAATGAGACAAATTGAAGCACATAAACTCCTCTTGTGTCTAATTACAAAAAATAGGAATAAATTAAATTCACTGTAATATACAATTACAAATATTTATCATAAATGACCATGTATGGATTTTTTCCATAATGTTATAATTGAATGAAATGAAATTTCTAATGATGTCAAATAAAAAATTTCAAGCTTCATTTTAAGAACTTTATGTAAGATCTTTTAGAAGTATCTGGAAACTTGTTTTCAAGGAAACAGTTTCATCATATCCACTATATCATTGTACCGAAACAACCCCTTTTTGTTAATTGGTTACTGTGTTTGCTCTTATATTTCCTGGGTAAAATGGAATGAAGGCAAGATGGACTATTTTATTCCTGTTAAATTTTAGTGCTTATATTGAATTAGTTAAGGAACTGGTCCAGCAAGGTAACACATCTTCATATAGGTGAAAGATTATGTCAAACTTCCAAACTCAATGTGAAAAAAAGAACAGAAGGGCTGGGGAGGGAAGGAGGAAGAAAACAAAAGAAAGGGAAAAAAGAAGTGGTATCATAACTGGACTACTGTATTCAAAAACAGCCCATCTTACCCTGCAGTTCATCTTACCCTTGCTGTTTCAAACAAAAAAGGCTGACAGACTTGGACATGACAGCCAACTCCAGCGCCAGACTCTGCCTAGAATTCTGCAAGGGAAAAAGTAGAAAAGTACCTGTCTGATGGAGTTGCTCCTAGGCCCTGTTAGTCAGACACTTAGACACCATAACACTAAGAGATTTCCCAACAAGCCCACTACATTAACTCTTTTTAATTGCTCTCATTTCATTTTAAAAACCAACACCAGTAAAGTCAGACAGGACTGGAAAGAAGAGAAGAGTGGAGACATTGGCTGCAGTTCCCCCAGTTCCCACGAGCTCGTACCTTACCAGGGACTGAAACCGAGTGCCACCTGGGCCCATGAAACAGAGCCTGGTCAGGGGCTGACTGTCATGTACCCAAGGTAACGTCATGTCCAGCACTATATCCCACAGTTTCCTGGGAGCGAGAGGTGCCAGCAAGACATGCATGAGTTTCCTCTATCATGTATCCTCCAGCGCTAAGCAAATCTTTTGTAAAGAAGCAGCACTTCATACGTTGAGATGAGTATGGCCCAAGCATTTCTATATTGTTTCTAATGGAAAGTTATTGCTATTAGGTGAGAACTTCCATGCTTGTCTGAAAGCCTACTTTTAGATGACTTCGGGTTTTTGAGGTTTCTTTTTAAATCAATCAACAAAGTCAAGACTAATGTTGCATCCTTGAAATGGTGCCTTTAATTTTTATTAAAGGCTGAACTGAGTAAAGGTAAAACAATATAAGGCAAGGACAGAGGGTCAGCCTTAATTCTGAAAAACTAGTTTTCCTTCAAGGAAAACTATTATCCTCCAAAGATATCTTTTAAAATGAAGGTTGGAGTTTTTTTCTTATTTTGATTCTCAAAAGCAATGTTTAGATGTTACAGACTAAAAAACCTTTTTCTTGCAAAAAGATGGTAGAAAAATCTAAATTGCTTTTTCCATCATAGAAGCATAAAGCCACATAAGAAATAAAACTCAGCATTGATAGAAATTCTGACAATCCTGAGAACTGTGAATGGAATTTGAAATACCCTCTTTCATTCAGCATCCCTTTTTTTCATAGCTTCCTTAAAAACAATCATTATCTTACAAACATGTATTTGGCAATTGTGTTACAACTGTATAATTTCTTGACATATATATTGACAACCTAGTTGATAGTAAACACTTAGTCAACTATAGATGCATTTTTATTTCTGATTTGAAATCCGGATTCCTTTTTACCCATTAATTCATGTTTTTCTGAGCATAGTACTCATCTTGCTGAGGCATTAGATACTTTTTAAGCCTACCGACCTGATATATTACAGAATATTTACTGCAGTTACAGGAAAGCTTCATGAAATCATTTGATGAGTTAAAACCAGGATTTATTTATAGCTGGTATACTTATAATGGCAAGTTTTAAAAATGATTGCTCAGGTATATTCATTAAAACAACTCTACCAATATGCGCTTGTTCCTGCCAACATTTTTTATGATTTTTTGGGGGTATATGCAATGGTTATTTTTCCAGAAAGGAAAGCCATTCCTCTTAATGGCTCCTTAACAGGACTAACAATCTTTTGTATTATGCTATACTGCCTAGTGAAATGCAAAAATGCATTTCCTAGTCAGTGCAAAAAATGAAACTGTGCTATTCAAATGTGTCTGATATTATATGACTGTGTTCAAATCCTTATGGAAAAGGGCAATAAAATGGTGATATATTTTTATGGATCCATATATTTGGTATGCTTTCAAAATAAGAGGAATATGACAAGGAAATTACAGATTTTTAAGAATGTGCTTAAGCATTTTACTTGGTTATAGCTAAAGCTGCATGTTGGTTTTACTCTGAGCAATATGACTCCACAGCTGCCAATTTTATTGTCAGCAATGGCATCAGTTTCTCAGTGTATGGATTGTTGAATATAGACATTGTTGAGTGGTCATTCTGATATTAAAAATATAAATTATAGCTGGACAGGATTAAATCTCCTATATTATTTTATTTTATAGGTTCTAGCTACTAGATAAATTCTTTCTGTAGTTTAAAGGTTTCTAGACCAAAATTAAACAAATTATAGATTTTTACATTATAGTCTTATCTGATGAAGGTATACTCATTTTTAGGTTTTTAAATGGGTTTTTTTTTTAGTAATTAGCCTAAAAATTAGTTTTTTTAGGTAATTAGCCTAAAATTTAGGACAGATTAGCTCATTTAATTATGCAGTAAGGGTTCCCTGTTTAGGAAATAAACTGTATGGCTATGCTGTACTTTTTTTAAGTCTTAAATTTTTAATCTGTCTTCAGGCTAATTCATAAGGTGTTGGGAATGCCTGAATAATCATAAAAAAGCTGGTTTATGGCTACATGCACAGAGGCACCCATGCAAGTGACTTGCACCAGAGAACTGTTACCCCCAGCAAAAAGTGGGACATGGTGCCCAAGAGAAAGAGCAGACTGAGTCGTATACCTTGCTGCATGAGAGCTCCAACTCCAAACCAGAAACTATTTAGCAAGGTAAAATTGTTTTCCACCACGTCTGAATCAGGGTTGCAAGGATGTGGATTATACCACTCATAGGGACTAAACCTGTGGTAATTGACAGAAGAAAGAGAACAGATTTAAAATGCAGCCATCACAAAGTCTATCCAGCAAAACTGCTGCAAAAAGAAAGAAAAACAAGAGAGGTTATAAAGAAAATAGTGATTGAAAGTTTTTACAGTGTGATTGCATTACAGTTAACAGCAATATTAAGAAAAAACAATATTGAAGATTAACATTCTTAAGTGCTGCTGATACTGATAAAGTTGCATAAAGATTGGCTCTGAAAGTTTCCAAGTGCCACCTGTAAACATCAAAGCACTTATTCTTTTATTGACACCAACAGAATTCCAGACAATTGGTCCCATTTAGGATTAGGCTCTTATAACCACTGTGTCAGTATTTTGCATCTTGAAAGAAAATTAACATCTGTTAAATCACAGAACTTCACTAGAAAAAATAATACATCAGGCAAAATGCTTTTTTCTCATTAAAATTACAAATAATGAATATAACATAAAATAAATAGCTAGCAGTAAAAGTGACTTGGTTAATCACCAAACACTACAATTCACAGAAAAAAAATACTATGGCAAATTAAAGGAATTGCATCCTGTCCTGTGAGGTGCACAGTAGCATCCCTGGAAAGGTTTTCCAAAAGAAGCTGGGGACACTCACAAGCACCTTGCAGGGCCAGGCTCTGAGAAAAGAGAAAAAAAAAAAAAAAAAAGAAAAAGATAAAGGAAAAGACAATTTAATTAATTATCTCAAAAATAGATTGAACAGAGATAGTAGAAAGATGCCTGAGTCTGGCAATAGATTACAAGCAGATTATATACAATCAATCTAATTCATGGCTTTGCAACTGCTGTGCACCATTATGAGTTCATATCTAAATGCTATTTTATCAATTGTAGCTAAAACAAGCAAACATGTCTAGATAAATTATTCTTCATTACAATTTCTTTTGTAAAATAAAGATTTTCAGTTCTCTCTTCCTCATGGTATTTTTGGAGAACTAAATTTTAATGGCAATGTGCAGGATTATTCTAATCATTTTAGAGTTTTAATCACCATGCCTGGACTTGGAGGCACACTGTTGAGAGAGACTTTTATTTTATGCTTAAATCATGTCTTCAAATCTTTGATAATGAATACATGTGTAATAGTTGCATGTGCATAATAAATTTGAGTGAAAAAAATGAAAATCAAAACAATAATAGAATGGAACTAGCACAAGACACCAGCACAATAATTTTTAAAATTACAGATTTTAATTCATAAATTAATATTAATGTATTTTCATAATTTCTCAAATCATTAAAGCCACTCTGTTAAAAACCCTTGGATAGGCAGCCTTTATGAAAGAACTTTTTTGGTACATTTTATAGTCAAAGCTATCTGAATAATTCATCTGTCACTTTGAAAAATAGAATTTTCTTCACAATAATGTTTCAAACACATTATAATACAGAAAATCAAATGTTCCACTTTGAAGATCTTAATGTAATGTTGAAGCACCTCTCGTCTTAAAAGTGTCTACTTGACAAAGAACTGTTTCATTTGGATCTCCAAAGTGATACTGATATGCTGTGCAAAAATGTTGATTGGGCTCTAATTAACCATTGTGACCTGAATTCTTCTATTACTTTATAGTAAAACTAGATCAGAAGTTTACTGCCTCATTAAAAACCTAAATATCTTTCATGCCATGTTTTTGTCAATCCAACAAAACCTGGAAACCAAGCACTCAGTGAAACTGAAGCAGGCTTTTATACTCTTCTGCTGAGAGATATTTGAAGATTAAATTGAAAAACACCTTTTTCTTGTGAGGACAATGTTTGCTAGACAAAAAAAATGTATTTTTTCTATTTAAATACATATTTTCAAGTGTTATTTACAGTGATTGTGACATTACTGAACAACCTAAAACATAACTTGGCAGTTTTACCTTTTTGTTCTGATGGCTTATCTTATTTAATAATTTTTATATTACTTTGAAGCACAGAAAATTTGTCCATAGTTGTAAAAAAAAGGAGGAAACAACCTACAAGACATACAAGATGGCTTTAGGAGAAAGAAGCAATGCAATCTAAGTCATATAGTTTTAGAATTCTCTACTTATAAAGTAAGGAAAATTAATACTGGCTTATTATGGATAAATATTGTTCCACCTTATTTTAGGGATGTTCTATGATAGTAGATTGTCTAGTGTAAAAATCTTAAGATATGGATCCTTAATCAATTTTTTAATGTACTACATGTGTGTATAAGTTTCATGCTGTTTAGCCTATTGCAATAAATATTCATAAATCACAGAATTACAGGTTCACCTAGCAGGTTTTATAAGCCACCATCATGCTCAGGGCAGTTTCCATTATTTCAAAACAAGAGACTGTTCAGTTATGTCTCAAAAATACACAAAGACAAGAATTCCACAACTTCTTGGGAAAAACATTCTAATGTTTAGTTATTATGACAACAACTTTTTCTTTAAGTCAGGCTAGAACCTCCCTTGTTCCCAAGCATCAAGAATGCCACCTTTTTTTTTATCAGCTTCTCTTATTAGAAAGTGACTGTTAGGAAAATTCCTTCTGCCTGATCCCAGAACTGCACACACTATTTAAATGTGGTATAATAAATGATATTATGAGAATAATCACTTTCCTTGATTAATGGACTACCTTCCTACTAATTTAAATGCAGAACACTTGCTCAATCAAGAACCAGCATAAAGGAAAAAGAGAACTTCTATTAACAGATGCAATTTTGAAGACTGATTTTTTTGACCACTGATAACAGGTACTCTTCCCATTTAGCCATTTCTATTAGTGTTTATTCTAACATTTCAGATACAGTCTCTTAATCTCTAACACCTTCAGGTATCTGAAATACTTAAAAACATAAATTATAAATGAACTGCACAAGACCTGAGTTTCAGTTTTCCTAATTGCTGCTACCCACTGAAAAGGTACAAGTACTCTCCAGAAATTATTTGCTAGTGCAAGTAATCTTCAAAAGTCAGCTGTCTCAGCAATTCACAGGGAGGAAAGATTTATGTTAAATTTAATTCCGCTTTAGGAATATGCTATGATATTAGAAATTAAAATTAGTATGCCCAATGATCAGACAGACCTACTTCAGAACTGCAAATTATTTGAGATGACTATAATTTATTATATTCTGTATTCACACAGCATTTGAAATAATAGTGTAGAAGTCCAGAAGACATGGAATCTTATGTGTGTGTCTCAAACACCTATAGTTGAATAACCATGGAGCCAACCAAGGGTTGTTGGTAAGAACATGTTGTGAAAAAGAACGTGATGTGACTGGAGAAGGAGTACATTGGAGATATGGCAGCATTTTTTGGAGAAATGCCCTTGTTCTGACTCCTGAAATAAACACAACACAGTACAGTTCAAACACAGGACAGAAGTCAAAAAGTAGGCATGGACTATTGATCAAAGGCTGACTCAGTACAGGTGAATCAAGGCCACCAAAGACCACCAAAGCCCTCAAAACTACTTTCAGAAAGGTCTGGAAGAACTATCTGCGCATGATAATTAATTTGTATAGAAAGCAAGAAACTCATCTCCAGAGTGGGGAAACATAGCTATAAAAAGCTATGTCCATAAAGCCCAGATGGCGCCCACAGGACCCTGGACACCCTACCAACTGGATCAGTGCTAGAGCCAGGACTGGTGATCTTTTTAGGCCCCTTGAGCCTGTTTGACTTCAGAACCTGTCATAATATTAACTGTGATCTACTGCTAGAGTTTCTGCTTCTCTTTTTATTTAGGAGTTTGATGATATAAGATTCTGTTAATTCTTGACCTGCAGGCACCCACTCCTCCCTTCCAGTGTCCAGTTTGAGACAAACTCAGGAAGAGACATGACTTGTTCAGGATGTACTAGAACAGCTTCTACAGTTTTGGTCTGTAAATAAAAACACAGTCTCCTAGAGAGTCATGGGACTCAGTCTAGATGAGTTTAGACATGATTATAGGCACGGGGTATTTGTACACCCACTACACTCAGAGCAGCACATCCTGTCACACACTGACTGCTGCTTTCAGTTGCTTTCATAAAAGGTGTGTGGTCTAGCACGTTCCATATAAATCAACTCAATTCAAAGCTGCTGAGAATGTGTAAAGGGTACCCTCCACCAATTTCAATAGTTCTCAAATCAAAACCTGTCAGTTTATCTCTAATGATAGCATGAAGATAGTAATATGTTTTGAAAGCAAATTAATAGATATGCTAAATACAGACTGTAATATCTGGAGATAAATACATTTTTAATTTAAGCTGTATCTTCTGGAGACAAATGCAACTTGTTAAAAAGAGCAGAAAACCCCGAACTGAAATTTAGAGAGAACAGAAATGGACTAGTGGAGTAATATTTGTAACTGAATTTTCATTATACCAAAACACAGCTGCCTAGGAATATTACACAGAACTGAATTTAAACCAGTAGGGATACTCCTTGTGTGAAAAAATGTGGCTTAGACCCATTAGTAATACATACAGGCCGTTCGAGTTGTGTTGCTTTCAGATATTTGCTAAAAAGTTACCAGTTACCCAATTACTGTCCTTCAATCACATTCAGCATGTTACATGTTAAATTCTTATAAATAACTTTTCTGGATGGTCTAAACCATTTTTTTTCTTTTTCTTTTTTTTAAAAATTATTTTATTGTTATTTATTATTTTATTTTTTTTTCCTTCAGGATCAAAGAAACAAAACATAAGAGATTTTTAAAACACAGGTTGATACTGAATGTTTAGCTAAAAATCCATGAGAGTTATCAGCTTCCATTATAGCACCTCGACTTCAATTCTTACTTAAAAATGCATGCTGAGAAAATTTTTCATTCTTATTGCTTACATGATACTGCTTTCTGTTCTGACCCAAATAGGAGCTACATGACAACTATGGAAAGGCTAAGGAAAATCTGTGTTTTACAAGACCATTTGAAATTACAAGCCAACAATCAAACACAATAAACTTAATTCATGGTCTGATGCAGTCAGATAGAATACTTGCCTATACTAAAGGAATTATGAATATAGGCAAAGGAAATAAAGAAAACACAATTGCAAAGAAGTTTGATGCAAGTATAGCTTAAAGGACTAATGAGATTATCTACTGGTTGCTGCACTTAGTTTATTTAAATTACATTCTTTTCCATGGTATTTCAAACACCATGTAATTGTTGTGTTTTTTTAAATGAACATATAAATAAATTCGGACCAAATGGTATTACAAAAATATTATCTAAGGCATGATGTGACCAACACATTCCTCATAGCCAGCAATATATGCCACAGACAGCACAAAATTACACTGTGCATACTATTCCAGCATTAGTTCAAACCTGTCAAATTTCCTCACTTTTCTCTGCATCAGGCCTATGAAGAAAAGTAAAGAAAATATGATTACCCACTTACATGCACATAGACATCTCTTTTGCAGTCAGACCTAGAAGTGAGCAGGCAAGAGGTTTTACTGCAAAACCATTAGCACAAAGATTTCACAAGCTGTAAAGCTTCATCTAATTACCAGAAATTGATAAATCAAAAGAATCTTACCCCATTTTCTTCATGAGCTGTGAGCACACTTATGCAGTGCTGGGTATCGCTGAACACAGCAAACTATCAGCTCTAATCTCAGCTCTAGCAAATTACTCATTCTCTCATTCATTAGAGCAGAGTGTAGAATGATTTTTCTAGTTGTTTTACAGGGTTTCTGTGCAGGACTACACCTTTAATCCATATCTTACTGCATAAGAACTGACAAATTACAATATTTTGAAACTTTTTCAAGAATATCCAGGATGCTTTATCATAACATACTACACTATTTAAGAATAAAACATGCCACTGCTTCTCTTTAATTAAGCTGCCATTTCTTTTTTTCCTAAATTATGGCTTTTAGAAAAACTGAGATTTTTTGTTTGGATCCTTCATTGTCTCACCATGTGGCATTCATTGTCACACCTGATGACTTCTGGGCTGTGAACAGAGATTGTAATTACCAAGACCCCTGCCCTGCTCAGATACATTTCTCAGTACAGTAATTGCCTTGCTTGCACCGTGGTCATCTTCCACACCATCTTCCCTCATATAGCTGCCATGCTTTTGCTGCTTCCTGAAAAGAACTAATCATCTAACACTTATATATTAAAAAAAAACCCATCTAAAGCAGTTGCATTGAATCATCACTTCTCCATTGACTAGAAATTTAACCTAAAGGACTTTTTACATCACTAAAAAAATCTATAAATCTTCTCAGTTTGCGTGATATAATTCAATCTAAAGTCTAGAAAGGCACAAGATTCATGTGGAAGTTCTATACACACTTAACAGAATTTTCTTTTATTTGTTTACCCTGTATACCTTTAAATTGCTTATAGGCACTATTAATTTAAAACATCAACAGGATCTTGTTAAATCCCATTGAGGCAGAGATAGAATGCAAATACATAAGCTACTGCAGGATCAGAACCAAAATTTTCATTATATGAATAATGAAGATTATTATTATTATTCAAATATATCTTGTCTCATTTTTATACAAGTTAAGCTTCCTGGCTAAATGAAAAAAAAATAAAAAAAGACAAAATAGACCAAACACAATATTACCTTATAAGCAAATAATATAAAAATTATTTCATAAACTTTTGCTATAAGCAACATGAACCATACAGGAATAATGTAAACCCAGTAACAGGGAATGCTTGGTGATTTTTTGGCATTTGTCAGTTTTTACTGCTGTATTAGCTACTAGTCCTGCTCTAAAATCCAAAGAAATATAGGCTAGGGAGCTACAGAAATGTGTAGATAAGTCATAGGTCAAATCAGAACCAAAACTATAAAGGCTGTTTTGCTTGATGAAAATTAAATAAATAAATTTAAATAAAATTAAATAAATTATATAAAAATTCTTAACTATTATGTGATAATTATAATAAATTTACGATAACTGAAACAGTTTGCTTTTACAGATGTGAATTAAGAGTTTATTGAAATCCATTACTATTCTGGATTAAAGGCATAGTATATTACCATCATAATTAAAGACTGATGTATGATGGAAACAAGTGTAAAAGAGACACATACAACCTAATTTTTGAAGCACTAGACAAGTTCTTATTGCTTAATTTATTATATATGCTGGTTTCAGTTCTTACATAACTTTTCAGTTTCCATAGTATTAGTCCATCCATTTCTTGAACAGAAGAAATGTTGGTACAGTTAAATATTAATTGACAGTCAAGAATCTGAAGAAAACTTATTCAAAATTACTATCTTTTAATGCATGTGAACTTCACAATGATTGTAGACTTCTACCACAATCAATGTGTCCTGACTGCTGCTAAATATGTTGAAGGCTTCCAAAAAATATTCTAGGATATATTCTGAGATATCTCAAGTATGGTATGGTATGGTAGGGGAGATTTTAAAAGAGTTGCTTTTATTTTAGTTTTCACAAGATTCACAACCTTTCCTGAATTCTGAGTTACAATTCAGAAAACTAGAGTATTTGTTGTGTATTTGTTGCCCCTCTTTTTGGCGATATATGTAAAATTATGTCTCCAACATGATTTTCCCCCTTGTATGCTTTGCTCTTTAAGCTCTTAGCATACCTGAGAATCTTTGAGTCTTCATTTGGATTCCTTCATTCCTCTGACTCAATAGTAATAATTGGGTGTTATTTCAAAAAAAGAGGTTATTCACAATGCTTCTAATATTTTTAATCTGTATTTTCCTTTCAAATAGCCTACATTTAGCTGTTTCATATAACATTCTTACATCTTTACCAAAAAAATTTATTATTGTTTGCCCATATATGTCCTCCCTAAGTATATTGAAAAAAAATGGAAGAAATAAAATATTGACTACTTTGGAAAATCCTCATCCCTATTTTTAGAAATACTTAAATTTCAAACAATCTGTAAATTCTTTTTCACCAGCATAGAGTCAGTTTTCTTCCTAGCAGCTGCTATAAGCTGGTATAAAGTTCAGGTTTGGATGTAGTATGGTAGCAGTGTTGACAATACATTTATGTTTTTAGAGGCTGCAAAGTCATATTTATATGACTTCATCTTTTTTTGCCTTCAGGAGTGCCCTGGTCTTGCACATCCTTTCCTCATGATTTTTAAGCTCATCTTGAGGGTCCTGCAATATAACAGAAAACATTTAGAAACAGAGGCCTGAGCATCATAAGAATATACCTTGTTCAGGGATGCCTCTGTCCAGTGTGTGCCTCTGATTAACAGCGCTGAGCCTTCTAGTGAGTCCTGTGCCTAACAGAACAGAAAATCTCTTTTAATCAGACTAACCAGCCAACTAAGGGACTTTTGCATTACAGGCCCTCCTCAGACTTAGTTTTGAACTTGGCTTCTGACGTGGAAGGCACTTCTCTCAGAGGTTAAAATATAGGATAAAAGTTCATCTACTGAACCTTGGCCAGGAGTCATAAAAAGGGCAGCTAAGGAAAATGGAAAGGGGAAGCTGGGGGAATTATATTGGATATAAATTGCAAGGACTTATATGTGGTTAAGAAGCAAGAGAGAAACCATTATGTACTGATGACAAACTGCCCCTCAAGCTCATTTCTCTGTCTGGG
The DNA here is from genome assembly GCA_039654755.1 of Calcarius lapponicus. Lineage (NCBI taxonomy): Eukaryota > Metazoa > Chordata > Aves > Passeriformes > Fringillidae > Calcarius > Calcarius lapponicus. The sequence goes on along the minus strand of CM077465.1, from coordinate 49,383,664 downwards.
GGGTGGGCAGAGGAACCTGGAGTGAAGGAGCAAAGTAAAACTCGGAAAAGGAGGGAAGAAAGGTGTCTCAGTGTCTGTATCTCTCACCCTCTGAATTTTTTTCAGCCGATGATGACAGCAACTGGTAAGCACTTCCCTGCCTTAATCTCAACCCATGAGCATGCTCATCCTATTTTCTCTCCTTAGCCTGCTGCTGAAGGGATTTATTGTCTAAGCAAACACTTGGACCTCAGTCAAGGTTAGCCCCCCAGAACAGAATTGGCTTACTTCCTATATTAAGAATCCTCTTTTTGGAGATGAGATTTGAGTTCTGGTCAGCAATTTGAGGACCTACCCTCACACAATACAAAAAAACTGTCCATGCCTCATCCAGGAACTTCAGTAAGACTTGAATGGTTACTAACCGTTGCCCTGGAGTTATTCTACAAAGCTGTATTTACATATCCAGCAAAAGAGAAAATCTAAACTGTGCCTCCACATAGATTACACAGACTAGTCATCATCTGAATATCTTTTGATGGCTAGAAGGTCACAAGGAAAAACAAAAGAGTATTCACACAAATATAGACTCTTATTTTCTATACACAATTACTTCCCTTTATCACCTCTTTTACTTCTGCTAAATCTTAGATACACCTCTTCATCTTTCAGCTGCCTCTTCAGATACTTCTGGAATACTTACAGAAGCTTAAAAAATGTCATATACAAATGGAACAATCATACTATGAAGACATGCATGAAATGAACCTAAGTAACCCTGTAATCTCATTGCAACCCTCTTCAGCTTCCACCCTTCCACACTATTTCTTGTGCTCACTTGTTTTATCATGTCTAAAATTAGACTTGCCTGCTTCTCCAGGAAAAAACCTGTCTTATTTGCTTTGTGAAGTCTGTACCATATCTAGTCCCAGATGAGAAATCTCTGCTTCAGTTCATGATACTTTTTATGTATGTATTGAGAATAATGTTTTATTATTCTCAAATAAAACTTAATCTGAATAAATAAAAATAAAATCTTTAAAGTTAAGAGCCACAATGTGTTGCATTTATAGGAGTGTACTCCAGAGAAGTACTCATGTATACTTTCTTAGCTTTTAACTCTTCTGTACACATCTACTTCTGCCCACACTCAGAGATAAGTACTTAGCTAAATGAATTAAATCCCTATTGCATCATTAGTATTTACCAGGGAGTAGAGAAAGGCAAAATTCAAGTTCTTGTTTTCCTTCAGTCAGTAACTGACACAAACAGGACAAAAAGTTTGATTCCCTTTCAAGGGGCACCTCTTTCTCATTCCATTGCCCTTTAATTTTTATTAATGTAGTAATAACTTCTCCTACATACAAATCAAACCTTACCAGCTCATGGTTGACATGTGAAGACAGCCATAAAGAGCAGAAAAAAATCATAGCAGGAGGGTGTTTTCAGACACAGTGTTACACCCTGTATTGCCTTTTTATTTATTCAAACCATTTTTCGTTCAGAGTAGCTGCAGCTTTCTGTACCCTAGAATGAGACACTTCAGTTTTCCTTCTCTCTAAAAACACTTGCCTCATAGCCTAACACAAAAAGTGCCAAATATTTCCTTTCTTATTCAATAGTCCTGCTGTACATCCTGTAATAGAACTGAAGCTTCACATCAATTTTTAGTTAAGGCTCTGCAAGATCATACAATTGTTATCTGATTATCTACTTCTTATAAAATGTAAACTAGATGGAACACCATTCCTTGCTTGGCTCACACTACAATAAACTCAGAAGAATCTCTAAAGATCATTGTTGGTAAAATATTCTTAGTTACTTTTTGCTAAAAAGGCAGGAGATATGCTCCTGTATCACAGTGTATTGATCGATTCAAGCTCTTAACAAAAACATCAATGACCACCCTTAACTATGCCTACAGTACATTATGTGTTTTAGAGATATTCCTGCCAATTATTGACAAGCACATGTCTTTTGACTGAAAATACTTTAGACAGCTTTGCAGGCCCAAAGTGATGTTACACAGAGAAGCAATTTCCATTTCCCTAAAGGGTCATACTGGACAGATAATTTACTTATTTATCTTCTGAGGTGATTAATGCTATACATTATATAAGGCTCCATTCCCTGAGTTCAGTAACACTGTACAGTATCATTGCTACTGGAAGTAATCAGTAAAGCATTTAGAAGGTGTTTGCCAAAGGAAGAAAATATTTGAGGATCTTTTTCCTTCTCAGAGAAAAAGGCATTTTACAATTACCTGTATGTAACTATGAAAACCAGACTCAAATTTACAGAGACTCAATTCAAAGAAAATGTGGTAATTGGTTTATTCAGCAATTTGAAATAAAGGTTGACCTCTGTTTAGGAGTGAGAGGGAGCAAGGGGGAAACCTCATTTTCCCTGGAATTACCTGAAAGGAGGTTGCAGTGAGGTTGTATGAGGTGTAGTCTCTTCTACCATATCTCAAGTGAAAGAACAAGAGAGAAGGGCCGGGTCTCAAGCTGTACCAGTGGAGGTTCAGGTTAGATATTAGAATTTTTTTTCACTCCAAGAGTGCTTAGCCATTGAAATAAGCTGTCCCCAGATGTGGTGGAGTCAGCATCCCTTGAAGTGAAAGTATTTAAGAGATATCTAGATGTGGGATTTGGACATAGAGTTTTGGGGTGATTTTGGTAGTTCTGGGTTGATGGTTGGATTATATGATCTTGAAGTTCTCTTCCAACCTTGATGATTCTGAGTACTGGATATTTAGGTATTTTTAGAAGAAACATAATTTACTCTATTTAAATGTGAAATTAAAATCAGTAGTAAAATTAAACCAGTCTTTTTAACTACATGGTTAAATCATAAAGCTAATCATATATTGTTTTGTTTGTGACCTGAATATGCAAAAAAGATAATGGTTTTGTTACAAGCCTGATCTCAGGAGAGGATAAAGCAGCGTAGCTAAGAACATTCTTCTGCATTCTATGTCTAAAAATATGCACCAAATGAAGAGCTCTTAATTCAGGAGTTAATAAATCTTTCTGCAATGTACCTGTGCTTATATATGGGTACAATATAGTACATTAAGGTACAATTTATGTTCTATCAATACTCACGACTGAAGAATACTGTTTAAATTTTTTTTCTTTAATTCTTTCTAGTTGGGCACAAGAAATAAAGTTTCAGGTATGCTGTATTCTGGTGTGAAATATTCTAGAAAATCATCTTTCTAATTATATCAATTACAATAGGTACCAGCCAGAAAACTCTCATCTCTTATGTTAGGATTTTACTCTAATCTCACAGTTTGTCTATGCTGTTTCTATATTATAACAATTATTTCCCTGCTTTTTCTATATTTTAACAATTACTTCCCTGATATTTTCATAACTTTCGAATTAATTTAATGACTATAATGTCAAATTTATAATAGACAGTCTGCCAGTAGAAGGTCTATTTTTAAAAAGAACATAATTTTTAAAAATATTTTAAAGTTGATGGGTTTCTTAGGCATATTATCTCTGGAAAATTACTCAAATATCTCTAAGTGTCTGAGTAACTTCAGCAAAAAACACAGAGAGTATGTTCTTTCATACAGTGTGAGGAACTTTTTGGGAACCGTAAGAAACAATCACAATTCCTGATTTCTTTGTTTCTGAGATATTGCAAGGTGTAGCTGTCCTAAAGGTAAGCTTGAATACAGAGAAAGCATGGTCATTCTTTAAAACTGTGGTTCACATTTTCCAATTGATATCCTACTACAAAATAGGAATCAGTCACATCAGAACTGGAAGAATCACACCTTTCCACAATATTCCCTTTGAAGAGCATTATTATCTTTGATAAAATTATTACTATTTTGAGAACTAAGAAAAAATGACAAAAGCATACTATAACTTTTAAATATTAAAAATCCACACCCCTGTTAACATTAGTAGCTCTAGTATTTCCTTGCCCACCTTACAGAAAAAATCAGGATTTGATCGGCATGGATTTTACATCCATTAAAGCTGTGTGCTATGAATTATTGAAATATGTAGACTTTGCACTCTCCTGACTAATAAACCCATGGTAATTTGTACAAGAACCCTGTCAAGTGTGGATAAACTCATAGTTACACAAGTACAAACATACTCTGTTGAGTCCTGGCAAAGTAATGTGTCTTTAACAATAGATAACACAGTTATCTTTGCTAAGATTTATTTCCTTTACCTTTTTAAAGAGGAAATTGTATTAAGAGAAACTATCCCAAAGGTATGATTTCTTCATCTGTGATGGCACAGACAACAAAAGAAAATGAGGGTGTTGAATTTTCTAGCTTTATCTTTTTTGCTCCTGCTTACATTAACACTGTATCCCCAAACTGAGTAAATAATTCACTGAGCTGTAGTGCTCCAACAGTTTGAGCATAAATAGATATTGTTTTTTTAGTATATTGTAAAACAAGAAAGCAATTGAAAATACTTTGCCTTCTCACCATTTCATCTCATGGAAATACTAAACAAATGACCAACATTTAAAAAAAGCCAGATATTCAATAGGAAACCAGAAGGTATGAGTACAATTTAAAACCAGTTCTGACCACATTTGAATGAACTCCAACTGTTTAGATTACCTGACAGGATAACTAGCAGTCTTTAGGCCACTCTTAATATGGAAATAATATTAACAAGAAAGACAAACCCCCACAATGTCTCTATGAGTCTTGCATACAAGAATTTGTAAGGATGCTGTTGTATGCTTATAGGAATCCAAAGCATGTTGTGGATTAGACCAACTGCAGAGATAAGTCTGCAGTTTCCCAAGCTACAGAAATTTATATGATACATAAATAAATAAAGAGGACCATTTGATGCAAAGTAGAATTAACTTGAAAAAGAAACAAAATGGGCAAGGGAAAGCAAAATTTTGAATGTAGACTGTAACAACAACCATCAGCAGATTAAAAAAAGGAAAAATCTCAGAGGATCTGGGATACAGTTGTGCATCCCTAGCTGACTTATCTGACACAAAAATTATATCAAAGCAGATAAAGAGGACAATCCTAATTAATTCAGTCTTCATTCTATCCTAAAAAGTAGCATCCACCTAAGAGCAACTGTTCCTATACCTGATGCAATTCATAATAACTTAAAAGTTTATCCATTTTTCATAGTAAAAAACCCCATACGTACACTAGAAATAGTTAAGAATACCAAAATTTTACTATTTTTCCAGTTAAACATAACAAGGGAAAAGATATGGAAGAGTAATGGAATTAACTGTCCCAGAACTCTCTTCTGATAACTTTTAATTCATGTAAAAAATAAGAAAAAGTATACATTTGCATATAAAATTTACAGCTAAGGGTGTTAGCGCAGTTAGAATGCTACAGACCTGAAGACCTCAACAGGGCTCTGTCATGTTTCTTGTTTCACCAGGGTTCTGAGATTCAGACAGAGAAATACCTGTCTGATGGAGATATAACCACTTAATCAGTGCTTGTAGAAGTCCAGAAAAATTATCACCAAGTACTCTACACATTCCTGCAAATAAGTCTATATAAAAAGCCTACATTATGTCTCTAAAATTTTGTATGTGTTAATGAACTTGTTTCACTTAGGGTAGTATACCCACCTACAGAAGTCTATTTCACTCCCCGCTCTGAAGTGAGGAGGGATTTGCAATAAATCAAGGCCAACCTTTATAATAAGACATTACGTATCCTCACTCCTGCCTGGTACCTATCAATGAAGTAAAATTACTGTTGACAGCCATCTTAGTTTGGCACATTAGAATTTGCTCTTGGACAGTTCAGGAATATTCTGTAAACAGAATAATACAAACAATACTGTGATGAAAATATTAATGGACATGTCAACATTATTGCAAGTAAGAACACCATCTCTCTCCACTTGGAGAAAGCTACTCTTTTTGGTGTTGACTGTTGAATATTGAGTGATGCTCATCAAACATAAACTAGGAGATTTATAGTAAGAGGGTCCATGAGGGCAACTCCATTTGATACTGATTAGTTGTGACAATTTCATTAAGCAAAACTCTTTATTCATTGTTTCCTTTACAAACTGACTATTATAACACAGCCTAAAGATATGCATATAATACTCAGGAATTCCTCCAAAAAAAACAATGTCTCATTCTAAAGTTAGTTTTAGTAAATGGATAGAGAAAGTTTGTAGAGACAGATGTCTTCATTGGGCCACATTCAAAGGAAAATCTTTGATGTCTAAAAAAGGAAAATATCACTTCTATCTTCAAAGAAGGTCAGGGAGGAAGGTTCATAGAATTACAGACCAGTAAATCCCATCTCAGACTCTCAGAAGATAATGGGGAAAATCCTCCTTGAAACCACTATCAAGTAGGAAAGATCAAGGTGTTTCAGAACAGCAAAATGAAGTTTACAAGGACAATCATATCTAACCAGCTCCAGTATTTTCAGTGATAAAAAGATTAACTTTGTGATTAAAGAAAGAGCAAGAGATGTGAACTTGATTTTAATGATTGTTTATCAGAGTTGTGCTATAGCAAATCTATGGCCAAATTGAGAAGGTAATGCATGGATGCCAGTAGATTGCAAGATGAAGAAAAAATTCCCTGTGTTTGTATTTTTGGAGAAGAGTGGAAATACTTCAAAATTTAGCCAGTAATGGAAAATATGTCTCATTGGGTTGATATAGGAGCCAAAGCTGTCAAAAATCTTCATTAGCAACCTGGATAGTGGAATGGACTATATACCTCCGCAACTTTTAGCCTGAGTGTCAAGTGATTGTTCCTCCCCATTGGACAGGCATGAGGTTACATCTGGAGTACTGTGTCCAGCTGTGGGCCACCTGTGCCATAAAAATAAAATCTCAGACTCCAGCAGAATGAGAGCTCTGCAGAAATAATAACAGGGTAAAATCTACTTTCTGTGTTCAGCTATCTGAAGAGTGGATGGACTCATACCCTTCTTGAAGATGTACAGAGAAAAGACAAAAGGCAGAAAAAGGAGTTCTCTCTGCACATAAGAGTTTTTCATAGTGAAAGTAATTAAGCACAGAAAGACATTACAGAGAAGTTATACCATCTCTATCTTTGGTGATCTCAAAACCTTAACTTGGGCACAGCATTGGGAAACCTTCAAAGTTGCCCCTGCTTTCTGCTATGGAGTGTTGGGGATTTGCATGCATGACGACAAAGTGTCTCTTCCAACTCAGTCTATTCTATAATTCTATCATGTTCTCTAGGAGAAATACATTTACACAAGAGGAAAAGACCTAGATGAGCAGCCTTTGCTAGTACTGCTCTAGTGGGACTAAAAGTTGATATTCAACTTGTCTGAAGAAGTTACTACACACTTTCTTGTGTACAAGGGTGTAGAATATGCACAATGTATGTATATTCTAGTTTTAAGAATGAGCTGTAAGTGTGGGCTTTGTAATGGAACAGACATAGTCAAGAAAACTATAAGAGCCTTTTTAACAGGTTTGACCCCTGAAGTATTAAAAGATTTACAGTTTTCATTTTCCAGAAGCTTGATATGAGATATTTCCAAAGGATCAGGTAATATTTTTAAGGTTTTTAATATAGGATTTTTTATTCATCTTAAGTCAGGCATCTTAGAAATTAGGACAATACAATAATTAGTTTTTATAGAAATATGTATTACTTAGTATCTCAATAAATATAAGAATATTAATTGCTTAGCACGTGCAAAAATATTATTATAAAAAATTAATTATACTAAGAAAAAAATTTGCAAGTTTATACATGAGAAACTAATCTTTTCTTATGCATGTATGAGAGGGAAAAATAAAGCTTATTGTTCATTCAACCAGACAATTATTGCTAATATTTATTTATGTAGAAACTAATCTCTCAGGAGCACTGTTCTGTTTTGAGCAAAACAGTTCATGCGCAAGATGAAAACCATATTTATGATGAAATCACTCCAAGTTTGTAGCATCTCAGTTTGTAAAGTTAACAAGTATGGTTTCAGTAATAAACATTAGGCCCATTCATAGATTATCCAATAACTTAAATACATCTGTCAGCAATCTGAACCAAAGAAATCCTTTCTTCCTCTACCTCTATTTCAAAGCATTTCCAGCATTATACTTTAATGTCTACTAAATACACAGTCCCAAAGCCAAAATTATTTCTTGCTTAAGACTATTTCTTCCCTTGTTTTTTTATTTTTTTACTTTTTCATTTTGAATTCTGTTTATTTTCAGTAGTCTCTAACAAGTAACCACTTTCCTACTAAGAATTTTGAAGCAAGATAATGGTTTTGTAGAAGGTAAGCAACAAAACACAGCATTTCAATCTGTGACACAGCAAGCAGGTACTAAACATCCCAAGGTAGCTTTTACTTAGGCTAAATGGGCTGTGTTGCAAGTGTGCATTGCAAGTAGTCTAGCAATTGCTATGGGTCCTGATACACCACTTTTCCTTTTTGAATAGTAATCATTGTAATGTCCAGTATACTTGCCCGATATACCTCTGGACTATCTGACTTGGTTTTTGTTTATCAGCTGTGCAGTGACTTTGCTTCCAGATGTGAAATTAAGAATACAGACCCAAATCAAACCAAATAAATAATCATTTATTAATGCCAGGCAGGTCTCTACATTCATTGTATATCCTCCTTTTGTCTATCCAATTGACTGTAAGGTCAAATCCATCTGTTTAAACTACCTTCACTGAATTTAAGCTAACACATAATATTATGTCTTAAGGATAATTTAAGAATATTCATAATCATATTAGTATTGGCTGCAGAGGATAACTTAAGAAAGAAATAAACATTAAAAAAAAGTGTAATTGTATGCCCTTATCCTTATTATGGTCTGGAATATATGATTTGAATTTTGCCATTGATATCTGTGGTGTTTTAACTTTTCTTGCAGCTGTATTTTCAGACTGTGATATTTTTATGTTCTTCCTTTAATATTTTGAGAGAGTTATTCTTCTTGCTGTGAGCATGCAATGCTTTGTGCATTGAATGATACATTGTATCATTGTAAAATAGATAAGCCACTGATTCAGCATAGATACCAAATAAAGATATTCTGTCTGAATCTAGGTTCATTCAAAGTGTATCTTAGTAAGAAATATTCAAAAATTCTCTAAGAGATTTATGTAAAATCATGAAAGGTATTTAAACTTGTTTCTTTTTTATATTTCTTTTACAAGCATAAAATTTTGTTTGCTTAGTTCAATCTGCTATATTTAAATAAAATTGAATTATTTTCATTTTGTGTTTAGAATAGTCCAAATTCACTAAGTTTATCACTCATCCCAAGAAACAGCCACAACCTGAAACACAATAGCTTTTTTATGACTTCTGCTGATTTAGCTTTTCATCCATACTCATTTCTAAAATAAGAGAAACATTTCCCATCAGAAAAAACTGCTTGATGATCAAAGAAGCAATTCAGCTACTTTACAACAAGAACTATCTTTTTGTTTATATTTTACTTGCTTGCAAATAACTCCTGCTGAGCTCCAGGCTATAGGGTGCTGTAAACTAATTAGTACATGCAAAGAGATTTTTCTTGTCATATATAGCTGCAGGGAAGCACCTGGTTATTCACTACTATACTGAGGGGAAAACAGATTATGGTGTTACCTACTCTGTTTCTTTAAAAAAAAGTGCTCTTTACTTTTTTTCATACACTGTAATCTTCTAAGCCAGCTAATACTATATCTTTGCTTCAAAAAGACATATCTTGGACTGGTTTTGTCCATTAGGGTTTTCTTGGTAGTGGGTAATAGCAATAATGAAAATCCCAAAGCAAATTAGAATATTTTTATGACTTAAGAAATCATTTTACAGCTATATATTTGTTATATTAGCAATTTGTCCAACATTTCTTGAGCATCCATTCCCTCTTTCCTTCCTGATACAATATTTGCAATAATTATGGTCAATTTCATTACTATAGAAACTGATATCCACATATTTCACTAAGACTAAATTATAAATCAGGTGTTTTTCTATAATTGAGAAAGTGGCTGGGTTTAAAAAGTGAGCTGTTTCAGAAATACAAAAAGAGTATTATATTATCTTTCTAATGCTTACAGAATCCTTTTAAGACCACTGCTCAAAAGATAAGTACAAATGAGATATAAATGTCATCACTGTAATGAGCATTATTATTTTATTGAAGCAGTAAAGATAAATTAATTTGGAGCAGAAGTTTTAGCTATAATATGAAAAATTCAGTAATTAAAAAAAGATCAGCCATTCTTTTGTTTCAAAAAAGCATCCCTTCATATATCAGGTGGCAGTCTTACAGTATAAAACAGTCTAATCCTCTCTAAAACAAATAATAAATAAATAAGGATTTTTTAATATTAATTTAAATTACATTCTTAAGAATTCGCACTCATTTTATAATTGATATGGAGTCTAAATATCCAGAACAGTAATGGCTGAACAGAGCCATTACTGAACAGAATGGTAGCAGTTACTCACGCTTGTGTTCCATCAGATTTTATTAAGATAGCATTTACACATACAAAGTACCTCTTCACGTAAAACGACAAGGATAAATTTTGAAGGTAATTTACTGAACACTTAGAGGCTACTGAGGGGTGCTTTGTCCATGAAAATTTTTATAATTTAAGTCATATATTTTACCTCCAGAAAGGTGGGTTTCAATATAGGGTGATATGATATTTTGTACCAAACAACATTTTTACATTATTATATTCTTTGGGGATAAAATAATCCCAGTTTTATATTCCTGATATGACAACTGGTTGCTTTCCAGCCATATTTAGAAATATATTAGCTAGTTCCACCAAGTCAAAAGCTTGACTTTTTTCCTAACAATGACATTTCTCCCCAGTACTCTACTTGGAGTACAGTTCACCAATTTACATTGAAAATTTTCTGGTCTATTTTGTTTTTATGGAATTCTCTAACTATTTTCAATCAACAAATAAAATGCATGATATCAAAATGCAAAATATAGCTGCATGATGTGATATAATTCTAAATGTATTTCTAAGAGTGTAGAAAGAAAAGACCATATGGCTTCGGTGAACATTTAGACTGCTAAGCTGAATCTCAAATTATATTCAGCTTTATTCATAACTCCTGAGGTTTGAACAAATGATTTTAAGAGATGACATTACAGAAACCTTCAAAGTCAATGCTTGACAACTACTGTTAGTAAAACAAATACTAAGGACAATTGGATGGCTCTGATGTACTGCAACAATAAGTATAAATTTACAGCCTATATAGGAAATTATTTGCCTAAGAGGCTTATAGAGAATATCATGCCTTAATTAAGAAAGAAGAAAGAAGGAGAGAGGTTATTTCACTGACAATTGGGATCAGGGAGATAGGAGTAGAGAGACGTATTCATATCCACTTAAACTCTTAAAAATGCATTTCAAACGGTAAAATGATTCTTTAAGTATATAATGCACTTCTTTTAGAAAAAACACAAGGACTGATTTTGAGGTCAATTTACCAAATGCTTTGAGGTCAATGGAAGATAGCTGTAGTTCATTCCCCAGAGCCTGGCTTCAATCACTCCCTGTTACAATGCTTACCAGGGGAACAGTAATAGTAGTCATCTTAACACTGGCAAGAGATCCCAGAGGATCTTCTCCATTCATGTAAATTGGAAAAGTAACAGGGAAATTGTAAGTTGGCGCTGTAAACTGCTCTGTCTTCCTCAGGTTTTAGATCAGCTGCCACGTGTACAGAGTATTCAGACTTAACCACCACTACAGCTGTGGGAAAAACCACAATCCATGAGGCCTCAAGAAAAAGCCATCTGGCCTTAGGACTGTAAAAAATATCAAGATACTTGAATGCAAATCACACACACAGCCATTACCTACCTATATACACACACGTAGAGATAAATATACAAATATAGATTGAATATGAGCAGAAACACTATCTGCTGGAAGTGCATTTCAATTGCTGCCTGGGCAAATGTTTCCTAAGATGGAAATGAGGCTTTCAGATTAATAACTCTACAAATGTCCAGTGCACAGTTTTAGTTCCATTATGACAAAAACAGAATATAGTCTCAAGACCCCGACCCCATTTAGGTTTCCTATGCTTCAGCTGAAAATTCATTTTCTACCACATAACATAAAACACAGTGAGTCATATTCAAAGTTGAACAGGAAAAACTATTAATATAAACAAACCTAGCTACAAATATAATTAAAAAGTGTTAACTGGAAGTTAACAGAAAGAAAACCTAGAAGAGTTTTTTAAATAGATGGAATATGCTTTAAGCAAAGGTAAGTTATCAAAAATTCTACATTCTCTTCTCAAACACAGTCCTGTAATTGGACTCTGTACTCAGTTCTATGAATACTATGAAATTGGATGAAAATGCAAAGTTCTAGAAGTACCAACAGTTCCAAAGTTCTAGTTCTAGAAATACCAAAGTAGTTTTCTTTGGAAGGGGCAGTAAAGCAGAGAAAAATACTACTTTTATGGAAGTTTGAGTATTGAGTTTTGGCATATATTGCACAATAAATAAGTTTTCTCTCTATTTTAAATTGGTTTATGTACTTGAATGCAAATACAAAATATTCCAAAAAAACATTCTTTCTGTTTTCAGTTTTATTTTTATTTCATAACACACCATTCAGGCAAGAAAGAGTCTGATCTCTTATTATTTGCTCCTTTGTTCTCGATCTTTTGCTTAGAGTGCAAATGAAAAGTGTAAGAAGGCCACGTATTATTGTTAGGTGTAGCTGTCAGAAATAGGACTTTGAGTTACTTGAAGAGTGAACTGCCTTCTTGAATTCTATCAGCTGCATCAGAACATCCTTCCCTTCATTCAGTCTGCAACACTGTCTGTAAATATGTTAAGAATTTATGGGGAAGCCCTGCCCCTTACTCATCGAAGATCTCTACTTTTTCCTTTTTTTTTTTTTTTTGGTTGGTTCTGGAATTTTGTTTCTTTGTCTAATTTTAAAATTTTATAAAATAAAGACATAAACACAGACCAAAAATGGTGTACTTCTATCTAAATGGAAGTCAAACAATGCTTGATAAGAAGACCATCAAAACAACAGAGAAAAGTGCACTTCCCTTATGTATTTTTTCATTCTGTAGTCTATGCTGTGTGTAAGAAAGAACCTGGTCCTACTTGCTTTCAGATTTCTAAAGTCACAGAGGATGCCACAGCTCCTCTCGGTAAGTGGAAGGAATCCTTAGGGACAAGCCTACTGCAAAAAACAAATATAAAGGCTGGACGTCTTATTATCATGCTGAAGTTGTTTTGCTTTGTTGGGGTTTTTTACCTATAAAAAGTGTTTACTTTAATAACAGTTACTCTTGTTTTTTTCTATGCTATAATTTCCTAATGCATATTTCTAGGGAAAGAATGGAGAAAAAGCAGTGCCGTGCATCTGGTATGAGTCTGAGCCGGTCACAGAAGTCACTCCTTGTCAGGTGAAGCAGGATTTGAGTTCTAGTGCACACTGTATCCTTTTGAACAATCCCACTTTTTTATCAATCCTTAACAATTTTTTTCATGTCTGCCAGTAAGTTAATTTCATTGTATCTTTTCATAAGTGTGCATTTCCTGAAAGTAAATTAGAAGACAAAAATGTTAGCTGTTCTACATTTACCAGGATCTGTCTTTACTGCCATCAGTTAAATGATACTGAATCTCCATTAATTGCTTTGTAGGGTTTTAGAGAACTATATTATGCAGGTTGGATATATTTTTTCAGTTAATGGGAATGTAAGCCACAAAACAATGACAAAATGCAGAAATGCACTCAAACTCATACTCTATCACTTTAATGAATACATATTCATTAAATGTCTCTGTCTCAAAATTAAACATTTGGAAGTAATCTCTCAGTGTTAAAATGGCACTTGATCAATTCATTACATATTTTAGGGAGGCTATAGTTTTTAAAGCTCTTACTTAACTGCTTATTTATCCTGAATAGGCTAAGACCTGCACTCTCCATTAGCATTCAACAGGAAAGCATGAGAAGTGCTAGGTATCTGTAAACAAAAGATTAAAATGCATGGATGCTTTACATGGTATACTAAATGGATGCAATTATCACAGGATTATAGAGAAAGATGAGACATTCAAAATCATCACCACTTGCTGATGAAAAGCAAATGAGAGCTGTTTCAGTGGAAAACTGTGATCTGCCCTTAAAAGAGATTTCTAATAGAATCTAGGGTTCAGTTTTAATTCTTTTGGGATGAGAGACATGGTAAATTAACCCATTTCCTCAGAAAAAGTAAGGCATTTACTGATTGTATATTTCACATTAGTAGATATTATTTAAATATTATATATGGGTTTCTTTAGTATATAAGTATGTTTAACAACTATTACTATCAAACTGACCCATAAAAAATATAAAAAATATTTCTGAAAGAACTTGATAAGAAAACCGAATATAAAAATCCCTTTTGGAACAAAGACAACAGAATGTTGTCTGCATAATGGAAGAGTTCCAAAAAAAAAAAGAAAAATAAAAAAAAAGGAAAAGAAAATGCAACATTCCTTCCTACAATGGGAAAAGAATAATGGGGGTATGGGTATGTTTGTTACTTTTCAGAGCAGACTCACTGTATTGCCTGACAGTTTTTTGTTATTGACACATCTTAGAGTACAGGAAGAATACTCTTGATGGATGGAGTCTAGAATGGATTGTTACTCCAGAAACCAACAGACTGTAGAACAAATAGCAGCTCAGTTGTAAGAAAAAGGAAACACCAGCAGGAATACACTGGAGCTTAGGAAATATTGCTGTAGGTTCTGTCTGGGTGGCTCAATTATATGCAAATAAGAATTTCAATTAAAATTACTACAAACTTGGAAGAGCCAGGGATTCCACATATATTCTGAATGTTCTGGTTTCATACTATTGGAATTGTTGGCATTGTTTTTTTCAATTTAATTCAGTTTCTGAAGCTGTAAAAATCATTAGCAATAACATTGTTATCCTGCCAAACTCATATCGCCTTCATTTTACTAGTAGTTGTGCTCACAATGTCTACTAGTTTTGTTCACAATGCAAAAATAAAAAAAAATTACAGTGGAGTTCATGTAGCCACTCATCCTGAAGAGGTGAACACAGTTGGTAATTTGTTCTGACCCAGTTACATTTATTCAAGTGGGGTGATCTAATCTCAAGCTACTACAAATGGCAATGATCCTTTCCAGTTCTAAAAAGCAGACAGAAAGTGAAACAGGACAAAATCAGTTCTCTTATTAATTCAAGCAACAATCAATATCAGTAATGCATAATCACTAGATCTCTTGAGTAAACGGAAAAAATAAATCACAGGGTTGTAAACCAGGTCATAAAGTCAGGTTCATGCTCTTAAGAATCCTGTTTTGTCATATCTAAACACTCATTCAACTAGGAAATTCCTCACATTCTCAGGCAACGTAAGATTTCTCTTTTCTGTTATATTTATTTGATAACGCCAGTAAAATCAAGCAGTTCAAGAAATACTGCCTCGTCCGTTCAAATTTGCCTGAGCAATTATTGTCCAACTACATGAAACAGTACTAGTTTTCCATATTTTACAATCCAGTAAGAGGAAGCTGGCATCTATAAAAGTATATGCTTTCAAATACTCGTTTAAAATTTTTCAGTTTGACTCTGCACTGTAAAACTTCAAATAAAGCATTTTCTTTTCACTACAAACAAGGAAAAAATGTTCAGAATTATAAAATATAAGGGACACTGTATTGCCACTAACACTTCTTATGAGATTCAACCTGATTTTAATTTTAGCCACAAAAAATTAACTCAGAGAGTAAGGAAAAGTTAAATGTTAAAGAGATAGATAATATTTCTTTCTTGCTCATTCTCATACGCAAAATATTTGTGCTTCTGAAAGTTAAAGATCAAAAATCAAACAGTTGCTGTTTTGATTTGGATACATTATTTAAGAGCACACCTTCCTGAACAAACTTATTATGTAGAGCTCAACATACTGCACTTTCAGCCAAGTTCAAATGCAATAATTCAATCTTCAAGTTATATTCTCTCTGTAGAAATACACATGCAATTCATTCTGGCTTATCCTTAAAAAAAAATCAAAACAAAGAAAACCCCCTCAAACATTCATTAAACAATAGAGAATAATTATGGAAAAACTTCTATTATTTTATCCATGCTTCTTTGATTAAGGACTGACAGAATGGACCCAAAACTTGCTTTAGCTCATGTGGATATAACAGTAAAATTAATCCATCTGAGTTAAAATTGCTTCATATTATGACTGAATTTTCTTTTTTGCTGCTATAAGGCAATTTTTTATACATACATTTTTGATGGCAGAGTGGCTTTAAATTTGAGAATGAAGAAGGAAAAAATTCATGCAAAAGAACGGTATTGCTTTCTGTAAATGAAACAGCAGTAAACATTAAGCAATCAGCAAAAATATTTTCACCTGACCACAAACCCTCTTTTCTTGCTGTTCTTTAAAATAAAACCAAAAATCAGTGGTTAAATTATTGTACTTTTTTTTTTACCTGAAAAAAATTATTGAATTTTAATCAAATGAATAATTATATTAGAAATAATGCAGAGAACTGAATATTCCAATGGATTTTCTTGGGTTAATTAGGTGAAAACGCAAGCAGGATTATTGTAAGCATCAAACAACTAAGCCTCATGTTGTTTTTATGAAGTATTCTCAAAGGAAAGGATGTCACTAACAATTTAACTAAACATATTTGCTTTTATGTCATGATTTAATATAATGTGAGACTGCATGAGACACAGCAAATTCATATGCCCCTAGCAATATTTTAAATTTATATACACTATCTTTTACTGAGTCTACATAATATAATATATAGATAAATATATTTTTAATTTACTGAAAAATACTCATTATCATTATAAAATATATACATTCACATAACATTTTATGATTAGTTATATGCAGGAATTATTTATGTGCATTTTATGCCTTTTTAAAAATGGATATCAAAATTACATGCAATAAATGAAAGTGAAATAATATTTGTCTGTGAGGTCTTTGATAATGACAGCACAGTAAACAGGTAGAGACACTTTTAAAGATACCTATGTACAAAATTTTTTTCAAGCCTCTGACTTTAAATACAAAAACAGACATTTATTATTACAGATAGAACTGCCTAAACATCAGCAGTTATTAAACACGCCTGGGAAAACCCCAAACAATAACCATTACCTAAACTGAAAATTTTCTGTAGATCATTAAGAATCAAATTTGGTTTTTTTTTTTTTCCTTCCCACATTCTTGTCTTCAACCGAGAAATTAATATTTACTTAACAAGTAAATATTAAGTATTAATTAATATAAGTATTAATAAATAAGCAGCATTAAGTAATATTTTCATGATTCTTAAAATTTCTTTTTCACAAGAATAAAAGCCTACCTGTTTACCACTCTGTCTGGCATAATTTATAGCTATTTTAATCAACAACAACTTTCAGTCTCAACACATCATTTAACCTAATTGAACTGCTAGACATAAATTCATAAATCAGGAATTATTAAAAGGGAAGTAGGGAAAAACTTACCTAATTGTCACTTACTATAGTAAAATAAATATTCAGGTGCATATTCTGAACCAACTTAGATGACAGTTGCAGCTTTTGTTTCATAATGGTCATGATGCCAGTAACATTCATAAAGGCCCAAATTCAAGGCCATATTTTTCACCATTGCTTCAAATACTAACTCAAGAAACTCAGGAGAATATTTTATTCTATATATCCTATATTTTATCCTATATGTGTTCACCTCACTGAAATATCCTTTTCTACTTAATTGCGTTCCACGTTGTTTGCTGGTTTATTTGTTCAAATGGACCTTAACTAACATCTACAGAAGTTGACGGAAATATTTTCCAAAATCTTTGGGGATTCTGCAACAGACCTACACTCTAGAGTAAAATTTCCCAAATCTATGCATTGATCTGTGGATTTATCTGATGCACAAAGAATTTTCACAACAGACAGTGTAAACAGGTTAATGAAAGGCACAGAACATGAAATAAAATGGCATTACACAGCACCATCTATGAAGTAGGTTTACTATTTTACTAAAATTTTCACAATAGGTATGACTGTTACCATAGCAAATATTAACATGAGAAAATGAGAATGCCTGCTATTTACACACTGGTAATTTTTTTCCTCAACACTACTGCTCTCTGAAAAGAGATAATGAAAAGCTGCTACAAAAACATACTCTGTTTCTGAATAGTATTAGTACTAGCATTTCATATGAAGATGCAAAAAAATTTAAAGTTGAAAAGAATGAAAATTGAAATTGCCCACATGCTACTGAGAAAATTTCTTTATAAACTCCACCCCTTGTTTCACACATGAAGTACTACCTCAGATGAATTTGTATCTGTAATCACTACAGTTTTATTGCAAAGCACTCATTTTTTATTTTAGCCTAAGAAAAGTTTCAGAGGTTAATTAACAATCCACAAGAATAAAAGTAATTAAATTATCTTTTGTTTTAAATTTGTTATTTTCAATTTGATTCAACGTTCTTTCCTTTTCTGTAATCTGAAAAAGGGCAAATAGTAAAGTATAATTTATTTCTCCACATAATTCTCTCTTCACTATAATTTCATCATTTCTCCTTTGTGTTCCTGTTCTCTAATTGAAAAAATTTACTGTTTTAAAAGGAGTTCTTTTATATAGCATAATTTACTTTTTTTTTAGCCCAGAATAAGGAATAATTGGACTTTTTAATTCTAGTAAAACTGTATATATTTCAACTAAAGCAATTTGTCATGTAGCAACAAAAAAATAATGCTACTGTGTGTTATGAAGAGTATTATCTTTGAAATTGCCATGCCTATGATTGTCAATGTCAAAGTAAACACTTTGACATCCTGAAACGGTGAGACAGAACTCTAATTTTTTAAAATAAAATTTATCTATTTTTCCCAAATTTTAAAATTCTTTTATTACATGCTAAATATTTGAATAACGCATTGTTTATATTTGTTCCAAGAAGTATCTATTATCTCCATTGCCTTTAAATTGTTCTTGAATTAAGAATGATTTATTAAGCAAATCTGAAATGATTGTAAAAATAATACAGTTCTGCTAAGTTTAATATGCAAAACAACTTGACTCCTTCCAAGTAAACTCATTGATCTGCTCCTAGAGCCTAGACTTTTAAATCTTAAGAAAAGCAATTTTAGCATGGATTCTCCTTTATATTCCCCAAAACACACCTTCAAGAAGGTTTTAGTAAATCACTAAAGTAGTTTACTAAAACTGAAGAAACTGAAGTTCTGATCTGGAACTCAGAAGTTATTGTCAAAGAAAATCAGCAAATCTGGTCTGTTAACATTCAAATAATATTCAAATAATATGCACAATGTGCATTAGCAGAATGTTAGCAATATCTTAGATCAACTTTTTGAAATAACACACATTGATTTAGCCCATGCTCTAACACAATGGGGAAAAGAAATGCTTTAATGCTTCCAGGGAAAAAATCATATATGTTACAAAAGAAATAACAGATCTATGTAAACCTTAATGATTACATATATCTTTACAAAGGATTTCTTCATTTTCTGTGGAGAATGTTACTCCTTGTATTTGTGATAGTCTAAAACTATCATGTACTATCATTGTCATGGACTTCACCAGGTTTTCTAATGTTCCTAAACTGCAAGGGTGGGCTGAGTTCTCAGAAACTACTTTACATGAATACTTGTCAAGCTGACACATCTTCAAAGACTATATTTAGACAGTTTTCCTACCTTAAGAAATCTCAACATCCTACATAAAGGATAGGAGCTGCAAATGCATTGCATCCATTCTACATTTAATTATTTTTAAATAAAAACCACATACCAACCACTGCCTCTGAAGGTTTACCTATAATTCTTAAACTTCATTATATAATATCCTATATTTGTCCTTACCTTGAAATATGTTTTATTAGGAAAACCAGCCTGTAAGTGTTTGTTGTAATCTAGTCCAACAGTGTGTAACTTTCTACTAGGCCTTGCAAAGTTGCTCATATTGCTGACTGGCATGTTTGCAATAATAAGGGATTCATATGCCCTACTGATCAGAAGATCTTGCCATCTTGGTCCAAATAAAATATTAAGATGGTTATTGGGTATCCATGAATAAGAGTGTAAATTTGTAATATAAAACAGTGATAGTCTATTCTATACTACTAACATAAAATAATAATAAATTGATAATTATTTCTCTTTAAGAGAATAAAACATGGTACAAGAGAGAAACGTACTTGAGAAATTCAAATACTCCCTTTTTTAAAAGTGAAGCACTTAGTGATTTCTTCAGTTTATTCAAGAGTTTGTCACAAGTTGCAGGGAAGAGTTAGATCCTGGAGAGGACCCCCTAAATGCACATAATAAAGTGTGAAATCATATTTTACAATGTAAAATATATGGACTTTTTTAAAAAAGCTTGGTCATTCAAAGGTTGTATAACAAATCTGGCTTTTCTATTCAATTTGTGACAACCTTCCTATCTAACATTTAACATCACAGCAAAGGAAATATCCAGTTAAGAGTGCATAACAATTCAGTGCTGCCCTTCACCATACATTAAATGTCACCCATCAGAATGACATGAATTTAAAAAAAATTATTATACTAGGGTCACTTCATAATAGGATATCTGTTAATATAGGCACACCGAATGTGATTTTTACATAGATATTAAGCCATTAAAACATTTTCAAGACCAACATTATGTTTCCTTCTGCTTTTAAAATTGTCAAAATAGAACATCCTTTAAATGAAACCAGTAATATAAAACTTTAATTGTGATATATTGGGGTCATGTGGAATATTTTGGGGAATTTATTTATAGTGAGTGTCTTGTGCACTTATACGCCACTCTGATTACAAAAGTTTTGTCATCACAAATTAAGACCTAGAAAATTGTTGTTTTATGGTTTGGTTTAGAATTTAGTTGGTTGCCTTTTTTTTGGTGTGTTGTTTTTTGGCGTTCCACCCTCTCCAAAAAAAGAGAGCATAATATTTTTGTTTAATATTTCTACATAATATGAATATATCAATAATTGTTCATTTAAAGTACTTAATTAATTTCTCATCAAAAATTTGCAATAAATAGGAATACATATACTCTGGGAACTGCCATGGTTATATGGTTATATGGTTAGTAAGTGAAGGGAAGGACTCAGACTTCAGCAGTGGCAGGTAATCATCCATACAATTTATTTGTTAAAGCATTCCTGTTCACAGTTTTGGCCTACACTACACTCAGATGTGGTTTAAAGAGACAGGAAATCCTGTAAGAACTGTGGGTGGGATAACTGGGATGATGGACCATTTAATCATTTGGAATTTTCTGGCCCTCTGTGCCAGAAAGCAAGCCCTGAACTCCAGCCCTTGCAATGTTCATACATAGTCTTTAGAGTCCACTGTGCCGCTGTCAAACCAGTGAGAGCTTGCATGCCAGATGCGGCAGGAACATGATAGGACAATCGTGTACTACTGGCAGTTGATTACAAAATGTTTCCTCCTTTCTGATTATACCGTTACAATTTTCAACTTGCACAATTTGTACTAATAATTGTACAAATATATCAGTTGCTGCTAATGGAACACACAGGCTTTCTTTGGGAAAGATCATGGTTAAAGGAATTCAAACGCAAGACGCATTTTAAATCTGATAATAACTACAGCTGAACCACAAGGGCTTTCTTCAGGGACCCTGCTGAATTGCAGCTCCATATCCTGATCATGGATAAATATTTAAAATTGTTTTGGGTTTGGGTTTTTTTCATTATCTAGAAACCTTTCTCTCACCTTCAAATAACACCCTGAGGCCTGGATATGAGCTAGCTATAATATATTCACCTCAATATTAATGAAATACCAGTGCTTCTTTGATTGACAGCTCTGATAGTCAGAAACTCACATCCTCACATGACCACCACCTAGATGCCTCCTTCACAGAGCTATCAGTCAACTGGAATTCACTCCTCCAGCTCTCCAATTTAATAAAACTCTGTTAGGGTACTATGTATTTCAAGCCTTGACTCAGCAAAGTATTTCTTTTAGATTTTTTTCTAAGAAACTGTGATTCTAGAAGTAGTATTTCAACATCGAGACTAGATCCCAACTATTCCTCGTCATATGCAGCAATATTCTTTTCAACAGAAACAGACTAGGCATAGGCCTTTATCTTTCTTCTTTTTTGAGGAAGGTCAATTACATCACCTTTTTTATTACAAAGGATTACTCATGTGACTTCATTCTGTACTCTGTATAGCCCTATCATTGGACTCAAAACATACTGCTACTAATACCACATGGCCTACCTGAATTTAATCTTTTATCTTCCCTCTGACCAAACTGTCAAAGCAAACATATGTGAGTTAAAGAACACTGGAGAGATTCAGCTGCTGTAATACTAACGTCTCAGAGATTAAGGCCCTAGAGGCAATTTATATGTTTCTGCAAAGGCAGTAAATGCATACTCCCATCCCACATATCTGTAGATCATTCCATCAAGTTTCAATACTTTTAAATACATTCCTTTCCACATAAACTAATCTGAAATGCAACTCTTCAGATTTTCTTCTTTTTTTTTTCTGTTTCTTATATCCACTGCTCTTCTCCAATACAAAGACGAACTTCGAAGTGATTTTAATGTAACTGCCATAGGATAACCTGCGTAGCTATTCCACCAGTGCCAGTTGAATCTTATTCAGACTCCAGACTGAGAATAGCCTCAAGGCAAAAATCAATACCTCTCTTTCAAAATCCTCCCCAAAATTCTATTGCTTTATAATGTAAACAGCAAACTGAAATATTCTCCTGCCTACATAGCTGAAGAACAATAAGTGCTGAACCTAACTTCTGAAAAAATCTACTAATTTTTCATTTAATTTTCCTCATAATTTATAGAAATTTTACTCCTATTTAACTATTTAAATTGTCTAAATATTTTTTCTGAACTGTAAATTATTTAAAATAAGTATTTGGTGTTGGCTATGTAACATGACATGACCCTGCTCAGTGATGCTCTGAAAGCTGTCCTGCATTACAGGAAAGCCCAAGCAAGCCTCCCCTACGACCCAGAGGTCTGCATCGCTTTCACCTGGGGAGTCATACAGATTTGTGCATAGAGGCACAACACCATCCTTCTTACTGCTGTTGACATTTGCTTTTGTTCAGGCACAAATGGCTATACAGCATAGAGGGCAGGATGATGAGGAAGGTGTTATGAACATTAAAAATCCCCATCGACCTTTAAGCTTAAATCAGAGCTGAGGTTCTAGCAGCAGCTGAGCAGAAAGTTATGAGGAACCTCTGGTATATGTCTACCTAGTAACTTATTCAATTACAGTTACATTTGAAGCAAGGTGAAAATTCCTTTCATTGCCATAAATGAAGGGCACACTGACCAGATTTTGACAAGATTAAGTACTGACTCTCCTCTAGCATGCTCATTTAGAAGAAGAGGAGAGTAAGAGAGAGAAAATAAGAGAGAGAAGTGTGTGGAGGATAAATATGACAAATTTGAAGCCTTTTTCAGGTATTTTTGCAACTTTAAATTTGCCACGCTCTGTGAGCACAGCAAAGCAGTGCAATGCAAAAAATTCTGCAGCCTGCTTCCATTTTTCTTCTGGACTGGGCTCATTGGTTACATTGTGTCAGCCACAAAACCAGAGAATTTTCTAAGCAGCGTAATTCCTTCTAAAGGAAGTTCTCTGAACATTCATTACACTATAAGCCTTTTGATTTTCCCTCCAAAATATCTACCAAGAAAATTTCTCCAGAACATGAACTAATTACTGTACTACCTGTTAGCTGAAAACTGTTTGATATCCCTGGTGATAGTTCTTAAGTACAGAACATTATATCTTTACTTCTACAAACAAATTAAGTTAAAAAAAAATTGGCATCCTGTTCTGCATAAAGCTAAAACCATTTCTCCTAAGAACAAGAACAGAAAGAAATTATATAACCTTCTCTTGCTACCTACCACTTCACTATTCACCCCATAAGAAGTTTTCTATGCAGCATTCCTGCCCCACATAGTTGAGGAAAGCAGAAAACAAAATGGAAAGAGGCAGTAGATGTGGGTGGTTTGCTATCTTTAGTCTTCTGAAATTATATTAATTAGCTCATCAAGCTGAAATAACTTTGTCTTCATGTTTCTTTCTCACACTAGTGGCTCTCTGTTGTAAAGAGTTTAGGAAAATCCTAAATGGCAAGTGAAGGTACCACATGTCTAATGGCCACACAAAACAAAGCAAACAGTATCATGAGAGTGATATGCCAGAACAACTCTATTTAATAAAAAATTACTTATATTCAAGCTAGTCTCTGATGTGCTGTAAGAATTATTAATGACAAACTTTTTGATATTTTAAACACTTACTATTTTCTAATAAAATACCCTATATCCCTCAGCTGATGTGGGATTTTTAACCATGATGCTCAAAATTTTTAACAATGTTGAATAATTTTCCTGTAAGAAGGACACCTTTGTTGCCTAAGACAAAATTTTTGATAATACTGTAATAAATTACAAAAACCAACTGACCAAACAAACAAAACAACACAACAAAAAGGCACCCACTATTTTAAGCCTGAAAATGTGTGACTGGATTTACACAAAAGTAATTTGATCATGATTTGAGTGAACACTGAGTGACTTCCATACATAAAACAAAAATGTTTGAAGGACACACTACAGATTTTATTTCAATATCAAAACCAGTTATCATACTTGTTTTTTCAGACTGATTTCTGACCAAGCCCTTTCAGTGCTTAAATGACTGATACTCTCTAATGAGTTTGAGGCGGAAGTCTTGCATAAGGTAAACTGGAAACAGCTAAATCAGAAAGATCTGGAGATAAATAATTCCCATATGCCTGTCTACAGGAACTTGTCTTGAACAATCTTATTTTTCTAACACTTAGAACACTTAAATTCAAGAAGTATTAACTTTTTTATTCTTTACATCTTTTAAATATATGCTTCTGGTTTGAAGTCTAATGTTTAACCATTACCTAAGTCTAATAAGTTTTTCCTCCAATAAACAAATACTCCATCCTTCAAATAGATAAAGCTCTGTTAAGTTTATTTTGGTTTGGGGATTTTCTTTTTCTGCTTGCTTTCCCTTCAATTTAGGTGTATTTAAAAATCTGCCTCAATTTATTTCTCAGAATATAATGGATAATGTTGATTGAGAGAAAAGAGATTTAGAAAATTTGCAGAATTTGCAGAAACTAAATTACTTCTGGTTCTGAAGTCAGAAACCTATGCTTATTTAAAAAAAGAAAGAAAAACCCAAACAAATAAAAAAACCCTTTAGATTCTAACAGGCATGTTCCACAACTCCGAACAATTTGAAAATTGACTATTCAGTCACAAATCTAAAAGTACTTGAGAATAGCATCTGCATTTTTAACATTATGTAACAGGACAAGGTCTATTTTAGAAAATAAAAGAGTAAAATTCAAAAAATATTTTTTGTTACCCAAGTTTTCCTTTCCTTCAAATAATCCTGAAACCAAATAATCCAAGAGAGAACTCTGAAATACTATCCTACATAAACTGCTATTTCATTCCACTGAACATCTGTTCCTAGAATTTTCTACAAAGTTAATAACCATTGTATCATCTTGACTTTTCTTCCAATGGTTTACCTCTCCCTCTTAATGTAGATTAAATAAAGAAATTTATTGCATATGGGTCCACATATTTTACAAAAATATAATAATATTTCTAATATATTTGGCTTATTTAGCATAAAGAGTGCTTTTCAATCCTTCAGCCATCTTTGCTCAATGTTATTTTGTTTTTCTGGGTCCTCCAGAAGAAGGGTAAATAGAAACCATGACTCCTAACATTAAATTTTCCATCTCTTCACCATAACCTCTACTTTTTTTATGAAGAGACCGTTCACTGTTAGTCAAGTGTTCCAAGCAGGATGCATACAAGAAATTACTTCAAGAAATAAAATGTCTCCTACATCAGTTTTCTGGTTTGACTTTGGGGGAAAAAAAACTTAAACAAACCAAAACAACAAACCAAATCAAAGCAAACAAGCAAACAAAATACCACCAACAGTTCAGCTGCTGGTTGAATTAATTTTCTAATATATCAGGCACTCTGTCAATTCAGACACTGCTGCTGATGGAAAAGGAATCAGTCAATAAACTAACTTGCACATTTTCAAATTCGTACTCACACCAATTATTAACAAAATTTTTTGAAAACACTGTGGTACCTTCTTGGACCTTGACTCTATTTCCATTCCAGTACATCCTTGTGTTCTGTTCTTTAGGTAGGGGGACTACATATCTCATGAGAATGAGGTTTTGCACATCTCATGAGAAAATTGCTGCTGTGCATTATGGTGAGAGTTACAGTTTCCTTCTCCCCGGATATATTATACATGCCAGAGTAAAACACATGAAATAAAGCCTCAATTAAAGCAAATAAACCTTCTGTCTCCTAACCCCAAAAACATAAGAGGCACTGACTTTTCTCAAAAGGATAATTTTAGCTTTATAAACATTCAGTTTCATGTATAGAGGAATCCTTCTCTTTAAGAACATTTAATGTTCTCTGCTATCATCTGCATAAAATACATATACAAAGTGCCAAGTCTAAACTTGTTACATATAGAGGAAGAAACTTTTGACAAAACAGAATTAAATTATCCAATTTTAAAAAACCCTGAATTTACAGCACTTTTTCTGGAGACTCAACTTATTTTAAAGCAAACTATTTCATAAAAGCAATCCAATATTCTTCCCATGTACTATATATGCTGGTAATCAGCAAGGGCTGATTAAAAAAAGAATAAACCCCTGTACTGCAAAGAATCTTTCAAAACTAAAAAACAATTTCCTCAGATGGATTTTTATAAGCATGGATAATGGCATTATTTGTTAATGGATGTTAATACAATACAAAGAAATTAACAAATCACTGCCCATAGTAGATATGAAGCATTCATTTTTGTGATGCCATAGAATTCTTGACAAAACAGTCTCCAGATCTTGAGTCACTTATGGAAACTGTTTATCAAAGACATTTGAAAACAAAAAATTAGATAGAGAAAATCTACTTTGTTTTCAGTTAAACCCAATTATCTAAAGAAAACTGCAAGTATTTTATGAGAAATATCACTGTTTTGAATGCAGAGATACTTTCAAAAACAATTTTCAGAGTATGTATGTTTATAACATTTTAACTTGGCCATAGGGTGTGCAAAAATAAAGTCCCAGTAAATTGGGCATATAAACTCAATTATGAGTGTATAAGACAAGACTATGTGTGTCTGAAAAGAAATGACAATACAGTGTGGCATAACATCTTTCAGCATCTCCGAGCTTGTTCTAAAGATGAAGGGAATGCAAATGTAATTATTAAACTGTCACAGGCAGTTAGAAATAATGATTTAGATGAAAAGTGAATGGCATTAGATGAAAAGTGAATGGCATTCAGACAGATGTCTAGCAATGAACTCTGTGAAGCCCAATGAATCAAATAGAACAATTCTAGTCAATCAAAAATCAAAACAGAAGGCCATTGAGTACACCCATAATTTCATCAGCTATTCACCAAAGAAAACTTAGAAGATTTTACTAGTGAAGATTGTTTATCAAACTGAATTCTCTCCAAAAGCTTTAGTGAACACCCTTAAGATCTTAAGAGTCAAGATACTGTTGAGATTCAAAAGTATATTTAGGATTCTGACATGTTTGGGCAGTTAAACACTCAGTGAAATATGTAAATGAGTAACTGAAACAAAGAAGAAATCACAGAATGAAAAGTTCAACATGACTTTTGAAACACCTTTCCATAAATACCCTCAGATTCTATGAAAGACTGCATAGCAATGTTCTATCAATATGCAGAGGAAATATGTGGTTTAAAATATGCAACACCTCCATGTAGGGAGTCACAAAAGTAAAGTCAGAATGAGTACTTAAATAATGTGTGTGTAAGAATGAAGAGACTGAGTTGCTGGATAAAATTCCTTAAGGATGAACAGAGTTACCATTCAGTGCAGCCATTAAAAACACCTAGGTTCTTGGGTAAGCAGTAATGAATTGTAGAGCCTCGTGACGTCTCCCAGAATAATGAGAAAAAAACCAACAGAAAGGATGGAGTTTCAAGGCCATCTTCAATTCTAGACAGCATCATTAAGATATTTCTATACTCTTCATTAACAAAAAAATAAAATCTGATAAGGGCAATTTACAAAGGAACAAGAATTAACATAAAACATACTGGTGAATCAGCTGGACAAAAAATGCATATTACAAGGTGCTTTCCCTGTGTCACCAAACCTACCACTTTCCTAAAATCCTACATCATGAGAGGTGCAGGAAGAAACTCAGTTTTTTCACATAGGAATCCAGAATTTTCCTCTCTTCAAGTGAATGTATTTTCTTCTTAAGCATGCATATAGAGATTTAGCCAATGGGTAGTACTATATTTTCTATTGGACTGCTAAAGCAGTTGGTTATGATTTTTTCAGCCAACCTCAGTAAAGTAATTTCAGTTATTTTGCTGGCAGTGGTTTCCTCACAGTTTTCATGCACAGCAAGTACTACCTGGGATTTCAGATTGATCTGCCACCAATATAGCAAGGATTTAGAGAACTGGGGATTTTTACCCATAAAATGTAAGGAGGATATATATGTTAAGAAGTTTAAAAGGAAAGTTTTCTCTTACTGTGATCTCTAACAGTATTATAATAGAGGTTTTTATGTAGATGTTGTGCTTGTGTGTAGACTCGTAGACCTCCTGGAAGTCTTATCAGTTCTCAAACAGCTGAAGGAGACTGGATGCATTGGAAGAAGTGGTTCCAGCAAACCTTGAGGGGTTAGGATGAGGATCCATACTGGGTTGCTTATTTATAAACTATAAATTTCATAAACTAACATTAAATTTCTTCTGGAGGAGTCAGAGAGATCAAAGCATTCTTGCAAGCGTCAAAATGCAAAGTGAGAGATTGTTGCTTAACTCATTGCTATACATGTCCTTCTTTAAGCCATGTATCCTCATCCAAAACATTTAGATTTTATAGAAATGATGGTGTTATAAATCATAACTTCTCAAAATAATTACACAACCCAGATGATGACTATGAGAAGGAATTACAAGTCCAGGTTTTTTACAGTTTTTATATAGAAATAACACAAATCATCATCAGCTCTGTGTGCTAGCCACAGAAAATTACTTAATTACCCAAATACTGTTACTAATTATAGATTTATGCTAATATAAATGGCATACATAGACTATTTAACCAATAATGGCACAATAAACTATTTAACCAATTTAAAGCTTACTTAGAAACATCTGAGCATATTTGAAATAACAGGGACAAGTCTTGCTCACAAAATTTCCAGTGACTGCTGTCCAGATAAGATGACTGGAAAAATTCATCGTTATAACATTTAGCAGGATTGACTAAGTAAGAAAATAGTTCTTCATAATTTGCTTATGAGGGCAATAAATTAAGATATAAGATATAACTGCTGTGTCTTCTTTATATTTTCCCATTTATTGAAACTTCATTTAAAGGTTAGAATTCTAAAATTAAAATTTCTCAGTTCTCACGTAAAGGAGAAGAAATTTAGTTCAGCAAGTAAGTTTTCTAGAACATTGTCATAAAGGATTTCTTGGTACAGCTACACAAATATATTAATTAATAAAAAAAGCTTGAAAAGTCAACAAAGAAAGAAAAAAATTCTGATTTTGAGATAACTGTTGTGGAAAAATTTTAGTGTGTAATTTTTAGCATACTTTTAGCCTTGTCTACTTGCACAGCATTTTATAGCAGAGTGAAAACTGCATAATACTTGCATTATAACAGAGGAAAAACTAATACTTTGCATTACAATTGAGCCAAAACTATCTTAAAACTCTGTAAGAGAAGCAGATTTCAGTGTTAACATCTGGATTGCCCTATAGGATAATGAATCTATTCCTGAAAACACCTCATAGCATATGCTGTAGTTGTCTAGGGAGACTTCATGAGATAAAATTCTCATAGAAAGCATGCTTGCTAAAAATAAAGGGCAAATATGCTAACTTCCAACTTGATTAACTATCAACATAGTAATTTAGAAACCAGAGCTCCATAGTAACTGTAATAATAGGTTCCTCTCATTCTCTCATTCATTTCTTTCCATCAAGATAGTTTTCAAGAAGTAGTTTTAAAATAAATCAGGCAAGGTTAAGGACAGAAATCAGCTGATCAAAAATATGAAATAAAAATGAAGACTGATGAGACGTAAAAGGATATGCGTGCACTCCAGAGAGACTTAATGCCCAGGCATCTGTTACAGTCTGAAGCAGCAGGCTATTCCCAAGCTTTTTCACAGAGAAAAGATTAACATAAATGTGTGGAGACTTTTTAGGACTTGTCTTATTTAATTATGTTTTATTCCAGCTAGTAAGAGAAAAATATAATTTGTTGATGAGGCAGTGTTCTTTGTGCTCTAATCAGTTCTTATGAGGAAATGGAAAAATAGGTGATAACAAATGCTTTGGCAGCTGGAAGCAGCACAAGAGCTTGACTTAGAAGATGTAGAATAGAATAATTCCAAAGGGAGGATAAGGCAAGAAGTCCTAGCATAGAAAATGTGTTACAAGTAAAGGCAACCTTTAAAATGACAACCTATGATTGAAAATTAGCAATTATGGCAGTGAGCACATTTTAATGTATATTTCCACAATAGTCACTGATACTTTGGACAGCTCAGTGTGAAAAGGACAAAGCACAAGAGCTCAGTAGTGGACAATCTTATCCAGGATAGGTTATCTGCTTCACATCTGATCTGTAAAAATGAATACTTTACTAAGGCAGCTGTATCTCTTCCAGTTTTGAAGATAGGTCACTTAAGAGTGAATTTCTTTATGACCGACAGGTATGTCCACAGCAAAAAAAAAGACCTTACTACACACAGAAATCCATCAGTGTTCAGGGAATAACTTGAAATCCAGTAAATTAGGCATAAAGTTATTTTATAAAAACATTTAAGGAATTTAGTCTCCAATCTATGTTTTCAAAAAAGAGAAAAAAAGACATGGAAGTTTAAAATTCTGCAAGAGACTCAAAAATGCAATATTGACATAGGAAAACTTAGCTGAAGATTAATTTTGAAAGTAATTTATAGGAAGACCTATGCAAATAAAACACATTAAACGTTTTTTAAAGCATAAAACTGATTTTGTTCATGATGCCTACATAGAAAGGGAAGGATCCTCCAGTAACTAATATATTAGATTTTGCAGGCCAAAAATAGGAAGCATCTTTTTCTTGTACACAGACTGATGGAAAAGAAGGGACAATATGTGTCTATGAAGTTGATACACAACACTGTAAGAAAACAGCACGTCACTTAGAAATGGTAAAATGGTTTGCAGCAACAGACAGAAGTAAAAAGAAATTCCACTAATTGAGGTTTTTTATTATACAGATCAGAAAATGTGTAATTGACAGAAGTCCAAAAAAAAGCTGGTGCGCTTTACTGAGGTTCTAGTTTTCCTTCTAATCACATCTAAATTGTGAATTTAACTGGCATTTTCAATGAAATAAACTAGTAAAGGCAGAGGCATAAAGGTATAGTATTTGAATGCGGCAGGTTTTAAGATGACACAAGACTCGGCTAGCAGACAGAAAAAGACAATGCTATCTAGCACCAGAAAGATCTATTACTGTTGCCACAACAGGAAAAAATACTATATGAAATTCTCAGTTCACAGAAAATGAATAGACTTAGTGTCAAGCAGACTGGGTTTATAGATCAGTCATCAGTCTGTACAACAAAGCAAGGAACTTGCAGAGACTACCCATCCTAACTACTGAGATTCAACAGCAGCAACAAACAAGATTAAGAGGTGTAATGCAGAATCTGTCTGTTCAAAAGTAGAATTGTCTTTTGGGGGGAACTAAAAGAGGAAAATGAAATAGAAAAGCCCTCCAGCTAACACATAAATCTTTCCTAGCTTCTTGTCTTGTTGAGTGTGTGAAGATTACAGCGCTTTATATATCATTCTCAAATTAGAAGGAAAATCCAGTGCTCTTGCAAATTAAGAAAAGGAGTGATATAGATTTATACTTCTCTTTCTATGGAAGTATTTTAAACAATTAATTCTAAAATATTCTTGAAGCTTTTACTAATTTCCTAATCTTTTCTTAAATATCACAATACCACTAACTAACGAGTGAGATCCAAGAGACACAAGAGAATGGTACTTTCCGTTTTCAGTGTATCAAGCTCTTACATGCCAACATGGTTTGGAAGACATGGTGAAACAATAACACCACAAAACCTTTGACACAAAAACGGGAGGTTTCAATTTTAAAATAAATATTCTATACTGAACACTCTGATGATCTGTAATTACAAAACATTATATCATAAAAGACATACTAAGCACTGCTCCAAACAAAGTCACACCTTATTATGAAACACAAAATAATTATTATGAAACACTGATAGTTAAACATCCATTATGGAAGGATTGTTATGGAATAGAAATCTTTTTAATAAGAAACTCTGGGTAGACCCTATTAAACTAGTGGCACTCACTCTAGGAGTTTCACAACACCAGGACTGTAAAATACATCATCAGCTGTGCAATACCTAACCTATGAGCTGTACTGAAAAGACATACCACTGTGCTGCAAAGTCCTCTTCACAAACACACTTTTAAGTATCTCTCTCTACATGACAGATAAAATTTTTGAATTTTATTTGCAAACAGATCTTTATCTTTTCAATAATGTTCTTCTTCGTTTCTGTTTATTATTCAGCAGGAAATTCAACTTTCAATTTAGACCTGTTTCCTTTTATGAGCAATAATGTTATAACTTACTATTAAGTCATTCTGCATTATGAATAAAATCTGGAAATGTTATAACTTAATAGTAAGTTATTCTGCATTATGAATAAAATCTGTAGATTGTCTTACAAAACTCTACATCTTTTATTTCTAAATGTGTAATCAATATTTGATTGTACCAGTTAAGAAATATTGAAAATCTCTAGATATGAAGACTGGTATAAATTTATGTGTAAAAAAGACATCTTATACAATTCTACAGAAACAAAACTTTTTTGCTCAGTATAAAATATATTCCGTATTGCTTTACAATTAAGATAATGCTTCCAATTACATAAGGAATTTATGGTGCTCATCACAAAAACAGAGAAGTGAAAAGAAATGTCAGCATTATTGCTCTATTATCTGGTGTTTCTATATAAAAATAAATATTCCTTCTTGTTCTGCTAGTGAGCTCAAGTGGCCAAATAGCTTAATTAAAAAAAAAAAAAAGAAAAAAAAGCTTCAAGAAAATCTATCTTTCCTAAAAAACATGTCAAGGCACATTCTCAAAGCATAAGTAGGAACTCAGCCATACAAATCCTGCTAACATTAGTGGGAGCTACCTGTCAAAAGCACTGTGCATCATGCTGAATATGTCCTTCAATGATAACAGTAGGGTTAAAACTTTTGGACATATGCATAAATATTTTATGTTTCATATTTCACAAGATAACAGTTGTGATTAATGCTCAGATGTGCTTTCAGAGGTATCTGTATGGCAGGAACACCTCAGAAACTATTGTACTCTCTGAAACACCTCAGAAAATACTGTACTCTCTGGTTATATAGTCCACTAAAATAGGGGTCTTTCAAGAAACTTTCATGATAATTCTGGCTCTTTAAAGCAGACTTTTCAAAATGGCACACAGTAAAGTCTTTCATTACAAAATATGTTTCAGTTTCATCTGTATTACTTCAGTACTGCATGTACTTCATCTACAGGTGCTAAATTACCTTTAAACTAATTTCTAAAAATATTACTTCTTCCTAATATAGGAATGATACAACTTCTCCAAAATGAAACAGAGTGTATCAAACAGAGATGGAGAATCCTGATACTAAATACAGCACAATAGAAAAAGAAATATATGAAGATTCTACTGTGAACCACAGCATGAAATCACGGAAATCTCAGGACTGAAGTGAGATTTCATTATCAACTCAAACAAAAAGAACCCATCTTATAACAGAGATAAAAGCCAATACAGTTCATATGCATTTGATTAAAAAAAATGCAAGTGACTACAAGGGGAAATGAGATTTTATACACTGCTCTGAGCTTTTTCTGTTATTATGACAAACGCCAAAGCTACATGTAAGTCTGTATTTATGTGAGCATATGAACTCAGCCCTATTGAGTTAAGAAGGAAATGGTAAACATATTGGGATTATTTGACAAAAGATGTTTTTCTGCTCATTTGGGTTGAAAAAAAACAGATAAAAAAGTGAGCCCTATATAAAAAAATCAATTTATAATTTAACAATTGATATATCAAGTTCCTTAATTCTAAAAGCTCAACTAAGCTTCTCAAAACATTCCACTCAGAGACTAAATTCTGTGAAGTATCTCAGGGATTTCAACTAGCCCAAAATTAAAAAATAAATATTGTTATCCTACTTTAAAGATACTAATCTACACAAACTTACAACTGGTAGAGGCCCAGATTGGATATCTAGAGTTAGCATGGGCAGCTAAGTACTCAAATTAAGATTGAGCATCACAACATAAAAACAAATCAGAGTAACAAAATAAAATATTCAAACCCTGGGTTTCTAAATGCAGACTTATTGGGAAAAGCTATTTTAAAAACTTTCTAGTGTCTCTATATTTGTAAATAAAAGAAAGAATCTACCTAGCATACTCAAGACTTAGGGAAAAAGCCCAGTAATGAACTGGAGACTTAGTATGGCAGTGGAGAATATTAATAGTGAGAACCCTCATCATTATTCTTCTGTAAATCATTAAGTTTAAATATAAGAGTATGAAAGTAAGAAAAGTTTTGTGACTTTTGACAATTATTAGGTAGAAAAAAGGTAACAATTGCCAAAAAAATCACAAAAGTTGACATGTTACCTGGCTATGACAAAGAGCACACAACTGACACCCAAGTAAGCCAGCAGAATATACATCCAGATATCAGGGGAGAGAGGATTCAGGAAGGAGAAGACGCCCGGGTTTGTACCATTGGGCTTGCGGTACAAAATACTTATTCCAAGAGTCATAAAGGGCTTGGAAAAGTCGATGACCTTCTCACGAACATAGGTAATTGCCAACGGTGCAACTGCAAGGTCAGCTTTCTGTTGACAGAAATACAAAAAAAGAGAAAAAGGCCATAAGTCAGAAGAAACAGGCTGAAGCAGACAATCAGATCATGTAAAACACAAACTTTGCTTGGAGGATGCTTGTTCTTGCACTAGGTTGCCTGAAATTTAAAATTTTTCTCTCTATAACTAAGGAAACAGATTTATTCTACTTCCTCTTTGCTAAACTGACATAGCATTTAGAAAAAATTAAAAGCACTAGTACAGGGATACAAGTGAAGAAAAATATTGCGTCTTGCAGAAAACATGAACATCTACTATCACATACTTTAAAACTTTATTTATTGTGCATTTCAACATAAGTCTTCTCTTTGTCACTCCCTCATTGTGTTCTTTAGAAGCAAATATATTTGTGAAGCAGATGTGAATATGCTAGTACAAGTGCAGGGAAAGGACCAGGAAGAAGTTCTTCACATTTTAGGTTAAAAATGGTACAAAATGAAGATCAGTTTAAAATTGAAAGTGCTACACCTGCAAGGTTGCTGAGGATGTTCTAACAAAATACAACTGTCCTTACTCACTCGTGGGAATCACTGCAAAACTTACAGATAGTTATTAATCAGTTGGACTACTTAAAATGAAATCATCAATTGAATGCATTTTGTCAATTAGCATTTAGGTTTAGTAAATATAGGGATAATTCATAAGAGATTAGTAAATGGCCTATGCTATTCTTTTAATCAAAATTTAATGGAAATCAGAGTGACCAAAAATCTACAGAATCTACCTCTTAATCTCTGTCAACAGCTGTTGAAATATTCCTGTGCATGAATAAATGTGTATGTGTGTGTGCATGCACACATAAGAAAGAGGAAAGTGAGAGTGAGTGAGAAAGTTTACAGGACAAGACCTGGAAAGCTGTAAAATAAGAATTCTTTATAAACTATACCAAAATATAGGTATGTAATGAGAGAAATAATATAGCTACCATGGAGTACTGTTACCTAAGAAATATATCCAAGTAGCATAGCTGCAAATGATACCATTTTCAGAATGCCTGTTTTAAGATACAGAGATATGATTCCAAATAAAATAAATTCACACACTTATGTAATTTTTGCTCATTTGATATTGTGTATACTGTGTAACACTCAAACTTCCATGCAATGTAGCACTTCAGTGTTCCTTTTAATTTTTATTTTCTTACCTTACACAAAGTTCTTCTATGGTCTATTCTTGTTATGAACATTTATATAATTAGATCTACTGTAGTCAGTTGCAATGTGAAACTTTGTTGACACTGTTAATTTTATTTGGTAAGGGTTTACTGGTCAAAAAAATTACATGCATTTCATTTCCATTGGTATTAAGAACTTATAGATATTAATCAAAACAGCAAGGCTTAATTCCACAGTGGTTGACTTTTTATAGATTGCATATTATTGATGATATTCCAGCTGATGTAGAAAGAAAATGGTAAAGTAAGAAACTAAAACTATTTTGAATTAAAAGTTAGAGGTCAACAAGAAGAAATTTAAAAAACATAACAACTCAATATTAGTTTGTGAGGCAAATAGCAGACCTTAACCAGAGGCTGAAGGCAACTGACTAGAAATTGTTAGAAGAGGCAGCTTCCCAAAGACAGATAAATTAGATCTTTTGGAAAGCCACTGATAAATCTGAATTTTGGTCTTATTATATTAACAGAACCTTAAGGAATAACAAATAATTTATTTTAATAAATACCTGGGAAAGTCCTACCCTTGGTCATTAGATGGAAACAAAAACACATACAAATGAATAGAGGTTGCAACTATCTCTAGTGGAGCCAAGTTGCAGATTAAATTAGAAAAATAACTGATCAAGAAATAATATGTCACATACGACAGAATAGAACAGATATCCCAACCTGGGAGGACAGATATAAAATTTATGTACATAACTTGACATCTTAAGAGTCTCTTCAGAGGTGAGTAACTGAATATTCTTGAGCTAGAATATCACCATAAGAAAAATTAAGCATCTACCAAAAAAAAAAAAAAAAAAAAAAAAAAAGAACAAAAACAAAACTGGAGTTTTTAATAACTGAGGAAATTACTAACTTAAAAATGCAATGCTACCACGCACATTTTGTTAATATCGTTTATCTCAAATTGTTAATTCTCCTGGAAACTCTTTCATTCTGAAAAGAGCACTATTTGTAAATATAAGAAAGCAGGAGCTAAGTTTGTAGAAGTGCAGTACCAGTTTCTCCTACACTCAGCTATAATGAAGATATAGAAGGAAGAGAATCATCTTTAGTTTACTTCTAGCCACAAATAGGGGAGGAATAGTGTAAAATTAGTATTTTATCAGGCGACATTTAACAACATTAACAAATTAGTGCGTCCTAACATGGCTTTTTGATAAGTTCCATTACAAAGAATATTTTTCTCAATTGGCAGTGATCAATTATTCCATTTTTTGTAATGAAGGTATCCATGCTTCTATTCTTTAAATGAATAAAAGGTATATCTATCTGAAAACACAATCTATAATAGCTCTTAACTCTTTCTTGAGATGAAAAACATTTTTATCACAGCATCCAAGGACTGGTGAGGTAAGCTAGTTGCCACAAAGAAAAATTCCGCACCTACTAAAGGTTACAATAGTGATTAGAATCAGTCTGACAAGGACATTCCAATGCAAGGCATGGCCTGAGCAAAATGGAGGAGTTGTACAGCCTAGTCTAAGATGTGCTAGAGGGCTGCACTGCAGTTAAGAAGCTGCAGTTGTGCATCCTCTCCCTGCCTGTCCCTCACCACCACGCAGGAACTCAGGAGCTCCTGATAACCTGGACCAAACCAGCTGAACAATGAAGCACCCCCTTGATCATAATAGTAAGGCAGTAAAGCATCCCTTGAAAGTACCAGAAGCTCATCCATGATACAGGTAGGAATAACCCTGACCGTAACACCTACCTGACCAAGGTGGGGACAAAGGATAAGCATTCACACATGTATAGAACTTCCCAATGTGCAGTTGTAGGATGTTCATTCACCAACAACTCAAGGTAACCCCGATTATTTCTGATACAGAAATGCCTAAGGTAGGCTGAAGTCATCCTCCTTTGCTTCTTCCCTTACATTTTACTTCCAAGCAGTTTGTTCAGTGACCGTTTTACATCAAGTAGTATTCAAAGAGAAAAAAGGGAGGATATTTTTCTTCATTTGTACAGGGCTGAAATTTGGCACATAACCTCTAAGAGAGATTTTAAAATTATACTGAATTCAATCTATGCTTGCAGATACAAATAATTTCAGCAAGAAATCTGCATTTCAATGCTGAGTAGTGTATGGCCATAGCATGCTCAGAAATTTGGTATTTGCCAAAATTCATGCTTTTTCTGTGAAAATTAACTCTATAAAACCTGGAGAAACAATCACAATAATTTTGGGGGAAATAGAATTTTGAAAGGATTTCATAGCTTCCACTAATAACACCAGGGAAAGGTAAAACAAACACCAGTTGAATTTTCTATTGTTGATAATTTTATGAAAAGCTTTTGTTTTACCTATTTTGTTCAAAAGAATGAAGAATTTAAATACAATCTCGACACAGAAACAATAAAATGGCTAATAGCTATTTTTAATTGGACACTAAAATTATACAATATTCCACCAAAATATCTGAGTATTTCAGACAATGTGAATGGAGTCTTCTGGTAAGAATTTTGCTCCTAACATTTTGCATTGATTTGGCAACCATTGGTGTTTATACTAAAAATGCAAAGGGAATCATACACTATCGATTCTGAGTTGTTTATTCAGTCAATCAGTACAATCATATTGCAATTGTATAATATAGGCAAAACTACACACACACTGAAAAGACATTTAAGTAACTTTACTTCTCTACAGGCAGCAATGCACTTATTGCCTGCATTTATTCTTGAAAATAAAGGAATTTGCCTTTTTTTTAAAGGAAAAACTTCATAAAGCTTTTGTTTATCTACTATGTTTCCTCAGCCTAAAACTCTAAGTCAATACATAAATTTCTTCAGCTCAAATTTTTGAGACTGTTAACCTGAGTTGAATTTCAGTTACATTCCCTTGGAGAAAATGCATCCTCAAGATAAAAGAGCAAGGTTAAAGCACAGCTTCAATTCTTTAAACCTGTCTAACACACTCCTAATGCACAGAGACCTTATGCATTATTCCTGTTCACAGAAGTGCATTTCCCTGCCACTGATTTGAAAAGATAAGATCTGTAATTTGCTTTTAAGCTTACAGTCTATCCTAAACTGCCTTGCTCATGCTGCTACATTATAGAAAATTTTATAACCCACAAGAAATTTTTAGTCTTATCACAAGATCTTCATTTCCTTTGAAACCACTATGAACTTATTAGGGCTTTATCACTATTTTTATTATAACTAGCCACTTAAATTACTTTGACAGAAAGTGTTTCTCTACAGCCTTTCACAGGATCATAGTACAATTCAAGTGGGGAGAGATCAGGAGGTGTGTAGTGCAATTTTCTGTTCAAAACATCTACATGGTTAAGACAGTTCGCTTTGCACTTTGCCCAGTCAGTGTTGAAAAACTCCAAGGAAGGTGACTACATGACTTTTCTAGATAAGCCGGTTCACTGCTTGTCTATCCACATAGTGAAAAAGTCCCCACAAGAAGTGGAGCAGGCTGCTTAGAGAGCTTATGCAATTTCCACCCTTGGAGGTTTT
Organism: Calcarius lapponicus; assembly: GCA_039654755.1. Classification (NCBI taxonomy): domain Eukaryota; kingdom Metazoa; phylum Chordata; class Aves; order Passeriformes; family Fringillidae; genus Calcarius; species Calcarius lapponicus. The sequence goes on along the minus strand of CM077465.1, from coordinate 49,343,835 downwards.
CAGTTTATGCATGTTGCCTTTGGTCTTCCTGCCAGGCTCCTCTGTGAGGAGCCCAGGTGGAGCTTCTTGATAACCTCCTCACAGGTCCTGGAAAGCTGCTACTAGAAATTATTACCTCTGCCAAATTTGAGTAACATACCATGAGGTAAAAAAAAATTCCAGATTTGATAGCTGAATTTAGATGTCATAACTTCTTATTTTTGGTATCCTGATGGTATAATTTAAACTTAATTGCTAATAATATCCCTTATAGACAGAACAGTAGCACTTGCTGCTTTATTAACATAATAAAGTACTTTAACATAAGAGAGTGACATATGAAGACAGCTTCAATAGATACTGGCTCACCTAACACATATGTTTGTAACTCCTGAGATGCTTCTCAGTATTTGTTCAGCAACAAGAAGTCACTGGAAGACAGGTGGTTTACTCAAATTCATTTCATTGACAGTAATATTACACAGTGATTTCATTTCTTTGGATCCTCTTGTGTCAGCATGGTTAATTCTTTTCTTGGCAAAGTCTTGAACAGCAGTGGCAACTAATGGTTTTTTCATCTACTCTCCTTTTAGAGAGGATACTGATCCAGAAATCAACAGGATCATTTACACAGAGGTAGATTTTTTTTAAAAAGGCAAAAGGTTTTATAGAGGAAATTTGCATTCTGTCCATTACCATAAAAACAGTTTTTGATATGAATTCAACTAGACAAAAATGGAATGTATGGAATGCATGGAATCTTTCCTTCAGTGACTTAAACAGGATAAAGCATATGTTTTGATCAACATATTGTTATCTAGAACTGCCTTTTGGTGTTTTCTGTTTGTTCCCTTGTTATCATATGAATGTTTAGAAGAATAGATAGTACTAAACCAGCAGGAGATCTCTAATTAGTTAATTTACATTATTTCCTCTTATTCAGGGTTATGCTAGTCAATTCTCATTTGCCTATGCCAGTATGGATAAGATTTAATAGCTGAATAGATGTAATATGAGTACTCATTGGAGACAGATATAGTCTCTGTCTGTTGATTTATAATACACTTTCACTAAAGTATTTTGAACCAACTTCAGTTTAGTCAACAGGTAAGCAAATTGTATGTAAAAGAACTAGAGACAGTAGACCAAGAAACTATATGTAGCAGGAACATGGGTGACCATTCATTTCAACAGTAAAAAAAAAGGTTTCATCACTTAATTTCAGGAATTTTATACAAAGGTTTCTTCTAATTGCTAGAAGAGCAGGATTCACATACCCTCAAAAAGAGGAAATTGTCAAAGAAATTTATAAGACTGTGATAATGTGGCTCAGAATTCAGAAAAGGGAGACTCCCCCATTAATAAAAAAAAATAAAAATGAGAATAGTTACAATAAAATGTTTCAGTTCTTCTTTGCTGTTTTACATACTCTTTCTGATGTTATATTTTTGTACTAGAGATGTTTCACAAACATTAAAATTGCTAGACATCATGCTGATACACACGCACTTGAAATAAAGTACACAGGTAATGTTGATTTTTTTTCCTGTAGAAAACATTTTTATTGTAATACTTTCCAGATTTACTGCAACTTCCTGGAAGTGTCAGGTTTTTTCCCAGTTGCTAACCAGCTGTCACCTAGAATTTCAGTTACGGCACTCAGGGCAGAAAAATTCCTAGATCTTTTAATTTTGACATAATTTCTGTTCTCAAATGGATGGGGTTTTATCAAATTGTTTTGGTGAACTCATTTAATCACACAATAAATTTTGACTTGTGTCAAATTTGACTTAATCCCATTTTTCTGTATTACTTTGTCATCTGCAATTTTTCACAATGGAATCAAATAACATTTTTGCATATCATTTGGATGGAAGTAGATCACTGCAGAATATGCCACCTCTTATTAATTAACAATATTCAACTGACAATTTTTGAAAGCTATAATTTCATCAGTTTAATTAATTAATGGAGTAAAACTTATTGATATGAACAAAATCAACCTCCTGGAATTCTCAATTAATCATTAGATTCCAAGGTCTTAGACGTAACTAAAATTGATCATTATTATAAAAAATAACAAAAGAGGTCCTTTTAGAAATGAAAATCAAATAAAAAATAGAATTAACATGGTTTTCTTTCTAATACACACATAATCAATTTCATTTAATGTATTATGGAATTGTGTAAGGCTGCACCCACTGTCTTTTTTTAACTCTATTGTTATTTTTTCTTAAAAAGCTGAATTATTTTCAGTGCCCTGAGAATGATAGTACTAAACTAGCAGGAGCTCTCTAATTAAACTTTGTTTTTCTGGATAGAAAAATAATTCAGCTCTTTCAAATATCATGTGCAGCATTCAGCCCTGTCACTCACATGTCTTATGATCTTCAATCTAGGTTGAAAGCAATCCTTCTGGCCCTCAAAAAGTCTATTGAAATATTGCAAATTTACATAATTTCAAATTAAAAAAGAAAAAAACTATGGGAAGATCTACACTTATATTATTGGCAAAGTGTAATAACAAAGAAAAGACTGCTCCGTTAAGAAAAGCGGCCACAGAAACATCTTTGCTCTTTCCTGGAGTAATCCTGTTGCCCTGAGAATAACAGATCAGACTTGATACTTTCCAGTTCCCCAAACAATATGCATGACATGTTTCAGTCATCATTCCCAGAGACACATCTCCCACAAGCACATCCTGAAACTCTTTTGCTGAAATGGTGTTTCCATGAAAATTGGCATATTCAAGGTTTCCACAGCCCCTCCTCCCTATCTTTCATGAGATATGTTGAAATTCTTTGGAGATGATAAAAGATAAATTGCAGCATTATTAATAATCCCTAATAAAAGGGATAAGCCACAATGGAAATTAACTCTGCTATTAGAGAATTCTATTTTTCTCATGTACTTCACTTCAGCAGGCATACACATAGAAACAAAAATCCCAATGTTATTTTCTACCATTCTTTACTATCATTATAGCAACAAAAGTAAAAGATCAGATAAAGGTATGAGGATATGAAAAATGTAATACTTTTATGAATACAGACCCAACCCTGGATCCAATCAATTCCTAATCATTACTGTAAGCGTAGATGATGCTTGAGCTAAAGTATTATTGTTTGGAGTTTCATTTGATAAACTTAATACCACTTCCTTGATTGGCTATGATTCACTTTGCTGGCAACACGGTGAAAGTTAATTGCAACTTTTTGCTGTACAATATTTCTCTGTAATTGAAAACTAATCATTATATAAACCCAAGTGCATTAGCAAGGGATGTCCATAACACCCTAACTGTAAAAGAACAATACATAGTCATATTGCAGCTAAACAAACAGGAAAGCAATATTCACTTAGTCTGAGTGTCAAGAAATTTCAAATAAACTACCCCTGGAGTACAGATCTCCAGAAAAATATCCATACATCTCAGAGCACTTTGAAGACCCTACTGTCAAAGTCTCCTGCCACCTTTGGTGTCAAATCACTGAGAATGTAGTTAAAATTTTTCATCTACTTTCTTTAGGAAGCATAGGACACCATTAGCTCGAAAAATAATGAATTAACATTTATAACCTTTTAGGAAAGATTTTAATACTTTGTTATTCTCTATGCCTTACTGCATTATTAGAAATTTTGTTGGGCCTTGCTTTACTAAATGCAGACTGTCTGGAAATTCCTTGTTCTTTGGAAAACAAATTGCTCACTTAAAACTGCTGTTATGTTGGAAAGTGCATCTTCATCTGTTCTGTACTTGAAATCAGTAACAATTTAATAAGGAATTCCTATATGCACATATGTGTTCCTTACTGAATTAATACAGTTTTGCAAACTTGGTCTGAACTTCTGGATTAGTATTTCTTTGGCATATTAAATTACTGACTTTTTTTTCCATTTCCCTGGGATTTTTTGTGGATTTATGCATCTCTACCTGAAGTTTACTTTCTGCATAGCTTTTGCTGACTTAGGATCTGTTTGGACATTTTTCCATGGAATATCATATATAACCTTTATTAGAGAGTGACAAAGTAGCCATGAAAACTGTCGACTTGTGAGCACAGAGATGGATGTTTAGCTGTTGGTTTGAAATGAAATTGTATTGTCATGTAGAAGACCATCTCTTTGGTCCTTTACTTTAAAACAAACAAATAAACAAAAAGTAACAGAGGGTTCATAGTATGGCATATCTGAGTGAATTACATTGATAAATTCAGACATGAAAAATATTTGAAGAGCGGTTTTGTGAGTCTATGAATATGTACAGTTCACTTTAAGTGAAAAACAGGATCTCAAGCAACAGATGAGATATGACTAGTTGCTTGTCGGGGACATACTGATGCTTATTCAGCTTAAGACAAATTTCTTTGGAAATAAAAGGTCAGAGCACTTGAAGTTGTGGATTAATGAATTAGCAATTAGACTGAAAAGTACTAAAAGGACAAGTGATATTTTCTGGCATATTACAAATTATCATAAAAAATTATCCTATGACCTCAGGACATGTTTCACACAGAAATGAAATGCTACTTTAATGAGGAAAGAAAACATGCAAACAATAAAAACTGGAAGCCAATATGAATACTTAAAACAGCAAAAACACATATAAAAGGTATGTTACAGACACTTAACAGTCAGTCAGGGGTGCTATATCATAATTCAGCATAACTGGAAGAAGTTGGAATATATTTTTGAATATTGAATAATGCAAATTAGTAGCTTTATTTAAAGAGACAGTTGTGCTGGACTTCCAACATAGCTTAATAAATGTAACTAATAATGATTACTGGAAATTTAAAGAGAGGTCCAGCATAGAATAGTAATGCTTAATCTGCAAAGTAAATAAATAAATACCAAGGATAAAAATGCACACATAAGAGATGGCTTTCAAATAGCTAAACAAAAAAATGGAGAAAGATATAAGTTATAAATAAAACATGAAAAAGCTGAAAACACAAAACAAGAAGGAAAATAAAACTGAAACAAAACAGCAGCATTTATTTTGTTATACTTTTTTTTTTTTACAGAGAGAACAGGAAAAAGTGAATTGTTTCTTATTTTTTAGAAGTAGCAAAAATAAAATAAAATGCTGCGATACTAGAAAAACAACATTAAAACAATGTTAGTGGAAATCAGTAATCATTCAGCTTACCATCTATGTGTATTCACCAGAGTTGCTAGTTCAAGCGTCAACAGCTGAACCGCATACTTACCAAAACACTACGTTATTTATGGTCTATTACCCCTCAAAGCATCAGAGATAAAATTTATTATATATAGAAAACCTTTAGCATGAGTGAAATTTTCATCATGTGACACCTTAGATGCAGCTGCAGATTCTAGTTCCAATAATAAAATGGAGAAGCCATGATGCAGACATGGTGCTTTAAAGAGCACTGATGGTCAACCAGTGTTACTGTTGAGCCAGTTTAATAATGATGAAAAGAGAAACATTCCTTCCTTCCTTCCTTCCTTCCTTCCTTCCTTCCTTCCTTCCTTCCTTCCTTCCTTCCTTCCTTCCTTCCTTCCTTCCTTCCTTCCTTCCTTCCTTCCTTTCCTTCCTTTCCTTCCTTTCCTTCCTTTCCTTCCTTTCCTTCCTTTCCTTCCTTTCCTTCCTTTCCTTCCTTCCTTTCCTTCCTTCCTTTCCTTCCTTCCTTTCCTTCCTTTCCTTCCTTTCCTTCCTTTCCTTCCTTTCCTTCCTTCCTTTCCTTCCTTTCCTTCCTTTCCTTCCTTTCCTTCCTTTCCTTCCTTTCCTTCCTTTCCTTCCTTTCCTTCCCCCTCTCCTTCTCCCTCTCAAGATTCTCTAATTGCCTATTACCATCAAGTCTTCTGAGATTTTTGCTAATAAAAGAGCCATGGCTTAATTATCCTCCATCCTACTGAAAATCTCAACTGTCAGACCTTTTGCATGAAAATTACAAGAACAAAGAGGGAAGAGATGTTCTGTAGCCTTCCTTGTAAATCTCTACATGGTAGGGTTTCCTGTAAGTATGAAGGAAAGAGGTAGAGTCCAAACAATATGATGAAATGACATTTGAAACAGAAGAATGCAGAAAAAACAAGGTGGAAGAAAGTAAAATTTCACTGGCTCAAAAAGGAAGGGACCAAACATCTACACAATTAGTTATTAGAAGGGGCTTTTTGACTTCTACACAATAACACAAAGAGTTTGGCTCTAGGTGTTCAAGATCATAAAGATTTTAATTTAAAATAAGAGGAAGAAACCAACAGGTTATTGGAGGAAAAATCACTAAAAATATTTAAACCAGTTATATAAACATCTATTCTGTTATTAAAAGAATAAAAAGCTACTACTATTATTTTTAAAAATGCATTTGATGTGTATTTATTTTGAAAAATTGATATTGATTATGAAAAATTTAAAATATAGTGAAGTAAAAAACGTTATGTCTAAAGTTAATCCAAACTCAAAAGTTCTTTCTAAATGTTCAACTGTGTAAAATTCCTCCAAGCTGAAATTCCATCCTATTCTTAGAGACAAAGAAAATTCCAATTTAATCCTTACATATGATCAAAGATCATGATCTAAAAATTTGACCTTTTCTGCAATTATTTATGAATTTAAAAAGATCTGTCAGGCCTGAAGTATATTTGTAATGCATAAGCTTTTTGCTTTAGAAGAATCATTAAAAAAAACCCTCAAAACCCTCAAAACCCTCAAAATGATAATTTTTAATCATGTATATATAATAACAAATTATTTTCCAGTGGATTTTTCATTTATAGCTCTGTCAAAGTATAAAACAGTAATTTTTTCCTGTTTTGGAACCCAATGTTAAGAATTTTTTTAAGTACTTTTGGATCTGTAAAGTAGGATAGGATGTCAAATTTTCTAAAAATAAAATTATGTATTTTCATTCTATTTGTCTGCCCTAGCTATATTGGAATATAACTTGCATGCTTAAACTATATGTCACATGCAATATAACACAGTGCAATGACAACTTTTAGTACTCAAGAACAACCTGAAATTCTCCAGAATTTATGATTCAGTTCAAAACCCATTCAATAAATCTGTCCTTTCATAAGGTTTTTGAAACAAAGGCAGCAAGAAAGAATACTTTTTTATGAAGAATTCATACATAAAGAATGGAGATACTTGGAACTTAGTTCCTCCTCGCTTAAAAATGTAGCAATCATATGTTGAACTAACTTGAGGAGCGGGTAAAATACTCAGTGAAAAATTGTGGGAAAGAAATCAGAGCATTTAAGTGGAAAAATTAAATTCAAAATTTATTCATAGACAAATGTCATCTGCATTTGCTGTCCTAGTTAATATTTGTCTTACATTTGCAACTCTAGAGACCAGTGTGTTTTTCCCAACAAGAATTCATTGTCAGTTGTCAAAAGGAAGGGAATCGCTATATAATTTTCACTGACAGCATTTACCACAGATTCAAAAAGAAACTATTTATTGCTTGGAAACTGATATAAGAGGGCAGGTGTGAACTCTAAATAAAACAGTCAAGGAAAGAAGAAACATGAGCAAACTATGGGAAAGGAGATTGAAAACAAACAGAGCCTGATGTGAACACTGAAGACTCTGTTCATACTATAAAATTTAAATCCTGAAACTGAAATGATATGCTAAGTTCAACTCAGATAGCATTATCTTTATTTTATTTAGATTTTTGAGCCCCAGAAATTATGCAAAGTGACTAAAGTCTGATTTAAACAGTTTATTTAAATCTTAGATTTATTTAGTACTTTTAATCTTTATATAAATCATGCATTTTCCTTTCTATGCACATAATATGCCAAAATTATCCATTTAATTTTTTCTTGGATTTCACATGTTACTCTTGCAAATATATATATACTACAGCACAGTGACCTTTCTCTCTGAACTTAACTGACAGATAAAACATAACAAAACAAAAAAATTTCTAAAAACATTTTTCAAAATAATTAACCGCTATAGCTAAGAACCGTCTTGACTGTGCAGTCTATTTTAATTAGAAATTCTAGTTGAAAAATACAGAATCATTGAACCTTTCAAAAATAAACAAATTGAGTTTATGAAATTACTTTATAGGAAAGAAAACCTTTACAACAATTCAAAAACATTCTCTAAGGAAAAAGAAAGACTGGGAAGCTAATGGAGCATGTGAAGTGCTAACCATATGGAAACACCCGATGCAATAACTGTCTGTCTGGAGTTCTTTACTAAATTCTTCTGCTTCACTTTTGAGGTCTGAAGTGTTGCTTGCTAGTAAAATGCGCCTAATTTTACTAATAAAATGCATGTAAGTAAAGGGTACAGGTTTATAAGTAAATTGCATATATTCAAATAGATTGCAAGTATTCAAATTGATTATAAAGTAAGAATTGATAAAACCAGAGAAAAAAATTAAAGCAAAAATTTTTAATTGAGAGAGACTAGTAAAAATTATGGTCCAGATTAGGAAGTTGGACTACATTTTCCATGTGTACTAACAGTCTCTAAACTTTTCTGACTCCTAAGTAAAAATCAGTTGAATAGAACCAAAATAAATAAATAAAAATAAATTTTGATCTGAGTTTAGTTGTATATTATTTATGGGGGAAAAGCTACCTGTTTCATTCTGTGTAATGAAGAGGAAAGATGGGGAAAGCTACTGTTTCTGACACTTTACTTCTGCAACTTGTTCAAATGCATTTTATTTCAAGATTATCTTAGTGTAAAGCTTAGGAGGCCATACTAGAGTTTTCTTAAGAATGCTTTAAGGCTGAATAATAAGAGGTGCATAAAACTATGATTTATATTTGCTTCTGAATAAATACTTCCTCAATATCCACCTCAATCATGGAAAACTAGTTCCAGATGAGGATGTTACCTAACAAGCATCAAATCTAATAGTTTAACAGGCCTATGCACTTATTCATGTGTAAAAATGCACATTTATAGAGATGGACAGAGATTCCAGCTAAATAAGTTTGCTTTCTATGTGTGTGTACTAGGTATTATAAATACACACACTTAAAGATAACATAACCATAATACTCCCACGCATTCTTCTTAAATGTGTGAAGCCAGGCATAATCAACATCTGTTGCAACACCAATACCAGATTATCATTTACTAGAAAAGCATGAAGCACAACCTTCCTAGTAAATATGAATAATTTGATTAGCACATCTTTCAGCCCATCTGCTGAAATCTTAAAGCAAATTGAAACAAGATAAGTAAATATTTTTTCAAGTGATTCATGCAGCTTTTGCTATCATTAAGAGGTTGCACTTGAATTAACTAGAGTCTTCCATCTATTTCAAATGACAGTGATGTGCAGAATATGTTTAATCTCAGTCTTTGACCTCATGTCTATAGAGAAAATGCTATCAAGCAACTCACCCAAATAAGTGCAGAAAGGAACAATGACATAATTTTTAAATTTATGAAAATTTTTCTAAGAGACTGAATTCAACTGGCATGACCAACTGAGAAAGGACATTTTGAAGAACCTGAAGTACTACCTCCCTTAATCACTTACAGTCAATTTTAATGGTATCTGGTGTGACATTGCTTTTTTCCATCAGTATATGTTGACATTTTTGTCTTACTTCCTGCACTTTATTTTTAAAATTTCAAGAAAGATGAATATCAAATTATATGTGTGCTTACACTACACACAGAGAAATTTCTCTAAGACAAAAATCTCAGATCCACTATCAGAAAAGGACACCTCACTTGTATTGCTGTAGCAAATTTTGTTATAAACCAAAATTTAGTTATAAAACTTCTTACGTGAGTCTCAGAAATAAATTCTGAGTACTATTTATTTCATATTTTGACTTAGACATGTGCTATGGAAAAGCTAAACCAAAACAACCACTGCCTATGGGCAAATCAGAGATGCTTTATTTTACAAATTCTACACTAAAGAAATAATTGATACCCATCTACTTGCATCAATTCTTAAAACATCTGCATTTTGAAAACAGTAGCATTCAAATAGAATTATCATAAAAGTTTTACAATTTTTATAGAAAGTTTTAAAATCTAAATGCATATTTGAAAGCTTGTAAAACTTGACTTACATGATCAATTAGTTCACGAACCATTCCATTCCACTGTCCACTGGCATCTTCTTGGGCTCCATATTTTCCATCTTCCACCAGTCTAATCTCATAGGAAAATCCAAGGATAGTAGACAGCTCCCTGAGGAGGTCAATGCAATAACCTTCAAAACGATCATTTCCATACAAGGGTTTGTCAGACTTCTTGAACATAACATATGGCTCTTCCTGTAAGAATCAAGACAGAATGGATAATGAGCGCTCCCACACCTTTCTTCTCATTTTAGCCTAAAGTAGTAAACACTCCTGTGCTTACATATACATACACCCATTACTTCACTCCCTGTACAACGAAATAATATGAAAACCAGAATCCTTTTAGCTTTGTCTGTGTATGTCTGACATCTTCATATATTTTCAAAGATTCACTTTGTATTTTTATTTTTGGAAAAAAAATACACTCTCAACACCGAAGACATGTCTTCAAGGAATGCATATACACACTAAATTTAAGTGTGCTCCCTAACTATTTGCATTATACAGTAAAACAAAATGTAGTGTTTGGATGGACACGTAAGCCTTTTAAAATGCAAAAACAATGTGCTTTGGCAACTGAAAAATATTTCATTAAAACTCCAAACATCAATAAAATATTTTAGAGATTAGATTTTACACTTTTATTTATACAAGTATTTAAACTATTTTCTCAATGCTTTTTTAGGCAAAGCATAAAAAACCCACATGGGAAGGAAAAAGCCAGCGAAAGCACCTACTTCTCTGTTGCCTTAAGTTATAGGCTGCCATTTAAAAGACTGCAGCAAAACCTGAGAACATTTACACAAAAAGTAAGTTCTATGATAGACATTCCATGAAAACTGAATTAAATTTCTTTAGGCATTTATCTTCTAACGTTTAAATCAAATTACAATATAATATTCTTTTGCATTAAGTGGTGTGCAAACAGCAAATGAACTAAAATGATTGGCAGAAAAACCATAATTATAGGAAGAAAATTTACATTTTGCAAAACAGGATTTTTACATCTGTTTCTCAGTATAGGGTGGCCTTTCTCAAATAGAAAATTAAAGGGAAAAATACATAAACAATTGGTAGTTTTCCACTGCAATATGGAACCAATATTCAAGCTGTGTTTGTTAGGTTAAATATGCAACTCAGTCTTTGCTCACTTTTGGGAGAGATTCTTTTCCTTTTTTATAATTAAAAAGGAAAAAAAAATCAAGTAAGGTAAGACAAATAATAGTATATTCAATCATTGCACCAAACACAAGACTCAGAGAACATCGAGATAAACTCTTCAGGGCAACTTAAGAAAATTCTTACAGTCCTAAATCCCCACATCAGCACTCAGTGGGGTTAAAGGCACCTGATTCCACAGGCACCTGACTGCTTTAATAAATCAAGGCTCCTAATGTAATTGTCTGCCTTGAGTTTTCCCATGATTTAAACGTTATATCCACATATAACTGGAACTTTAGTACATAAGATTTTACCCTAAGAAATGAAATGGAGAATCTTGTTCTTAAAAGAGCTGCTATATACTCCTATTGAAAAAAGTAAGGTTACAGCCATATTTTTAGAAAGTACAGCACAGATATTTATATGATTAGCAAGGAACAAACATGAAATAAATTGTCCAGCCAAACTACTAGGATGTTTTGACAGAAATTTCTCAAACAACAGGTAAACAAATGACTCCAGAAGAGCTCTTCAAATTGTAGTACTGACAAGAACAAAGACCTAACAGAAAATATGAAAGTTGAAAACAATTTAAATGACAAGGATCACTGAATAATTCTTGAGAAACAGAGATGGTATCAGAGCAAAACCTACGTGTGAAAATAGTTGTTAATAAACTTGGTAAGTTTATATTAAATAACTCAAGGAAAATAACTGTAAGAAAAACAACTTTTTCAGGTGAAATTACAATTCCTTAAAGAAATCACACCATTGGCCAAGCAGAATCTATGCTATGACAAAACATAGTATGCTTTTTTTTTCTGAGGTAGCAGCAATTTTCTTCACATTAACTAGTATGGTTTGGATTTGTGCTCAAATTAGGGTTATAACACAGGAATATTTTCATTACTGCTGAGCAGTGCTTACACAGTGTCATGGCCTGTTCTGTAGGCATGAAGGAATTCCAATGTAGCTTGGAATGCTCATACACACAGATCCGAGACATTTGCTCTCAGAGTTGTTCAGATATTTACAGTCTTGCACATCCCCCAATGTCTGGAATCCTGGCAAGATTCTTGACAACATTTTTGTCTCTGTCTCTCATTCCAAGCAAGCCTGATTTATCTGGGACAGAATTTAAATATGTGCAATATCAGGGAAGACATATATTTGTCAATTGATGCTTTTAATTCTCCTTTACTTAATAATCACAGCAGGATTTTTTTCATTGAGCTATTTAGCTCATTGATAAATTCCTACATATTTTTCTATCAGCTCAGTATAGAAATCCTCAGGCATTTTATCTGTTCTGCTGATGCTTTTGTATATTTTGATAAAGAAAAATAAAAATATCTCGCAACCATTTCTGGAATTCTCAGCTCCAACTCCAAATCATTTATATTCTTTACTCTGGCCAACTTGGATAAGGCCTACAATAGTATGTATCTGTGCAACTATTTAATGATTTTAAACTTTTGCTAAGACTGATCAATAAGTTATTAATACTCTCTTAATGCTTTTCCAATCCTACATTAAGTAATTTCTTACTGCTACTTTTTCTTATAGTCTTCTACTATACAAAGCATTTGGGTTTTTTTATCTTCAGACCTTTTACTTGCTACGTAAAGTGATTTCTGACTTAGCTTGAGCAGGGTTGGTGTTGGCAGCTTCATTTGTAATAGCTCTTATTAATCCCAACATTTTCTCTAATTTGCTTTTTCCTCGAGTAATGCACATTCTAAATACTGAACATGGCATTCAGGTATCCTGAACAAGTGCATGCAAAGGGTTCTACATGCCTCATTTGCTCAAGCTTTAATATTGTAGAATGGGCTAACATAAAACTGGTTGCTAAACCTACTCTCAGGAAAGTCTCTATTCATCAAATGTACAATTACCATTGCTTCTTGGTGGATTATCACTTCCACCAAAATCGTTCACTAGGACAATTACCATTGATTAGGTAGGCGGAGTTTTTAAACTGACTGATATCTAGATTGGCAGCTGGTTTATAGTTACTTTCACATTTCTTTCACAATTTCTTTCTTTTCCTTCAGTTCCTGAAAACATCACCTTTAAAAATTACTAGACCACATCACAAAATCAGCACTTGAAATCTTCTAAACAGCTTCAGTTGAAATTACGTCTTTCAACTGGACACATCTCCCCAGGGAATCAGGGAAACACCTTCCATTAGTGCTTTTATTATTGCTTGGAATGACATGAGTAGCTTGGAAACAAAAAGTCAGCGATTAAACGCTGACTGTAGACTCCAGAATGAATCCTCAGGAAGACACAATGTTTCCAGGAAACATTGCTACTCTAAATTAACAATAGGTCAGCTTGTTACAAAATTTTAAGATCAAAGTCATCATTTAATGTCTCATAAGACTAAAATATCTTTAGTGAAGAGGGATGCAGAAGAGCCCCATCCCAAGCCAATTGAGCGCTACAAGTGAGAATGCAAATAAACTTGTAAATGCAACAAATCCTTTTTCTGAGAAAATTTACTGAAAAGTAAACTTAGCTAAAATACTGCAAATAAAGGTAGGGCTACAAGGAACAGTGGAATCACAGGTAGATTAAAAACCATATCTGCAAATAGAAGATAAATCTTTGAAAATGAATTAACATTGTAACTTTACAGACTGGTTTTAGTTTTAAAAATCTACGGCTAATGCTTGAATAAAAGCACACATTCTAAAATCAATTTTCTTCAACTTCTTCTTTTTCTTTTCCGAATTGAATAATAAATATTTACTTGAATTATTCCTGTGAGTTATATTGTATTTCAACTACAAAGATATTACTAGAAATCACAACAAATTTTAAATTTCAAGTTCTTTTATTTTTTATTAATATTAACCAAACATAATTTTTTCCTTCATAATTTCAACATGGAATAGCATATTTTTAAAAGAATCTAGAAGTTATTACTGTCAGTATTGAGAAAAGCAAAATGAAGCAAAAAAAATTTAATAAATCAACAAAAGGAAAGTGGAAGGCCTAGTGATGAAAAGAGGAGAACCAATTTAAAATTTGCCACTGTTAGAACAGAGATTTTAATAATTAGCTTCTGCTCACCAGAGGGTCGGATACTGGAGTGTTAAAAGACTGCCACATCTTCTTAACATTTAGATAGAAGGAATACACAATAGGTTTTCACAGTAGGCAGTCAAGATTCTAGTGGGAGAGGTGAAGCAACTAGTTACTATCAATCAAAACAATTGGTGGGTGATCCACCTTTATAAAGATAGCAGGTAAATTTATTCTTTTAATTTTAATATTCTTTTAATGTATATTAATTTAAAATTTGGCCACTGAAAATCCATGCTTGGGTATCCAAGAGAAAAAGGAGAGAAATTATGCACTACCCACTTGATAAAGCAGTATATATCAATAAAATACAATGTGGGAATTCTATACTTTGAACCAAGTAAAATTGTTTAAAAAATTATTATAGGTATTCCTTCTAGTTCCTTCTAATTCTATTCCTATTTCAAACCATTTTTAAGGGAAGTACAATAAAAAAGGTAATTTCACTTTTCAAATGTGAAGTAACAAAAACTACTAAATTGAGAACATCACACACCTTTCATAACTTTCACACATTCCTTGGAAAAATTAAACTTGACAACTGTGAGCTTTTCTGAGCTTTGATGTAAGCAGATACAGAAAAGTATATAAAAGCTACACAGGAAAGAAAACAAGCATTTATTTTAGCAGAACAGGGCAAATGAAACAGTATGATAATATGTACAGGCTGGTATGAAATCAGCATTAAAAATGCCCTAAGTACCATACACATACCTTTATAAACATGGAAATTGAATTCCAAAGTTAAAACTCTCTCAAGTTTGAAGTAGAAGATATACAAAAACACAAACATTTAGATACTTACATCTAAAGTTTAAAGAGAAGAAATGTTTCAGAGTTCTGGTAGGAGTCAGTTTAGGAGAATCAAATAATAATAAATCCTTATTGCTGATGTTGAAAATTTGTTTTCTGTAGGTTTTTTGTTTGGTTTGTTTTTCTAAATGTAGGATATTCAAAAAGCAGCCTTTTTAAATGAGAAAGAAATTCTGAAGTTTTCAATGCAGATGGTTTTAAAATAAAGCAAATTAATAGTATCAAAAGGATTGATATATCCAAAGCTATGATTATAAAAGATAAAAAAACAGCATACTTATTATTTTTCAAAAGTTTCTCCCCCCCTCCCTAAAAAGACCTGACTATCTCTCCAGTGGACATGTTCAGTTGGTGCTTGGGGCTGCCATGGGTTCAGAACTTCGAAATCAGACAGGTTTCTTCACAAAAACTACATGTAAGTTGATTTCTGAGAAAGGTTGAATTCCTGAAAATCCCTGTCCCTGTCCAGAACTGAGCATTGAATTGCTGAGAAACCAAGGAATAATCTTTCAGTGTGAAATTAAGAACTCAAGAGAAAAAGGAGCACATAGTTCTGTCCTTCCTTAAAGTAGATGCATTTGTAAATTACAGTTTATATTTTATTATTTTTCCCATCAATATATTTTTCTTCTTCTAGAGACTCAGCCACCAGTAGAAATGCAGGATATACTTACAGTTGTAAAGATCTAAATGACTGCAAAATATAGGAGGAAAAATATATTGCTTCAAATTTCAGAATTAGAAATAAAAGAAAGACTGGGATATTTAAATAAAAAGTGAGCATTAAGGCAAACTACAGAGAAAATGATTAAGGCTCCCCAGCTGGCAGTCTACTATAGACTATTGTAGGGAATTCTCAAAGTGAAGAAAACATTATAGGAAAACCATATGAATAGCTTAAATCATAGAATTGCCTTTTATTTTTTCATTGAAGCAAGATTTTGCAGACTCAAAAAAGGAGAGAAAAGCTGATGATGTAGGTATATTTCTAGGAGCTTTAGCATTTTATATTGTTCCCTTGCATTGCTACAAAAATGAATATTCAGTAATATGCTTTCTGTTCAACAGAAACATATTCTTTAAGCATAAAAAAGATAAAACTAGCAAACAAAGCTAGTACATGTGTTTCTGCACCAAAATTGGTTTGGGTTCTTTTTACTATTCCAAGTACAGCTCTTCCAATTTGTACCACTTCTTCTGAGTACCATTCTTTGTAGCTGCAAAGAGCAACTGCAATTACCAAAACTTTTACTAAACAATAACTGAAGTAAAAAAGGCAGCTACAAGTGAGCAACCAATTTAAAGTCCTTTTTTTTCATGTATTATTTAGATACCTGCAGAGAGGATGGATACTTTTAAAAGACCACTAACCAAAAGTTAACACTTAAGAGAAAGGATATCCTTGATTACAGAAAGCAGCTTTTCTCTTGAATCTCAGGAGTCTTCTTTTGTGAGCTTTACCAGATTAAAAACAGTGCTCATTGGCAGCACTGCTATTTACATTTGTGTTATTTACCATTTCCTGAGCTAATTATTTCAACCAAAATCACGCCAGTATCCCTATATAAGAGCAATATGGTACTTGGTGTGTATTAAACCTCATCAACAGGCAGATGTTAAAACACAAACAAACTTGAAGCACCCTAAATTATTGAGTGTTTCTTATGTAATCTTGTGGGGATTGATCCTTGTGGCAGTATTGTTATCACAATCTGGAATCAAGAACAAAATGATGGATACTGAAGAGTGCAGATACAAAGTCTGCTTCGTTATTGAGTAACAAAGGGAGCAGGTCACTGGCAGGACTTTATTCTGTAAAGCAGAAATTCTAGCAGCCAGTAGGTTCACATGAATTAAAGTTACAGATCAGTGAATAGTGTCAAGAAAAATCTGAGGCGGGATATCTGGTACAAAGCAATAGCCAAATAGAGAGCATGGAATTGGAATTATTAATAAAATTTACTTGATAATGCACTAGTTTTTACATGTAGGAAATATGTGAAAGTCAGTGGGAAGAAAATTGACAGAATAATACTCTAGAGGACATGCTTTTAATATAAGAGAATATATGACATTCATTTACATTTCATTAAAAAAAAGAAACAAGGAATCATAAATTTATAAACTAAATTATAACTATAGCGGACCATCGCTATAATTAATGGTACAAGAGGAAGTTGTTGTAAATCTGGGCTTGTCTTAGCATAACAAGAAATTACATCTGGAAGTGAGTCAATCATACTCCATTTTATATATCTGCTGTGTATTTTTCAATTAGTAAAATCAATGAAGTGAAGGATTTCAGAAGATTTTCTAGCACTTGCAAACAGACCTTATAAGCAGTGAAAAAGTTACCCACTGGATGGGATTATATGACTTATGTTACATAAAATGTTAAAAGCACACTGGCATTTGTGTCTATACACCTGTAAAAATTCATTCTAGTTTGAAATGTCATAAAACACATTGGTAAGTAAAAGCTTCTTAATAAAGTATACAACCACCAGGAAGCAGATTCTTTTTTAATATCTGCAAATTCATGATAATGGTGGCAACACACAAACACACCAGACAAACTTCTGGAAAGTTTTAAATTTGTATTGAAATTTTACTATTTCAAAATTACTGTGAGGAAATAAATGAACACTTATTTTTACATACATAAATGTGTTTATTGATAAGTAAAAAATACCTCATTCACTGCTACGAATTTTTCAACAGAGAAAATAATACAGAAGTTTCTCAAATTGTTTCTTCTGGTCTAGTTCAAACGATCAATTAAATATCTGTATAACTAAAAATTTCATCTCAATAATTGAGCAATAGCAATTCTAAATAAATGTTAAATACTTTGTACTTTCCTTTGAGGTGTTAGAATAGCAAACAAAAGCAATAAATTTTTGCTAGCTAAAATCATCAGGCTAACAGACAAAACACATTTTAAAATCAATTATCTTTTGTGATCTCATACGGCACTGAAAAAAGCAACTTTATAAATAAGAAAACATTTCAGTCAATAATAAGAAAAATTAAATTACTGATCAATTAACATAACTCTAAAATCGGGATAACCTGTTCACCATGAAGGTAAGAGTAAACATCCATGACTAGCTTATCAACTGGTGTTCACTCATGACACCAAAAATTCCAAGTAATTCCAAGTAAATTCTAAGTAATGGTAATGCACAGTGCACACTCTTCACTACTATTGCAATTAATGTGTCACATTCTATCAGTTTTTCTGCATAACTTTATTTCAGAGAAGCAAATGCAATTGCTTACCAAGATGGTAGTGACAATTAAAGAGCGATTGGACAGGGAATCTGTGATGTTTGCTGGTTTTCCTTTCTGATTCTCTGTCATGTTAAGGCCGCTCAACGGATCCCACGTTCCAACCTATAAAACAGTAAATACTGTGTAAATCACCCATTAGTTACAATTCAGCATCTAGAAAAGAACACTTTAAGGAGAAACAGATTGTTACAGGGGAAAAAATTGATTGCTAAGTATTATCATTAAATTTTGTTTCATTTTTCTCTGTCATTACATTTAAAGTCTGCTTATTTAAAATATGTTTAGCAATACCTTAAATTATGGTTTGTGAAGTGTGACATTAGGTGTAAAAATTATATAAAGAATGTCTAAAGCTACTCTTAATACTTAATTTTCCATTTCTCGGGATAAACCACATCTGAAGATAACAGAGAGAAATTCTTTTGCAGAGGAGAGCATTGTCTCTTCAAAAGGATTTACCCTTTACTGTGATCAGAGAGAACAGCAGGACAAAATATGTCTTTGGGAAAAAGTAATGGAGAAGACAGGAACAGGCAATAACCCAATTTATTTACAGATAAATCTTCAACACATAAGTATTTTGACATTTTATACTTCAAAATAAAATCTATAGGATTTTTATTTAAGTAAGAACATACAAGGTTGTGCTTTAAGGTTCAGGTCAAGGACAGACTTTCATACTAAGTAGAAAGTAATGAGGCTTCTCTGTAACTTATCTGCATTTTCATTCCTATACAATTATAATGGTAAATATATCTACCCATTTTAGAAATCAGAATGTTTGTATTACTTCATTGTCTAGGAAAACCCCCACAAATATGTCTTATTTTGGTTTTAGACACAATTTTAAACATAATTTCAAATACTAAGTAATATTTATAGCACAAGGTAAAGAAATTTTAAAACTAAACCTAGACAGAAATCAAGCATTTCTATAAGGATTCATTGCAACTATATGTATGTATATAAACATACACCATTTTTTAAATTATCTTTTCAACTGAGTATGGAAAGGCAGTTTGTATACTTTCAAGTGATTTGTTGCCACAGGGCTGTAAAGTAAATTTAGGATGCAAGGTGGTGTGGATAAAAAGAGTTCCATTTCTGAAACTGAGACTATAGCAGAGCATGAATCAGTGGATGCTGTAATACAGACAAATTTGATCTCTTTTTCCACAATTTTCTATCCCACAGGAATCAATATTTTCTCTGTCTTCCTTGCTTAACACTCGGTTTCAAGAAGTCACTCTTTTGAACTTGGCCATTCACTACCTCATAACTGACCAAAGAATCATGGAGGGAGGAAAGAATATGTGTGTCTCAGAAATACAATTGGAAAATAACATCTAACACATCATTTCAAAGTATTGAAATCAAGCCTTGCTACCAAAAAATCTCTCCTTCATTTACTGTTTTAATACAATTTAATTTAGTGAATTGAAAGGCTTTCAGAAAACACAAAATGTTCAGCCTTGCAGCTTGGCCACAATCAAGAAATTTTAAAAGGGTTGCTAACATTTACTTGCAGTGCTCTGCTAATTATGACAATCTTGGTGTTTGCTTTACTTCAAAGATGAAACTAGAGTAGAATAACAAGGGATGACAAAGATGAGAACTTGAGCCTGACACTACATAACTGAAGCTAAATTAATCTCCTCTATGAGATATAACTTCAGGTACACAAGTAGCACAAAAATTTCTGAAGAGACACCAACATTTTATATGATCAGTTTCAAATCCTAAATTCATTAAATCATTTGCTTTGTTCAAATCCATGTTTATAATTCAAATTTATATTGGCAAAAGGTAAGATATTGCTAACCAAAATACATCCTCTCCTACTTTTTGATACAGTCACAAGAACAAGCAACAGAATATCATCTGTTAGAATAGGATTTTATCTAAATACAGACTTAATCTACTGCAGACCTATAAAAATTATCAACAGCATTACTTTAAAAAGGAACTCTATCTTGATACATTGATTTATTATTTTTCTAAATTAGATTCACTGTATTTTGCTGCTGCTTTTGTTAACCAAAAATCTAAGAAATGGACCAAAAGTCAGAGTTTCAAAATTAGACTTTCTTTGGATTATCTTTGTTGATGAGCTCAAACCCAACAATTTGTACCACAGGTTCTTATATGTTACTGATGTGTTT
Organism: Calcarius lapponicus; assembly: GCA_039654755.1. Lineage (NCBI taxonomy): Eukaryota > Metazoa > Chordata > Aves > Passeriformes > Fringillidae > Calcarius > Calcarius lapponicus. The sequence continues at coordinate 49,323,277 of CM077465.1, read as the reverse complement.
AGCTCCCAAATCACAGAAATGTATTTTCAAAGCTGCTTCTTACAGAAAAGTTTTGCAAAAACAATGCAGGAAGTTAATTATTTTTCTATTTGTTTCAGCACAATGTTTTAATTTTTAAGTAGCTTTTGAACTGAATAGAATTGCCAATGTGCTATTACTAGAAAAGTTTAAAAGCCAAAAATGAAGGAAAAGTGCATCAAGGTAGTCTATAACCCAAATTCAAACAAGCTACAATTTAACTTAATGCATCGCTTTTATTTTAAACAAACTTACGAATTTTCCTAAAACATGAAACAGGTATTCATATATACACTTTAGAGAGAACGTTCACACAGTAAACATATTGTAAATATTGACTATAGTGTCAAGCCCTCAATCTCCTATTATTATTTCCAATTCCCCTAAATGGCTAAACTACTCTGAAGGGACCATGCCAATGGAAATATTTTAACACTTATTATCCAAAGTACAGGATCCAAACCAGGTGTACCCACTAACATGTGCTCCACAGTGAGATGAAGAAAAATGATCAAAAGAATTAGCTTAGGCAAGAATCAGCTTATTTAAGTTGAAACAATTCCAAGAGCTACATTCATCATTAAATATCATAGCGTATTCTGTAATGTGGTAATTGCTGTGGTCCACAAGAACGTGGAATTCAATTTCCCAAATTCATGTCAAGTGTTAAAAACTTGCATCCAAGCTTCCACATATTTGACTTCCAAGTAACTATCAGGTTACTTCAGTCCCTCAAGACCAGATATTCCCACCCAGCTGGACATGCCCACCCAGCATCACTTTGTAGCTCTGCAGGCTGCAGAGGCCTTGACTCTGTATAAGAGCTGCTTAGCAATTTCTTGAGCATTCCTGTGTTATCAACGCTGTCTTCAGCTCAAATCCAAATCACAGCCCCATGCAAGTTTACATGAAGGAAATTAACTCTGTCCTAGCCAAAACCATCAAAATATTTCACTATACCCCTCAAAAAAGATGCACTGCACACTCGCGAAACTTAAATTGTGCTGAGTTTACATGTGCTCTGGAGCACTTTACAGAGATTCAGTCTCATGAGATGCTAGTCCCAAAAATTCAGTAGGTTTTTTACTTCAGCATGTTTCAAAAGCGATTTATCTTCATGAATAGATAAGTATACTTTCAAGTATTATTCTTTTTGATTTTTCTTCAAAGTTCTCCTGAGATAATTAACATTATTTTTGCTCTGAGTCAATCAAAACTGTGAATATGACTCACAGTGAAGTGCCACAAGCATTGTATTAGGAAGGATCATTGCCTTTCTGCAGTGCTACCCACTGACTAAGCAGCCAGAACCATGCTCAACTCTCAAAGATTTTTCAAATTTATCTATATCTTCTTTATTTACTTTTGTGGAGTAATTAGTAGTAGTGGTGATTACATCAAGGAAATAATTATACTCCATTAGGAATGATAATGTTTCTTCATATTTCTGTATTTCCCATTTTCAAATTACTTAATTTATTTTCCTTTCTTCAGTAATATTAATATTCATGCCATCTTTGCCAAATATAACATAAATAACAATACTTTAATACTTCTGGATCCCAGATTTACTATGTCTTTCTTTTTTTCCCCTCTCTTTTTTCTCCTTTCACAACCCTGTGAAGGTTTCTGAGCAAGGCTTCAAGCCAGTTGTAACATCTCTTATTCAGGATATGTGATTCTTCTTCAGTGACAAATTTTCATATCAAAAGCAATATTAAATTCAGGTATTTGTTATCTCCTTGAAGTATAAAATAATTTTCCTCACAATGCAGCCTCAGTGTAAAGACTGATTGACTGCAATTTAAATTATAATTTATTATGCTGGAGTGTCACAGTTTTGGATTTTCACTGAGCTTAATCATCAATAGTTTCAGCCTGTCCAAAGTGACTGTAATAAAATTTTGTGGTATATTATATTAACAGCACTCCAATGATCTCTTAATTTTGTCATGTTCATCTTACAAGGAGCTATCATTTTTGGCAGACATGAAATTTTATTTGGAAACACATACTTCTTATTGACTGATGCCTGATTATCACCTCTCATTCAAGAGTTTCAGTAAGAAGTATTTTGTGTAAAAGCTGAGATCACACATAGAATTTTTTAAAATCAGTGAGGAATTGTTCTGTTGTCACTGACTTCAGCAGCCATTGAACTTATAACACATGATTTAGGTAATTTCCCAGTTATACTGGTTATACTAACAGGTAATTTATCTAGGACATTTTTGTACAAAATCTAAGTTTAAAAAAAATCTTCTAGTAATTTTTCACAATAAATTTTTCCTTTTCCCATCCATCAATATTTTTTTCTTCAGGGATTACAGCTGAAATTGTTGAACTAAACTATTGTCCTTGACAAGAAAAATATTTGGAAAGAGGTTAGAAGAAATAATAGCAGTTTACAATATGGAAACAGGGCATAAGAATTCTGTGCACCATAATCTGCATCTCCCCACCTTTTCTCATTGCACAAGTGGAAGGATATACAGGAGAAAAGGAAAAAAAAAAAAAAAAAAACCTGTTCAGCAACTCTTGCCACATAGACAGAGATGTCTGACAAGATGGTTTGGGAAGAACATTGAAAACATATCAGATAAGGACAAAGATGCAAAAAGGCTCCTAGAGGAAAAAGAGAATAGAAAGGGCATGGAAAGAGATTAATAAGTACAAGGGAGAAGGATTAGATGGAAAGGGAAACAGGCAAGGAGTGTCTGGGAGAGGAGAGGAGAGAGAGGGAGAGCCAGAGGCAAAGGCAGAAGCAAAGGGAAAAAAGGAGTAGCAGAAAGAAGGAGACAGAAAGATGGAGTGCACATGTGGAGGGAGGTAGGGGACTGAGAGAAGGGTGACTCATAACCACTTTAACAGACTTAAGTCTTGGAGGAAAAAGTCCTCAAAACTTTGAGACAGCTCTTTTAAATCAAAGAACAGAAGAACTGGTTAAAATGTACTTCTTCAACTAGGAAGTGTCCTGCTCCAAAATTTAATCATTCACTCTGGATTCAAGAATAGGGTTTGCATTCTTTCAGAATCACGAAGTTTTGTTCAAAGAGAAACATTTCTCTGTGGGCATTGATTTATCTTTCTCAGTAAAATATGCCATATGTTTCATATGTTTAGTAAGCAATTCAATCGAATGTGCATACACTTGAATTTTCCTTTTCCTAATCTCATCTCCTTGCACCCCAGAGAAATTGCTCTGGTTTTGCTCATATACAGTAACTGATTCTTTCTGCTCGTTCCAAGATTGCCAATACTTTTTGGTGAAAAAGTGATATTATCACTTCTACTTATCACATGACCAAAATAAGAGATGAGGGCAGTAAAAGTATCTTTTCTATGAAAATGTTTCTATACAGCTCAAGCACATACTGGGCATTTTAAAATATCATTATGTTTCAAAAAGTATTTCTATTTTTGTCTCTTCCTTAACTTTCAAGATAACTCTTTACCAAGTTCCTTTTTTCTATTATGTATTTTAGAGTACTACTATATTTCCTGTTGAATTTTATTGTCTTCCATATTTCTCTGTAGACCTTTTTTGCTTTATCTCTATATTTTCACTGATGTATATATCTCCTAGTGTATTGTCAACTGAGATTTTATTTTCCAGAAATCTCATGTTGCTTTGCAATTCCCAAATGTCACCTAATGTTCTTAAAGCCATCCTAAATTACAAAGACTTCCTTTCCACATTTTCAACACTTGTCACTTACATGAAAACTCTTCAGCCACTGCTGACTTATTTAGCTATTACCATGACATTAATTCTTCCATTTCTGTTTCCAGTAAAAAAGACAGGTTGCACTGTACTTATTCCACTCATACACAATGCCGATTTACTTTTCAAGTCTAGTCATTCTTTTCCCTGGCTAAGTTGCCTGAGTTCACTTCATGGGACACTTCATAGAAGAAATCTACTGTCAGTGTATTACTGAACGTTTTAAAATATAATTTAGTTCTTGAATCACAGATTTTCCTCTGGACAACAAAAATGTTATTACCTATGAAATTATTTCAAGACAAGCTCATGGCCTCTGAGCTTTTACAAATCTTCCCAGTAAGAGAAAATTAATATTCCAAAGCTAGTCTTGTGAGACAAAATTTTGGGAAAATATGTTGTTTATGCTAGCATCTCTATTCAGTGATTTACAGAAGAAAATACAAATCTGCAATACAGTCCATTCCCTTAATTTCTGTTTTTATTTGTGCCCACAATTACCACCTTGGAGCAATAGCTGACAGAACTTGATCTGAAGACGAAAAAAAACATAGTTCTTACAGAACATTGAACATCAGATCTAAATGCAAACTTCAAGACAGATGCCAGTTGCAAAACCTTTGCCTGCTGGTCACAACAATGTGAGACACTGTAGCTTCCTGCAATTGCCTCTTCATGGTAAGGTGGCTGGAGGGAACATGATCTGACTTCAGATTATGATGGTGTCATATAGGCAGGCCAAATATCTGTACATGCTTCCTAAACTCTTAAATTCAAATATGGACAATACTAAGCTACATGGGAAGAGCATTTCCTAATTCTTTGGTCTCTCACTCCACCTCTGTACAAGAAACATTAAGGTCAGAAGACAGCTAAACCAGTGATGATACCAATTCTTAACTTTTTAGTACCACTTATAGAGACACTGACTTGAGAGCAGGTACACTGTTTTACATAACGCAAGTAATACTATTGTAAATATTTTTAGGGGTGAGTTTTGTTTTGTTTTGTTTCCCACTTCCTTGCAGGCAAATGTCTTACACACCTTTTCAAGACCTTCTTCCTTGAGGCTGATGACATCCAAATCAAAATCTGTCCTTAAGCCATTTGTTTTGTTGAAAGTTATCCTGCCTGTGAGGCCTTCCCAGTGGGCCTGTGAAGAAAGAAAAAGCAATTTCTAGAAATAAATGCCTCCTCCTTTATTTTTTTTTCTCAGAAAGAGCAAACTACTCCTGTCAAAATGGGATCATTAATTATTCATTTTATGTAAATCATTTACCTCGTGGCTGATTTTTTGGTTTTAAATATTTTGTATTTATTTTTTGCTAATGAAATCAAACTTTCTTTCAGTCTTCATAGACAATTTTTTTAACTTTCAATATCAGGCAATAGACTCTATTACTCTTTTCAGTTCTTTTACTGAACAAGATAAAAGGCTGGTTTTTTTTCATTCCTCCATCATTCATGCATTCATTTCCCCTTCTGCTTCCCTGCATACCTCCCCCTCCCCAGTCCCCAAGTTTCAATCTGTTTCATTAATGCTGGACTTCATCTTTTTTCTCAGGAAATTTCATTCAAATAAAACCTTACTTTTGGAAGATGCTGATTCCCCTGAAACCACACTGAGACAGCAAAAATTGAGGTCAGTGAGCCAGCCGTCCTAAGCTTATCCCTCACTTTTAATAAAGTATAATAGCCTCATTTTTTTTTATAACTTTAAATCTACCCTAGTTCTGAAACTATACAAAGTAGGAGAGAAAATGTGGGAAATAAAATTATTATTGGTTCCTAGAAGGAACCAATACTGGAAAAAAAATACATTCCATTGCAAATTATTCTCCTCATCATAATATTTTGTATACCTGGATTGAGAAACACTGCATGAGAAGTTACAGTATGGGAGATTTGAATAGTCTACAGTCTTGAATTGAATAGTCTTTAGCACCTTAAATCTTTTAGCTTTACTGTCCTTATCTGTCAATATCTAAACAGCATCTTGGGTAATCAAGGAGACATATAACAATTCACTATAGAAAATTAAGAAAAAAAATTAGTTTTAACCAGGAAGTAAAATTAATTCCTGGCTCCTTTAAACTTATGCCAATATTTAGTTGCTGGATTTCTCATAATCAGTTTAGAATTCCAGGTGTTTGGGTTTTTATGCCACAAATGCTCTACACAGACCCAATTATCTACAAATATAAGTTTTATTTAGACTGCAGTTATTTCACCTTTCCAAATATTTTAGTTCCAAGTAATACTTCAGGAAAACCGACTTTCAAATAAAAATGCTGCCTTGCTTGTTAAACTCCTTATACATAACAAGATGAGAGATGACCATCTACTGAAAAAATAACAAAAAAAAACCAAATGGAGTGAAAGCAAAAGAAAATGGGAACTGGGAGAGAAGAAAGCAGGGCAGCAGGACCCTTTATTAGTTACTTACCTCCTTGATGAGGCTCATGAAGCGTGTCCCGAAGCGCCATGGCTTGTGGCGGTTGCACTGCAGCGAGCTGACGGTCATCTGCGGGAACTGCTGGACCGCCACCGACACCACGTGCACCGCGTCGTACATCAGCGCCGCGTCCGTCTGAAACGACAGCGGCACCAGGACCGTGAGCACACAGAGAGAGAAGGAAACAACAAATTGGCACAGCTCGTTCTGTTGAAGGGGGAAAAAAAATGGCCCAGCTGCTTGTGCAGCGCTGCAAAATGTAGGCTTGTTGCCATGTCATACATGAGTTATGTCAGGATCTTCAGGCAGTCAGCTTTTCTCTTTTTAGTGCTGCAAAAAGGGCTCAGATAGCTACTTTTCAGGATCATGGGAGTACACGAGCATCTGATGATTCAAGTTACTTTAAAAAGCAGTGCGTTAGGGAGCTATATAAATCACTGTGTGCATGTTTGATTCAAGTTGGTTATTTTCATGAGTGATGCAAAAGAAAAAAGGAAAGAAATTGAGAAAACCTTAGCTATAAAGCAAAGTGTACAGGTTCAGGAAGTAATGGTTTTTGTTTTGAAATTACAGACAAGAATCCATCCCAACAATACTCAATTGAATCATTAATAATTTTTAATGTGCATCAGTTCAAATCCCTATAGCAGAACTGATCAGTACCTTCAATAAATCAGAGGTAGATTAGAATTACATCAAAATGCACATTAATTTTAATAGTTTTCATGTCCCGTCCTAAATAAATAGACTTAGACATAATGTTTGCTAAGAAATGTTGTATTACCAAAGGACAGAGGCAGCCTCTCAGTACACGCTGTCATGCTGTACAAGAAAGTGATATCTCTCTCCTGTTCTCCTTGATAAACAGAGGCCTGGTAAACCTCAGAACCAAAAGCACAAGAGGACCTTAGATTCAGCTGGTGGAAATGAGTGCCATGCCATCTGCTCAGCATACCTTAGAGAAAAAGGACCTATTTCCCCTTCTCATTCACATAATTAGTGAGCTGTGAAATTAGTTCTTTAATGGATAGGAAACCTGGAGATTATTGCACTTGTCACAATGCAATACAATGCAATACAAAATGAGCTTATATAGTGCCTTTCATGCAAAGGCATCCCGAGGCTCTTTACAATAAAACTAAACATAAAAATGCAAAAATATTCTACCATTATAGCCCATAAGCTACTGTTAAAGAGAAAAATACACACTCACATTTAAATGGCTCTCCCAAGGAGAGATTTCAAAATTCAAACAGAAATAAATCCTAATTTCAAAAAAGCCAGCATAAGAGGTTTCAATGATCTCAGGCTCCAAGCAGTTTATGCAGGGGCTCCAAATCAGTCAGAAAATATTTTTGCTGCCAAATTGTTCATTATCTTCGAGGCATTAAAGTGCTTTTAAGGCAAGCTGATATTTGACAAGGAGGCAGTGAAACACCAAAAAGCTGGAATGACATGCTGAGTAAGCGTCATGAAAAGTTTAATATTCTAGAAGCAAGACTTGGCAGTAGTCAAAGTCTAGACAACAGCTTTTTAAATAAGTACAACACATAAATCTGACTCAGAAATGCAAACTGGTTTTTAAATCAGTTTAGTTTCTAAAACTGTAGACCTTGTACCAATGAAGGAAAGTAGAAACTGCTATGAGACTTCAGCAAAAATATCCCACCAAGAAGCAATCAGAAATTCAACACCAGCACCAACTGATTAATTAGATGCAAATTTAGAAGCAGAACTGTTAAGACTCATCTGAAGGAATCAAATGGACATTATGCCAGATGCAGAACAGCATGGCTTTCTGTCAAATTCTATAAGCCACTGAAGTGGAAATCTGTAGGATGACAAAAAACACCCAAAGATGTCAAAGGCACATGATAAGCTCCAGCAGATATATGTTGTGAGGGACTGGAGCAGGTTGCTCAGAGATGTTGTGGATGATCCCATCGCTGAGAGCGTTCAAAGCTAGCTTGAATGGAGCTCTGGGCAACCTGGTCCATGGCAGGCAGGGTTGGGGTTAGACGATCTTTAGGATTCATTCTAATGCCTTAACATTCTATGATTCTGAAAATATGTTGTCAAAATCTGCTCATCAGAGACAAAGCAAATGAGGAAGAAAATGCAATAGTGTAATGTCCATAACTCAGTTGACAAGCCCTGTCCTATCAGATGGATAAATCTGGACCCGTATCTGCCAGTTACTACTGTCATCAATATAAAGTTACAAACATGTAACAAATTAAGTATATCTAGTTTTTCTTGCAAAGATAAATATGTTTCTAAAATTTTTTTAAAACTCTGAGCAGTTCTTAAATATTCTACAAGAAAATGTCCTATTCAAACTAAAACAGAAGTAAAAAAAATAACTTTAATACATAGTATTCTTATTCTCTAATCAGTTTTGTACCAAACTGAATTGGTTCATTAAAAATTTTTATGGAAGATATTGTACATTCACTTAATGCACAGCATGAGTCAAGCTTATTTTGTTGATTAGTAAAGTATGCATAGACTTCATTACATTTTACTTCTTATGCTATCTTTACCTTCATATTATCTTAATAATACTTTTACAGTAAGTAGAATAGCTTATAATTTTCATATGCAGCTCACTATTCTCTTCAAGATCATCTTCTTCTTCCTATCTTTACTCAGTAAACTTTTATCCTTGTGAGATAAATCCAACTATATTTCAAAGGTCAAACTGTTCATAGCATTTTGCTTAGTGTCTGATGGCCACTAATGTATTCTGAAAAATTTTGTGCATTAATTAAAATGAGTCTTATGTTCTTTCAAGTGTGACTTCCTTAGCTGCATCAAGAATGAAAAGAAACTGCAAATGCTTACAAATGTATACTGCATTTGTTTCCTAGGTGACCATGACAATAGTATTCAATAAATACATAGAAGTGAAAGAACACTTTCACATTTTATTGACATAGTCCTTGAAAAGGTGTGAACACATTAAGCAATGTATATAATGTCTCTAATCCATTGTGAAGCTTATTTCATCATATACAATAAATAGTTTGTTACTGACTGGATTTCAGATCTTAGTATCATCTGAAACAAAATTAATTCAGACTGACTGTGGTCACTGGTTTAAGTGCTAACATGTCTATTTCATACTGCAGCAAGCTTTTCTTGCTAAGCTTGTGTTTATGGCACTTGGCCTTCTAAGGCTTCAGAACAGAATGACAATGTTGCAATCCCATTTGGCAAAAGTAGTATAAGTGCACAAGGCAGGGCATGTTGCATACGAAATGAATTTTCCATTAGCCCTTAAAAACTGTATTTTATTTCTTACACAAGATTAATGAGCCTATGAGCAGTACTTCTCCTTTGATAATTACTTACTCTTCTCTTTTTTATTTAGTGACAATTTAACTCACAATACATCATTATTAGCTAGAAAGCCTTGAATAAATGGCATATTTCATAAACAAACAAAACACTTCCATTTTTTTTGTTCTACCACCTGCTTTTCACTTTTCTTCATATTACTTCTGCATTGTATTTTAGGCAATTTCCATTGTAAGCACAGTGAATAGAAGTAGCCCTCTGTCCAAGGTTTTTTTTATTATCATTATTTTCCTTTGAAGACTGATTTTCTTATAGAAGCTTCCTCTGCTTTCTTTTGAACAACTTAAAAAAAACTTTATGTGCAAAAAGCGTGATGACACTTAGAAGTCAAGAAGCAAAGACTACCTACAGTGCAGGAGAGCTCCTCATTGCCGGCACTATTACCTTCCTTAAAGTTTGTCCCGTTTGACAAAAAAATTAAAAACTTGAATTTAAAAATTACTGAATATAAACTACAGAAACAATGATTGGTTACATATAAAAATAAGATTATTATTACTTATAAAAATCTGTAGTTTCTTTATTATAGAATCTACTAATGCTTGATCAGAAAATTTTAAGGGCTAGATCTCGAATTCTGTTAGGACAACATGATTTTAACCCATGAAATAACTAGTAACATAATAATAACTAGTAACTAGTAACATAAGAACTTTTTCCCCCAAATTCTTGTATAATGTGGTGCCAGTGGTGCCAACATCACTCTGCTTAATTCACTACATATTCTTGATCAGATGCCTCCAAACTCTACTTTCAAATCTACCCTACAAAGAGATTTTTCAGGAAGGTCCAGAACAAGAGATTAATGTTGAAGAAAGAAATTTTACTTTGCCTTTCCCAGGTGTGTCAAAGAATACAGAAATGAAGCATGAATGAAAAATATTACCAAAAAAAAGCCAAAAAAGCTCTTATAAACCCAATAGGAGTCATTCTATCTTACTGATAAATGTGTAAATTGTATTAGATTTAAATATCTTTAACAACCATGAAAAGAACTTCTGCACAAGCCCATCAACAAGACATTTCAGTAAGAAGATGCCTGACAAATGCAGCACTATGCACACAAATTCCAGAGACCAAACCTACTACTACTACTCACAGAAAGCTCTCCCACACTCAAGGCAATTAGAGCAAGTGAATGAAATTAAGAAGAAATGGCTTGCAAAACTAGTTCCTCCCCAACTCAGCTAATAAAATCTATTGCCCCTGAAATCATTTCACTTAATTCTCACTTGCTAACACATCCCACAAAACCATTTTGCTAAGTGAGATTTAATAAATCTTTCAGCCTGGGATTAAATTTTACTGTTTTATGAACTGTTAAATTGCATTGTATGCTTATTAATGCTCATGTTTTCTTACTTCTTGACACATTCCTAATTCCACTCTAGGGTACAACTATGAAAAGAGTATAGATACATTTTTTCACCCCCAAAACTGCATTCCAATAGGGAACAAGATATGAGCACTGGTAAGCTATAAACAATGTTCATCTAACTTTTAAAAAAATCAGATTTTTTTTCAAAATCCTCTAGTATTTTAAATAACACATAACTGATTAAGCTATTTTTTTAACTTTTAGTGGTCTAGTGAATTTTTACAGGGGGTTGGTTTGCAGTGATTTTAAGTCGAGACAAAATAGATGCAAATTATTTTCTCCATCACCAAAATACTTAACATCCAAACAAAGCAAATTACTTATTTCATATATTATCAAAGAAGACTTTGCACTAATTAAAATTCTTTAACTTTTTTTAATCTAGAAAAGTGAACTAGTCAGGTAATTTTATGTTTTAAAGTGTAATTTTTTCTTACACAGAAAGGCAAAGAAAATAAAGGATTTCCTCTTTTGCCTCAGTGCTTCTTAGTTTGATGTCCAATTTGAAATGAAATAGCAAAGTGGAACATGAACAGTGACAACTTTTTAGAAAATACCAAGAGATGAAAAGAATAGGTAAAGCATTCCAAATTATAGTGATATGGTTTCCACATTTCTTGTCATTGCATTGTCATTATATAGGAAAGAATATACATTCTTTTATTGACAGAATAAGCACATAATACCTGATATAAGACTTTGAAGTGGTAGAACATCTCTCAGAACATTCTTGGATAGTAATGCCATTTAATAGAATATTTAGGTGTTAAGAAACTGGAAGTATATGAAAATTAGTTAGGTGGGTAGCCACTTATTGCAGCTTGATTTTAACTCATTGCAGGTGAAGCTTTCAGAGAACTTGAAATTTTGTCAGAAATAGACACAGAAAATCTGTTTAGCAAGTAGCTTAAACACGTTTCCCCGAAATAACAACAGCAGAAGTATTTCTCCCATCTGCTTGATCTTTGATTAAGACCAGAATTTAATTTTAGCAAATAAAATGTTAAAGATTAAGAATATAACCTGAAATTAATAGGAAAATTTTGAGTTATTTTTTCTGACAAGGACACCTTGTCATTCTTATGAAGAAAGAGCTTAAATCTTAACTATGAAAGAAAATTTCATTTAAGGGAATAAGAAATGTTAAGGAAACCTCTCCATCTGACAAGTTACTCACACCACCTGAGCTGGGACAGAAGCCCCTCTGCAGCCACACCATAAATCATTCAACCTATATGGTGGTCTGCATTTATCTGGAATAATAGAATAAATACCATGGTGATTTGGGGCAGGGGGGGAGGAGATGGAAGTAAAAAAAATATATATTTCTAATTATAATTTTTGAACTGTATTTCTTAGATATTCTATTTTCTGTCATTTTATCCTGTAGATGTCTCATCATGTCATAAACTCTACTAATTAAAGAATAAAATTACCTTCAGTGTATTGCTTGCAATAACAAGAGTCAACTGATTGCTCAAACATTTGCAGAATGTGCCTTTAATATACAATTAGGAACAAGATGATATGATGTTTTTATTTACGTTCTGTAGTGTTATATATATATAATTTTCTACATATCCTTAAAAATCAATGTAACATTTCCAGATTAAAGATATTCTGAAGTATTTTCTCAACCTTCCTTTTGAATTTCAGAAATTATGGTATCAGGTTTTTTTTTCCCAAAAAATACCCCATTACACTTTTATATACCTTAGGGACAAATAGCAAAAACCTAATTACAAGGAACAATGGGTCATTATTTAGTCTTTGGTAGTCTATTTCCTTTCATCTGTTCTCAAATTCAAAAAATCAATGATTGTGATCACTGCAACTCCATCAACCACATCCACAATAAGGACCTGTCTGCTACTGTTATATTAGCTCAGCATTCAAGACTTATCACACCCCATGAAAAGTCCTTCTGCATGAGCAATTCATAACTAATTACAGAAAGGTCTTACTCAGCATGCACAGTGAATACCTTTGTACGCACATGCAACAAGAAAGTATACCTGGCAATGGAAATGAGAGACGTAAAGCTAGTATAACACAGAGATTAAATGTAAATCTGATTCAAAATAAAGAGAAAACCCCACACATTCCAAAGAATGAATCTCTAAATATTCTATTTTTGTATCCTGTAAAAATAGTTCAATGTTTAAGGATTTCAGACCTTTCACATCTTCAAATTTGGAAGGTAAAATGACAAAAAATAAATGTATATTCGTGATTTTGAATGCAGATAAAAGAGTTATAAGTATTCATAATAAATTCCCTTCTCCTGCTTTAAATTTTTCTTCTTTTACAAAGGCTAATGACACTGAATTTATTATCTTCAGCAAAAAAGATGATTACATGTAACATTGTAAAGTTCAGCTTTGCAGGAGAAAACAAATTGTTAAGCAGTATAAAACATAAGTAACCCATGAAAGAATATACATTTATTTCAAACTAGAATTCTGCTTTATGCCAGACTTTTATAATTCTTTTATTAATTTATGTCCTATGGCTCTGTTCTAAATAAGTAATTTTTTTTTCTTTTGAACTAACATCCCCTTAAAATCAGTAATACCTAAAGAAAAAGGTATTAAAAGACACACTGCTGGCCTGTGATTTACAAAATCAATCTTTTTTTAGATTTTAAAAGTGTATATTTGATGTGGGGATTTTTTTTTGTCTTTGAGATTGTTTAGAGGTTTGGAGTTTTTTGGCTTTGTTCTGTTTCATTTGAGAAGCATTTCTATTTTTAGATTCTTCATTGTCTTTTTCATAAATCTTTGATAACTTGCCTGTTATATGCAGATGATAGTCTAGACAGATTACAGAAAATCAAATTGATCTTTCAATATTACACTTTTTTTCTTTGCCAGTATGTTTCCACCAGTGCCTTTCACTGTATAATTACTTTTTCATTTTAATGAAGTTCTCCGTTAATTAACATTTATTTTACAAAAAAACATTTTTATCATGTTATGATGCTAGTTGTAATAATCAGATTCTCATAAATTATTGATTCCAGCTTCACAGAGTAGACACAGAATTAAATACACTGACATATTTGCATTAGACATGTTTTGTTTCTATTAGAATCTGCTTGCAGTAAGGCAATTTATTCAGTGATTGAAAAGCTGCATTCTGATTTGTGACACTACTTTTCTGGGTTATCTTCTAAAATTGCCCTCACAAAAGCAGCTATCATTGATGATTATTCTAATATATTAGCTCACAAAAAATTTACCTAATTTAAGAATAACTTCAAATTGCGGTGGCTCAAGCAAAACTGAGTAATTTTTAATGGGATCCTCCATGGCTAATGAAGAGAGGTGCCTTGACAATGAAAGCTTATTTGAAATTTTAGGTACTTAGATATGCTTGAATAGCAAAGAACACACACATTAAAAGTATATTAAAAATAAGGCTATACAAATAAACAAACTAAGAAAGGAAAGAAAAGAAAGAAGAAAAATTGTTAAGAAAAGAAAGGAAAGAAAAAAGAAAAATCTTTGTGTGGGGTTTATGTATATGAACTTCTCAGAACTTACAGTTCACTTGTAGTAATTCAGTGCTAGAAGGAATACAGGCTTATTAATCAAAACTCAAACTGATATTGCTATCATATTTTTTTAATATATATTTGAAATTTGGTACATTCAATAAAATTTGTAGCAATATACAGAATTCAAATTCACAGTGATCCATCCTGAAAATTTTGGAACTCTCTCTAAGTGCAGTTCACTTTCAAAGGGATATTTATATCGTAAAGCCAACTGATAGTATATAATTTTCATAATTACTAAACCAAAAATAGGAATTGAAAAAACTGAATATTCTTCCAGCTTTTTTCAATACTCCATCAGGATTTCACCCATCAGGGTAACAGTCAAATTACTTCACTGCATCTAAATCTACATTTAAAAATAAAAATGTGCCCAAGCTTATGCAGAAGTTTTAAGAACTTCTTTGCATGTCTCTGACTAATCTGGTGAGAATTTATTTTTCCTGAAATGTACATGTACCTCTTAGCTATGTTTAAGCAAGATTTAAAAACATATTTTTCATACCATTTATCTTATTTTTCAGAACATTGTCCATGTCTGAATTTGTGGACTGTAAGAAACAAGAAAGAAGAGAGATGAGAAAGAAAAGCAAGGAAATATAGAAGTATTTGACCTCAGTATCACAAGGAATCCTAGTTGTCTCATTCATACTCGCAAACAACTCTCCTAACTAAATGGCTTTTGACAGATAAAGCAGTACATAAGTCTTGTCTCTAAAACTAAATGCAAGAGACTATTGATCAGGTGTGGAAAATTTGCAGGAAATAATATAATATTTTTATGCTCCCTGGATAGAGAGCAAACTCAAAATATTGTGTCACAAAAATAAAATCACAAAGGATCATGTTTCACCTAGATGCCTAATGTTATGGTCTTATCCAAACAGGCTGTTGTGCAAAGACTCCTACACAGAAATAAACTCAATCAAGTTAAAAATTTTATCGTCTTATTCTTCATCTTGTAGTTCCTATCAAAATTTTCATGGACAGTGGAATGATGCATATTCATAGAAGGAAAATTCTTTTTCCTGAAGCTCTTAATCAAAAATGTTAACTTTGGCTCTTGATAAAAAATTCCAGCTATCATAGAGTGCAGTAAGTGTCATGGCAGTTTAGAAAAACCTTTCCTAACTGGTCGTGAATAGGTCAAGGCAGCAGGCAGCACACAAATGATATCTGCAAGGCAGTAGTTTCTTCCTTTTAATGTGATTATCTATTTCATCTCCTATTCTAATGAAATTGGGAAGGCCTGAGTAATCTAAAGCTCAAAAGATAGCTATTTTAAAGTCTCAAAGTTATTAGCAGTTGATTTCTTTACAATTTTTAATCTAATATTTAATTAAAAGTGCAACAAAAAATTATCCAGTTATAAAAATCACAAAAAGCTTTTGAGTTTCAAGGAGGTACAACTATTTCCAGTTTATCAGAAAGAAAGCAATGCCAGAGAATTATTTCTACAGAGAATTAGCTCTGCATGAGTTCTTTATATTGAAGTATCTCAGAAGAACCAGTCCATCCATACAGTGTAGTAACTTAAGAACCTCAATCTCACAGAGCTCTAGTTCACTAAATACTGACACAGGAACAGTGAAATTTGACACCAGAGCCATTAGTAGGACAAGACTGCCAAAGCATGGGTAGGAAGCACTTTTTAGTCACTTCTCAATTCTCATAACTTTTTATTAGGTTTTCCATAGAACTGCTAACTTTCTAAATTATGTGGAAGAGCTTTCCTCTTGCAAGTGTGTTTTCACAAAGAAGTTGATGTATAAGAGTCTACTTACATAAGCATTTAGCTAAATTAATTTGATTGAAACAAAATGCTTTTAACAGGCTTGTTTTGATATTTTAAACAAGTATTAAATCTATATTATTTACTTTCCTTTCTCTATATGTTTTTTTCTATGTCTATTTTTGCTTTAGTCTGTCACCAAAACAAAAACAACACTTGCTCACTCATTTCCCTCTCATTAAGATTTGTTCTCACAATAATTTTTGAAGGCTTCCTTACTGCGAAATACTTGCCACAGATTTTACTTTTGAACAGCAGTGAGCTTTTGAAGTGAGTCTCCTGATGTGCAACACCGCAGAGCAGTGCTCTGGTGCACATCATGAAGAGGTCTCATAATGCATAGGCTCTCTTAAAATTCACTGCAAGATGTGATTGAGGGCTGTACTTTATGTGCTCCATCTGCTAATTGGCTTTGTCCAAAGGAATGGACTAGCAAGAGTCTGGAAGCAAAGTAGCTGGAAATAGAAGAGTATGAAATAGGAAGTGTCAGGTTCTTGGCACCAACAGCTTTGCTTTATGAGGCTGCCTCCAAAGGCCCTTTTCATTTGTTATTGCAGCCATGTCATAACTAAATTCCAGGGATCACTTGAGAAAATCTGGTGCCGTCTTCAGTTATAATCTCTTTTGTTACTATTCTGAAAATATTAGCCTTATCTTTATGCCATCTCTAACTCAAGTTTGCAAATCCTGACCCTGTTTACTCAAAGAAAAAAAAACACCTCTGATTTGAAACAAACAAATAAAAACTTTCTGCCCTGAAAGGATGGTGGCTATTCATTTAAAGTATGGAGAAAGGAAAAATAATGAAGCATTTCCAACTCTACAAATATGAAGAATGGAGAAGCAATGTGTGTATGCAATTTATTTATAGAAGATAATAGCTTTTTATAGTGGTCAATAGAGGGTTGGTTTGGGAGTCATTTGTCAGATTGCACAAATGCATAAGAATTGAAGATGGGAATGGTTGCCTTTGGCTCTAACTGTTAAAAACCAGTTATCAATCTTCATCTAAGTCTTCAAGGAGCTTCTCTTGGTGAGCAATCGATACTGCATTTGCCACAATAGCTTATTTAACTATTTTCATCGTAAATATCCTGTCAGCAGGGGGAAGTCTTCCTGATTTTAATTAATTTTGAGATCATTGATTTTTTTGCCTTTTCCTTTCCTGTGGTTACACATGCAGACACAAAGGCACAGACGCACATTTTTAGCCTGCAGGCTATGTAAGATGTATGACAAGTCCTTGGTGAAAACCCTGCCTATACCTGTAGTATACCTAAGTGTTATGCAGCTTTATTTTTAAATCTTTAACCTTCAACTGCTGCAAATGAGCCTCTGGCATCTAAACCAAGTTAGGCAAAACAGTAAATTGAAAGCATGTTTGCTGAATATTTTTCAATTAAAGAATCTTTAAATCAATAGGCAGTAAAGATATCACAGCCACAAGCCTGCTATAACTTACAGAGCAACACAAAGACAGAAAATGGAAGTCAGAGAACTGAAAATAGTAGTGGAAATCATGAACTTACATTATATTTTTAAATAAATAAAGATGTCATATTGATGGCTATCATTAACACCCAAAATAAAAGTGCTTTAGGCTCTAGAGTGCTATGTCACATTTCCCCTGTGCTAAATAGTAGAAACAAGGCAGAATGCAAGTCATCCAGAACAGAGTCCTAAAATTTGTAAACACAAGCTCATAACAGAAGTTAAAGAAAAAAGGTTTAGTCTGTACACCTAGAGAGAGAATAATGCATCTTCTACATGAGAATCCTTGCTTCCCATTCTCAGAGAAAACTGTTAACCCTGTTAACCTCTACATTGTAAATAGGTGACATGAACGCTCTTGGGATGCCCAGCAAAAGCCTGGGAATTGGAACGCAGACAGAAGTCCACTTTTTCTCTTAGAGTAACATTAGTATTTCTGTATAAAAAGTGTTGACAATCAGGTAACAAAATATTATTTGAACACCCCCCCCCCCCCCCAAAATGTTCAATTGCTTCTTGATTTATATATAAATCTACCTGTACCAAGGATACTCCAGCATAAGTAACAGGCTCATTATGAAAAAGGAAGTTTCCATTTAAAAAAACACCCAAAAATATGAGTAGCTGAAAAATTTTATATCTGGTGTTTAAAAAATCAGATGGATTCATTGCAGTCATAAGTATAGCATGTAATCCCATCTCTGCCACTTCCACATTTTTAGGAAAAGGAGAGGGGAAAAAAACCACCAATCTGTAGTAAACCAATTGGCAACTACACTAATGAAGAATAATTAAAATGTACATACATTCTAGAATGGTTAAAAACCTCTTCATTCATAGCTCAACTGCCAGAGATGACATTTTATTTGTAGCTAATAATAAAGCAGTTATATGTGATTATTCTTATTTAACATGGCATGGAATAATTGTGGAGTTACTTACTTTAATAAAAAGAATATCTTTTCACAAGATGCCAATACATCAGAAACAAGGCAAAGAGACGTGTTCCATTTTAATGCCATTGTACAAGGGACAGAATTTTCTGGATCAACAAATGTCAGAAAAGATACAGTATTGCAGAAGAGAAATTAGAGCAACATTAAAGGAATATATAATATCATTAATTACCCTGATTCTAGCTGTAATCTTGAAAAGAGAGGCTGCCCCTAATAGAGCAGTAAGTTATAAATGTTTTCCATCCATATTCTTAGCTTAGACCTTGCACAGTGTTTCTGTGTCACAAAATGGTTTTCTTCACTCTCTTTCCCTGGAAATGATAAAAATTGCCTCTAGAGTGAATCTAGTAATTTCTTTCTCTAAATCCATGAAGCTTAAACATATTCTGTTTAAATCTGGGAAGTAAGTAGCATTATTTTTCATTACAAATTAAAAAAAAAAGGAACATTTAACATTATTTCAGTTTGTTAAAATCTGAACAAAATTATCAGATTAAAGTACTAGTAAAGCACCATCACTGTATTGTCCTTGGATGAGCTACTGTTGTATAAATAGTTATGTATTAAAATTCTGAGAAAGTCGCTCTCTCTGCCACAATCCATTAAGCACTGTATAGTATTAACACAACTGAAAGAATTTGGAAAGTAGATGTTTGTTTGAAAAATGAAAGGTGGGAAAAACAAGACCAGGAAGCAGTTCTGTACTTCAGAGACAAATGCAGTTCCTCTCACAGATGTTCCTCAGGGAAATAAACAGCTGCAGCAAGGCCAAGTCAAGAAAGCTCTCTGAGAAGAAAAGCAAGATTGCAAAGCACTCCACCACATGCTCACATTCCTCTGGGAACTGTTATCTTGCTCAAACAAATCCAACTCACTAAAACTGACAGTTGTGCACTGCTCTTTATTCTTAAAGGATTACCATTAGGGAAAAAATATTAAATGGAAGAATCTTTCAAGATGCAAACTACATGAGAGACCATCTAATCACTGCTGCTAAAGAAGGGAGTATGTGCTGAGACTCCAGTCTCTTTTCCTTGTGCATGACCAGCACATGAGATCTGCTGAGACACTGCTTTTCAAGATAGTTTACATTCTTAAGATGAAAAAAATAAGAAACTGAGCCACCAGATTATCCTTGAAGAGCAGTAATATATGAAAAAACCTCTTAGAGACTGAACACCTGTTTACATACACATTTATGAACATTTCAGAGCTATTATTTGGATGCACATGATACACGTGGCTTTGTGTATGAATATTTTCCAAGCGTACTGCCTTTTAAAAATTTCATCCCAGTGAACTGTAACTTTACAGAACAAATTGTTATAGAATTCATTTCTTTAACTCCAGCCATCTAAAAACTAGAGCCATAAATTTAAAATTGTGATTCATCTGGATATCCTGAGATTAGAGGAAGCCTATACTTATAGCTTATGCTGTATACCCTACTTTGAGTAAAACCCTCTTGACAGATTTCAAGCACTTCACCTTATAAAATCCAAGATCTGAATGGAAACTGTACTATGCAATTTCTATGAAACAAATCAAATTATCATTATATAATTATAACAAACTCTAATCCACCCAAGTCCAAGGGAGTAAACAGTTTCATTGGATATTACTGTGCTCCTTTTAGAAGTTAGACAGGATGCCTCACAGCTGCAGTGATCCACAAATATAGATTCCCTTCTCTGCTAAGCAAATGGCTCTCTAGACAAGTTTCAGCAATTCTGTTTCTAAAAGGATTGAAAATATGTTGTTGCTTTATCTAAATGGTGATTTCAGATATACAAATGAGAAGCAACAGATCAAAAATATCATAAAGACAGTATCGTGAACAAAGAGTAGCTGAACACAATTCCAGTTTTCTTAAATTCATTCAATCTTTACTGTGAGAGGTGGAAAAAGGAATAGATGTCCCACATTTAGCATTTATCTGAAATACTTGGATAATAAATAAAACATATTATGTTAATTGTAACAGACCAGACAGAACAGAAAACACACTTGTGCTTACTACTCTAATTCAAGAAGTAGAAGCAAAATATTTTTGCCTCACAACTTAGTGTTTTCTTGTTTAATTCAAGATTATGCAAAACAAAAAGAAGACGCAGGGTATACCTTAAGAAATGTGGAAACTAATTAGACTTGTAAAACTGAAGTTGCAAAGCCTATTGAGACTAGTCTATCTTTCTTTATAACCATTTTCATTTTTAATAGAGAGTTAGACAGTATTTCACAGGCAGTATTTCACTAGTTTTAGCATGCACATTGACTGCCTCATCAGCCATAAACTCATAAACACCTACTCAAAGTATGAGTAAATGTAGTATGAGTACATTTCCTAAACATATTTTGCTGTCCTGACCTCTCTTATTCTGAACAATCAGCAGTTCAGATTGTTCCACTCCTGTAATTCAAAGCACTGCACCATAGCTTATTGAGACATTTTAGCAATATTTTGAAATTAGCACCTGTACAGAGGCTTGTTTCCTTGGACATTCTTCCACATGTTTATTTAAGCTCAACTTAACCCTTATCTTGAAGGGACTTGCCACTAGGATCACACAGAAACCCTTAAGTGACAGGAAACTGTCTCAGGAAATAGATACTGGACGCATTCACTGGTGTTAGAGATCTTTGAAACAACTGATTAAGATTCACAAAGGTCAAGTGCAAGAGAAAAAGCTTTTCTAGAAGGGGAGGATGGAGAATGAAAGTTCATTATCTCTTGCTTGCAGTGCAAATGCATTTCTCTGTCCAACCTCAACAGTACCCTGCCCCGCTCCCCCCCCCCCCACCCATGACTTTTACTTACTGAAATACTACTAAAATAGTTAACCACTAAGGATTAGAAGAGTAATATGTGAAACGTACAGAGAAGTAAGAAACTCTATCAATAATGCAATTAAAATGGGTTCAAGCTATGCTAAGCAAAAATCGTGATATCAATACACACACAAATGCACAATAAATAAGATACAGAGCTCAAGAAAAACAAAAAAGGACTCACAGAGATTATCTTTTCTATACGTACTGGAAACCTTTCTTACAAAAGTATTAAAAGGAAAACAAAATTATTAGAAGGGTTAATCTATTCTTGCTACTTTACTAGTAGCTCCTCAGGGTGAGTGCAGTAGAGACGCTCAGGTACCTAAACTTATTTCAGCTGCAGGTACAAATAAAATGGCAAAATAAATGATTTGCAGATTAAGGAAATTTCAAATTGAAACACAAAAATGCAACACTTGTGAAACATATCCAGTGTGTTTTTTCTATCTTATCAAGTTCACATATGAACAACACAGATATTAACCACTGCAAAAAAAAGATTAAAAAATTAAGCCAATTTCTATTTCTTCCAAAACAGATTACATAGAAGAAATTTAGTAAATCCAGATTACAAAGGGATAAAGCTTGCACTTTTCTAATTAAATGCATAATCATAGATGCAGATTCATGTTAGCAATGCTAAATGTCTTCTCTTTTAATGAGCCATTTGAAATGAAATGGTTGCCTGCAATTAGACATCTGCAGTCCAAGGACAGCAAGCCAACTGTGTAGTCTGTCTGCCAGAATTACAGTTGCATTCCTCAGCAGGACAATAAGGAGAATGGATAATTGTAATTATAACATATACATCCCTTAGTGTTCTGTGGTTAAAAGAGTGTGAACAACAAGGGCTCTTAATACATTTAATTGCTGGCTGCTAATAAAGGGTTGTCAAAAAAAGAACCATTTTTAAAATGCATTCCAATTCCACCACGAATTACAAACCAAGGTCACTAAGTACCCACCTGAGGACAAATCTCCCAGAAAATTGTCTCAGACCCTGTACATGTCTAGTCACAAAGACCTGGTGTTCAGAAAGTTGCAAGCTCATATGAAGGCAAGTTGAAGAGATGGGAGACAATGGAGATATTATTCTAGAGGGTTTAGCACATATTGCAAATTCTCTACTCACATTCACTTTGCAAGATTTTTTCATGAAAACTTGAATGAAGATCTTAAATACTTTTTAGGTGTATGTATTTCTGTCTCTTTCTTTATACACTTAACATATCTGGATATTTCACCTATCAAAATATTTCCATTTCCTTATAGGAATAAGAGAAAAAAAAAAGAAATTTAAATTTATCTATTCAAACTCAGGGCAGAAATCATAGCTGAATTCCCTGAGAGAATGCTTCTCTCACTTTGCCATATTATAAAAAAAGTAAAATAGAATTTATTTACTTTCAGATTTTATCTTTCATTCAGTGCTGCTCAACTTTGTACTTTGCTGTGAGGATTCAAAAGCAAAGACCTTATTATTTCTTCTGTCTTTGCTATATATTCTGAACAGGGATCGAAAATTCACTGTGATATTACTATAAGTTTTTCTGCAGCAAGCAGCTCCCTGAACTGCTCTATTCTGTGAAATCATACTGATTTTTTTAAATATAATTCATTAATAGTATTGACAAAATAAGTGAGAGCATTGTACAGAAATAAGAGTTCTTCCAAGCTTATGGAAGTAACATGTTTAAGTAAGATTTCATGTTATGTAAGATTTCTTTAATGCAATTGCTTTCCTCCAATTTTATTTTCATTGGTTCCTAGATGAAGCTGAAACTGAGATTTTACACTTCTTGAATTGAATAGATTCAATTTTCCAAACGTGACACTTGACTAATTCATTGTATCCTCTTGAATATTTCTCTCAGGTCAACCAACCAACTTGCTGAATTTCTATAATTTTGAATCCATGAAAAAGATCTTTATTCTTATACTCAGTATTGTTACACTGAACCTTTAGGAGCCCAGACCTCAGAATGCAATCCAATGTCTTATGGAACTCCATACCCAATGCACAGGACATTTTAGAACACAATCCATCTTAGCCAGCACTCTAATTCAGCTTGCCAGGAGCAGCTGCTCAGCACAAAATAAAATCTCATTCTTTTTTATATGTTTGAGAAAGTGTCAAACCTCCATAACACAGGCATCTAAAGGTTGTAAACCTCTCCTCCTCAGCAGGCCTCAGACACTGATTTGTAAAGAGACAGACAACTCACTACTAAACTTTGCTTCTATTTAACCAGAATATAGAGAAAACTCACATTCTCCTTTGACTGGCAGATGGGAAGCCTATTAGAGTACAAAAAATTAGGAAAAAGAATACTAGATATTTAGTTGTGGATGAAAAAAAAAGTTACTAGACTCAAGTCTTTTAAAAGCATAAAATCAAAGTTTGGTTTCCAAGTGCTACCTAGGAATAGTTGAGATAGTCATCCTGTTCTTCTCTGAGAAAACCTGTCTTCAAAGTAAAGATAAATAAAATGTAATGCAACATTGGAGAAAAAATATCTAGCATTATAAGATTCTGAACAGAAACAACTAACATTTTTTAGATCTTGCAGTTGCCTTTTTCTTCTGTCAGGGGAGGGAAGAAAATATTAGGAGGACATCAAATTGCAAGTCAAAATCTAACTGGGCTTAAAATGCTAAGTGTAAGACATTATGCTGGGCATAAAACACAAAAAATAATTAATATATGTGTAATTATAAGTTCCTCTTAAACTTGACATTCAAAAAATTCTGTAAATTTCTTTCTCTGTAAATTTCTGCAAATTTTCTTTCTTTTTCTCCCTTATACTATTTATTACCTTCAGTGCCCTTGTCAAAATTTTCAGTTAAAAGCCTCTGGTCTTCTATAGTAATCGCCATAATCACTGTGATTCTCATGCTGTCTACACAAGCAATTACAGATGTTTACATTCTATGCTGTCATACTTCATTCCTAATTTGTATGTTCCAATGAATGACATGGCTCCAAGCAATTCATGAGGACATGACTCAGCTAGTTCTTTTTAAAACACAAAAAGAAAAGAATTACTTACAAAAGCCATCCCTATTCATTAACTTTTACTAAACTTCTGGATTATTGCTGACATATTGCTACAAAGCCACTCACCAGTTTATTTCACACAGTTGTTCTTCATTTTCTATTAAAAGTACAGAGCAGCCAAGTAGAACTATATTTAATGAGGATTGGATCTCTTCTTTTGACATTTTCATCATGAGGTGTTATTCAGAGTACAAAAGTTATTTCTTTTATCTGCCTATTGAGTAGAAAAGTGCTCTAAAGAAATTCTTTGCTTCACAGAATCACAAAATGGTTTGGGTTGGAAGAGAGCTTAAAAATACTCTATTTCCAAAACACCTTGCCAAAGACAGGACAGCTTCCACTAGATCAGGTTTCTCAATGCCCCATCCAATCTGGCCTTGAATACTATCAGGCATGGTGCAACTTCTCTGGGCAAACAATCCCTGTGTTCACACCCTCACAGTCAAGAATTTCTTGCTAATATCTAATCTAAATCTACTCTCCTTTCAGTCTGAAGCCATTCCCCCTTGTCCTATCACTACATGACCTTGTGAAATGTCCCCCTCCTGTTTTCTTGTAGGCTCCCCTTAGGTAATGAAAAGCTGCTCAAAGGTCACCCTGGAGCTTTCTCTTCTCAATGCTGAATAGTCACAATTCTCTCAGTCTTTCCTTATAGGAGACATGTTTAATTCCTCTGATCTCTGTGGTCCTCTTCTGGACTTGGTACAAAATGTTGATGTCCTTCCTGTTCTGGGGACACCAGAACTGGACCCCAGAACTCCAAATGGGTTCTCAGAAAAGAAGCATAGAGGAAAATCACCTCCATCAATCTGCTGGTCACAATTCTGATGCAGCTCAAGATACAATTGGCTTTCTGGGCTGCAAGCACACATTTGATCTGCATTGCTTGGATCAATGGGACAAGGCATATTGTATGAAGTTCAACAAGGTGAAATGCTGGAACCCATGCTTCAGTCACCACAGCCCCATGCAACAATACAGACTATGGGAACAATGTCTGGAATGCTGCCCAGCAGAAAAGGACATGGGGGTGCTGGTCAACAGCTGCTGAACATGAGCCAGCATTTGCCCAGGTGGCCAGGAAGGCAAAAGGCATACTGTGCCAGCAGAAGTAGGGTAGAGATTGTCCCCCTGTACCTGTCACTTGTGAGGCCATGCCGCAAGTACTGTGTCCCATTCTGGGCCCCTCGCCTCAAAAAAGACATTGAGGTGTTGGAGCATGTCCAGAGAAGGATGATGAAACTGGTGAAAGGTCTAGAGAGTAAGTCTTACGAGGAGTGGCAGAAGGAGCAGGGGTTGTTTAGTGTGAAGAAAAGGAGGTTGAGGGAGACCTCTACAACTACCTGAAAATAGGTTGTAGCCAGATGGATGTGGCCTCTTCTCCCAGGCAACCAGTGACAAGAGGAAATTACCTCAAGCTCTGCTAGATGAGGTTCAGGTGAGACATCAGGAGGAACTTCATCACTGAAAGGGTAGTTCAAGAATTGGAATGGGCTGCCAGGGAGGTGGTGGACTCACCATGCCAGGAAGTGTTCAAGAAATGACTGGACATGGCACTTAGTACTAGGATTTAGTTGGCATGGTGGTGTTTGTTCAAAGGTATCTTGAAGGTCTTTTCCATCCATAATGATTCTATTGCCGGCTCATCTTCGGCCTCTCATCCACCAACACCCCAAGTCCTTCTCAGCAGGGCTGCTCTCAAACCCTTCAACCCCCAGCCTGTATTGACAGCACAGTTGCCCACACCCAGGTTCATCACCTTGCACTTGGACTTGTTAAACCCCATGAGGTTCCCATGGGTACACTTCTTGAGCTCATCCAGGTCCCTCTGGATGGCAATGTGCCCTTCAGGTGTGTAAACTGCACCACTCAGTTCAGTGTCATCTGCGAATTTGCTGAGGGTGTACCAAAGGACACTGCTTGTCACTGATGTCCACTAGGCTCTGAGTCAACTCCTTATCCACCAAACCATCCACCCATCAAATCCAACTCTCATCAATTTACAGAGAAGAATGTTGTGGGGGACTGTGTCAGAGGCATTACAGAAGTCCAGACAGATGACATTTTTAGCACCTCCCATGTCCACTGATGCATTTACTCCATTGTAGAAGGCCACTAGGTTGGCCAGGCAGGACTTAACCCTTGGTGAAGCTTGTCTTGAATCACATCCCTGTCCTCAATGACTCAAAGTAAAATTTTTATGTCTGAGTAAAGTGGAATAAGAAAATTTTCTTCAAGAATTAAAAGTTATACAGATTGTGTACACTTTTTTTCTTCTCTTTCCATTTTTAATTCCAGCATTCATAAAACCTAATCATAATGGGACACAGGAGAAATATTAAAATTCTAATGCCCAGTTGCAGTTTTGTCTGTAAAAGATTTCTACTTTCCTAGCATTAATTAAGAATAGTTTTCATATCAGAAGGAAAAATGTTACTCCAAATTTGAGTTTAACAATTTTTTTGTTGTTTTTTACTGAATGTCTTAATAAAACAATACCAGCCAGACACACAAGATTTAACTCTCCTGTTAACAATGTTCAAATTAGTAGATAAACATTTTTAATTATATACATTATATGCTTCCATTATATAATGGATTTAATGTATTTATATTTTTAAGCATTAGAAGAAAATATTTGCTCTTCTCTGAACAGTGTTAACCTTTGAACTGTGTCTACATCTGCACCAGACAGATATTTATAAATGCACTGAAAAAGGTAAAGAGAGAAATCATTTAATCATACAGAACTCTGGACCAACAGAGGGGGTTATAATATCCTTTGCTAAAACAAGGCAAAAAACGTTTTGTGCTAGATTGAAAGATATTCCATTGGAATCCATGAAATTAAAATTTTAGCCTTTTGAAAAGGGCATTCAGTGCAGAGCTTCAGCTCTCTACTTAATTTTTCAAAGCTCAATCTGTGAAGAAAAACCTACCAGACTATTAAAAAAAAGCCTTCATTCTATGATCCTGTTAGATATCCACTCTACACTTAGACATAATTATTCATAGATTTGAATAACAGCTTTGTGCACTGTCTTTAGGGGGGTTGTGTCTACAGAGGATAGCTGACTTCTATTAGCAATTTCTAATTTAATTTCTATAATGAACTAAACAAATGAGAATTCCACACATGAATAATACATATTCCAAGTATAAATCTATCTCTACTCTCATAAAAGCAGCAGCCAATCTCTCTTTTCTTCTTCTTGCTTCCCATCTCTTCCAGGTAAAATTATATTTGAATAATATATTATTTATGGCTGAGGCAAAAATAATTTTAAAAGTCTTTGGAAAACTAATATATTAAATACTGGTTTATTTTCACAGCCTATAGCAAAAATGAAAAACAATCACAGAGTGTTTTATAAATGTCGACAAAGAAAATATTGAAATTCGGGTCTTGTTGACACTGACAGACTTGTGCTTAAAGAACCAAGTACATATCTGGACCTTATACATAGCCATAAACCATGTTTTAGGATACAGTAACCAGAGTGATCTTACCTGAATTTAGAAAAAAAAAGCTTAGAAACTTAAGTTAACGTGCAGCTCTAGCTTTCTCAGGTCTCAATACTTTTTACCACTCTCCAGAAATCCACCAGTCTTTAAGCTTGTTTGTTCAAGCTACTCTGTCAAATATCAGTTCTGACTTTTAAAAGTATGTCTCTCAGAAATAGAGAATAAAAACTGAAAATATATATTCAATTTAATTTCACAAAAAATGGACCCAAATCCTGACATACCTTTAGCATATAAGTGAATTTCTACAAATGAATCATTTTTGTATTCCAAATGTTTTTTATTGCATATTTTAGGTCTTATAATAGGTATACATCAAAATCAGTATTATTTTTACAATTTTCCAGACTTTATCTCTCTCTGTTTTCACCTACTGTCAGGTTCTTTAGGACAAAGTCATTAGTTTGGTGATCAAACTATTGAGAGGTTGTACATCTACACTGTTCCTCTCTGAACATAAAAAGTATGATCTTGCAAAGGGAGCTTTCTTCAAATCATGGTATGCCAGAAAGCAGTCCAGTCCTATTCAAAGCCAGTTTCTTAAAACTCCAGTTTCAGACAAATTTATGAGACTACACCTATAAACCATGTCTGCATAGTCATGTCTATGCCACTTTTTGTGTTCTGTGATTCAATTTCATATTCATCAATCACATACTGAAGGAGTTTACAAGTTCGCAGCAAGCAAGGAAGCTGGATAGCGCATGTTATGGGTGTGGAAGAAAACAGTTACGTAACCAATGGGGATTAAACAGTAAGCCCCTGTCCTAGGGTGACAGTCCCATAAATCAAGTGAAAAAAATTCACTGATTAAATTTTGCACATTCTGAGTCTGGGTTGTGAGTGGGTGGTACTTTCATTAATAAATAAACCATTTAAAAGGAAAGTATGGTCCCTCTGACCATTAACTGCTATATAAAACATTATAAACTCAGCAGTAAACAGTAACAGAAGGTATAGAATATACCTCTATGCAGAGAAATGGTATTTAACTTTCATTTCTCACTTTTTTGAAATGTTAAAAGTGCAATTATAGTGATTAATAGCCTGTAAAAAAATATCAGTATCTGTATCATAGGTGAACAATTACCCATCTGCAGGGTCACAGAATAGTTTGGGTTAGAAAATACATTCAAGATAATGTTCCAACATCCCTGTTGGGGGGTCATTTCTGAGGGAAGTATCAGGGACACTTCTAATTAGACCAGGTTTCCTAAAGCCCCATGGCAGGTTAAACACTGCCATGGATACAACATCCACAACTTCTCTGGGCAACCTGTTCCAGTGCCTCTCCAACCTCACCATCAGTAAAGAACTACTCCTCTATATATAACATCCCCTCTTTCTGTTTAAACCTATTACTGTTTGTCCTATCAGTACAGCTCCTGATGAAGAGTCTTTCTCTGGTTTCCTTTTAAGCCCCCATAGTACTGGATGGCTGCTATGAGGTGTTCTCTTACTATCAGTTTCAGCATTTTTGCTAAGGACCAAAATTATAGCCAGTATATGATAATTATACTTACCATCACTGAGTAGGTATTAGGTCATTTACAAGACTGAGTGAAGATATAAACCAATACTAACGCTAAACATCTGGTAGTTGTTAGGAAATACACAATAAAATAATTATGTTTTCAAGTCAGAAGAGACTAGAACAGGTCTTAGCATGTGGAAACACTAGAAAAAATTCTTAGTTGAGCCAATCATAATGTACATCTATTCTTGTAAGGCTTAACATTTCATTTTATTTACTGTTAGTAATTTTACTGGTTCAGTTTCTTTTGTGGAAAAAACCTAAATTGTTTCACAGTATAAACACTTAACCTCTAAATAATCAATCTCTCTCTGCACTCCTACTCCACTTCTCTCTTCCAACTGTAATAGCAATGTTCAAGAAATTTCTATCAATGTAGACAGTTGGAAAGAAATTTTTAATGGCTTTATATATAACATAAAAATATTTGCCAGCACTATTTAAAGTACACCAAAAAAAAAAAAAGCAAAAAAGAAGAAAACATGGATAAACACTTGGCATTAGCTCTTATGGGGTCAGCCATCAGGAGTTGGATTGAAAAGAGAAAGACCAACAGCAGTGGAGGGCATGTGTTACAAAAAGAAGGCTCCACTTTCTCCCAGATGTGATATTAATAGGGGGACTTCACACATATGAAAATCCTAGATGAAAAGAGGCAAATAAGAGAAGTCTGGCAGAATAACTCACTGAGGCAATGGCTGACTCATCAGTCTTGACTTCACAGAAGAGATATAAAAATTCACTGACAACTGCTACTGCCTCATGTACTTAAAAGACACAAATCCATAACAAGCTTTTCCCACAGTTAATGCTCAAGGTTCTACTTATACTGTTGTAACAATGAAATGAAGTAAAAGCAATCAAGCAGCCAGGGTCACACTACTGGCAGCAAAGCAAATACAGCCATTGTATTATTTCAGTGCCAACTCATAATGGTCTTAGCAGAACACAAGAAATACAGTAATTTTTTAATGTTATTTTTGGAATTTGAAGCACATTTACGTACTACTTGAAGTACAATGGTTCATAAAATCTACAACTTGCTGTAGGGCAAACAAAGTTCAGTTCATGCAAAATTCAAGCTGTGAATATATATAGTGACAAATACACACTACTCAGTGTTTCTACCACTACAGGCAATTCTCTGTCTGAACTTCCACAATGAATTATGTCAGCTCAATATAGTCATAAAACAGAATTAGCTTTCAATATAATAAACATTTATAAAATACAAGCTGTGTTTTCAGCTTTAAGATGGACAAATGTGTAAGGATCCTTTTCTGTTGGTATTTTAATTACAGAAAGTATCTTCTTCCCCAAGATCACTAAAGAACTTTCATATGCATTTCCAAGTATTTTTAATTTAGGACACTTTAATTTTCCTTAAAATATTCCCAGTGAGAAGAAAATAATTCCTCAGTGAGAATGTATTTAATGCTTCAAAAAACAAGCCTTTCTCAAACTTTTTTGTGTTGGAATTGTTTTGGATTTGATTCCTATTATTAATACCTAGATATGGATTTGCTGTGGCAATTTTTGCTCATTCAGATAAACGGGAGTCATTAGAATCTTATTTCAATGACTTATGATTCTGGTGGAAATTCAGATCATCTCTGGTGATTCATTAATTGCCACAGGTATATTTATTGTGGCAGTCAAAGTAATATTGCTAAGAGGGCAATGCATTATAGGAAGTGCATACAAAAGAATTCTGACACTTCCAGCTGCCACTCCAGCAGGAGGAAGTGCAAAGTTAATTCTGAGTCTGCTTTATTCCTTTATTTTCTCTTTATCTCATGAGAAACATCTGCCTTTGTAAACAGTTCCCTCCTCTTGATACAAAACAAGAATCTGAAGAAAAGCCAAAGCAATTATTAGTAACATAAGCATTTAAATCCAAAACCATGATGAAATTCAGCTCTCCAAGGAAGAGCTATACCACAGTGTTTTTATCTTCAATTCCTTGCTTAAGTGTATGATGCAAGGTTCATACTATGTGAATCCTTAGAACTTAAATCTACCACTATTCTAGCCATTTTCTGAAAGACCATGTGTAGAAGAGAACAAATCTCCATTTTATGAGCATCATCTTATTTTAAAAAATCAATTTAAAAAATCATGATGTCTAAGAGAAACCAAATTATCAATCCCAACAAAAAGAACACTTTTTTAAGCAGGTGAAATATTAAATTCACCCTAATAAAATCTTTATTTGGAGATTTTTCAAAATTTTTTTGAGGTCATTGTGAAAATATAAATTTGATTTCTGCATCTCTAATCCATACTAATGGGTGGTGTATTGATACCCGTTAAAGTTCCATGCATGATTGTTGCTTCATGCTCATTTAAGTACAAATTTATTTATGTCTCAGCACATTGTTTATATTTATTAGGTAGACATATAAATTGTTTATTTACCAATTAGGCATTCCCAAATTATTCCCATTTCTCCAAAGTAAAATGACTAGCTTTCAAAAGAAGCAGAAGATTGTTCATAAAGGCAACTTTAATGTAACTGAAGATTTACTTCCAGTAATTTGTCTATTATCTACTGAGTATTTTTCTTTGTGAAAACAGTTAATCTCTACTACCTTTAGTGCTACAAGAAATCATTGAATCTACACTGCCAAAGAGAAAAATTATACTGCTCACAAACCTACTCTGAGTATTTAAAGTTGCATTTTTGGGGTAGGTACAATCTAAAGCTATATCTAAATACTGGCATGAGAAACATATTAAAGAGAGGGCATAGAACAAAAATAGCATATAGGTATTAGAGGAGATAAATATTTCAGTGGGTTTACAATCTCAAGATGGAGAAGCATCCTAAACAAAGCATTAAAAATCAAAAAGAATTTATGCAGATTATCCTGACTCTATGATACAAACAGTTCTATGTTTCAAAGTGCTTTTTTTCTAGTCAAAAAGAGAGTCACGCACCTACTCTTTACTTCTTGTCCAGTTTACAGTTCTGCAGGCACCAAAAGGAAAGACACCTTCTATGCCCAGGTACCAAAATCAAACTACGTATGGATTATGAATTAAAACTGCATGGCTACAAAGGGGTACAGATCACACGTTTCTGAAAGGACTTTGCACTTTATAATTGTTCTACTCAAATCTTTAAGTATGACCCATTATATACATATATAACACAATTTGATTAGACTTCAGAATTTAGAATACCTGTATATGTCTACAAAGAAGGTTTCTCACAACAATTTTTAAGACAATTATTTAGACTGGATATAAGGAAGAATTTCTTCACAATGAAGTTGCTCAAACACTGGAATGGTTGCCTAGGGATGTTCTGAATGCCCCACCACTGGAAGTTAAGGGCAAGTTAGATGGTGCTTTGAGCTACCCACTCTAGTGAAAGATGTCTCTGCCTATGGCAGCAGGGTTGGACTAAATGAGCCTTGAAGGTCCCTGCCAACACAAACCATTTGAAGATTCTATAGATTTATGTTTACTGAACTCCTGTTAGCCACTTATTATGTTACTCTAGATACAATCCCTTTCTTACAATACATACTTC
Organism: Calcarius lapponicus; assembly: GCA_039654755.1. NCBI lineage: Eukaryota > Metazoa > Chordata > Aves > Passeriformes > Fringillidae > Calcarius > Calcarius lapponicus. The sequence goes on along the minus strand of CM077465.1, from coordinate 49,290,057 downwards.
TGAAAACTACAGTCTTTATTGCAGTTTTCCCTATATTGTAATCCAAGGCAAATCTGATTTTACGATAAAATATCAGTTAGTGATTCATGGGTAGGTTTTATAAAGAAACTGGGGCAGGAACTTTGGTATGAACAGTAGAGAATATTCCACTCATGTTGGACAACATCTACTTTTCTGTGTTATTTGATACAAGAAGATTATTTATGCCTTTTACTCCAAGCATATATTATGGACTGATAGAATGAATTTTTTTTTTTTTTTTTTTTTTTTTTTTTTTTTTTTTTTTTTTTTGCAGAATAGGGCTTCTTAAGAAAGGAGAGCTTTTGCTATTGTAGTTGAGAGAAAAACAGGAAGATTATTTTTCTGGCCAGAAATACCAGCAGAAGAGTAAGAAAGTTAGCACTACAAAGAAAAGAACATGTTAATCAGACTTTATTTTTCATTTTTGAAAATAGTGTATCAGCTCACCTTACACCATAAACAGTAATAATTCTATGCAGTTTCAGAAGCAACATTAATGTGTTTATCCTTCTAAAAGCTCAATAATTAATTACAAAAAAAAAGAAAAAAAGAATGCCCTTCTTGTAGAGTCATATAATAGAACTACCAAGGGACTATTAAATGTTTGGAGACACAAGAAGATACCAGAAGATACGGAAACTTATACAGAAGACAAGGTGGGATTTACAGATGACCAAACTGAATAAAATAATTTCATGCATAATGCAATTATACAATAATCTTCCCAAGTCAGATTAAAACAGCATGAACTTGATTAGGGAATGAAAATAAAGACCATAGTAGTCAGGTTGGGGACAACTGCTCTAGGAGGAAAGTCAGTGGACTATTAAATAGGAAAGAATCTGTTTTCAAATTTTACTTCACCACTAATACATTCTTCCAGTGAGCCATTATGTGGTAGAGGGGGCCTTAATTTTCTGTCAGAAAAGGCCTATGCATCTAGCAAATCTATTTATATCATAATGTGCAATCACCTCTCCATAAGAAATTCCAAAGAAAATGTATGTTTTCCCAGCATGGTGCCTCCATTAGTACATTCAACTACCTAGTGAAATCAGAAGACTTAATTCTGTTCCATTACTGGCTGTTGAAGGTCTCGTATCTAATCTTGACCTATTTAATGGCTCACACGTACTCAGAAAAAAAAAATTTCTCCCCTTGTTTGCCTTCCCACAGGGCACTACTTGACTACTTGAATGGACTAAATCACAAATAGATGTAGGTAAATAATATTATCTTGCGAACTAGAGACCTCCAAGTCATATGAAGTTGATAGACTAGTGCTAGAATATATATGGGGTTTTTTGTTGTTTTGTTTTTTTTTTAGTTTGGGTTTGTTTGGTAAAAATAACAAACAACGCTTGGAATTTTGTTGTTGTACACACAATGAAAAGACATATTGAAAGCAAATAAAGTGACCCATGAAGTTCTGCTTCTGCAGAGCAAGCCCTGGCTAATCTGAAAATGCCAAGAATGTTCATAAACATTTCTAGTACTCTATACAATTAGGGACTTATCAACTCCAAAGTTCTGGAGGTTTGTCTACTTTTCTGACATACAGCACTGCCACATCTGTTTTAAGAATTCAAACCTACTTCCTCCCTCTTTCCATCTCTATCAAGAACGAAACTGTTCAGATTTACAGAAAGCAACATGGAGATAATTTCATCAAGTCTCTACAAAATATGCTTAGGTTGATCTGAACAGGTAAGGAGTGACAGTCTTCACTAAATATTGTCAGGAAGAAAGTAGTGTAGAGTGACATAGTTCCTGATATGGTTATTAACTCTGCTATCTGAGCCCTAGCCAGATGAATTGTTAAGAAGTTCTTTCATTTGGGGGTAAAATCTGCAAGAGTTCACAACAATGAAAACACACTCTTGGATAGGTTGAGAGAGTTCTGACAACTGACTTTCTGTGATCAGCCTTAAAAGCAGCAATGTTCTTATGCTTTAGGCACAAAAATAATAATGTTATTTACTTAACATTATTAAAGATTCTAAAGATTAAAGATTCTACTGTATTCTTAGTGCATTTTTAGTTATTTTGTCAAAATACATCACCATTTTGGTATGCATGTGATAACTAACTCAAGATAGGGCACCAAGGTAATATAGTCCATATTACATAGTGTCTCCTTACAGCTGCAGGCGAGGCAGATTAGAATTGTAAACACAATTTCAAATGTCAAAGAACAATAAAATAAAAACTGTGGAGAGATCTGTATGTGCAAAACTCACATACATCAGAAAGGAATAATTTCTTCTAAATTCAGCCATTTAAAATGGCCAGTCAATTATTTAGGCTCCCCATAGACTCCTCTTCAGTAATATAGTCTGTGCAGCTGCTTTAGGAAAAAATTCTCTATTTTTCCTGTACTGACTGAAAAGGTAATATAAGCAATTACTAGACATTTGAATTTGACATGGATTAAGTTAGGAGAGGCAAATTCCACACATACTGTTTAGGCATCTTCTTCATTAGGAGGTATGTATGTACAGTTCACTCTGAAGCACAGGCAAAGGATATTAAACTTGCTCTCTGGGCAGTTTATCTGCAAACAGAAACAAATGAAGCCTAAGACACGGCCGCCACCATTAAAGAATATATCTGAATATGCCAAGCCACTGCTGGAAGACTTAGCAGACCACTAGTCATTCCTGGAAAAGTTCTACGTGATTTGCCACCAAGCTTTCTGGAAGGTTGCCAATTCAACAGCTGCAAAAAGGAGACAGGCACATTGGCCTATGTCTGTGCAGCACAGACAAGCTGAATTCATGATTCCCCTTATAATAAAATACAGCAAAGCAGTCATGTTCTGGCCAAAATCCGGAATTATTAGGTTTCTCATTGTTTCTTTTAATGGTGTGCTCAGTATTTTAAATGTTTGGACCCTTTTCAATTCTCAGCACTTTTAAAGTTCATTTGTTTAGGACATAATCATGTCTGTGTGAATTGATAGCCGTAATGATCACCAATTTTAACTTTCTTAAAAAGCTCACCAACATGTCTTGTAAACATTTAGCAAGAGGATGTTTTAGGGGCTTCTAAGAGACATACAACTACCACTGTATTGTTTATTTTACTGAATGTGTTCACTGTGTATTTAGGTATTAGCATTAGTGTGATAATATCTTGACTGATATACTCTAACACACCTTCTGTGATATTGTGTATTCTTAAAAATTGTATTTGAGACCACACTATATTAGATGAGGTTTTCTTGGAATTTGAAAAATTCACATGTCCCTTAAGATTAAAATTAATAAAACCTGTAGGAAGCAATGCAGATACTTCCCCAAAACAAGAGGATAATTTCTAGAAGAAAATTAAGCATTGGTACTCTGGTTTACAAACTGTATTGCATCTGTGGGATCAAGCTACAATTCATCATGAATATGACGAAAGTTTTCAATTTCATGACTCTTAACTGGTGTTTATGAAAAGGCTCCCTCAGATCTAACAGTGCTCTTCAGAGCTCCTGGAGATTAACCTCTCAGAGGACAGCCACAGTTATTGAGTATAAAATAAAGATCATAAGACAATTCAAGATGGAGACCACAGGACTTCCCTTGTCCAACACCTTGCAACTTTTACATTGTTTTCAGCGTCCCTTCTAGGAATAGACACCTTGTTCAGAACTTTAACAGGTTTTGAAAACCTGCATGGATGAAGACTACAACAGCCTCTCTGAGCAATCCTTTCCACTGCTTTACTTTTCTTACAGTGAAAACATTTTTCCTTAAATCCAGTCAAAATCTCTCTCCTTTCAGTTTATGCCTTTGTTCTCATGCTTGTGCTATGCACTGCTGGGAATATCTTGTCTCTTCTTCTTGATAATCTCCCCACAGATGTTAGGGGGATGCTGAGAGGTCTTTGAGAGGTCTACTTTTCCCCATACTTGTTCCCTCAACCCCTCCTCATTGTACAAGTGCTCTAGCCCCTCAGTTCTGAAAATCTTGCTTACTGCTAATTTATATTCCTAGAAAACGACCTTCAATATTTTTCTCTAACCAATATGATACCTAGTGTTCAGATAGTAAAGAGTCTCTCCTGGTGGTGCTTTATCTCCCACTGCTCTACTGATGGATTTTCTCCCTTGATCTTACTTGAAAATCAATACGGGTCCCTGACACTCAGATTCTATCCAAAAGCATTGAATAAACTCAATGTAGAACATACAACCATTTAACTCTGAAAAGATCTTTAACACCAACAAGTCCAGCCACTAAACTATGTACCTTAACACCAGGTTTACATTTTTAAATACTTCCAGGTATGGCGATTCAACCACTTCCCTCTGAAGTCTCTTCCAATGCTTAACAACTATTTTCTGACCAAATGTAAAAGAAACATGCTTGTATCCACACGATAAAGAAAACCCAACACACACATACATACATATATATATGTATGTATATAAAACTCACTGATTGTCTACCAATGTGTTTTTCGTGATTTTTTTAATGTCCAAACTAAACTTCAGTATGCATACACTTTATTATGGCATTCCACATTTTACAGTTTACCTATATTAATCTCTCACTTGTATATTTCCAAGTGTATCCTATATGAGTTTTGTTGAGCTTTTTATTTTTAGGAATGAACCCTAAATGATAATCTGATTTTATCAAGTTCAGAGTAACTTCTTTATAATTAACAAATAATTCAAATTTTAACCTAACAGCTGATTTTGTTAAATGAACACACACACTACTTTATGTGTGTGCAGAAAATAATGCAGTTGTCACATTTTCCTCATTCTCCAGACAAATTGTATTCATAATTTACTTTTTACATTAATTTTAAAATGTCCTTATAAACACTAATACATTTTTTCCTAGTAAATAAAGTATTTTTTCTTAACTCGTGCTTTATGTTCAGCTTTGTAAAGCTACCTGTAAAGCCTTTTTTTTTCCAATTTATAAATAAATCAAATGAAAGTTTGCTTTATATAGCACAGCTGCACTTGAGCCCTTATGACTTACTTTTCATCTAAAGAGAACGTCTTTCAAGATCTTCACATTTAAATTGTTTCAAAACAATTTTCTAACATTTCTGGCGTCTGTCTCTAAACAGTCTTTAAGACACGTATTTAGTAAATGATTAGGCCAAATGTGGAACAGTAAAGTCAGAAAATTGTAAGCATGTTTATTGCTAAAAGAAATGCAGAGACAACACTCTCTGAGGCAACCTAAGATAAATTTCATTTTTTCATCTAGAATATTGCATCAAGACTAAACCCAGCAAATTAAGGCAGAGAATCCTACTTGTGCAAACATTAAAAGAAGAATATTCAATTAAAAAAAATAAGCTTGTAATATTATTTTCCTAGTTAATTTCCAAACTGCGGGAAATCTAGGCTAATCAAAATCATTAAGCACATCTTTGCTTTAGACAATGATATGATGACCTAACTGTGCCAAAGTGAAGCTTTTCTAATTGCTCACAGACGTTGCTATAAATCTTTCACTCAAGACAAAAATGTCTCCTTACATGAATATTGACTTTACTTTTGAAATTCGTGGTCATATAACAAACCTTAGGCTGAGGACCTTACATGAATGAAGGTGGTCTTTGAACACTGTAAAACTATGAAAGTCGTATGTTAGTATTTAAGTTTCTACATTCAACTAGATGTTGAAAAAAAATTTGCCCAACTCAATTTACCATGCAATTTAAGAAATAGTGCAAAGATGACATAATCAAAGAACCCAGTACTGGTTAGAATCTTCATGAATGGGGAGCAGCCTTGCTGAAAGTGACTTGGAGGTCCTTGTGGACAAGTAGCTGAAGATGACCCAGCCACAAGGTGTTGTAGTAGCAGAGGAAAACTGTGTCCTGGGCTGCATTCATAGGATCATTACCAACAGAGATAGAGATGTGATCATCCCACTGTACTCAACATCTGTCAGGCTGCATCGGAAGTATCCTGTCCAGTTATGATCCCCATAATTAAAAATTTAAAAAAGACTCAAGCCCAATGGATAGAGTCCAAAAGACCACCACAAAAATGATCAGAGGACTGATCAGAGGAAACCTGCATTCTGAGGGAAGACTGAAGGAGTTAGGTCTTTTCTCCCTGGAGAAGGGCAGGCTAAGGAGGGATCTCATCACAGTGTTTCACTACTAAAGGGGCAGCTACAAAGAGGACAGAGACTTTCTTGGCAAAGACCCACATGAGGAGGACAAAGGACAATAGGTAGAAGGTACACTGAAAGAGGCTTCATCTTGAGAAAGAATTTGTTTACAGGAAGAACAATCAAGGGAACAACCTCCCCAGGGTTATGATGAAGTTCTCACCACTGAAGATTTTCAAGACACAATTGGACAGAGTGTATCTTGGCTCCCTTTCCCATGAAAAGTTAGACAACACATTTCAAGGTCCCTTCAAACTTGGGCTGTTCTGGGATTCTGAAAAATTCATTTGGCCAAGAGATGTCTATAGATTTCCAATTTTCTCAGATGAGTTCAGAACAGACCAGGCAGGAAATATTGCTGACATCACCTTTCTAAATTAGTCCATCAACTACATTGAATAACTAGCCAGCAATCCTCCAGCTGCAAAGTTTATGCTCCCTGACTTCAATTCTAGATGCACACTACTGCAAAACTGTCCACTCAGGAAGACCTAGTTCCAGCATTCATGGTAAGATGAATCCCACCATGTGAAGGGCCCAAAGGACTATAACAGAAATAATGACCAGCGTAACAAAAAATAATTGTTTTTCTTAATTATCATTTGAAGATTAAGTAAAAAACAATGCTTATTTTCAGTAATCTTGCAAAGATTATTCTTTTAAATACAGAATTATTTTGATTTGGATTCTACTCACAATCTTACTCACTCTTTGGAATTGCATCAGAATAACCATCCTGAATTTTAAGCAAACAGAAGGTGAAGAAATCCAAAATAGTCTAAAGCTATCTAAAGTCTCATGCTGTTTCTTTTATGTAGACGACACTGAGAACAATCATGTTATCAGGCATCCATAATTTGAAAAATGGTGTTTTCTGAACTGTGTCTGCTATCATGAAAACACTGAAAAAATTGTCCCTTGGCATCAGAAATACCTTGAAATTCTCTCTCATTCTTTCCTCAAAATATGAAAGTGAAGAGGTATGACAAAGTAACTTACATAAAACATTTTTTATGAGTGACCTTTGAAGTCCCATTTAAACAAATTATATACTTCACATTAAGTGTCAAAGTAGTCCCCTTTACTTCAGCAGAACTACTTGGCAAGCTTGGCAGTTCTTTTTCAGCAAAAAACCACAGTGAACATTTTGTTGAACTGAGGCCTCAATCAACAGCTCAATAAACAGACAGAATGGTTAACACATCTATTGTTACATATGACAAACAGATAAAATGAAACTTTGTTTTTATAAGCAATAGATATAGAAACCTCATGCACAGAATATACTTTACAAAATAATGCTTTCCCAGTTGCATTTCACCACAAGGCTTGATCAAATTATACTACAGGATCAAAATAAGGAAATTCTGAAAATGTAGTATTTATTTCCAGGAAATTGCAGAGATTCTCATCATCTGAATTAGGTTACAGCATTATCACTAGTATTAAAATACTATGCACATACTCAGGCCTTAGGAAGTGGGAGTATTAAATCTGAAATCTCTGTTTCACAACATCATGACACTTAATTATCTTTAGTGCATCCAGTACATGTTTCTCACCTATCTCCTAAGCTCAATGCAACTTGGGAGAGTAGAGGCCTCATGTTTACAGAGGAAATATATAAATGAAAGCCTGTTAATTTTGTTTCCAGCCTGAAATAAAGGTATTCAGGGAGATTTGGGTGGATCCTTGAATTTTCCTAAGCACCAGTTTACCAGCTCTGTATGTGTGCTTGTGGCACTTCTATTCCCTCTAGACTCCTTAAGTGGAAAGTACATTTAGTGCTACAATTCTACTTAAGGCTTGACTATGTCAAGAATATAACATAATTTGAAATATGAAGAGACAAAACATTTGCTAAAGGTGGGCAGACATGAATTTGGACTTTAGGAGACTTTTGATCTTCTGAAGGGTCCGAAGGGTGGAGGCCAAGCAAAATATCCTGTGACTCTCTAAAACTCTAAAATGGAGTCCGTGATGTTCTGGACAGGAAATAAACATTATCCCTTGGGAAAATTAATTTAAGAAATAACTACATATCTTTATAATAAACTCCCCATTAAGTCAATATGTACTATATGAACTCCCTTAAAAGCAGAAAGTGTGCTGTGACTTGAGATAAGCAAAAGTTAGGGAAAGTAATAGCTCTTATCAGAGATAAATCTATAAATATCTAAAAATTGGGAAAAAAAGAAAAAGGCAAAAATGCAAGCAGATGCACTTACAGGTCTTCAGAAGAGAATGTGGTATCCCCAGAACCTTGTTAATATCTACCAGTTCTGCCAATTACTCCAGTAATTAACAAGTATTAATTGGTAACAGACAGAAAGAGCATATTCTTGATTTTAATATATCAGAAGCATATAATGAATGAAGACTGTTCCAGCCTGTTGTAGACATCTTTTATGAAAAATTATCTGCTGCTGTGGAATGGAACAGGTGGATCTTTGATTGGCCCATGTTGGATGTTTCTAATTAATGGCCAATCATAGCCCAGAGAGTCCAAGACAGAGCCTTTGTTATCATTCTTTCCTATTCTATTCTTAGCTAGCCTTCTGATGAAATCCTTTCTTCTATTCTTTTAGTATAGTTTTAATGTAATATATAGCATAAAATAATAAATCAAGCCTTCTGAAACATGGAGTCAAATCCTTGTCTCTTCCCTCAACCTAAGCCTCCTGTGAACGCTGTCACACCAGCCTACCAAACAACATCCAGAACAACCACCTGAATATTCAAAGACAAATATTTACATATGATTTTCACTCTTTTCTGCTCCATTGCAGTACATAGTATTTAATACTCCACTTTAAAATGAAATAAAAATTTAAAAGTTCTTCATCTGCTTACCCTATCTGAGCCTGGAATGCATGTAGCAAAATAAAGGTTAGCCAAATTACCCATAGGCTGATTTCCAAAGGGCAAGGATTTACCCAGAACATACTTCTGAGTGTCACTATTAAGTGTAGTACATTGCCAGTCCTAACAGGCAGTGCCGTTGTGAAGCTGATAAGCACACAGTAAAGGCTAAATTGATGGTCCCATTTCTCCACAAATTATATTATTTACATTGCTGCTTAACCTAGCATGCCTACATTTTCATCCTACAATGGTAGCCATAATAATTCTTAGAGTTATTAATTCCTGCAGATAAGTCCACTGATTATCAGTTCTAGTTATGCTGCCCCTCAAGGCAAGTTCTAAAAATAATAGCAAAGAGAATGAAAGAAATCTTTCTTTTGGTTCACTTTTCTTGAAAATTTACAATAAACATAGTATATACATAAACTATTACAATTAATTTCAGAATGCATATACTAAGAAAAATATCTTCATAGTATCATGGAATTGCCTAGGTTGGAGAAGACCATTAATATCATCCAATCATTAATCCAGCACCGCCACTTTCACCACTAAACCATGTCCCTAAGTGCCATACTTACAAGACTTTTAAATGCCTCCAAGGATGGTGTCTCCACCACTTCTCTAAGCAGGCTGTTCCATTGCTTGATCAACCTTTTTGGGAATAAATTTTTCCTTGTACACAATCTAAACCTCTCCTGGGATGACTTAAAGCCATTTCCCCTTGTTCTGTTGCTTGTTAATTGGCAGAAGAGACCAACACCCACCAGTCTACAACCTCCTTTCAGGGAGTTGTAGAGAGCAATGTCTCCCCTGAGCCTCTTTCCCTCCAGGCTAAACAACTCCAGCTCCCTCATACACTCCTCATAAAACTTGTGCTCCAGACCCTTCACCAGTTTCATTGCCCTTCTTTAGAAACATAGTCTTTGACAGATTACAGTTTCTTAATTGCAGTCCTCAGACTAAATTTCATGCAGTGCAGACATGTGCATATTTCCTGAGAAAAGGCACTCAAGTTCCTATCTCAAAAAGCAACCTATGCTTCAGCTACTCTTCTGCACTGTGTAAGAGATCCTGAGGGTTGCACAAGCTCTGCCATTTCCCTACTTGATGTTACCCTGAGTTCCCTCTATGGCTTCGTAAAGACATAGCAACATGCAGATTGCTAACATGAAAGCATGGCGGAAATCAATGGTAATCTTAGTATATTTATAAATATAGATATACGACCTTAAACCACATCTGGAAGAATTCAATTAAATCTTCCATTGAAGAGAAACTGCAATTTCTGCTAAATGCTCTACAGCACTTGTACGTAGCTTTCCTTTGGGATAAGATGATAGGTTTCTGATCTATCTTGTCTCTTAAAATTCTAAAAGTTACTGTATACAGTACTCAAATATTTAATAATGCAATTAATTCCCAAAATAGCTGACAAATCATTTCTAAAACATCTTACAGCATGAAATCCTGCATAGTCCTTAAACTCACAAAATTAACTGTGCCTAGGGGAGATTCGTAGCTTGTAATGCAGTAATGAGTAATTGTTTAGTATTTCCTTTGAAGTACACATTTGCCGCTACACTGTTACTAAACACATCTCATCAGCAAATCCAGAAAATTCTTTTAGCTAAAGGGATAATTATAAAGCTGTCTACATAAGAAGATATCCTCTTTGAAGCTCTAAATCAGAATCCAAGACTGTATTTCTGTAACAAGTATTCCTTTTTATTTTTATTGATCTTTTCACCCTCAGGAGCCTTAACAGCATCATCTTCACATCAAATTCTCCTGTCCAGTCACAGCGTCTGATAGCAGTTACTAAATTATTATTTAAGTCTCTATTCCAAATACAACTGTTGTTTCCATATTGTCATGGGCAGATAAGAGACTTTTATATCCTTTTACCATTAGGAAAATAAAATTACTAATTTGTATCAAGCTATTCAACAGTTTGTACTGTCACTGAAAGTATTGACATCAAGGATACATGAAGTCAGACAAGCTCCAAAGAGAAAACCCTGAACTACACCATTATTTTTTCTTACTTTATGATGCATGCAAAAATAAATTGGATTTTGGAGACCACAGATCAGAAACTATGAAATTAATGTAGAAAAATATCAGGTCAAAAATATATTGAAATAAATATAAATAATAATAATAATGCTAATAGAGTATATTTCCAGTTTTGCAACTCCCTGATTTCTTGAGTCAGTAATTAAGAGCATCATTTTAACTCTATTTTGGTTAAATTCTAATACCTACACTTATCACAACTTCACTTTTTTTAAATTCATGCTTTTCATCGGTTCACATTGTTTACCCAAATCTTGATTAAAAGGAATTAGCAAGAGCTAGATTAAAATTAGTGTGATTTGAGGGGGTGGGATTAATTTTTCTTTGGACGGTTGGATTGGGTTTTTATTTGGGTTTTTTTGTTGTTGCTTGCTTGTTTTTATGTAGAGCAAAGAATCTGGGAAATTTACACTTAGCTTTCAGTGCAGTATAACAGTGCCCTCAGTATTATTTAAGTCCAATTATCTGACATGGGAGTTATTTATTTCTTTCATGAAAAACATCATTAAGCCTTGGTTATATCATGATAGAACTGAATCCCTTTTTGTAAATTTTGGATGCTTATGTTACAGACAATTCTTTCAACTTCAGGTGTCCTGGTTTCGGTGCCATTAGTCTCTTAATCCTTCCAAACTTTATAATGCAAAGAGAAGTACTCCTTCCAATATTAGTCATTTAACCAAGCTAGTTTAACCAAAAATAAGCCAGAGAAATTTGTTGATTAATGTGCTCTTTCACTTAATTACAGGTGGCCATTTAACATGGTCTTCATGCATCAGTCCAATTTCTTACAAGGTTTTAGGGTTTTTGAAAATATTGATCTATTGCAACTGAAGATACATCATTATTGTCCATCTATACTCACTGTTTGACCATTTTTTTAAGCAATTCTTTTGCTTGACCTTGGATTCAACAAAATTTCTGAGAATATTAAACTAACATACCTACAAAGCTAAGAAAGAGAACATTCAGATAAATTTGATTTTATAAAACAGTCAAAAGGTTTAGACATAGAGAGGTTGCTTACTGGAATCTTTCTTGCAATCAGGGGAAAAGAGAATAAACAAAGAATACATTGTATAAATGCATCCCCCAAGTCTTAAGGTGTGCAAATATGGAGAGCTAATTAGGGAAAAATATCTACATATTTACAAATCCAACATTATTCTCTCTTTCATTTCCATTCTCAAATACCAAAGGAATTGTAACTTAAGGATTTTTATTGTACCCCTTAAAATGGGTAGTTTAAAAATTAATTTCGTAGGCAACTCTGTGAGTAAATGCAATTGTACATTCCTTCAATTAAGGACAATTTATGGAAGTATTAGAATCTCTTCTCATTATCTTTCCATTTTCTTTGCAGTTACGTGCTTAAAGAAAACACCATTGAATCTTTTTTCCTTATCTGAGGAAGCCTATACACCAGCTTTAAAAATTTCAAAACTTTATGAATAAAATTTCATCTCCCTTTTTTTGAAGCAAATGAAAGTCCTATACACAGAAATGAACCATAAATCCATTCTCCATATGCAAAAATTCTCTAGCATTTTGACAACAGTATTTAATATCATTTTAAATTTCAGGGGTTTTTTTCAACAATCATTTTCATTTACTGAGAAGATAACTAAAAAAAAAAAAAAAAAGCAAAAATAATTAGGAGTGAAAAGAGAAAATGCCCAACTAAATAATGCTCCATTACGCCAGGCAGTATACAAAATGCATCAGCTGCAAACTGTGATTTTTTGGGGTAAACACCTAAATATTGACCTTGGCTCTTGCATTCAAGAAGTATCACAGTGCTTCCCTGCACCTCCCATATATGGCTACTAAAGTGGGCATTAAAGAATAGAAAAAAAAGAACATTCTTTTCTATATAAGAAGAAAGAAGAGAGCTGAATTGGATGATAGGCAAAAGCAATTAGTAAGGAAAACTTTATGTTAATTAAGCAGCAGGGCTTGTTAGGTCATCTTAATTATGCATGCTAAATTCTGACTTGAGGCACAGAAAACTGTGAAGATTAATAGTCGAGGAGTAAAAGAATTCTGAACTCATAACACTTTATTTATGCTCTATTATGCTTGGCATGAATCATGGTTGTCATACATAAATGTGGAAGTGTATTTATGCTCAGGGTTTTGTGGTTTTTTTCTTCTTTCTGTGTAATACTTGTACAGACTCAGTAAGTGAAGTATACTAAAGTTTCTTTAAAATAGTATGTTGCCCCTCTGTTTTCCAGAATATATTTCTACTTATACAGTACAGATGCCAATATTGTTAGTACTTAATAAAAATATTGTCATAATAATTAAGTATCATTTTGCAGGAAAGTTCAAAATTGATTTTTTACTCCAGGCTTAAATAAGGATGAACCCTTGCAAATCTAAACTTTTAAGGAAAAAAAAAAACAGCTGAAGTTACACTAATTAAATATTTTTATTTCATTATGGTATATTTGGGATTTTTATTAACTTATAAATTCATTTTTCCAAAAGAAATCATAATCTGGTTGAAAAATAATCTGGTGTTATTAATGCCAAGTCATTCCATTTAACTGGTTTCTAAGTACAAATCACTTTCAAATTTCAGAATTCAGTATAAAGTTGGTGGAAAATAACAGTAATGAGTATATAATATATCAGAGAATTGTTTAAACAGCTTCAATCTAGTTAGAAGTTTCTTAATACTGGGATAACACAAGGTTTAAATGCTAACAACCCACACTGTCCAGAGTCTAACTTTCTAAAAGTGCTTTCTGAACTGCTAAGAAGTAAGAATAGGTGGTGAGAAACAGGGAAATGAATGAATGAATTGATGTTTGCCCATTTCAATTTGGCAGAGTAGCCATTCTGGATTTTACTCGGAAATATGTAAGTCAAATTTTAAAAACCTCCCTTACATGCATTGGTGAATTAAGTCAAGAAGTGCAGGATCAAGTTAGAACTTATTTAAAAGTTTTCCTAGTCTGAAAAAAACCCCCAGATTTAGATTTTAAATGGACAAAAATGCATTTTTTGTTTCCTTTGGCTTTTTCCACTCAAGTAACAAGAAGAAACAAGAAGACAACGATAAATAGATACTGAAATGTTAGATGCAGTTAATTCCACCAGCAAGAAAGATAAGGTATTGCAGTTTGATCTTTGACTCTTCATTTCTTCTGCAATTTTCTAAAGGTATGGTTTATTACCTCTGGCAAAATTGGTACTGTATAAATTCCTGTAATTTTATTATAAGAAATAACAGCCATGGCATGTCCCAGTTTCATTTGATGTTTACTTTTATAGGCACTATATTTTGTTTATTCCTGGTTAGTAAGAGTATGATGATACCAAAAAAATGGTCAAAGTAAATACAAAACCACTGAGAATACTTAAAATAAAAAGGAGATTACAAATTTAAGAAATAAATACAACTCTTATGTAGCTTAATAAGCTATACCATGTGTATAAGCTATACATACATGGAAAAATGTGTGACAGATAAAAGGATACATATACACTCGAATAGCAACACATTTTGATTATTATTTCTACTTTATGAGGACAAGTATCATTTTGATTATCTTCAGACATTAAGAAATATGAAAGAACCATCAAATGCACAAATTAGGTCTATAAGTATGTGAATGATGATAGAAAAAGGTCTAGAATCAGAGTAGACCCGTGAGTCTTCCACAGGACTCCTATATATCATATTAAAGGTACATTCACATTTTTCTTTAATATAAATTAGTTTAGCCCTTAAAAGAAATAATTTTTATAAACATTTACATAAGCACTTTTATTTCAAGAAGACTGTGTAAAGTGTGAATAGTCTGAAACAATACGGCAAGCAATTTTCAACATTTCTACAGGTTTTGTGGAGTCATGGAAAAACAAAGCCAATTGTACTGTAGTTACTCTCTTAAATCATAGAATGCATTTATTTTCTTTGATGTACCAATAAGTAAATTTTTTTTACTAGAATTTTTCAATATGGTAGCATTGATTGAATAGTTTAATTTTATTTTTCCAAAGTCCATGCAAAGAAATTCTTAAGAAATCCTGAGAGTGAAATGTGATTGAAAATTTGATTTTGATCACTTTTCCCCTAAGGTGTGCTAAACTATGACCTTTTTCAGAGCTATGCTGAGGAACAGCTTAGAAACAAAGGGAAAACTGTCATAATTGAACTTAATAGGATTCAGGAAATTTTATACCAATTTTTATTCCATTAGGATGCTAAAAGGTAAAAAAAATAAGAGGAAAATTATATACTAGTTAGACAATTATACAAGCCTAGAGAAAAGACTTTGAAACAACAATTAATACTGGGAACTCTATAAATAAGGAAAAGCAATGTCAGAATTACAGTGATAGTTCTAACTGTCATAAGGGCAAAGTCAACATGGTGAAAAAATCTGGCGTAGAAGTACATTACACAAACACCACTGGAGCTTAAAAACTTTGCAATTCATAACTGCCTGCTTTTACACCACCAGAAAAAAGCTAGTCTTCACTGAGGTCTCTAAATGCTTTATACAAACCTCAGATTTTTATTTGGAACAAGTTTTAGGTGTTTTAAACCTGATTAAATGGCATTTGGCTGTGTGGTTCAAGCTGAATGTGTTCCCATTAAGCAGTCTTCTTGCTATTTTTTTTCTGATTAAGCTGTAGCCGTTATAAACCAGTGAAAATAAAACACATTTCCAGCCCAGCCCAGCCCAGATCAGTTAGAGTACTCCATAGCACCAATATCTGTCTTAGATTTCCAAGTCCATTTTTGACTTTAAGTATACGTGAACAGTGACATGAAAATCAAATTTTACACACTTAGCTGGTTTTACAACTTCCCTGATAATAAGTCGATAAAATGATTTTATTATGGGCACAGAAAGAACGTTGTGCAGTGACATCATGATTTGACTTTCCTTCACACCATCCAAATGGACATGCTGTGGATGATTTTTTGTATCTAAGGACCAGATCAAAAACACTCTGTAAACTCATAATGTTTGCCAAGATTATTAGCCCTTTAAATAAAATTTAAATGCTATCTGCATCTCTCAGATATTTAAAACCCAGGTAATCAAAGCGCATTTAAATGCGCAATCAACAAAAAGAATGACCATAAAATATTCATCACAGTCTGCATCAACACTTGGTTCCACTTGGAGCATAGAGGGCTCTTACAGGCCCAGAAGAGAAGCCACTATGATTTTCATGCACTTTTCATGCACTTTTCTATCCTGAGGCAAAGTAATGATTAAAGTATTATTCTTACAGAGTCCTATAATAGCAATTATAGGGTTCTGCTGCACATCAGAAGGTTTTCTGAGAAAAGCACCTTCTTTATAGCACCACAGGAGATGAAAAACATTCAACTGGCCCAGAGAACTCTATTCCAATATTTATTATTCCATTATTTTTCACCATGGCCCTATGTTCCCGTAAAATAACTATCACTACTGATCTTGGTAAATATCCAAAGGTCTGAGAGCAGTTACATCTTTGATCAGTACATAAAATATAGAACTACAATGAATGAGAAGAAATTATGCAAATTTTAAATTCAAAAAGGTAAAAAAAAGAATTGAGAGTATTAATGCAAACAGGGAAGCATGAAACAATGACTCACAGTAATAAGTAGCAGCTATATATAAACCAGATGAGGGCTTCATGCAATTTTCAGATTTTGGGGGTTAATTTGCTTCTTTAAAATTATTTAGATAAACGAACAAAATAATTTTAAACTGTCATGTGATGCAATCTGTAAAGTGCAGTGCAAGGAAATTAGTAAACAAATTAAATTTAAAATGTTTCAAATTATCATGTTCAAAACATTATATACAGTAAGTACATTTAAAAAGTATTTTTCCTTAAATGAGTGATTTTCTAGAAAAAAATTAAACTAACTTATTAAAATATTGATTGCAATTTAGTACCTAATATCTATAAGATCATTAAACCTTACCAGTAGAAAAAAAAAATGTTGATTAGATGTGTTATGTGGAATAATTAACACAATCTAGGCATCTGATATATTACTAAGATACCTGTCTTCAAGAAATAGAATTTTCTATTTTCTATTTTTCAAAAAACCAAACAAAAAATGACCTAACAACAACAAAAATTTCCAAAAAATAAAAACCAAATTCAAACAAAACCCAACTACCTAAATTTCTAAGGGGCCAAAGTGGAAAATCTTTCAACAAATTTGAAGACTAAAGCTGACCTAATGTAGGATATCTTTTAAAATATTTTCCTTCCTGACATTATAATTCCAGACTGAATTCCAATTAATGAACAGAAACTCATCAAAACCTATCAAAGAAAGTTTGTTTGCAGGAATATAGTTGAAATTTTTATGAACTGAAGTGAGGCCAAAGACCAGTGGCAAAATGGAAGGAAAAAAATGAAAACAAAAAGCAGATTAATTATCAGATGAATCTGAAAGAACAGAAAGTACAAAAGATAATAATGAGGTCCTGTTCATGATATTAATAAAATATTTTAAAAACAGATTCCTGTAAATATTAGAAAGTACACATTATTAATGAATGAATTGTAAATGAATAAGACACAAAATATAGAGAAAGTGACCATTTTCATTAGCTTCATTTTTGTCCCATAAAAAAATTTCACTAGCAACTTAGGGAAATTAGGTGAATCTGATATTTAGAATATGGCAGTATAATTAAAAAAAAAAATACAGTACATGTAATTTTGAAAAATTAAAGTTAATATAATCATGAGTTCAATCTGCAAAATATCAACAGAAACATCACAGTTACTCAGTGACTCATGTTTACAATAATATTTGGTTACATACCTCTATATGTTTTGAACAACAAAAAGATTGGTTTTTTAGCTTCACAAATATATTTTAAAAAGGAACCAAATACTGGTATTCATACCGTCATAAATCCATCCAGCAAACCTGAGTCAGGCTTCGGTGGTGCTTGCAAGCGCTCCATAGACCACTTCTCAATGATAGATGACACCTGGGTGTTTTCTGTGTTTAGAATTCTGAATCCAGTCATGTTAACACCACTGTACCGATAGGGTTCCACATCCAAGGCAAACAGGTCCTGAAAAAGTCACCATTGTATAAATTCTGTAATACACTGCAATTGTCATTTCAATTGTTGGACCATCTCCCCAGATGAGAGCACGGTAATTTTTCAGTGTTATTTATGCTAGGAAAATTGTTCTGCTTGTCTGGGGGCCTGTGTCTGTGAGCAAGCAGCGTGGCTGCCCTTGTGGTGGGAGTAATCTGATTCTCAGAGGAAGAAGATAAGACTTTCAGGAAATGTTAGTCCAATTACAGAACTGTATCTACTATGAGGCTGGCTAAAATACTACAGTAATTAATATCTAGAAATTTTCAATTTCTAGATATTAATATTAATTGCTAGTTCTTGAACTTACCAGAAGTTAAATAAACATGAAATAATGAAATAAACTGGACAAGAGTTTCCTTGAGCTTTCACTCTAAGTGAAACTTAAACATGTTAATCTTAGGAGGATAAATTGGTGGAGAAGAGTAGGCAGGGAGTGGGGGTGGTGGTGAGCCGGGAAAAGGAGAAATGTCAATGGCTTTAAATTAAATCAAAAGCAATTTTTCACTGTGATCAACATACTTCCAAATATGGAGATTTCTTTGGTTAGAAATTCATCTTTGCAAGAATAACTTTAGCCAATTTATTTGTTTTCAGTATATCTGTGTGTGTGTGTGCACAGTTAGCCCTCAAATATACACAGGGGGAAATATAATTAATAAAAAGTAAAACAATTCAAATTTTAGCTCAAGAAAGTTCAATATTATCCTAGTTCTTTGATCAAATCCTAAGAAGCAATGTAGAAACAGTACTAGACTTCAGGAAACTCAGGTCTAAGATCAAGTTTTGACCAGGGGAAAAAAATGATGTAATCAAGGTTATACATAATCTATTCTTTCGCTATAACATAATTTTAATTTATTGAAAATAGAAATTTTCCCCATAATTCATAGGTATTCTTTCATCTAATTTTTAATTTAATTTTTGCTGTAAGTTGGCTTTCGGTGTAACACTTGCCTGAATCCATTTTGCTTACTGGCTAGAGCTGAAGAAGATCAAATATTGTACTACAGAAAATCCAAATACAACACCCATTGTTAACATCACAAAGCCCATAAAAATACCAACCAGTTATCAATCACTACCCATTTTTAATTCTGTGGCTAGTAATTTGATTTACTTTCCCATGCACAATATCTAATATATGCAGGTTTCAAAATTCATTTAAAATAACTTCACATCCTCTTTCCAAAGAAATAAAACATTTTATTGCAAAGGAAATGTTGGCCATAACAAGAACTACGCTGCATCTTTCTCTTTAAAAAATTCTCTCAGTTTTTACTGTGCAAGAAGTCAGAACATTGAATAAATTTTTTAATCCAAACACATTTATGTTTATACTGGAACATAATAAATATACACAATATTATGCATTTATTACAAATGCACACAGGTCAGTGTATTAATGAGCCAGTGCATTACATCCTGAACCAATCAAAAGGAGATTACACAGAAGACTGCTGTAAACACTGTGACTGGAAAATTTATTTGACAGGACTTTCACCATGTCAGGTAAGAAGCAATTAATATATAAAAATAACTAAATTCTGATGCTGTTCCAGAGCTACATTGCAAAATCAAAATCTCTGATATGTTTGTGCACAGTAAATTATCTCTTGATAATTCCAAGTCAATATAATACTCTTGTCTCCACAGAAAATATAATGTTTTAATAAGTAAATAAGAATGATAGAAAATCCTGATTTTTAAACAGAGCTTAAGAGTGAGAATTCAATGCCAAAGGACAGCATAGTACTCAAAGAAACAATTTTCATCTACGGCAAAAATTTTTGAAAATAAGAAAAAATCTTCAAAACATCTATAATCCATTTTTATGGTAGGAAATCTATTTAGTGAGGGAAATTCTATTGCATGAAATCCTAAATCTATAAGTGACAGAAAAATTTACCCTTCTAAAATAAGATAGGTATTTGTTCGGGGTGTGCCTTTGAAATTCACAAGTTATTTTGCTTTCTATCCAACTAGCTATTTCATGTTAATACTTTGTGATTCTGAGGTGGACTCCTACCCTACCACAAAGGATTCATTTTCATAAGAGCTTAAACATGTATGTGATTTTAAACATGGGTTAATTCAAGCATGGTTTTGCCAAGGCACATCTCTCTCACGCTTTTCTTTTAAAAGACATCATGAACTGCAATCTAACTAGACAAAAAGGAACGCAAATTTAAGACTGACACATGTGGAGAAATCTGGAGACTGTAGTCTCTAGAATAATATTTTACCAACTTTTAAACTATTTCTTAGTTAAGCTGTGATGAGCAGGAAAAAGGTCTTCACATATACGTTTGTTTTGTAAGGGTATTACATTTTAAATGTTCATTTATTTCAAACGATAGATCCAAGAATGATCAAATCTCTTCTAAGTTACATTTCCAGTGGACACCAAAGAATATTGCATAATTCATGTGCCTAAAAAGCTCATATGAATTGTTAAATAAAATGCTGCTCAGATTCACACCAAATTATTCATGAATCATATGACAGAGAAGAACTACCTTATAAAATGTTGAATCAAAAATATGGAATATATGAGTAAATTTTAAAATGCCTTAATCTTCACGTACAAACAGCTAAAAGACAGAAAGGACAAAATGCATAAAACAATGAATTATGAATTATACATTTAACCCTCTTTGATAGTTAAAAGTGCCACAGCCAGATGCTTTTTCAGGTCTATCAGTTTTCAGGGCACACCATTGAACAATAATTAAACCATCCTGATTAGTTTTCACTGGAAGTAGGAAAACTTAGCAAAGAAAACATCTTGCACTCACACCCCATTCCAGAGAGACCTTTTACACTTTGTTAAGCAATATAATTAGGAAAGTAATGTCTTTGTTGGATGTCATCACTATGTTTTCACGAGCCACTTACCAGTGTGGTAAAGATATAGTGATAGTATTCTGTCATCATCCCCATAGCTAAAGCCTTGAAAAAAATAAACAAAAGATTAATGTTTCTGAGCCCACATAATACTTTTTTATCACACTCTCATGGCAAATGAAACACTGCAAAAGAACACTACTAAGATGAGACTATTGGGTTGGAATTATGCTAAAATTAGGTCAAGCAAGTCATTTCTTAGCAGTTAGAGAAGATTACGCACTATTAAAGGAATTTATGAACCAGATCTTCTGATAGAAAGGATATTATTAGACTATTTAGTGCATTAAATGTGAAAGAGGCTTGTATTTTTACATACTAATGGATACATTAAGTTACAACACACAATTTGAGTTGACAATATTTTCATTCATTATTGAACCTTTTCTTTAAAATGAATTGCCTAACAGGAATTTTTTTCTATCTTGATGAATGTATTTTAAAAAGGGACCCAAGCTTATATTATACATGTGCACATTTTTCCAGCCGTGGAAGAAAATTCTCTTAAGTCAAATTCTGAACAGCAAGAGCAATATTACTTAAATAAAAATGAACAAATATTAATAGAATCATTTATAAATTCAGGTGTCTCTCAAGTACCTTCATTGCTCTTTCCATCTATGTAATACAAAGTACTTGTTGATAAATTGTGCATTTTAAGAGTTCATGCTTTCCTCTCAACTGCATTAAAAATATTTGTAGATTAAAAACTATGTTTCATGATGTTTATTCACTAAGGGCATTTTCCCCAGAAAAGCATTTGTCTTTGTGCTCTTCACAAAAGTTGTCTTAGTATTTTCTTCCTGTCCAGGAACTATCAAAAGAATTCTTTGCCAAGTTGCTACCAGATGGACTCCTTAAAGACACTGAAGGCCACAATTATACTACTGTGACAATACCAGAATTTGTATTAAAAAGAATTGTCAGCATTCTGAAGGCTGTGGGAGCTTTTTTACTTGTGACATTTTCTGAAAAATGATGAAATTAATAGTCTACATGATCTTTTCAAAAGAAAAAAAAAATCAAAAGTAATCCAAACATAAGTTGTAAATCAGATTTTCTAATATTTTAAACAAGATTTTGAAAAAACACCACTTTTCCCAAGAATGCCTATACTAATGTACTTACAACTCCACAACAGTACTTAGAACTAAATTCTCAAACACAGAAAAACCACATTCCCATAAGAAATATTACAACTTCATTAGGAACTCTAAACTATGAACATTCTTAACTTTTATAAGAACTTTTTTTTTCATAAAACCAAAGTGTCTTCCTCTATATGTGTATCACATTTGCAGTCACCTATATCAAAAAGCTGCTTCTTATCAAGTCTTTCATGCTCCAAAGGATCCCTACACAACATCCTACACATGTTCCTTATTCTGCTGTGCGAGGATGCTGTCTCTTTTCCAGGTCTTCCTGCTTTCACCTTCTCACTTCTCTAAAGATCTCACATCTTGTTCCTCTTCAAACATTGTAATTTCTCACTTCTCATTATTACAGAGCTTTCCTAACCTTTTAAGCTATGTATGGTTTTCCTGGTTGCCTGGTGATGTAGATAACAATGAGTTTCTCCTTAATTTAAGTACATTTGTCTGATTGATGGGATTTTTTTTTTACTTTTCATTACATATTTTTGGCCAGCAAAATGTAGTTGCTGTTTCACTAGGTTCTCAAAGTACTTTGTTTTCTTTATTTCCAACTTGAGTTGTCTTCCACCAGCTCCACTGTTAATCTTTCCAATTATCCTCTCAAAATGAAACTCCTTGTCATATCTCCCAAGATTCATCTCTCCATTAACAGGGAAAAAAATCTGATCAGTCAATAATTGAGAAATGGATATATAAATATTTTTTTCAATAATCACTTACAAACACTATATTTGGAATATCAACATTAAATAATAAATACATTCTCAACACCCCTTGAGTCAATTTCAATAGCAAGTGCTCTCATTCAGCTTCAAAACTACAAATTTTGGGCATATTTAGAGCATTGCAGTATAGGACCTGAATGGAAAAGCAAAAATCTACAGAATTTGTATAAACATCTAAAAATTTATGAAAGATTTTTTTTCTGTATCTTCCCTCTGTAATCTTTAGGACAACCAGTGTGCTTTGATGAAACAGTTCACTATTTCATTTAAAGAGGCTTAATGCTCACTCTTGGGTCCTGGGACATGATTAAAGATACAATGGTTTTAATTTTGTTCCCACTTCCCTCTATTCATACATTTTTCACAATGGGTTTTTTCACCTAAAAATTTCTAGGTAGTGTATAACTAATGTATCTCAATGGAGTTACTGTTAGTATTGCAGCTTAATATTGCCATCAACACATTTCCCATTTGCATTGTTAAGATTTTAAATATTTAAAATAATTAAATGTACATTCAATGATTTGGAATAAATGACTAGAATAACTAGAAAAAACCACTAGCAGAGGTTTAAAATTACTAGGAACTAATAAAAGTTTTTCAATCAATGAACAATAAAGAAAAGAAATTATATTATAAATGTAGACTTACTAGCAGTTTTAATTATACCCACAATAATACCTGTAAGTACCTCTAATGAGGCACATATTTCCAACTCTTAAATACATTTTGTTTTCAATTTAGACCCTACAGTTTTCTAGCAAACATAGAATAAACTTGAATTAAAGTCACTAAAAGCTATGCATTAGAAGTGTAGAATACTGTTTTGGTTTATGTATTCCTCCTATCCTCTTTATTGGAAGTGATAGCTTAATTAAAAAATATGGGGAAGATTGTCTCTGAGCCAGTTAAATATTTGGAATTTTGCTGTATCTCACCTACTCATTTCATCTGTACACAATATTTTCAAAGCATCAACCCAAATGTACTTGGGTGTTTTGCAGTTCCATTAATAGTGCAAAGAGAACATGGCTCTAAGATATCAATTCTGTCTGTGATGGTGTTTGCAGGGGTCCCAGAATGAGGGAAGAGATGAGAATGTTGACTCCATGTTTCAGAAGGTCTGATTTATTATTTTATTATATATATTATATTAAAGAATAGAAGAAAGGATTTCATCAGAAGGCTAGCTAAGAATAGAAAACCAATGATAACAAAGGCTTGTGACTGACTGAGACAGTCTGGACAGCTGGACTATGATTGGCCATTAATTAGAAACAACTACATGAGACCAATCCCAGATCCACCTGTTGCATTCCACAGCAGCAGAAAATTATTGTTTACATTTTGTCCCTGAGGCCTCAGCTTCTCAGGAGAAAAAATCCTAAGGAAAGGACTTTTCATAAAACATGTCTGTGACTCCTGTCCTCTCAATGGAAGATATTAAAGTGGTCTTTGGTAACATACTGTTCAGATATCAGTCTCTGATTAGGAATACACATCCTAGAGGCCTCAAATAAAAACAAATATATAAATACATACATACCTACATATATAAAGATTTGATATATAAAATAACATAAATCAAGCATTTAAAATCATGCTTTAAGCATCAATTCTCCAAAGTACCGGTTCTTCGTAGTTGAAAGATTAATATGTCTTCATGTTCCTCCTGAACATAAATTATTTAAACACTTTCATTATAAAAGCATAATTAAAGCACCTACTTTTTGTGTCACCAATAAAATTGCCTCTAAAATCCTTGGTTGATTTTCAGTAAGGCCTGAGTAAAACTGACATACAATTTCCCTGCTTGTTAAATACCATTAGGTCTGGATAATACTTTTATTTATTAGGGATGAAAAAGATTAAGACATCTAAAGCAGAATGAGGATTACCTGTTTCAAGATGCCTGCTGCCATTTCATGGCTGCAGTCAAAGATTACATGGAATTCTTTGCCTCTTTTCATCTCCTTTAGCAATGGCTTTGCATCTTTTGTGTCAGCCGGTAACTGACGGATTTTTAGTCTTAGGTTGTATCGTGATGGAGCCTTGATGAGCTCTTGTAATCGAATGAGACCTTAAAGAAAACAGGAGTTGGGAAAATTATCAAAACAAGAACCTGAACTGCTAGCAGGAGAACATTCAAAGTTTCCAGAATTTTTTTCCCTTTCTCATTTGGTTGGAACTGATACACAAAAATGTTACTAAAAAGAAAAATATCTGCACTCCCAACACTTTAGTACAAGTCTCTTTTCCCTTAATATTAACAGAGAGTAAGGAGCCTCATTTAGGATTACCTTCAGACAGACAAATCTTCCTCTAGCCTTATCGTGCAACTGTGACATTGCTCTTCGAAGAACATATTACTCTAATTCAATTAAAGCCATATCCCAGACTAATAGTTTTTAATCTGACTAGACAGTCTCCCAAATAATAAATCAAATTTACATACAAAATTGTGAATCATTTCAGCACTGTACAACACTCTCACATGAATCTGTTCTCATATTTCTTTACTGAATCACTTTTCAAGAACAGCGAGAAACAGAAGTAGCTTTACACTACCAGTTTTGGAATTAAAACCCCTCCAGAACAAAACTTACTATGTTTTTGGAAGTGACTTTGAAATTAATTTGATTGTATGAAACATTACAGTGATTCATATGTTCAAGTTTTCTGTACAAGCACTGAGTACTTTTAATATATCAAATATTAGAGGGAAGACTAACTGTTCTTTCTTGACTGCAAACTGCTCTTTCAAAGCGTTCTTTACTCAAAAGGGAAGAATTCTTATTGTGCGTGTTTTAAGCATATTTTCAGGTGTTACACCAATCACCTTTGTTACACCTTTGGAGATGGGATGGACAGTTAAGCTGCCAAGAAACTTTGAAATGGGATAGAAAGAAAGGGAAGAGAGATGACGCTTTTTTCTGCAGCAAGTTTACATT
The DNA here is from genome assembly GCA_039654755.1 of Calcarius lapponicus. Classification (NCBI taxonomy): domain Eukaryota; kingdom Metazoa; phylum Chordata; class Aves; order Passeriformes; family Fringillidae; genus Calcarius; species Calcarius lapponicus. Next base: position 49,264,118 of record CM077465.1, on the reverse strand, counting down.
ACAAAATTTTGGTAGACAAATGTAAAAAAATACAAATTGACAGGTCGCTTTATCTATCCACATTGGTTGCACCAATACAATACAGTTTTGGTCTTTTACTGTGGGTCCAAGGTTTGTTACAGAATAGCAAGTGTTTTCTTGCCTGCAGGAGTTTTTGAAGAAAATGTTTTCCAATACCCTAATGAATTAAGCATATAGTTTAATTAGTTTGAGAACGACAGAATATTCTGGGTTGGTAGGAACCCACAAAGACCATCAAGTCCAGCTCTTAACTGAATTGCCCACACAGGAGTTCAACCCACAACTTTGGTGCTATTAGCTTTATGCTCTAACTGTGATAACTTCAGGAAACAGCAGTGGGTGAAACCCAAGGATTTCAAAACTTCCAAACTTTGTTCTGTTCCAGAGAATTACCCAAGAACATAAGTCCTTAAAGGTCCTAACTGGGCTGTTCAAGAATTAAACAAAAATAAATTTGTAATCTTCATAAATCTTATCGTTATTGGACTACCTCAGAGAAAGAAAAAAATCACACCAAAATTTGAAATAGGAGATTTACAGATGCAGGAACTAGAGTGAATTAAAGTCTGACAAGGAGAATGCTACGATAGTGTCTGCCTTCTGGGTTACCTATGTATCCGTTAGAGAAGTGATGAGGAATAACCAAAGTACAGCATTGGAAGGCAGTACAAAAGGTAGAAAGCTACCAAAGAAACCTGAGCATGAGAATGTGGGGAAGAAAACCTGCAAGTGTACATTTCTTCAATGCACTGACTGGACCTCAGCGCTGGGGCAGTACAGATGTGCAGGCAAGCACAGGAAGTATTTATGCTTTCAATAACTGTCAATTGCAACTAGTAACCAGTGAGATTCTCAAAATATATTTTAAGATTAATTAAATCTGAGACACAAGAAAATTCCAGGGTTTTCAATGCTATGTTTATCTCCTGTCCTCATCGATGTGAAATAAAAAGAAACCTTAAATGTTTTATGTGTAATATTTTTTCATAGCTTCTACATGTAACATAATATTTAATTTTAGTAATAGTGAGAGTGAGTACGTATTTCCATTTTTAAGATTTTAACGTATATATTTCACCACGTTTCCAGCCACCAGTAAAGTTGTAAAGTTGAGATGGATTATCACAGGGAACAAAGCATGTTCCACTCTACTAAATTACTCACTTCAGTGGTCCACTTGGCCACCCACTATAAGCAATAAATTCTTTACTGGCATATGTTCAATGGCTTCCAGCTTGCTGGGCTCTCAACAGGATGATTTTGGAAAACAAAACCTCCTCACTTGCAAGGGAGCGACGACATGCTACTCTGTGGAGCGTGCATGGTGTGGGGTGCTGCTGTGAAGGTATGTCACAGGTGGCAAGTACACAGAACAAAATTATATCAGATAGTGCTGAGCATACCTTACTATGGTACTTCATATTTCTCTGGTAAAAAGCTGAGAAGCAGGATTTCCCCCTTCAGGCATTAGTGGGAACTGAGATCAGTAGGAACTGATTCCAGTTCTGGATTACACTTCAAAAGCTGGCTCTTTCAAATACTAATTAAAGGCTAGAGGTTTCCTTCTACACTGTATCTACCATTTGGGATGTAGCATTTGTGTTTTATTTAAAAGTGTGCAAAGAATAAATTAGTTTTACTGAAAAGAAAACCCACCAAAATAATTTCCTGAAAAACAGAATAATTTATCTACGAACAAACAAACAAACACATCACCATACACAAACAAAATCTTTTCTAGATTAAATATTGACCAGTGGGTCATTATTCATAATCAAATTAAAAATTAAGCACTGGAACAATATAAACCAAAAGAGCAAGGTCCTGCTTGAAAATTGCAGCCCTTGGGTTCATCTATGGACAATAACTGCTTCCCAGCTTCTGGCTGCCACTAATCTCTTCTCCTGAACACCCTAACATCCTGGCTTCTGCTGGACTAATTTCTGCAGTAGCAATGGCCAAAAAAGTTCCAGGGGATAAGAACATTAAACAGTTGAGGACTAACCAGACAATACACGTAGGACATCAATAAATTGTGCCCCTATCTTTATAGTAACAATCTGTTTGGAGTTGGAATTTTTCGCAGCTATCAGAAATCACATGCTAAAGGCTTTTTACAGTAAAACTAATGCCTCAGAGTAACAGAAAATGAGCTCTATATATAGAGCTCTATATATATATATATTATTCAGTCTCTTTAAACATTTAGTCCTGCATACATCAGGTGAAATCAGAAAAATTGTTTGCTTTCATTTTTAGATGATGCCAAAATTTGTTCTATTTTTTTCACTTTCTCCATTTGGGTTATTGAGATTCCCAAGACTCAAAGAAGACTGCTTTTTCCTACTATGTGCAGTTTGTCTGAGGGACTCAATTTCCACCCTTCTATGCTTTGTGTATATTGTTCATTTCAAGTCAAAAAAACATATTTACGCATTGACTACGATTCTTGAGCTACTGATAGTACCAAAATTTCATTGCTGTTGTCTGACATCAGAAGAAATGTCATAACAAGCTGGTTATGCAGGATAAAAGTAACAAGCTGTCGTGTACTGAGAAATAAAGTTTCTGAATCAGTAAGGGACAGTTTCAAAAGAACACGTGTAGCTTATCAGAAGAAGAGGTATCAGAACTTCCAATGAAGGAAGGAATATAATTCAAGAAGTACAAGGACTATGAAGCTAAAAACAAAACAAGTCCTTTCTTCACCATGATTTTGAGGATATCTAGAATAACTTTAATTGAACACTTGTGTAGAATAATTTTAAAATAATTGATTTAAAATATAATATGAATTGCAGCCCTCAGATGAAAATGTCTCCTCTTATTTTACTAAGATTTACAAGATCCCTATGTAATGAAAAAATAACCGAAAGAAACCCCAAAAATGCAAACAAACAAAAAACCCACAAGAAAAACAAAACAAAAACAAATAAAAAACCCCAAAGTGAACAGAACACTACCATTTGTGTGTATAAGCCCCTAAAAAAAAAAATCTATTTTACAACAGTATAGAAATAATAGCTGCATTTTGGGAATGTACTTCCTGCATTTTCTTTCACCAGGGACACCTTTTTCCTGTCCCTTCAAACTCTCAATTCCTTCTTTTAGCAGCCACTGCGATAGAGCCCTACCTCTGAATGGCTGGGAAGAGTGCGGTGTGAGTAACTCTTTTCAGAAGCTGCCATCAATTCATCGTTAAGGAGAATCCTGAAGGAGCAGTTTGTGAGCTCTCCAGCTGGCATCTTCCTCCAAAGAGATCAATCACATTACCTCCTCGACATGTTCAACTTCAACCAGTCCAGGAAGCAAGAACCCCAAGTTTGTTTTAAAACCTGTCTCCAGCTCAACAGTCTTGCAGGCCATTGCTGCGCCACCTGGCCTGCTCATCAAACTATTTATCATTTCCATTAATGCTGCCTTTGTGCTGCACAGGAAGAATGCAAGCAAATGCACTTTGCAATAGGCTGAACACATCAACCTTTTTCTGTAAGAAAACACTAATGCTCTTTTAAAGGCTATTCTTTATCTTAACCATGTCAAAAATTTCAAAACTAATAATATACTGTTTTGCAGAACCACCAGAAAACAATCTTTCTATTTTTAGCAAGTTGTTTCTTCTCACTCTGTACTCTTGTCCTTCCCTGACAACCCCCTGCCCAGTTATTTTGGTTATGTCTCAGAAAAATCTCATCGGGTATTAGGCTTTGAAAGGGGAATCAGTAGAAGGGAGGAGAATGCTGGTTTATTAGCATTGATAGAATGTTTCATATCAATTGGAACAGTTAATTGCTGCAAAATGACTTGCAGAGATTACCCATGAGCTCTAAAGTTTAGTTTTATCATCTTCAACGAAAAAAGAAATCACTAGTGAAAGGATTAAAAAGGAATTGTACTAGCTGTTAGGGTTTTTCTAACAGTGGGCTGTTCTGTGCTCCTCGTGCTGTTGTACCTAATACAGCAACAACATTAAGAAAAGCACAGAGGAAATAGAGACAAAGGAAAAAGACAGTTTGATGGACCTTTCATATTTATTCATAGTCAGGCTTTATACTACATTAAGATCATTTCCCTCAATTCCAGCAGCGTAAAGCATCCTTAAAATGATCACCATTTGTATTTAATCCCATTTAAATACAGTAGCAGTGGTTTCTTTATTTGGAAAAAGTTGTAAGATACGCAGTCCAGAAAAAACAATTGTCTTTTCATAATTATTGCACCTTCTTATTAGTAGCTTTAGAGTCCAACATTTTAACAGGATTTTTCAATCTTGTAGTTAAAGGATTGGAGAGCAATCCAAATAGCATGTATTTTATATAGTGTATATTTTACAAGTTTTAATGCATTAGAGTCTGATGCCATTTGCAACTTGCAATATTTAAAATGTGCCATGATTAGTGGCAGGGACATGAAGCAGAGTTCAAGGATATATAGTATTATGTTGACTTATTCTGCTGTTAAATGTGATTTCCACAAGGGAAACAATAGTACTATATCAGTAAAAAGAAGGAAATGTGTCTGGTAACTGACTTCAAAAGAATTTTCATGAAAGAAAATTCTATTTAACAAGCCCTTTGTCAAAAGTATAGCTGTTCCGTTTGAAATATCTATAGCTGAAAATTTAAAAATTAGATTCACGAGGGCAAGCCAATAGACAAGAAATATCCATGATAATTGTAGTATTTGCTCAAATGAGTTCTGGAGGTACATTTGTATCACATAATTTCCTTCTGAGGGAAAAAGTGCAGATGTATAAAGTGAGCACAATGTCCAACTACCTACACCTATGTCCCTATCTCCTTATCAAACCATACAGTGTGACTACTCGCCAAACTCTTCCTCAGAGATACAAAAGACATACAAACCACTGTTTACAAATCAGAACAACCTTAGAATATATAGACATGTTCTATCATATCTTAAGGAATTAATTCCAAATTCTACATTGCCCACATGTGGCCTTTTGGCTATACAAACACATTTAAAGAATTTACATTACAGCTTTATGCTTTAGGAAAAAACTAATTTGATCAAGCTGGGATTTTTGAGGAGAGGGGAAGGAAAGGGTGAGGGGTTTTGGTAGTATAGTTCTTTTGAGCATATCACTAACTAAAAGTATTAGTCACCCTGAAAAGACAGTTCTGAACCACTGAGTATCAGAGGACAAATAAAAGTTACATTATTTCCTACTGAAAATACTTTTGAAAACTATCTCTTGGATGGCAGCCGTGCCAGTAATCAGAGAAAATGTTTCAGGCTAGGTAATTTTCTTCGAGCTTTTTTTTCCTAGACTGTGTAATAGAATAGAATCATAGAAACATTATCCAAGATCACAGAGCCCTACCTTAGACCAAAGACCACCACACCGATTCAAGCATAGCACTAAGTGCCAAGTAATTTCTTTGAAAACTTCCAGGAATGGTGACTTCACCATGTCTCTGGACAGCCTGTTCCAATTCTCAGTATCTGAGAAAAATTCTCCCTTCTAAAACAAGCAAACAACAAAAAAGGCAGAACTGCATTTTTAATTACACATATCTGTGCAGGTATGTATCTGCATTTGAAATACAAATCTCATTATTGTGAAAAAATTTATAAGTGTCTAGACTAGGCCAGAAAAAAATAAATACCAACCCAAACTAAAATCCCAATCCCCCTTTCTTTTAGACTAAAAAATAATAATTTTTAAACAGTTACTTAGTACAGGAAAGGAGAAGTGTTTAAAATTATATGAATGACTAATATTGAAGTTGCAATTACTAAAATAGCATATATAGAACAAACTATATGGTTAAAAACCCATAGACAGTTATGATTTCTATTCTGATACTGTGCATTTCACTTAATTTTTCTGCATCTTGGGTCTAAACATCAGAATGTTAAATCCATTGTTCTGCTGTTTCAGCATTACCAGCTGTAACTGAAGAGCAAGGCAATAATCAGCTTTATTGTTTTCCTTAAATATGCTAAGCAAGCACATCAGAGCATGGGTGCAAACATCTTTTATAGTTGCCAGTAGCCAATCCCAATTCAGCTTATTTCCAGTAACAATTCTTTTCTAATAAAGGCTTTGCAGTACTGCAGTGAAAAAAGCCCTCTACCCCATCCCACATAGTTCCACAAGAGAGAATCCATGTGCCACTAAAGACCTTCAGTTCATGGAACAGTTTTGATCTTGAAGATCACCATAAAACTTGTTCTCATGCCACCTGAGTACTTATCAGATGCAGCATACAGCAGCTGGAACAAAAAAAATGAAAAACTCTGAGTCCTGTCTATCCTTCCCTCACCTTTGCATATAATATGTGAAAATATAAGAAAAAATAACATACTTGAAGGAAATGCTAGAAATTAAGACAACATTATGCCTTATTGATATATTAGATTTGCCATCTTTTTCTAGTCTCCAGCTACATTTGACATTTATGCTCTATTACATCAAATGCTCTATTATGATATGACTGATTTGAAATGTTGTTGCTATTCTGTTTTCTAAATATGTTTTTTTGAATATTTCCATAAAGTTTTATCATTAATTCAGTATTATGATGGTGACAGCAATAAGAATTAACAGTCCTGGGCATTTCAAATTAATTATCATAATTGTATGAAATATGATCTCTCAAGTGGATGATGTATGAGCAGTGCAATTTAATGAGGGTAAAGAGTGGAAAAAAAAGAGCTATACTACTGTCAAAAGATAAATGATTTTGTCAAAGGTGTCAGAATCAATGACAAAAGAAACAATACAACAAGTTAGCAATTCTAAATTGGTCTTAACTTTAAAAGACACATAAATGAACATACTCAGATGGAATTTGCTCCAGCTTAGACCATTTACTCTTGGAAACAAAAGTAGTTTCATTTTTGCTTTAAAAGAAAGGAACTGGTAAAAGTGCAAGAGAGAAAAAACTCTCTAATTGAAGCTGAAATGAATCAAGACAGTAATATTTGAACTGAGAGAGACGCAGAGCAATTCATGAAGGGACTGACATCACAAGTATATTTCACAGCGTTCTCCGAGCCAGAGGATAAAATATGGAACACTTTTACTTTACTATTACTAAAATATGTAATATCAAATAAGAGTAAAACTGTACTGCAGTTTGGATAAATCTTAAAGGTTTGCCCCATACAAGAATGTGAAACTGATCTTGTCTCCATTTTCCTCTTAATTTCTCACCTACTTTTCCTATCATATATTTCTGTATTTGGATATATTAAAAAAATTTCCAGTCTTCACGAAGCAATTCTTTTGAGAAGAAGCTCCCTAGGCAATTTTCTGTAAGGTTTAAATTCTTAAGTTTCTTCAAACCCACAAAAGCAAAACAATTAAAGCAGTATTTGAAATATGTTAATTTTAATAACTTATGGAAATATTGCCTCCACCTCTGTTCCTTAGTTTTATAGAAAAAGACTACAAAGCACATTATGTATTTTTGAAACTTATTTATTTTAAATACATAGATTTTTTTGTGATACTGAGTCCTATTGCAGCAAGTCCAAATTCAATTATTGATCAAAATATGGGTGAGAGCTGCAGTAATGTTTTCCTGAAAGATGGGCTAGAATCAGGCATTTTGTTAACTTTTTAACATTTACTTTGCTTTTCAAAAAAATAATTCAAATCTGTATAGAATTATTCTCAAAGAACAATTACAGGCCCATTTGCCATAAAAGAATAACAGAATTGAACACATATTTCAAATACTGCTTTTGGATGTGTTCTTCAGACAACCAGCTAAAGTAATTGTGAACATCTGCATAAAGACTAAAAGTGTTTGAAAGTGAAATTTTAGCTTCACAACATCCTCCATATTACTGATATATTGATATAACACTAGAAAAAATATTTCTGAACTTTACAGAATAAATGTGCAGTAACTGTCTTGGTAAAGGAATACACTAACCAGCTACATCCAAATACCACAATTAGGTTTAGCACAAATCTACTAATTGAAACTTCACTTGAAACTACTATGCACAGCACTTTAAACACTGTATTTAAAAGACTTTATGGAATATGTAATCATTCAGGATAATATTCCTTCATTGTCCAAATTATTAGTGTTATTAACTGTTATAATTTTACCAAATTTGAATTTAAAGAAGGCTTAAAAGTCTTTTTTCCTCAATAAAAATGTTAAATAAAAGGCTACATATGCTGTAACCTCTCTGAACTGGCGATTGAAATGATGTGGAACAGAACTACATGCCATTCCAGTTCATATGCATGGGAAACTTCAAGTATACTTTGTTCATATTGGTAAATATAACCCTACTTTATGTACTCATTTCATTCATTCCACTAAAGCAACACAGAATAACTGTTAATTGATAATGCACAAATTAGGAATGAATTTGTTCCATTTAACGTTCTCTGCTAAGCTATGCACCCCAATCGTTATCTTTGATATGATTTATACACAAAATTATTCATTTGCAGAAAAAATACCCACCTAGCCATTCATAAGCAACCAGGACTCTGAATTCTGCATCTGCTTCATAGAACCAGAATAAATGCTAGCTAAAACTGCACAAGTCAAAACATTATAAATATACAAAAGTACACACGGATGCAGTTAGATGCAGTTTTCATCTAGGCATAAAATAAATAGAAATCCAATTTGAGAAATCAGTATCAATGGCAGTGGAGTAAGTTAATATTCATTTATAATTTAATGTTTCTTCACATTTGATAGAGACATTAGCACCAGTGGTAGTAAATAGTCCTGATAGAGACTTTTGAAGGACACCCTTACCTGTCTTTTCTTTTTCTGTTCTGTCTAGGAAGATCAGTATGAAAATATTGATGTTGAAAAAATTAAAGAATAAAAATTAATTATAATAAAAACATACAAACAAACAAAACCAAACCAAAAAAAGAAAAGATAAAAACCAAAACAAAACAAAATTTAAAACTCCACCACCCATAAAAAACACCAACAAAACACCAAACTCATAATGAGGATTCCCCCAGCCTTTCAAGGACACCTGCTATTTTGTTCTAACCTAAATGTTCCTTGGTATCAACTTGTTCTGTCAATATATAAAAGTGTCAATATATTGATATCCCACAGTCCTCATAAGACATCAAGCCTTCCAGCCCTTTTACCAGCTTTGTTGGCCTACTCAAGACACATTCAAGTACCTTAATAATATTTTTAGATTCTGGGGGCCATAACTGTACAGAAAATCAAGGTCAGGCCAAAATAACACCAAATACAGTGAGAGTTAGATAATGGGAATTTTAATACCAGTCCCAAGAAAGAAATTGTCATTTTATTACAAATCAATGCCACCTGCATACTAGAGTGAATATAGCAACAAAATGACATCTTTCAGCTTCCTTCATTTCAGTTAAAGCACAGGATTCAGTGCTAAAGACCAACACAAAACAATTTTATTTCTGAAATATTTTTTCAGCATTTACTTTGGCTTCTGTTCATAAATGTAACAGATTTTTGGTGTTTATACTCATTCACTCAGGATCAAAACAAAAGTTAATTAAGAAAAAATATCCAGAATGCTGTTTATATCAACTTCTCCTGTTGATATATAAAAGTATCAATATATTGATATCTATACAAGTGCTACTATAATTTAAGAACTCATCATCTAATTATTCATGCATTTTTTTGCCTTTTTCAATTGTCTGTGATTCAAGAACTTATTTACAGTTTGTTTAGTCTATTTTCTTTAGCACAGAGATTAAAATATGTACTTGAAAATAAGTTATCGTTTTGAGACCAATTAAATCCATTAGGACATGCAGATGACAAACATATTGTCATTTTTCCACTTTTCTTTCTTAAAGACAATTGACTGCAGCAAATCTGTAAATCTGAAAGGACTTAATTAGTGTCCAGGGACAGTTTAGTGGAATTTAATTAACAAAGAGACCATAAATTACTTAAGGGAGAAAAAAAACTAACCAGCCTTTCATTACATCCTGCTAGGAGGTTTTTTAGATTTGGGTTTTAGTTGTGTTGTTTGGGGTTTTCTTTTGGGGGGGGGGGGGGGGAGGGGGGGAGGGTGGATTTTTGCTGGGGTTTTGTCTGTTTCTGGACTGGTTTTTAAACATGAAATCTTAGTTAAAAGAAATATGCTTTTCCATTTAAAATTATCGAAAGAAGCAATATTTATCTTTTTTAGCAAGAAAAATGTTTTAGAGCCCTATTACAATTTTTCTTGCCTATACAAATATGGGCTATATTTAAAAAAGCCTTGACAGATAGAAAAAAAAGAAAATTAAATCAAAGAAGGAAGCAGAAAGTAGCTATTATTTAATGTAAAAGAAAAAAATTAAAATAATGAAAGTCAGTGCAGGACTCTTAAACCAGAGATCCACAAAAAAAGGACTCACACATTTCCAATTTCCTGAAAAAAAAACTCATCTACTTAGTGCAACAATACATACTCCATAAAATTCTACCAGGGCAGAGTCTTTATTATAATATTAAAACCTTTGTCCATTCTATGTTCATTTTTATTTCTATTACCATATTCCCACAGTAAAAACTGCATCTCTTCTTACTGAGTCAAGGTAGAATTAACCTTTCTAGTTTAGTCATCTACTTCCTCTTATTTGTACAGTCTTGAGTCTTCCTTATTACACTGTACCCAACCTGATCTTTGCTCACTCCACTGTTATTGATCATATCCATCTAGAAGCTTCCCTGTACCTATTTCAGCATGGCACAACCTCTATTTTCTCTTGTGGCAAGCTATCTTGCATTCCTCATTGCACACTCTTGAGCACGAGGCTGTTCTGATCAGCACAGAAGCAACCAGTACTCTGAGGCTCAGTCTGATATGAGGAGCAATAGCTGGATTGCAGACATTCACCTTCTCTGACTTAGCCACTTCTGCATCATAAAGCATGGGCCAAGGTCTAGTTGCTACCCACAGCGTATTAAAAACAACTTAACGCCTTTTCTCAAATTAGGACTAAGATTTACAGCTATTCCTTCTCTGAGAATATAGGGAGAATGCTTCAAAGAGGAAGACAACAAAATAATGTCTGTTCTTAGTAGTAATCTCTAAGATAATTACAAAGGGAGACTGGGATTCCAAATTTTCTCTCTTATTTCAAACTGGGCTCTAAACAAGCATTGAATTCCACTTTACCACCTTCATACCACCCAGTCTCAAATCAAATTAGATCCAGACCAAATACAAATGTCTATTTCATATATCTCACAGAATCATAGTATAGTTTGGATTGGAAGGAACCTTAAACATCATCTAGTTACAATCCCATCCTCAGAGGCAACACCTCATCTTAATTTTTTGAAGGCAGCTACTCTGTGGATTGAAAGACACAAAAAACAGTATGGAAGACTTCTTCTACACTTACATGGATCACTCACATAAATGGCTTTCCTTCATACAAGGTAGAAATTTGGAGGACTGAATAGAGTTGGACACGATGGTGCTGTCCAGGGTCAGCTGAATGGTGCACTTGGAGTATTCGTCTCTAGCATACCTCTGGGAGTGACACTAGAGTTAACATGGCCTTTTACTGGCTGCAGAGTGTCAAATAACCACACAGCTTTTACCATTTGTTTTTACCCTAGAAGATATATCCCACACTGAGAAGATGAAGAACATGGATAAGATTTTATTTTTTTTTTAGCTCTGAAGCAGGTAATATCTCCTTTATTATTACAAAACATTAGCAATTCCTTAGAAAATTCATAAAACTGAGCCCTAACATTTAAGGAGATAAACACATTTTTAGAATTTTTAGATGTAATGAGGACATCAACAGCCTTCCAGTTTAGTGAACCACAAGGAGAATTTGAGGCTCCCTATGCTCTTTTCCTGACAATGACGGATCAGCCAGCATGGAAGAACTTAGCAGCATTTCCCATAAGATTTAATATGTCTTCTTTGGCCAAGCACCTTCCTTGTATCTTCCATTACAGGGATCTTTTCCTCTTAACCAGTTTAAGAGGAAAAGCCTTATTTCTAACCACCACTAGACTTCAAATGAAATGAAAGTTTTACAGCATTTTTCAAAGGTACCACTGTCAAGGTGAAACTGAAAGGCAAAACAAATTTTGTGGTGACTAAGGGAAAGGTATATTTCTCCTGGAAAATTCAGGAGTGAAAATTAACTCCTGTAATTCATCTGTAAAACAAGCCTCCAAACTTCCTTTTGGTCCAACTGTTAGGAGCTGAAACCAGAGCACTTTCTTCACTTCTATCTGAAGAAACAGATACTAAAATTCCAAACAAATATGGCATGTGTTTTCAAACTCAACCAACACCAGAGGCAGCACCAGAATTTAAGCTTTCTACTTCACTGAGCACACTAGTGTATTTTTCAAGTTACCATATTTTTCTTCCAAGTTTTAAGCAAAATCAAAAGACATAGCTGTTAGCAACTGTTAAGACACTGCAGAAAACATAGACAGAGTGTGACCAATTTATTGACAGCTGTGAGCTCAAACACACAGAATTCAGCAACTGAAGCATACTTACAAGAATACTTATGCTAATAAGTCCACATTATTTGTTATAGACTGCCTTACCAGTAAAATTCTGCAAGCTGTTAAAGACTTCTTAAATTATTAAATATGAGCTGTGACAACCTTCCTCCCTCTCTTTGTGTATGCGAATAGATCTGTACATAGCCTGATGCTTTGGCCTTACCAGTGCTGTCATCGTAAACAACAGTAACTGTTTTCCACTTGAAGAACTGCACAAGGTCAAGGATGGCACGGCTGAGTGAAGAGAAATCCGGATAGAGGCTGACATAGAAGGAGTCCTTGTTGTCTGACACCTGATGTTTCCAGCGGGTCTGGATGTGAGGAACTCCCAAGGCATTGCAGATGGACTGCACGGCGTTGGCTGAGGAGCTGTGGGATGGTCCAAAGATGGCTGCCACCCCAAGGGACAGCTGATCGCAGGCTGAAGAGGAGACAGAAGTCTGTCAATGATGAGAGGAAAAAAGGCAGTGTGCCAGAAGGTATTGCACAATTCATATTAAACAAAAGGCACCCCATGAAATATGATTGTCTTACTGACAGCGCTTCCTTCTTGGGTAACACTTTCACTTACACATTTCAACTTCAGAATATGCTTCCAAGCTTTCATTATAAACTGATCAATAGTGGCTCTTAGCATCTAAATAGTGCTCAGCTATGTTTAATAAACATTCCTATGTCAATGGAAGCTATAAAGGCCAGTAATCATGTGTCTTTTTAAAAGTACTGACGAAAGAAATAGGTTTGTGCTTAACTGCATCTTACATTTAGAAAAGGATCGAATAGGACAGTATCCTAATCTGGGTTGTTTAAATGATAGCTTCCTCCTCAATCAGTCATCACTACTTCTACTGAAGTCCTAATTATTCAGAAATTTTACATGAGAAGTACCCCACAGTTAATTATCAGGCACACAGTTAATTTTATTAAAATGGACATTTGAATTTCTGTATCTGAAATAGGTATGTTGGTAAGTACAATTAAAGGACCAGTCTTTTCCCTAAAATTAAATTGCTGTCTGTTAGTGAAAAAAATTTAGGTGTCCCTTCTTAAAAACTGGAAATGCTCAGTTTTGCTATACTTGTATGAATATATAAAACTGGCCCTGAGAGTCACTGACATGATACTGCTGTATTCAAGTGGCTCAGCTTCCTGTTTTCTGACACAGGGTGGCCCTACCTGTACTGTTTATTAGCAGTCTCTAGTCTGTATAATCTCCCACAGTACACTCCAGTATCATGTTGAATATTTGTTAGAACATGCCAGAAAGAAGGCAGGAAAAAATAAACCATACTCAAGACCAGAGTTTCGGCCAATGCCCTGCTCCTATCTCATTCACTACCACAGGCATAACTTTTACGAGTAGACAGCTCTGAAAAACAGACTCTGTCTTTTGGGAGAACAACTCATTTGGTAGAGAGAAGTAATGAAAACCAAACTAGACATGAGTATTTATACAGGGTTTGATTAATTCTGTTACTCCACCATCAATGTTCCTGACAGCTGAGGAAACAAGCAGTAGAAACACATCTTGCTGCATAGCTTTTTTCATCAATTCAAAATTAATTGTGGTGCACATTCTTTGCAACTTGATGAAAATACGGCTGTCTTTCAAGTGCATTCCAGAAACTATGCTGGCACACCTTTTTATTGCTGCAGAGCACCGGTGGTTTAAATAAACTTGTCAGACACACAGGATCTTCATTGCTAGTCGGTGTGTTGCCTAAATGACTAGCTCAATAAAAAAACATTTATGCTAATATTGCCCTTCCTAAGAGTAATCAACAAGCTTTATGCAAATGTCAGTAAATGGGATCACTAACAACAGCAATAGCTACCAGATGGCTTTTCAATGGACTTTTTTTTCTTCTTTCTGAGATTTGAATAATGCAATGCTTTCACACGTGATTTAATATGGCACTGGCTCTATCAGATGTATACCAATTTTCCTAGAATGTTGAGGGATATTTTGTTGCATTTACATTATTCTTCACTGAAACAGTAGCTTAGAAATATCTTCTTGACTTCAGGTTGCTTATTCATATAGTACCTTCAAAAAGCCATTACTATTTCATCTATATTCAACTTCAAAAGTATGTGTTAATAAGAGGTCTAAACAGGCTATTTTTGATGCAGTGCCTGCCTGCTCACTAATGGACATGATAATGAACCACAAAAATGAATCAAACGCTTAAACTTCATTGTTAAAATTCTGCTTTGTATCCATCATCATAAAACGAACCATTTTGTGTTAACCTTCAGCCTCTGATTCTGAACTAAAGCACCTGTGAGCACAAATGCAGTTGTCTGTATTGTGAATTGATGATGCAAAAAGCTATTAGTACTAGAAGATTACACAGATTTTGATATAGCCTGAGCAGTTACAAATAAAGTGTTGCTTTCTCATCCAAGATGCAAGTGGGAAAAAGGAATATATGCATTCTATTCAATATGTCTAATCAATAGCACATTGTCATTCTAATTTCAGCTATTATAGTCTAACAAGAATTAGCAATATAATATTCAGGATAGCAGACCCCAGGTAAGGACTAAAAGTAGTTGCATTTTCTCAGGAAAGAATTAAAGAATTAGAGATCTCAGGAGAAATTTCTCTGTGGTCTGCATCATCCCTCAGGAACAGGGAGAAAATGTCCCGTTAGACTTCACAGGTAAGGTGCAGGAGTCAGGAAGCAGTTGAATTTGGAAGGTGAAAAGGAAAGGAGAATGAAAGAAACAGAATTAAGATTCAGCACTTTTATTCACTGTTGGCTGAGATGGAAAGGAAAGAGTAGTCTCTCTCAAAACCCACTTTATCCATCATCCAACACACTAAAATAACAACTCAAAGATACTCTATTAAAAATGCATTTTTTCCTCTTTCTTCTGCCATACATGCTACTCTGCAAAGAAACCATCTTGCTAGGCATAAATATTTAGCCTATAATTTTTTATACATGAAAAATGACCAATTTTCATAATAACCTTCCAATGACCAAACTATATTTCTGTACAAACAAATAAGGATACTCTCTTTTCATGTCTAACAAGAATCTATATTTGAATTATTTATTTGTCAAATAAACAGACAAACAGGTTAGCAAGATTCTCTGTTAATCTGTTATAATAAAAGCAACAAAAATTTCCCCTCAGTTCTAAACTTAATATTTAATTAGTGTTAAATTCCACTTTTACGATGTCCTTCATGTACATTAATCATGCCACAGGAGCGTTCCCTTATGTATAAAATCTAATGTTGTATCAAGGGCTTTCACTCTTCTTAGCCCACCATAACACCAAAAAGCCCTTATTGTATAAAGCTTTTTGCCTTTAATGCTTGGAAGAGACATGTTGGGACCAGATCACTTGAAAGATTTAGGCCAGAAACCTGCCATAAGAAGTGCAGGCTGACCTCCAATCATTTCACCCTTCTTATTGTTTTGTTACATATAGCATTCATATGAAATTAGCTCTTCAATTTATAAGAAAAGTGTTTTTAAAGAGCATGTAATACAGTGCAAAATTAAGTCCTACTGAGTTTTGACATGAGGCTTTGTACTTTCTTCCATAAATACTTATTGAACTTTTTGGTGTTTCCACTTTCTAGGATACAACAATGATGCAGAAATTTGTACTTACTGTCCCTGACTTAAAAGTAAATCAATCTGAAAATTTGGATTTTTTTTTTTTTTTTGAGAATCAAAGTTTTTAAAATTTATGGAAAATGTTCAAACTTAATTTTTACTCTTAATTCTTCTGTAAACATATAATTGATAGTTAGGAAAAAAGAGCTTAACTTAGGCCAAGTCACGTATCTGATAGTGATAGTCTTAAGCACAGACATAACTTTTAGGCTTATTTTAAAGCCATGCTGGTATAAGATGCACAAAAATACAACTACTACTTTCCTTTTGAAGTCTGCAATTAACTATATAAAGACATTTGTGAAAATGTACTTGAAGTGATTGAATGTTTAAAATTGAATCCCAGTTTCAGTAGAATTTGGG
The DNA here is from genome assembly GCA_039654755.1 of Calcarius lapponicus. Lineage (NCBI taxonomy): Eukaryota > Metazoa > Chordata > Aves > Passeriformes > Fringillidae > Calcarius > Calcarius lapponicus. The sequence goes on along the minus strand of CM077465.1, from coordinate 49,247,599 downwards.
GGAACTTGGCGTTTGATGGATAAATTTTGAGGACAGTGAGATTTCTTACGCCAAAGGAGCTGGTATAAGAAACACCCTAGTCACAATGTTCAGCAAAATTAATTACAGATTTTAAATATTTAAGGGAATAGCTTTTAGACAGGGTTAGCGGGAGCAAAGGTGGCAATGTAATTGTCAAGCAGTTACCATTACAACCTTTAATAAAGCGGCTCTTTAATGTCAGTGACAATAATGTCAGTCTCATTGCATATGGCTTCATCAGATAGATATTTTTTCAGGTAAGTAATCTAAGTGAGCCTTAGTCCTTCATTAAAAAACTAAATATGCAAAAGGTTACCTTTTTTGGATGCTTCAAAACTGTCATAAAGATTTATCTTTTGTGTGTCGTATGTTAATGTGGTGTTTGGCAGAAGAGTTCTGTTTCTGTTGATTGTGTTCACAGCAAATCTGAAGGCTAATTCTTCTGCTCCCATTGGACCAGATTCCACGCATTCAAAAATGCCTCCTGGTAGAGGAACAAAGAAAAAAGGAAAAAAAAAAAAAACACTAGTAAGCAAAAAGGGCATAAAACAGTGGCTTTAATAATCTTTTTGGAAAAGATTCATCATCCCAAAGTATTTAATTCCATAAACCTGATACAGTCCAACTCATGATTTTGATGGGCTTTGAGTCAAGCAACAATCAGAACTTACCTTAAGGAAAACCTGTTGCTTCTTTCCATTCAATACTCATTTTAGTGTTGTGAATAAAAAAAAAAAGTGTAGCATTATACATTAACCACACAATTTAGAAGCAAAATAGGAGAGGGATGAAGTATATTTAATTATTACACAGCTACTATCACTATTGTTACTATTTTATATAATTAAACTTGAAATGAAGGAATACATTTGTCCCTTCCAGGTCTTCCACAACCTATGTGTGTGTGGCAGGTGGAAGGGAGACTTATGGATTCCTGCTTTATACTTAAAATATATAATGAACTTGGCAGTTCACTGAAAATACAATACACAAAGGAGCATAGAACTGGGATGCCTCAAATTGTCTCCAGAAATTAAAATGGAGAGATATTTTTGCATGACTGTTTGCCTGAACTAATAAATATGTTGAGCAAAAAGTTCAGATTTTGCTCTTTTGCCCTGAACTGCAAGTAGATGTTAATTTCACTCTCAGTAAATACAGGAATCCAAGAAACTACACCCTGTATAACCTCTATCCTGCAATGAAAATATCCCCAAACAAGGCATGCTACCAAAGTAGGACATGCCTCAAATAATAATTTCTAGAACACTTTTGAGCCAACCTTCATCTTAAATGAAGCAACTATGTTTGTGAGAAAACGCTGTGCATCAGCTTTTCTCAACAATGAGATATCATTGTCCACAGAATGTAAATTGATACATACTTTGAGGTAACATAATTTGTTCTTGGATCTGGAAAAGCCAAGGATACTGTGACAATAAAAGTAATGCGAAGATGTGTCCTTACTGTGGTGACATGGAATGCCTCAGGAAAATGATCTGTATCCTTATGTTCACTTCAGCCCTCATTTTAAGAGAGACCTGTCAATTCTGATGGACAGACAATGGCCATCATCACAGGATCACTAATTACAAGCCAGGTATTGTGCCTCTGAAAGGAATGCTGCTCATTCACTCTCTCCTTGCTTGCATTTATTCATTTCCAAAGCAGTGTTGCTACTTGGACTTGTACTGTCTAAAAAAATTCTATTCAACACCGCTAGTTTCTCATCAAGAAGTTCTCAGAATCTGAATATCCAGTGGCTAGATCAAATTAAACTTCAAAAACTGCAGTTTGTAAACAGTCTTGTGAGTAACCAAGCACATCAACTGTTGGTAAAGCAAAAAGATGTGTATTTACTATTTACTGATAATAGTAAATATAAAAGGCTGTTTGGTTTTGCCAATATTCTTCCTCTTGCAATACATTTCTCACTACAAAACTGAGGTGTTAACCTTGTTTTCCTGGAGATCAGCCTTTTAATTTCTGGCAAGAGCCATAGGAGCAGATGCTCATGTAACATTACTTTAGAAGCCCAAGCCCTTGCCACTAAAATAAGATGTGACTAATTATTATTTAAGCTTTAGTCATTTCAAACTGGAAAAGAGGCAATGAAGGGAAAGGCAGACTCTTAAGAAAAATTTCAATATCTTCAGTAACCAATATTAACAAAACTGTCTGAGCTCAAGCCAAAGAAACTTAGATAGTGTTCAGTAAATATATAAGCCTAGTACAGTTTAAGACTCAAAAAAAATGGCCATGTTTATTTGCACAATAATGGAATATGAACATGAAAGGCAACCTACTACTTTTGAAATTAATGGAGTGCTCTGTTCAGGGAAACATTCTGATAGACAAGCTTCTGTGCCGCTAAAACTTACAGAATCTAAGCATTCCAATTCAAAAGGTGACATATAGGACAATAGTATTTCGATCTGGGGAAAATACTTTTAAATTGCTGCAGAAATCCAAAAATTAGTTAAATTATAAGTATAGATACTCAGAGACAATAAAAAGACATTTCCATGAACAAAATTAAAATTAAGATAGATTGTATAGTCTTTCCTAAGGCATCTGGAGGGCAGTTATTCAATTATATTTGAATAAACCAGTATCACACAAACAATTAGAAAATCCTAATTATATCCTAAGCTAAATGGATTAATTAAAAGAAATAATCACTACAGTTTCTTGGTTCTCCTGAATTTTTTACATTGGAAGATTTATTCTCTAATTTCCATGTGTCTGAAGCTCAGTACAACCTTCCTTCTTTATTCTTGCATTTTTCATTACTGATTTCTAAATCCTTGTGACCGGAAACTCTCTGTCAAAGATTCAGCCACTACTGTCAGCATAAAAAAAAAAAAAGAAAAGGAAGGAAGAGAAATTTTATTTTGACCTTGCCTATCTAGGTAACTCCTAATGTTAGTGACAGTCCATCATATAGTAAGACAATTTTATTAAGATGACATCTCCTGTGAGTGACCATGATGTGTAACTGTCCACATACACCATTTAGTGATTTCTTCCCTCACTCACTGACTTATTCACTATCCCTGTGATAAAAAACCCCAAACCTGGCATCATATGGTCTGTTTCAGGGTATATTTCCAGTCCTAAGAAAAAAAGAAGTAGAATAGCCTGTTTCTATTGTTCTATGATTAGGGTATTTTGCTAGGAGGAAGGAAAATTTATTTTCTGCTCCTAAATATTTTCACATTTTGCACTAGTTAGACACTGAAATTAACAATAAGAACCCTAGAGGAATATAAAGTAGACCATAGATTTGAAGATTCCTAGCTATTTTCTAAGCTGTATGTTGTCAAAAATCCACTAGGTTCCTTCCATTTCAGTTTAGTAAAATACACATTAAAATGTTTTGAATGCTAGCAGGTTCATCATAACCTTCACACTAAGAGAGTCAAATCAACTGGTTCTCAAAAGTGTTTCATGTCCTACTAATGTGCAAAATGACTGAAAATGCCAGGTTGCTCAGCAGTGAATACAGCTTTGGCCAAGCTGATATAGCATATACACACACACCATTGTTTAATTGAACATTTATTTAGTTTAAATTGAACTCAACTGCTAAGACCAGGAGCTCAGACAGACACATGTCTGAATTCTGAATATCAGAATATATTAAAAAACAGATCCTCATCATCCAGATGGAGAAACCCTGTAAGTTTGCTTGGAAGTCTATACAGTCGATGTTTCCAGGATGCTCAGCAAAGACACATAAATGAGTTCAAGCATTGACAAGAATGAAAAATTTTAAATGGCTGCATTAAATTTTCCACTGCTGCATAAGAAATAGAAACTTATTCAGTAACTTTAAATTTACTATTGTGTTCCTATTTGTTACTGAATATGCAAAAATAGTAAAAAAATTAAAACACTTTGACTATGTCATGCAAATCCACTGGCTTAATACTGGGAGATATTAATTGCATTGCATTTTTTTTAATAAGGTGGAAAGGAAAATAAAAGAATTGGCTTTCCAGTTCAGATATACTCAATTATGAACGGATAGTGGTATCCAGAAGCTGTCATAGCATACTGTGTCATGTTGTTCCCTCCCAAGCAGGCTTTTCTTTACTGCTGCTTTACTTTGTATTCAGGATAGCCTTATTAATAATCAAATTGAGGAATGCACTGCAAGCCTTTAGATAAGCAGACAGAAGAGTCATAAATCTTGCCATTCGTACGGGGACAAGCAGCCAAACCAATGCCTATCTCTGTCTAACAGCTTGAAAAATGCAGGTGTTAGTATTTGAGGCTTTTTTAACAGAGTTTATAGACCCACAGTAGAAACATTAGTTCTCAGATGCAACCAGGAGCACATCCTGGAAGAATAACCTGAAATTCCACTACTACCTCAGAACAGAAAGAAAAAGCTTAAGAGCAATTTTAAAAAGTGCATGTTATTATTAACTTGCTCCAGTGGTCTCATACACAGCTTCTTCATTTACAGAGTTAATGATAAAGGCAGTTTGTCTCTGCCCTACAACAGTGACACCAGGGAATATGGGATCACGTATCTACAGCTCAATCTGTAGCCCATGCAGTTTTATAGGCTGTGTACAGTAGCTGATAGCTGTGTAGCTGAGCACTTCCAGATTTTACTGTCACAGTAACCATTTAGATAAAGCTCACTAGATTTTTTGGGGTGATCAACACCTGAGGAATATTTCAGACATACCAATCCAAGCCAGATAAGCCAGAGCAATTAAAAATATTCTTTAAATACTTCATCTCTGAAGTGACATGTGGGATAATTCAAATTTCCTATTAATATTGATATGAAAGAATTGCTTTTAATGTACCTGAAATCCATTTGGATTTTTCATCAATTGACTCTATTAAAAAACCTTTATATGACCAAGCTCTTTTACCATAACAAATAGGAAAAAATCAATCATCAATGTAATACTGATGGAATAATGGTTTCTTCAAAAACACAAATCATTGAAAAAAAAAAGGATAGCAATATTTTACTAAAAAGGATAAAATGCAGATGTCCTTAATATTTTCCAAGGAAAAAGAAAATCTAAAATAGTTCATAATTATAAAAGTCCAAAAATTTGTCATTAAACTGTTCAAACTGCATTTTCTGTAAAAAAAACCTGTAGTAGAATTGGCATTTATTGCTTACAAGTCATCCCGTTTTCCCCAGTTTTCAAATAATTTTCTTAAACATGACATCCAGAGGAGGAAAAAAAATAAACTTGTTACACGTCTTGGCAAAAATTATCCCCCCCCACACAAAATTTTCCCACTCTACAGTATCTAATTTCAAAAATAATAGGTTAATCCTCTGAATGATTCAATTTTCCATTTCCATTACACAACAGGATCCCCTGTGAAAATCACCATCTTGTGTGTTTTGTATTATCATCTCCATGTAACACCTGACAAAACCGAGCAGAAAGAACAAAAATTGCATGAATCACTAGATAACTAGAAGTTCCAGGATTCCAGGACAAGTTATTAGGAAATCTCTCCTTGTCCCACATGTAGAGAACTTCTGAAATAGCAGCATACCATGAAACCTGAGCTACTGTTACCTACCTGAAAAAAATCCTCATTCAAGGAAGCTTCAAAAATATCCAAGTAGGACTTCCAACAAGCTAACCACAAATCTGGCTAATATTAAATCAAAGAATTTCTCCTTTGTTTCTGGTGAAGTCACAGTCACCTGTTTGTTTCATGAGAAATTAATGCCATCTAATTACAGCTACAGGCTATTTTGCAGTCTGTGCCCTCTGAAAAATTAAACCCTTAAACATGTAACAGAAGGCCACATTACCTCAGATCATAGTCTATCAAATCAGTCATTATGAAGCTTGCAGACTGCTTGAAATTACTTAGCCTAAAATAACTGGTTCTAATGATATTGTAAATGTATGAACTATATACACAGAATGAAAACTTCTATGGTTTTTAAATGTGAAACCTGGATACAAAAATTCAAAACTCATTCGCAGATAACATTTTTCACATTAACAAAGTTATGGAAACAGTAGCATTAATCTAATTTTATTTTAACTGTGATTTCCTTGTTTGATGATACAAAATTAAGTTTCTTTTTTTCTAATATCAAACAAGCTGGATAGATGTCTTGCACATACACATACTAGCTTTTAATAGCTATATATTTGTTAACATTTTAGCCATATTATTAAGAGGCACCAATCTGCACAAATTTACTGACTGCTATAAAGGTCTTTATTGATGCCTTATAAAAACTAGCATCAGTCACATGTGACATGAACACTATTTTTTTAATGATATGGTAGCTCTTTAAATATAACAATGAAAACCTCTTTTTTAAGTAACATTAAAAATGGGACTGAGAGCCTGGAGAAAAAAATATTTTAAATCCCAGAACATTTATTCCCACCATTTTACTTTGAAAACATATAAATATATTTAAATTTTACTACTAAATTTATACTAAGTTCTCTAGGAATGATATTTTTTTTTTCTTTTCCTTCACCTCAGGTCAATACTTTGAATCTAAGGTAATTATGCTGCCCAGATGTAATCCTGATGTGGCAAATAGCAATCTCTTTTTTTGAATGATTATTTCACGTTCAGAAAACATGAACTCAGACAAACTTTGTTCAATTAGCTGCAAAATTTGGGAGAAAGGAGTGGCTGGTATCTGTGATAAACAACTTTTTTAAAAAGTGTGTCAAGACAGAATGAAAGTAATTCTGTCAAGTATTATACTGTTAAAATATATGCTTTTATCTGACATGTTCCAATTTCAAAATTGGCCATTTGGTAATTGGAGCCAATGACTGTGCAAGGAGGTACCGCGTGGAGAAGATAATAAGTCAAAAGCACATTATTGAGAGTTCAGAGGGCGGTATTACACTATAGACATTTGCAGAGATGAGAATGATGGCTTTTTGGAAGTGTGAATGGACTGCACGTCTCCAGTAGAGTTACAGCCAGAAGGCACTGAAGAGGCTCATCCCAAAACCCCAGTATCACTGGCATGGCACGCACAGCACTGCAAGGAGGAGGCACAGTAGGTGCTGAGCTACAGGGACTGATAGAGGCTGCTGGCTGAAGGCATTTTAGTCCTAATCAAGTGCGCTGTGCACTGTACTGATAATCCTCTTTCAGGTCCTGTTATGGATTTGAAAGCTACAGAGATGGTTCAAAGAACTCCTTAAAGGTTGGCAGCTTAGACTTTGTGCTTCCTACAAATACAGTAGAAAATTACATCTTAGCCACTTACTTCTGTCTGGAAAAGGATTTAAGAAATTGAATCACTCTCAAACAAGATGTTAAAAATGAATGAAAAGTTTTCTTCTTTACAACGTCTTCCATAAAGTAATGTAGTTTATGGAATTATAGAATTCAAATACAGTTTGTGAATCTGAACAATACCACGTTTTTATCACTTCTTTTCAAAATTATATTGAAAGCTTTCTGAATCTCACAACAGGAAAAAGTTGAAAAGGATTACTTGACAAAGAAAATGCTGGTTATTTGACTTTGAAGCCGGTTTTATGTGGATACAGCGCTGCGGAACAAGATAGCACACTCAGCAGAAACCTTTATCCATTCTGAGTGCACATATGGTTTGGAGGAAGGAAGCAGGATCTGGAATTTCAGGGGTTTGCTTTCATTTCTACTGATTTCCTGCACAATATTGGACAACATTATTTTCTTTAAAATAAACATTTCATCCCAAAACATCTCAACATTGCAATACAGGCACAATTATTGGAAAATCCAATATGTTTTGAAATGAGATGTAATTTCTATTCATGGCATCAGTGTATGGAGCCATGATAACAGGATACTGCAAATTTTGCTGTTTAAAATGCACAGAACTATTAGCTCCAGCATCTAAGTTATACTTTGATTGACATTTTGGTGTAGTTGCATAAAACTGCCAACTTTTAGGTATGTTGAAATCCTAAAAAGGATTTGAATTATCCACTGATTTAAGACAAATAAAACTGTATCTTTTCTGATTGCACAATATGGAACAGGCTAAATAATCAGTCAATGTTATGTTTATATTGTTTATGTAAAAATCAAATATCAAAAGAGGAAGAGTTTGGTTTGTGTTTCTTAAATGCAGAGAAATAATAAGGAACATTATGAGGAAATAGTAACTGTAGATCTCATATGAACAAAATTTTCCTTACCTTATAAAACTGATGAAAAAGGTTTTAAAAGCTAAGTGCATACAAACGATAAGCATCCTCAAATTTATTTTAAATGTACCTGAATGGATTCTAGCATCTTCAAGTCAGATGTGACAAATAACACAACTTAGAATCTTTTGTTTCATCAGCACAAATGTGCTTTGAAAATTAATAAATTAAATACAGCTTAAAAATATTACTAGGCTGAAATATGCAGTATATTTATAAAATACTGCTTTTGATAGCATCTCAACAAATAATGCTCCTTTCAGTCAGAATATCAATAGAGCACAAGTAAGGATGACATATAAAATAATAATACCTGAACACATTCATCTACAATGTTAGAATGTACTATCCATAAGATTTCTTCCCACGTTAAGAGATGTACATTATCTTTCTCTGACATGCTAAGCAATGTATTACAGAATACACTTGATAATATCAGTGTAATTATCACACTCACATAATAATTAGCCTCTCATGATTCACAGTAACAAAAGGAAACAAAGTAATAAATTAAGTCTGACTACAAAAATGGCCTCAGGAGATTTTGCTAAAACGTGCTTTTCCTTACTTTGGGTAACAAAATGGTTTGAGCTGCCTTAAAACAACATGTTTATTTCTTTTCCTTGCTTTTTTCTGGAGATAGTCAATATCCAGATGAAAAGTTTCTCAACATTCATGAAGAAAACTTTTTCTCCAAAACTTCTTTAAAGAAGATAATATGCAAACTTAAATGCCTAAATTTTACAGAAATAGTCTTACACTGGTCCTCATGAAATTTTTACGTCTGTTAATAGGTCACTAACTGGGCAGTTACCATCTTCTAACTTCCTTACTCATAGGTCTAAAGATAGACAAATCATAAACCATTTATTTTCATTCTAGAAAGAGTCATAACATGTATCAGAACACTGATACAACCAGTTCTCTAACCTCATCATAAAGACCATAGAATGCTAATAATATTGCATCCATGCCAGGATTTTTATTTTCCATTATGCTGCATGCTATTTGTCTTCTTGAATGTTAGTTTGAGTCTGGAATCTCATTTGAGAAGCCAAACCATACACAGACAATGAAGAAAGTTGTATCCAGGTTTTCACTTTCTTTTAGAAGAAAAGGGCCTCACTAATAAGAAATAACATTAAAAAAGTAAATGCATTTTGAACTTAACTCCTACAATATTGTAGTATATTTTACTAATATGTCCACATGCATAAACTGTAGAAAAATGTGGGGATTTTTTGTTTTGGTTTGGGTTTTGTGTTTCATGGGTTTGAAGGTTTTTGGTTGGGTTTTTTTTTTTTCAGTTTTCCCTTAATAAGACAAACAAGAGTCAGGAAAGAATGTCAAATTTTACCACCATCCTTCAAGCAGAGCTTAGAAAAGTCGCATATCAAATTTTTCAGAAGAAATTCACAGAGACCATGGTTCAAGAGTTACCAGAAATCACTTGAGAATTCCTGGAAAGCAGAAAGGCTTTCCAGGAACTGAAAACATCCAAGCAGGTAGAGATTATACTTCTTGTACTGCATTATAAGACACTCATGCTTGGATCTCTCAGCATCTAAAGATGAAACAGAAAAGGGCTTAAACTTCAAAGAAGTCAGAAGACAATTAGTAAAAGCGAAATGTGCAGCTTACATGGAAAGACAACTTCAAGAAAATATCCTGCTTGTGATTATTGGGTTTTTTTAAAGCAAACTTGTTAAAGCATTTGCCTAAAAAGCAGAAAACGAAATGCATTATACACAGTGTTCAGAATGATGTCCTAACCAGCAGATAGCACATTCACATATAAAGTAATTTTTAATTTTGACTGAAGATAGGCTACCATGTAGGAAATTTCAGTTTGCAAGAACCAAAAAACAAGAGCAACCCTGAAATTATCTTATATCTCTATATGCCTCTGCTAGTTATAAAAGAGGAGCCATCCCACAATTTCTAGATTATTTGCCTCTTATCCAATCAATTTTTTGTAAAAAATGCTGAAATGGGAGAGAAATTCAGGGTGAGGACTCAGGTTTTCTTCCTGAGTAATCAATAGTCCCAGCCTGAACTTCCAACTTGCTTTCTGACTTAATTCTTTGATTCGTGCCACAACACCAGTGCACCTCAACAGTCTGGTGTCATATGGTCAGGTCTCCTTCTACTTGCCCTTTCTGGTTAGGTAATTTCTAATGCATCTTCAACATCAAATATCAGCATGTGCCAGCCAGAAGTACCTTCAGGGTCAAATCCTAGTTATCCAGATAATTTCACTTACCCTGCTGAGACCAAGTAGGTAATTTAAAAGCAACACACCAAACACTGCAGGATCCAGCAAATGAGAATCACAAAATAAGAAATTTTTTCAATAGGAAAAAAAATTCTCACACTTAAGCCTACCTAAACCTCAAAATAAATAAGTTCCATTTCCTCTTTCCAAAAATATCAAGGAAAAAAACTTTCTTAAAAGTATTCGCAAAAGCTTGGAATTGGAAGATGCCATAAAAAAAAATCCATTTTTTTCTTAAACTAAACTTTAAGAATACTCATTGCCATGACTTTGGACATTAAAGAAAGCCAATAAAAAGTTCATTTGCAATCACAAAAGACTAAAATTTGAATCTTGCAAATGGATAAACAAAAAAAAAAAAATAAAGCCCAGCCTAAGACCTGCCAGATGCTGTGACCATCATTAAAGCAAGTGAAACTTCAAAAACTGGACCCTTGTGCAGAATCTTCTTCAGAAATTAAATGTTTAAATGTTTATCATCAGCTTTAGGATGACTTTTTTCTTTTAATGTTTAATATTTATATGATCAGGAGTTTGTAGATGTTTGAGTGATTTAAGCAAGTTCAAAAACTGCATTTTGATATTCATCTTCCTTGTCTCAAGATTTCCATGCATAGAATTCTTCAGTAACCTGAAGTAATTCTTATTATCTAATTTAATCAAGGGGAAAGAAAAAGGACAAAAGACATATCTAGACTACATATATATATATATGCCCATAAATACATCTGTGTACCAGATGCAGAGCACCAATATAATTCTATGAGTGGTATGAACTTTAAATATGAACAATCACTTTCCTTTAGTACTTGTATAAAATGAGAATGGTTTCTTCCATTATTTTTATATTTCAAGAAAATACTTTCCAATTTTTAGTTTGTTGCATCGTATTTTCCTTGCTTAATAGTAATTCATGACTACATCCTACAGCTGCCATATTACAATGCATTAACTGAAATTGATTATGGTTTCCATTTTGCCCTTAAACCCATTGAAATATAGCTTTTCTTCAGTACTGCCTGAGGCATTTTTGCTTCTTTCCAAAATGTTTTCCGACTGTATTACAATTGAACCACTTGAAATCATTGCTATAGAAATGTAGTGAAATACGAGGAAAATTTATAATAGTCTTCAAAAATTAAAGAAAAAAAACAGAAGAACAAAAGAAAACCCTTCAAAATCAGACTTATGGCTGAGCTTTAAATGTGACAAACACTGCTAAAATTACTAATGTTCCACTTCAGTACACAAGTGTTCAGTTTCCAAAATTGTTTACATTAGAGAGCTGCTTAGAAATTAAGTAATTATCTTTTCATCTTATCAACAATCTCATCAAAATCACTGTTGCCAACAGTACTACTACCCTTGTTAAAATAAGGTTTTGCTACCGTGAGTGTATTTTCTCTAGATACTTAGAAGCAATTTTCAGAAGACCTTGTGGGTTATTGAATGTTATTTAGAAAAATCTTCATTGTTTCTCTCCCTGATGTATGAACTTGGACTGCAAAAAATGGGTATTCTTGTATTCACACTGATTACCTTTTTGATTCTTCAGCCATGGAAGGAAAAATAAAGGGCAGGGGGGGAGGCATGTACTCTGAATGCAGAAACAAGCAAGTAGTACGACCAAAAAAATAATAGCAGCTACTGATGATAAAAACGACAAGAAGAAAAACATGGATCTTCAGTGTTATTGTAAGGTGTTAGCATTGATAAAAGAGAAAATTGAAAACAAATCTCTTTTTGAAAGTGGAGATATTAGGTGCTTCAGCTGCTAAATTGAGCAGATTTAATTTTCGTTTTAAAAATATGTTGGTTCAGATTTCTTGAACTTCCCTATTTCATAAGTTACAGCAATAGTTAAGCTTACATACTCTGTAATGTGACCCAAGATAAATATAATCTCAATATGACTAATGCAAACAAGCCTAGCAAAAGAAATTTAGACCTGACTCTCAAAAAAAAAAGAAAAAACTGAAGGAAATTTACTCTATCAACTCCATAAATAAAAGAAATACAAATTTAAATTATCTTCTAAATCTTACCATCAAATTCATAAATTTTGCCACAGATTCAGATTTCTAAAATAATTTAATTAATGTGATAAATATCAATAAAAAGCATGCCAATGTATATGAAATTTGAGTGCTTCAGAAACTAATAATTTATAGCACCCTCCTGTGAAGAACTGATTCCATTGGGCCCCCAAAGTAAAGAAGCAAAAATGTTTAATGAGGCTCAAGAGGGTCTGTTTCAGGATGCTGCATATCGCAGATACTGATTCAAGTCTCCAGTGATAATCCAGCAGTGTTTCATTCACAGCCTGCAGTATTATTATAAGAGGGTCTGGGGGAAAGTGTCATACACAAGCAGAAGGTAAAAATATGTGATCTGAAGCACAGAGATACTGAATACCTTACACTCCTCTCTAATTTGCAATAAATCTGACTGTCACTTGTAGTTCTTAATAATTGCCTAATTAATCTTTTCAATGAGAGGGACAGTGTTTATGTTCCTAATGACTGAAATGTAATGTGCAAATGATTGTTGCACAGTATATACTTTCACTCTGTTTCCATCTATATGTGGAAATTCAGCGCTAGAGGTATCCAGAGATTGATCTTCAATTAGATGCAGACATTTTGTTTTATTAAGAGTCTAGATGCTAAGAAGGTATTAGCTAATGTGATAATTATGCTCTAAAACGTTGTTCACTAATTTGATAATTACATCTTAGTTACTGAATTAGAAACCTCTTGAGAAAAATGAAAAGTTGTTTTGGCAGAAAACAAGAGTTATGCACCCTCCCTTATCTGAACCCTGTATTTGGATTAAATATTAACTGCTATCTTCTACAAAGAAACTTTATTTCCTCTTCTATATATTTTTCTAGTGAATGGCCAAACAGATACATCTTTAACCAGAATATCATAATCCATGACCAGAATATATTTTTTTTACAATGATGTCCTTAAAAAAAAAGATCTAAAATGCTTTAAACTACTTTGACCACAGTGAAGGTTTGCATTTGTAAGAGAAAACCAGGCAGTAACACAGAATTACACGAATATTCTGAGTTGAATGGACCCACGATGATCACTGAGTCCAACTTTTAAGCAAATGGCCTAGACAGTGATTTATATAGGAACCCACAACCTTGGCCTACCTAGCACCATGCTCCAAGCAACTGAATTAATCTCACTGGCCATGTTTTTTTCCTAATTTACATGGTTCAAGCGCAGATTATCTTTTTCATCCAGTACAACCAGCGTCTCCCCATGGTGACACCCTTTTTTCTTTTTCTCCCCCAAACACTCCACAGAGAACACAAGTTTTTTAAAAGGAAAAAAAGTTCCATAAATTATTTATATGATAAATAATGTTCATCTTTTTAAAAATGCGTTTTCAATTTATCTATGTCTTACAACTGGATTTACTAGTGCCTAACAAAAAATAGTATCTTCACTGACAATTATTCTGGTTTAGGCATATGAGCATATAGATATGAATATGTAGTTGCCTTTTTCACAACACTGTTCACAATTCTTACCTTCACAACCTCTATTTTCAGTTATTCAAGCAAGGAAGCATGCTTAGAAAGCAGGTAGAGTATTGACAGAATCACTCCAACTATTTCCTAAGGAAGACAGTCTAAATATCAGCAACTAAACAGGGGAGAAAGGGTTAAAAGAGTAAACTGAAAGACAAACTTTGTACTAGGGTATAAGGCGGAAGCTTTACTTTCATGACAGTATATTTCACACTGCACATAGCTTCAAACTCCTCCACTGGGGAGGAGGTTTGGGCAGAGCAGGGAGGGGGCGACTGAAGTTCCAGATCCAGACAATTATGCATAGAAGCCAAGAGACGTGGAAGCCAACAGGGGCAAAAGGCAATAGGTGTGCCAGGAGGACAAGTTCCCATTGCACTCATTTGATCTGGCAGAACAGCTGGCCTGAGCACAGTCAGTGCTTATGCTCACATATGCTGACCTTGTTGCAGCTACCCCTCCTGGCCTCTGGCACAGAAAAGGAATGTGTCTTTCCCCAGGTCTCATGTCTTATCTACATGGGAGGCTCTGAAATGCAAATAGATCTCAATTTTAGCCAGCCCTTCCCAGCTTATCAGTTGGCCTGTTTTATCTGCTAACTTCCTCTGACTAAATGGAAGTCAAGTACCCAAGTTTGGGTACTTGGCACCCATATGTATCTGAACCTTGAACCAAATCCTGCTCATTTGAAAAGTTATGTAATAGATCTGGAAAAAGTAAAGAGGATGGCAACAAATTGTATGATAACTTCCACTAATGATTGAACAGGAAAGGATAATTCAACCTGGTAAAGAGACAGCTTGAAATAAAGTAGAATTCTGCAAAAACATATATGTCATGCAGATGGTAGATACCATTTTCTTATTCACTGTTTCTTCACTCACAAGAACTAGAGGGCCTTACTTGATGCAAGTGTTAAAGTATTCAGTGCTAATTGTCACTTTTTTTGCAGAGGTATGAACTGGGGAAAACAAACATGATTTCAGTGCTGCAGACAGTGGATATAGGTTGCCAACACCTGAGGTGGCTTTAAATTCAGTAGCATTACAAGATATATGTGTCATCTTTCTGAAGCTGGAGAATTTTTCTTCTTTCTGATGGTGTGAACTTGCTATATTTGCATGAGACAGTTTCATGTAATACAGGTGGTTAGTATACTGAGAGAGGATCTCTCTGAATTTGGAATTTAAATTTTCTCCATTTTATGTTTGTTGTGAAAAGATGTATTTGCTCACTAGTTACATAGTTTGTATAAAATATTTAGTATTTCTCAAGTACAGCTGACAGATAAAGGTCTTAATAAATTTACCTTTAGCACCACACAGTACAGCTGAAATGTGTTATTAAAATTAATGGAATAAAAAGGTCAAAGAAAATTATATTTAATATTTTGGTGGTCAAAATACAGTGATAGTTTTTCATTTCTAGGCCCCTAACACATTCCTTCTATATCAAAGAGCAACATGATTGACCTTCCTTGGTTTCCTTTTCCGCTTAGGTCTTTATATTACCATGAGTTTCACTGTTTTGAAGCATCCCTTTTTGCCCATCCTTTTGAAATATTGAAAAACTTTAAATCATTTTAATATTTGAACAAAGCAACAGATTACTGATGTTAAAAAAAACCACCTCATTACCAGTTTTTACTTACTATAATGTTTGGGTAGTACTTCAGACCAAAACAAATCAGCTTTTGGAGAATTAAACTCTCGTGCAACAATTGGTCACAGAATACAAGTCACACCTCAGCGACAATTACGAGCCAAGGGGCTCATAATTGTGTTGCACTGGTTTCATTGATTTTTTTAAAATTGTCTTTTATGTTTGGTCTGGTTTCTAGTCTTGGCCTCATCAGCCCAGCAATTCAAGTTTATTTGCAGTCATAATTAAAATTTTAATGCTGAGGAATTTTGCAAAGAGGAATTTTAGGGACACACAAAGTAAGATTCAGTTGTCTGCAAACAGGCATCGACTGCTTTTTCTGACTTCCTAAAACTGTCTTGGGGTGTAGAGGCTGGCAGATATGGCAAAGGACTCACTGGAGTTGCAGGTACTTTTGTAGCTGTGGCTGGAGGAAATACATCTCATAGCACCTACATTATGGCAGCTGAATCCTATTCACTGAGTTTGATTCAATTTCACCTACAATTAAATTTTTTTTAGGATGGATGTCACTTCTGAGTTTGTTATTGTAAGCAGCCTTTACAATCTTCCTGAAAATTAGATTAATTGCATGCTGAAAATGATATTCAAAAGAGGTCAGATTTCCCTGCTACTCCTTGTTAAATACACATATCAACATTCCCAAATACTCTTGCATAATCCTCAATGACTTCCTGCAGGTGAAACTCATTAACTGTTTCTCATTTAGAGAAAAATTAAAATCTTGTTTCAGCAGCTCTGCTGAAGATGATGGATAAAACAGGGCATACAAAGAGGTATTAGTCATTTTCAGCAACACCAACCTGCATCTACTTCAAAAAAAACCACCCAGAACATACATTTTGTCTGAATTTTTTCCTTTTCACACATTTCAGCGAACAAAGGCATTGATGTTTGGCAATGATTGCTCAAATAATTAACAGGAAACAGGTGACATAGGAGCAGTGACTCACTGATACAGCTAAACAGACAAACAATTTACACCCTAAACTAGAAATGAATTTTTATTAAATACAATACACACTCACTGATAAAAAATAAAATTAGTCTTACACTTTTGAAAACAATTTTCTTGCTTATCTTTTGGAAGTATGCTGAAAATATCTGTAAAGAATTTGCCCACTAAAGGTTTACAGGGGATTCAGAACACACATGTACAAAATTCATCCTACTGCTGAAGAGTCAGACTGTTGATGTTAGTATGATAGTTCCCACTAGAGTAAAATAGAGAGGCACCCATAGAGGCTGATTTAAAGTAAATAGGCTAGAAAGCCCTTGGAATCTGTCCTTTTTATTCCTCCTCATTACAGAGCTCAGATAAGATGAATCAGACTATCCTTCAAGCCTCTTAATTATTGGTTCTTCTCTGAGTGGATGTATCTACACATGGGAGATAAATGCACATTGGCCAGTAACAATATGAGGCCCTACAGCAAGAGCTTCCTGAGCTGTTTTCTCACACATTCATAATTACTTTTGTATTTACACACCAATGTGCTTATCTCTTATTCTTTACCAGTTTCCCTTTACTACCACATTGCTATTGAACAGCAACATAAATACTTATTCTCTTATTCCAGAATACTGTTTAAATTGTTACTGTGGTTTATTTACTGTTAACTGCATTTTGAAACAAACAGCCATCATAAAACATCCTTGATCTTTTATAGGAATTCTTTCTTATAGCTCTTTTCCCCAAATAATCAAAAATTCAGTATTCCATGCAGTGATTTTCCCCATGAATAGTATGTTGCAAAATGTGCTCACAAATTATAGCTCTCCATACCCACTCAGTAGCAGGAATTTCTTTAGAAATGACACAAGCAGAAGCATATCACTCTACAGCAAAAAAAAAAAAAAAAAATAAAACCACACAGGATTAAGTTGTCATATATATATATATATAAAGAGATCATGTAAATTAGATTTAAATAACATTGTCTTAAATTATTAGCTTGTCATTGTTAGTGACCACTTTTGAAAAAAAACAGGTTTTCTAGCCTTTCATATTGATTTATGTTAACCACTAGCCTCAGTGTCATTATAATTCAATTCAAATCTGTAATGAGTCAGACCTGTGGAAAGGCCTGTTCAGAATGAACAGTGACAACTTAGTTGAAATGCTGCTCATGCCATGGAAACAATGAAGTGTGACACTTTGTCTTTTGCATCTGGCACAGGTTTACTGGGAAAGAAGAGTCATTTATTCTATTTTCTAGAAAGGCAGTAATACAGATAGGAGAATTAAACATTTACTTTAAGGGAGGGCAAACTATTTCTTTGCCTTTTTCACAGGTGTATTAAGCTATTTCCTAAATTGATTTGGTACCTTGAATATTCATTTATTTTTAACTTTTCTGCATTGAAGTCTATACACAGTCCCCTTTGAAAAGCTTTGATGTCATTTAAGATACTTCTTATAGACCTTTTTCCTTCTGTTGAAGTTTGTCTCCAAAATACCTTTCAGTTTGCCTGTGTTGAGGTATTTACCTATGAATACAAGAAACCAGAAGCATGTGTAGAAAACAAGACAAATATTTCAAGACGCTCAATGGCCAGTGTTTTTCTGTCATATAAACTGATCTAGATTAAATAGTTGTGCATTATTTCTTTTAAATACACCTTAATATTAGCACAAAATTGTATATACATTTTTCTCATGCTATCTTTTTAATAAATTAATATCCTTAGATCAAAATTTTATGCATTCACTTTCCAGAAAGATTTTCTTCTTTGACTCAGATTTCCTCAAGCCTGATATGTTTTTTAATATGGTGCTGATTTCTACAGTAATGTAGAGCTCTAGAAGTTCAGATTATTCATTAATAAGGGCTAAAGCATTAGTTTGCATTCTGAATTTTTACACCTGCAATTTAAAGACTGTTTTCAAAACTTGCAAGGGCCTAAAGTCAGATCCTACCTTCTCTTAGCTCCATGATATAACTTTTCATTAGACATGGGGCAATAGAGGGAACATCTCTACTCAATTATCTCAAATCAGCAAGCTAATAAAGTGAAATAAGACCACATGTGGAATGCAGCATTGTTCAAGTTATAGAAAATATATGCAGGCAGTATACTGCAAAAATAACTACTAAATGTATAACCAAAGCATTGATTCAAATCAAACAAGGAATATGAATTCATCAGCTGGTCACAAAAGCCTAAAATAAGTGCCTTGCTCCAATCCTGCAGGCTTTTCTGGATGCCTCAGAAGAAAAAACCATAACTTGGCAATTTTGAATTTCTAGATCTTCAGAAGCAAAAAAAAAAAAAAAAACACCCACCAAATTTTAAATAAATGTATTCCTGTATTCCAAATGTGTTTGAGGCCAATTCTCCATTCTGAATGGTTCAGCTGAAAGGTCTCATGATTCACTGTACAATTGCTTGTTGATTGTGCCTTGTAGATGGCTTTAGCAAACAACAGACAACTGTAATCATGAATCTCTAATCAGACAAACAGTTGCACATGTTATCCCTTATGCATGCTATTGCAGGAAATAACTGCAGCTAGCATTAGAGAAACCTTTAAATAAAGCCTTGCTCCACTATTCAGTTGAAAATAAACAAAAATAGTCATTTAGGCTTCAAGTGGCATTTTATTGTACACTTACTTTTGCAAAATTCAGATTTGACATCCATAATATTTAAATTATGCTAAATTAAAAAAAAATAGTTTGGTTGAAATTACATCCCAGACTTCTGCATTTCCCCTTTTCCTCGAGTTATTTTACACTTAGACTTATGTCAACTTGTGTCCTTTAACAAAAGGATTAACGAAATAGAAGTCTCAAACTGAAATTTCAAAATATTCATTATTGGAATAAGATTCCAATATTACCGGATGGAAAGTGCCCGGGCTCTTCTGACCCTCGCTGCTTGGCCTGAGACAGCAGCTGTGGTGGTTCTCACCACAGAGATATCTCTGGCTGGCTGGATGCAGCGGCTGGGCCACCCAGGCTTGGAGGAACTCAGTTTACCTCTGGGAGAAAGTCCTTAGGCGAGGTGAAGAGGAAAAGGAGCGGGTGCAACGGAGCTTTAAGATCCAGATTTTATTCCAAGGTCACGGACATCTGAATACCAGTAATCTGCTCCATTGAACGAATAACCACGTGCTTGCAGTCGGTTTTAAGGCCCGGGCAGGGGGAGGGAGGGGACAGGTGAGCCACCAACCAGGTGGGAGGGCAGGGTCACAGGGGAAGAGTGACACCCAGGACAGGCCAATGACCTTGACACTGAGGGGCATCATTTGAACTCCTGTCAACCAGGCAGTGTCCCTGCAGGAATGTTACCTTTGACTGACAGCACTGAGCAGGAGACAAAGGGGAAGGGGAGGAGGAAGGTATTGCCACACCTGGGAGGGGCTGGGATGGCTGGGAGGAAATTACTTCACACTGCAACAATTCATGTCTTCTTAAATTTGGTATATAGTAGTCTAAGATTAGACCACTCTTTCCCACTGTTCAATGCTGCCAACAAAAACTGGGAAACCCACAGATTTTTCAATTTTTCTAGCTGGAAAGCAAAGCACTCAAACTTAGAAGCAAAACGACTAAACATGCTTCAGTCATTTCCTGGGTTTGGCTGGGATGGAGTTAATTATCTTCATAGCAGCATGGAGGGTGCTTCAGTTTAGGTTTTTGGCTAAAGCAGTGTTGATAACACACCAACTTTTTTGATATTGCTGAACAGAGTTTTCACAGTGTCAAGGCCTTCTTTGTTTCTGACTGCACCCCAGCAAGAAGGCTGGCATAGGGCAAGAGGCTGGGAGGGGACAAAGACAGGACAGCTCACCTGAATTGGCCTAAACAGCATTCCAAAGCATCTAATACCATGCTCAGCAATGCAGCTAGGAATAGAGTTCTTCCAAAGTAGTTTTTGCACGGGAATCGGCTGGGTATTGGTCTACTGGTGGTCAGCGATTGCTTTTTAATTTTTTTCTTTCTTACTTTTTCAGTTATTTTTGTTTACTTTTGCCCTTCCAATTCTCTCTGTTTGAAGAATCTTTGAAGGGCTTGGTTTGGTATGCGTGCATTTGTCCTTAAAATCAGCCACATGGGGTTTGATTGCAAAAGTGCAAGTGCTTCCAAGGTGATAATTGCATATTACAAGTATTTTTCTTGGTTCTAAGTGCATAGCATCTAGAACTGCTGTATTCCATTGATTCACATATTAGATTATGCTGTATATTCCCTTGGTCTCTGTGCTAATTAAATATACTAATACATTTTAATTTTTATTATTGTTGAGAAAGAAATCGTCCTAATACCTACAGTGAAATGAAAAATTTATATGACTGATAGCCTAAACACTGATAAAATAAATAAATTTAAGCTTAGATTACCTGGTAAACAATATCTCCAAGTATCATTAGTTATGATCTTCCTTCATTTCCAACTAAGTGATTCCATGGCATTGCCTTTATTTTCTGTAAGGAGTTTATTAACATCTCCGTTTGCCATACATTGACATTCCCTTGCCAAAGTTGCCAGTATTCACCAATATCTTTGTTAATCTCTCTGAAAATTATTTTAAGAACTGATCATTTGATCCAAAAGTCTGGATGGCATTTGCTCAATATTTTTGGAAATGAGCAATGAATTAACTGATTAATTATTTTACAAATCCCAAATGAATGAAAGAATTTCGAAATTTAGAAGAAAAAAGTAGACCAACCCAAAACTAGTCAAAATTTGTATCAATTCTTCCTTCCTCACATTTGTAAAGTTTGAAAAATCTACAGTGCTACATGCCAGAGTTGAAGCATCAAATCAAAGCCCACAGGGGTAAATGGCTGTCAGAAGAGCCTACCCTACACTGTGTGCAAAATTAAACACTTGGGAAGAGAGCAGAGGGTAGATAGGAGAAAATTAAGCCCAGAAAGACTTGAAAAGCTTCAAAACAGCAAACAGGAAAGTCAAGAAAAAGGGCAAAACTCGCGATTCTGCAATCATAGTGTAGCATTTTCAAAAAGTCTCAGAGCACATTATTTTTGCTTGAGTGCATGGAATTTGCCTCTCATCCATGGATGAAGAAAATACTATGAAGGTTAGTTTTCTTGGTTGGTTGTTTAAAACAACCTTCTTGTAAAACTTAAGGCCAAATACCTGAACTCAGTATCACAAACAGAAGGAATTTCCTTCAAACACATAGACTCATTTTAATTCTTCTGTCTCATTCAACTATTAAAAATTTTTAAACTTGAAATCTGAATGTTTACCTCTAACAGACAGATAATAATTGCCAATTGAGTCTTTTCTAGCTACTTGCCCCTGTTGGTATCTGCTTTGCTCCCTCAGTGCTTTAAATCCCTGTACCTCTTGTCCCAGAACTCCCACCTCAAAAGCTCCACTCCCATCTGCATTCCAATCTCTCTCACCGTCTACTCTGCACTTACAGTATCCAGAATGCATCTTCTAAAGCTAGAGATAATAGCTGCCAGTTGCTCAAGAGCTGCGAAACCTTTTCCTTCTGTTTACTTCATTATTCTATGCTCCTAAAACATGCATCAAGTGTTGAAGAATGAGTTATTATTGGGAGGAATATGTTACATACCATGGCAGCAAACTACAGTTCATTAGCAATGATTTATCCTCTCTGCCTAGACCATATTTTCCAGAAACAGAGAAAAACACTTGTTTCAGGCAATACTGAACTAGCTTTTGGAAGTGCTACAAATTCAGATCTCAAATTTGCAGAGAAGCCAGCAGTTCCTGCTCTCTTTCTCTTTTATGATTGATAGACACTACATTGGGGGCACTCAGGTTTTTCCTTATTTCCTTAACAATCAGATCCATACTTTGTTATGACTTAAAAAAAGATACTTAATTATTATCTTTTATCTCTTAAAAGAAAAATCCCAGAATATAATTCTACATAGACTTGAGCTAAAATCTTTCAATTAAAAAAGAAGGAAAAAAGCACATATTTTGATTTTCTACTTACAAAGCAGATAGAAATCAACTTTTTTATGAGTTCTTTGAATTAACCTACAGTAATAATCTATGATTGTTGACTTTTAATCTCTGATTATCCTAGTTTAAATTCTCATCCTTATAAATTCTCACTTTTTTGTAACATACAGGAATTTTCTCCCACAAAATGTTTCCATGAAAGCAGATCAGTGGATCTGGAACTAGGCTCACAAAATAACTGACTAGCTGGATTTCCATTGATTGTAAAAAAAAAAAAAAAAAAAAAAACCAAAAAAAAAAAACAAAAAAAAAAAAAAAAAAAAAACAAAAAAAACACAAAAAAACCCACCAAAAACTAGCAGTGATAGTGGCTCTTTTAAAAGAATGTCGTTGATAGTATGATAGAAATCACTAGGGTAACAGTCTGTATGATGTGCTACCAACCTGGAGTACAGATAAATGTTGTGATTATATGAGAGGTCACATACTCGGAAAATTTGAATATTTTTATTTTGTACAGAACTACTGACATTTTGTATTCTAGTTGTTTAAGCAAGTGATTAAGATATTAACAAATTAAATAGATTAATAACTTGTATATTCCATGTTTCCAGCTTTCTCAAGTATTTCAGTGTTAGTTACGTTTTTTCTACGTCTATTTTCAGTATGCATAAGAGATGAATGTTCAAGCAGGTATTAACTTGTATTAAATTACCAAAGTATTTTTATACATATAGATATCTTGGTATTTGTTTTATGAATCTCATTTGAATCAAAGGAAAAGTTACTAAGAAAAATTAAAAACTAATTAATTCACAACACTATCCTTTAATCACAAAGTGCAGTGAATGTTCCTCCCCTAGGAAGAGAAGTTGGTTAGCACCTTTGCATACTGCGATTAGACACCATAAAAACACGCATTCCAGTTCCATAACACAACAAGAGAGTCCCTCAAGAGTTCTTTATATTCTGGACATTTTTTAAACAATGGATATGTTAACAATTTCTTTTTTGCATTCCCTAGCATGGGTATCTAGGAACAGGAATGTGATTTGGTAAGGGAAATTTTACACTATAAAGCAATTTTTTTATGCGAGATGACTGTCATGATCTCTTACTGCTTTGGCCCACTGCTTCTGTATTAATAATGTGTTCCTTTTTTGGGCTCCCTATGGATTATTAACAGCAGTGATATATTTTAAAAAGCATCCTAAGGCGGGTATCTGGTGAAGCTTTTTAGTAAACAGTAAGTATATTTCTCTGTACATATCATAACAGAGTGCTCAGTATATAGTGTTCTTTAACTCCCCAGCATAACAAGTTTCACATTCCAGACTCAGACAGCATAGAGTCATATATTCACAGAACAGCTTGTGTTGAAAGAGCCCTTTAAAAGTCAGCTAGTCCAATGCCTCTGCTATGAGCATGGATATCTTCAGCTAGATCAGGTTGATCAGAGCTCCATCCAAACTTGAGTGCCTCCTGAGACAGGGCAAGCAGCATGTCTCTGGTCAGCCTGTTCCAGCATCTCATCACCCTGAGGATTTATCACTGCAGCAGTTACAAGCTAAATGTAAACACACCGCTGCACAAATATTGTCACTGTTAGAGACCCAGGATCAAAGAACAAGAGAACTAATTACTTAATAGAGGACTTTTTTTTCCTCTTTTTATACACTAGGGAAAACTGAAGTGCCACAAGTCAGCTCAATACAAATATAAATTTTTATAAACTACACTGTGGGATTTTCTGTCTGCACAGGAGATTTTTTATTGATGTCTGCATGGTTACTAAATATAGGAGTTTAAGTAGTAAAGGAAAATACAACACCCTCAACCTAATCACAAGTCCTACTACAGTTCAACTAGGTTAAGAATAATAAAGGAGAGAAAGTAGTCCTACTTGATTTCAGTCTAAGTGAAAAAGTAGATGCAAGACCTTTCTTCATAATACAGCAAGTAAAGGAAATACTAATAATAATAACTTCCTAATGGCTTCTGAGAAGCATTGGTTTTTCTTTTGTTACTTTTTCTTTCTAATAATGCTATCAAACAAGCTCTGCCTAAGGAACTCCTTTCTTATGAGTTCTTCTTTCTTGCTCCGCTAAATGCAAATTTTTCCTAGGAAGAACCTTCCCTAGGAGGAACCATCACTGTAAGGTGTAAGTCTGTAAACAGCATTTTTGTCCTTAGAGTGGTGGGCAGGAGCTCCTAAACCAGAGAAGCTCCTAAACCAGAAAAGTTTTTCTACCAAGATCCACAGCTCTCATGACCTCCCAACTTTCAGAAAGTTTTCTTTCCTAGTGTGTTACATTTGCCAAGCACTCTCCTCCCCCAGAGGGCTGAAAATGCTTCTGACGCAGTCTCCTAGTATCTGCTGTCTTCCTAGATGAAACAGATCATCATATTTCAACCTGCTGTGGGCCTTATTTCTGAAAAGTTAAAATTTATTCATGACTTCAAATTCTTTTTTACAAATAAATATAAAAATAACAACCATTCATATTTATTTATATATGGTTCTTATTGTTTAAATGAATAACACAAATATTTTAATGGCAAGGTCACTGTTCTTTAAGCACAATAACAGTACAGTGGGTCTCTCTACTAATGCTTTTGTTACAGGTGGGATGTTCCTAAAACACAAAGAATCAGTGCCATTCAGTTGCACAAGTGCTAAGATAGAAGAAAAAAATATATTTATATTTCTGAGGACACTGTAACTTCCCACAAACCTTTGACTGCTAGAGTACATAAACTGACAAGACAAAAGCATCACTCCTCTAGGGATTCAGATAGCAAACATAAAAAGCTATCCTGGGTCAGATTATAGGTCTGTCTAGCCCAATATACTGTCCCCACAAATGTCCAATCTTGATCATCCTGGAAGAAACATATTCAAGGGAACACTCATAGGAATAATTTTGTCCTCAAATAGTATATATGTTAAGGTCTTGACACAAACCAGAGGTCCAGTTTGCTAAAGAGTTTCTTTGGGCAAATCCATGGAATAAAGGCCCATTTAATGCAGTCACTGCGTGAATACCCATGAACTTCTAGTGCCTACAATGTTTTGAGGCAGGAATTTCCACTGAACTTGTTCCCTGTTCAAGTCATTTGTTGTATCCTGGTTCTTGTATTGGAACAAAGAGTGAGCAGTCATTGTGTATTCACCTTTGTATTGACCTTCTCCACGCTGTTCATTATGTTACAGTCCTATGTTATAAACCCATTCAGTTGTCCCTTTTTTCTTAGTTAAGAGAAGTGTCCTATTGAATTATTCTGACATGGAAGCCATTGACCATCTTTGATTGTTCTTTTCTGAAGCATGTTTCAAACACCACCTTTAAGGTCTTGTCAATGCTCTTGCCATTTTAGCCCCTTCCACCCTTCATTTTTCCTCTATAATGAACAGAAATATTTTTCTGCTACTGTTTTACCACCACCACAAGTCTACCATTCCAAATCCTGTTGGACTCAGTTCATCAGACAATCACAAGTGCCTTCAAGCCCCTTATGATAAAGCACCCCTGAATTGTTTAGCTTGGAAAAGACCTCTCAAAATCACTGAGTCTAACCATTGGCCTAGCGTTGCCAAGTCCATCAACAAACCATGTCCCTCAGTGCCATATCTACACATCTTTTAAATACTTTCAGGGATGATGACCCAACCACTTCCCCGGGCAGTTTGCTCCTTTTCTCTGAAGTAATTTTTTTTCCTAATATCAAATATAAGTTTCTCCTGGCACAACTTGAAGCCATTTCCTTTTGTCCTGTCACTTGTTACCTGAGACAAGAGACCAACCCCCACCTGGCTACAACATCCTTTCAGGTAGCTGCAGAGAGAATGGGATCTGTCTCCTTTCTTCCAGGTTAAAAAGCCCCACTTCCCTCAGCCACTGCTTACATGACCTGTGCTCCACAGCCTTCACCAACTTTATTGCCCTTATTTGTACACAATTTAGCTCCTCTGTGTCAGTTGTTAATGACAATAATAGAGGGTTTGTTAGCCGTACATATTGCAGAAATCTTTCACATATTTGCTTACTGAAAAACAACCAGATTTTTAAGCTTATTGTTCTCTAGTTGCATTCCACTCTAAGGTCAGAGAATCACACATGCCATAGACATAAGTCACGTGGCCTGCATGGTTTTAGGGCCTGTACCCTGTGATCATCCATTAGTTAATTCTCCTGACTGAAATCTCCACCTCCAGTTGTCAACCATTTTTTTCTTTTTAGATACTGACAGCAGATGACTCCTTTTTCAGGAATAAGACAAACCCATTTTGTCCCTGACAACCCACAGATTTCTCCTTCAAAGGAGAAAAGAAGAATAAATGCTGCAAAGCATCTCATTGCAGCTTTGTGCAGTTGTGATCATGAGCAATAATGTACTGGTTTATTGCTAATTAAACATTCCCATCTTTAGTATTTTCCTCTCCTAAAATTCTTTTTATCATCCCCAGCATCACAGACTCAAAGCATTATTCTTTTGAACAGTTTTTGTCATATTTCCCTGTCACTTCAGCAGGGGGAGAATGCTTACACTCTCAAGAAGAAACCATGGTTCAAAAAAAGCAATTGCTTCTTGTAAAAATTTCTGGAGAAACAATCCTCTTGCCATGTCAGCTGTGCATATAGGCTTGCTTTTTATTGTCTGGAAGTATTTACATAGGTCAGCTTCCTATGCAATTTATGCAATGGCCTCACACTCGGCAGTGTATTAAGACATTGAAGTATGAGACTTGTAGCTTTATTCTTTATGTAAGAGTTGGAGACATTTTCTGGCACTTGCTATGCATTTTTAACTAGAAGTAATCATTGGGCTGTGAGGGGGATGTTTTTTAGTCCTGACATATAGTGACACTTAATCAGCATTGCAATGTTCATAAAAAGTACAGAATTAAAAAATCCACAAAACTAGTTGCAAGTAAAAGTGGTCCTGGAATCTTTAATTATATTTTAATTGCACTGGGATAGAACCACAGTGTCGGCTACAAATTTGCTTCATTGACCTTTGGGTAGGAGAGGGTGAACATCTGCACAAAAGATGTAGATGGTTGAATGTGTTTTAAAATTAACAAGAGGCTCCATGAGAGATAGAGCTGAGGTATTTAATAAAACAAGCATCCTATATAAATAAGATTTTCTTCATTCCTAAGAGAACACTAAACACAAAAAAGAAGATGTCATATATAAAAAAGACTTTTCAATATACAAAAGACAGCACATAATTGAATAGGTGGAAAGCTCAAGACATCTGGAGTTGAAGCACTGCTTTAGAGTTGATTTTAAACATCTTTTAAAATAAGATATTTAAAAATACATTCTTTGTGTTAACATACAACTAATTTGTTTTAAATTCAGCAAAACATGACCAGAATAATCAGATATTTTTTGTATCATACCAATGCAGTAGTGATAAATAATGTTTGGTCAAGTTATATTTTAAAGGAGAATGTAAATAGATGAGAAAATGAATAATATGATTCACACACTGAGAGTTAAGCAGACGATAAAGTGTTTTACTCAATCTCTAACGTTAGGTCTCAGGTCTGACTTAAAATGCCTCTCTATAGAATTTCCTAAATGTTATTATCCCTTAAATTTTACCAAAGGAATTATGGACTTCATTGTCTAGAACCTAGAGAGGAGTAGAATTATTAAAGAAATGTGAATATCAATGTCACTTAAAAGACAGTTTACCTACAAGAAAGGTGTATCTCATTATCAAAGGAGTGAAAATGAATTTCCAGCTTTGAAGATATGGCGCAGCAACTGTTGAATACAAATGGGTTATTCTGCACAGGAAGTCACTCAAAGAACTTACAAGAACATTTTGTTCTGAAGCTTGAAGAATTTGAAAAAAAATGTGTCAGTCATCTTGATCTTTAAACAAACCATAATAATAATAACCTTTTTAACCAGTAGACTATCAAACATTTAAATTCTTACAATAATATTAAGATCTATATACAAGGTAACAGAAATCCGATGTATCTACTAGCATTTAAACCACAGCTGCTGAATGTAAATTTAAACTTTAGGGAATAGTCCATTATTATTTATTTATACAGCTAAAAAAACACATTGAAATCACAATTATCCCAAAGGTTACACTTAGTCAAGATCAGTTAATTGTCCCTTAAATTTCATTTTATTACTCAAGTGCTTTTCATGTCTTTAGGATTTCCTGCATAATATGTCTGAATCTTTCTTATGAATTCATGAGTTGCTCTGCAGACTTTAATATCTGACTCATACTGATCTGTATGAAGAGTTTATTTTTTTTCTGTGCTGGAAAGAGAATGTTTTGCATGAGACAGAATAAAATCCTGCTATCCCAGAAATGGCACCGCTTATATAAATGCATAGCAGTTACAACCAACACGGAGACAAAAAAGATGTGCCCCTATCTAGATTTAGGCATGATACCAAGATTAAAATTCTTAACACATTTTCTCATCCATTTACATTCTCCTTTAAAACATAACTTGAACTGTCACTGCCAGCAAGAATTTGACTAATTCTCTGCCAGAGCTTGAAGTGAAATATTAGATCCCGATTAAGCAGATAGTCAAAATCGCCATTAGAACTAGTGGGCTCTGTTCAAAACAGTCATTTTCTATGAGAATAAATGGGGTGGTTTTCTTGGTCAGTCTACTGAAAACAAAATTGCCCGAGATGCAGATTCCAACTTCTGGTTTATGCCAAAGGTTTGAGGTCAATGTTTTTTCCCTTGCATAAGAACACTGTCCTGGAAGATGACCTAGGCTATCACCATGTACATGAGCAGCATCCTTCTCCTCACAGCAGTAGGGCTTCTGTAGAAGAATGGAGTAAACATGGCCGAAGAAGAGTAGGAGGAAGCATAGCTCTCCCAATCTATTAGCTGAGTCATCTGAGAACAATGAGGGGAATCTGACTGCTGGTCCCTGTTCCCACAGCTCATGCAAGTTTGCCTCACATTCTAAAGGAATGGTTTCATGCTGAACGTTAGGAGAGTTTCAGACTGTTGAATTCAATATTGTCTCTCAAGTCCATCTGATATAGGAAGCCATATTGAAAAAACAGCTCTGTAAAGGCTGATTTTCACAATTTCTTCATGGTTGTTGCTTAACACAATATTTTTTATAAGTATTAAATGTAGTACTTAATACTTCTGATTATCATTTACTGAGCAAGGAAAGGTTATATGATCATTGATAATGGCCTATGAACTAGGTCCCTAAACCTGTCTTAGTGTTAGATATCCTTTGCCTTTCCTCACTTCACCTTTGTCCTGTATAACCCAAACATGTATCCAGAAAAGCAAAGAAGAAATGCACTCATGAATCTGAACACACTAACTTTGTTTGCCACTACACTGATGACACACAATTCTATGGTCATGGAAACAAAGCAACCATAGCCTGCAAATCCAACCTGGTAAGCTGTGTGAACAAGCCCACTGTGACAAAAATATTGGGCCAACACTAGCTTAGGGAAGTTGACAGCCATTGTTCATTACTTCAGACTAAAGACTACTTTATCTCCCATGACCAATCCCATTGTGATTAAAGTTTTCATTATGTAATAAAGTTTTTGGTGAACTTTAAAAAAAAGAGATTGACGATAGACATGTTATGGCAGAGGTCTTGGAGGTTTAAGCTCCAGATACTAGGAGAGACTCCTACAGGTATAAACAAAAGCCACAGGTGGTTAGTTCCAAGACACCAAGGAGTACAACTGTGAGCATTAGTGAAACTGATTTGGAGCATAACAAAAGACAAAGAATCCAACACTTTATGTATCATAAATACATACAGAGTACAAATAAATAAAAATCCAATATGAACGAGGGAAAGGAAAACAGCAGGGACTGCCAAAGCATTTTTTCCTCCTCATAACAACAATACTACATTTTAAAACAGCAAATTGGGTAAAGAAAGAGTGCTGCTTTTCTACTAGTCTTGTATCCTACGGTGGCTGGAGTATCAGTCACATACTACAGAATGAGCTAGCATCCGTATTTTTAGTTTATCCCACACTTTGATTAATACTGCAGTACCAAGCCTAAGTCAGCCTGAGTGCAACAGAATTCTCTGTATCCCCAGACCAAAGTGTCATTTGGAACAGATTTTGCTACACTTAGTATTTTTGCGGAAGCTGGAACCATCCAAGTCCATTTGACATCCTTTGGCATATAAAAACACCAAAGTATCAGAAGTTATTTCCAATTTTTAAAAGGCAGGAAGAAAAAGGATGACTTTTTTTTAAGCAGCATGAAAAGCCACAGATAAAATGTTTAATGATATCTGGTTGCATTCTTCTGTACCTATGAAGAACCCTAGGCTTAACCATCCACATCATTTTGGAGGCTTAGCTGAAAGGGAAATTCAGGCAAGAGTTAAACAAAAGGACCACATGACTATGCAGAAATCATGGGGAAAAGGCAAACACAATACTCAAATTCATCTTATTCACTGCAGACTTAAGGATGTAATATAGGTGTAAAATTTGATTTTGCAATGCAAAACAGCAGGAAGAAGCTTCAGCTGCCTGGCTAGAAACCAACTTAAGACAATATTAAGAATTGCAAGAAAATCTATGGCAAAAGCGAAAATGAGAAAGCACTGTCATTAGTCACTGCCCCCATGATTTCATCAGTGTAGTGCTGTGATGAAGCAGCAACAAGACCAGGCAGCAAAGCTCCTGCAGACAGAAGATTATAATGTACATTTTACAAAGTCAGTTTCTCACAGTTGATTAAGTAATCACACAATTTTTGTTTGCTTGATCATCTGTGAAAACAGAAGGCTTCAAGACAATACAAGAATGTTATGTTTCTGATGAGGCTGCTGTAAATCTCTGCTGGTAGTCTGGCCAACTATAAGCCATTTTTCTGGAAAACATATTTTTATGTTTGCCTGCAACAGCTCAAAAATACAAGTCTGCCAGTGGAGAAACTCACTTTAAAAGCAGTGGAAGATATCTTCATTAAAAAATTTGAACCAACCGCTGCCTGTTAACACAGAGTTCTACGTCTGCATGTGTCATACGTGGTACCATGTCCCCAGCTTGTAAACTCCAAAGAAATTAAATCAATATGTATGCTTTACAGGTGCTGAAGGTCCTTAGAAACAGCAACTAGGAAACAATTAGGAAAAAATTCTCTTGTCTAGAAGGTTAAAAATATCAGACAGACAGATCTAGTGCTTTGGTACATGCCCAACAATAGTTTTACCTGTAAAAAAATTCAAAAAAATCCTGATATTTTCAGATATAAAAAGCTATACCCTCTGGGGAAGGTAAGTACTCAAATATTCATTTAAACTTAATGAACAGAAATACCAATCCTCATATAAAAAGTATATATTTATTCAAAATTAATGTGTAATCATTTCATATTTTGCATTGCAGTGCTGAAATATAGCTATTTTGGTTTAAGTGCTTTTAGCTCTTAATGGAAAAACATGTCAACTAAGGTAATGTTTGCTTCTTATTCTGAACAGCATATACTGTGTAAACAGTGAAAAACACTGTCACCCTGGCAACAAGTAATTCATCTACATACATAGTAGGAAATAACTGCTGATGAAGTCTTTGAGATGTGGGAAAAAATTACTCCACATGAAACGGCTACAGAGAAATCAATTTTTTATCAATATATTTATACTAAACTGTACTGAGTGGCTATGCCCAGGAAGGCTGCAGGGCTGGCATCAGGGGGCAGAGAACAGGGAGCAGAAAAAATTGGAAGAAACAATCTTGTCAACACAAATATAAGAGCAGCAGGGGACATGATGTTCCAGGTGCAAAAGCAAAGATCACCCAGCAGCCCAGGGAGGACCACATGCCAAAGCAGGTGCATATTTCCTGAAATAACTGCAGCCAGTGGAGGACCCACATAGGAGCAGTTTGTGAAGGACAGTATCCTACGGGAAGGATCCACACTGGGCAAGGAAACTGTGAGGAGAAAGGAGAGAGAAACTGATAAGGAATACACTGGTTTACATTGGAATGAACCTCAAAGACAGATGGTTGTTTGTTTTTCTTAATTGCACATCTGGTTAATTGGTCAGTAGAAGAAGTATGTGTGTATAACATACAACTGAAAAGCTATTAATCAACCAACATGACATGCTTTCATCTTCAATCACAAAAAGCTACCTGTTACTTAATTGCTAACTGTAACCTTAATTGTTGACAATTACAACAAATGCAGCTGAAGTTTCAATTTAACATGGCAAAGAATGAAGAATGGCAGCATATAATCCATAATGTGTGTTAAAGAAAAAAAAACTTATTGTCTGGCAAAATATATCTAATCAAAGATATGAAGAAGAAGGGAGAGATAAATACATAAGGACAAGGGAAGGAAAAAGGAACTAAGATCACTGGCAATGCTAATGATAAAACGCTCAGTCTGCATCAGGGTAACAAACAAAATCAGTTCTCAAACTCCATCTCTCTCCCTCAGCAAAAGATAAAATAAATAAAACATTCAAAATAATTGTTAGATTTGCAAATAAATATGTAGATGTAGATGTTAAAACATATTAGAAATAAATTCATTATAAATTGCCTGTCACCTTGATAAAATCTGCCTAGGATTTCAGGGCTCCTGGTCACTTAAAGCTATTTTGCAACTCAGCTGGTTGCTTTTTCAGAGAAAATAATCACCTATGGGGAAAAATGGGATTATGCCTAAAACTTGAAATAAATTTTCATCTTCATGTGATGCAAGCAAAAATGTATCCATCTCTGACAAGTCCTGCACTGCTATAGTGCGGATACGGCCTGGGTTTCAGCCCATTTCATGAATGTTGTTCATTTCTATGCAAGATTTAGAGATATCAAGAGTAAAACATGATCTATGGGATTGTTTTCTTTCACTTTTAACTTCAGAGTTTAATTTTGTAACTTCAATGTAATTTCTATTTTACCATATTGCAACATTAATTATTTTATCTCAACAAAATCTTCATTTCTTTTACAGAGAAAATGCAGGTTTTTCCACTATGAGAGTGAAAGTGTTTCAGATTCAGTCATGAGCAATATGTTAATGATGTAGTACAGCGCACAGCGAAATAATGTCAACATTATCTGCAATCTGCACAGCAAAAAATGAAATGTCAGCCAATTCCACCAAATGGCAAATGATTTTACTGTTCAAGGAACTGATTTATAAATCTGTTAGTTCAGACAAGATGACATAAAATAGAAAAACAGAGACTTGGGAAGGGGAGCAAGAAAAGTAGTAGCTCTATTGATTTTTCTTTTAACACTTACTCTACAGTAAATTGTAAAATTTTGTAGGTGCTATTTTTTTCAGTAGTAAGCTTCATCAGCATAATGGGCAAAGGTGGAAGAATCAATATAGTTGAAATATTTAGAGAAACCTATTTTAAGAAAAAGTTACTTATTATTTCCATAAATACAACCTACTTATATACACAATAAACCCTGCAAGCTTTTTTAAGCTCATGAACTTTTACCATAAAATCCATCTTTTATATTTAATAGTAATAGGAAGTATGAGCTGAACAAGCCTGTGACTCATCCAGTCTAGTTAGTGTAGTAGTTGCATAGAATTTGCTTCCTATGGTAGAATAGTAAATATGACTGAGTTGTTTGGATAGCATTTACATACACAAGTGGATTCCCTATCTTTCTTTTTAACTAAAAAGTGAATAGATTTGCATCTGATATAGGGATTCTCACAATTTACTAAAGCATCAGTCACACTAGTCACAATGATTACTAGGAATTGTGAAAAATTTCCTTCAGAATCCCTAATGGTGTTCAAGTATGTCAAAGTCTTTCCAGCTAGGTTACTGAGCTGTTTTTGACAGTTTAGACAAGATGGCAGGAAGGGGCAATCATTAAACCAAACCAAATAGATGTCATTAAATAATTGTTATTGAAGTAATACACATTGTCTATCTAAGCTGGAAACAGCTCAGGCTATAAATGCCAATAACAACAGAACTGTTTTTCACTGAACTACATACATTCCTTGATACACCTCTGAAAATATCACACTAAAACTCCATAATTAAACAAAATTACTGGGTTTTTTTACAAGTTAGAGACATTCTATAGAACAGACAGATTTTCTGAAAACTTTCAATTGGATTTTTCTTATTCAGCTTTGACTCTTATTTAATGCAAAAAAAAAAAAAAACCCAGTTTGTAGTGCTGGAATTTGTGGACACTTTTATTTTAGTGTTGTTGAACACTGAGAGAAAGAATAAGCACAAAGTCTACATGTTTATGACCTTGCCAGTTTACCTCTTGGCAAAACTGAAGTGACTTTTCTCTGCAGCATTTTCACAGTGCTATTAGATGGCTCACACATTTTTCTAGCCTAACACACAAAAAGAGTCCCTATTCAGCAGTTGGAGTGAAGCCTCAGAAGAGTCTCTTCTTTACACTGCATTTATAAAAATGAGTGAAAGCTCACCATAAAATGCAATGGGAGAAAGAGGGGATAGGGGAAAAATTCTTGCGCTACTGCTTTTCTAGTACAGCTAAACCACTACCTTTCTTGACACATTTTCTGCCACTCAGTTGCTATACCAGCCATTACAGAAGATGCTGTGTGGATTAACTCGGGGCCATTCTCTTTTATACCAGCTAAGAAATTGACTCCACTTTCTCCAGTGAGAGGCTGTCCACCTTGCACCAGAAGACCAGAGCTCCTTCAGCTTGTCTTACACCTCTGGACTGCACAATGTCACAAAAAACATTACACGAAGGACACGAGCAGCAACTCTCAAATCCCTTAAACCTTTTGCCAAAGGAGGTGGATCAGTAATTGATTTTTCAACCTATGGTTTTCAGCTTATTAACTTATTGCTTAATACTATTAAGCTTTTTCTAAATACTGTGTGAGAGGTGTAGACCTCACTCCCTCTTCCTCCAATGCACACTGGAACACTGGAACTCCCATTCCCATTTCCCTAAAGGCAGCAGTATCTCTGTTACTGAGGGACAGGTTTCAGCAAAATGAAGTTGCTGGCATAGGTGCAGGAAATACTTTAAGGAATTTCACTACTGTTCCTCTGTCTATTTTTGTTCTATAAATACATATACTAGATGTCCTACACAAAATACTCGTTATAAAATTCTCCCTGGTATTGTAAGCCTATATACCTATTTCAGAACTTTGAATTCTTACCAGCAGGTGTCTGAAAATTAGGCACTATAATGTTCAGTACTGTGATGTTTCAACACTTTTAAACTTCAGTCCTTTTATAGTTCTGTTCCTGAATCCATTACTAGATACCACACAGAGTTCTGAATTCACAGGGTTAAAGTTTAGGAAAGAAAAAAAAAAGCCCAACCCAAATCCCCCATTTTCCAAAATACTCAGTGGGAAAGAAAACAGAGAAAGCAAAACAGCTGTGAAGAAACCAAGGTGCTGTTGAAAGTTAGAAGACAAGTACAGCACTCTGGCTATTTGGAAAGCAATGATTAATCATCTGTTTTAAATAAGCAGGGGATCTGCTTGATGCTAATGTATTTCCCAGGATCACCATCCAGACCTTCACAGTTATTGAGTAAATAGCAGCAGATGTTGAGCTGTAAGACCACATCATTCAGCTAAGATTAGATATTTAATAAAAATAGACATGCTTGACAGAATCATGTACTTAGTTTAATAAAGCTCTACTGAAAGGGTAGGAGGAACTGTTCCCAGAAACACACTGTACACTGTCTCTTCAAACCTAAAAAACTGTTCCCTTCTGTGACTGTCATTGCAACTATTGTATGTTGGATAGGCTCAACACCGCACCTCCAAGAAGAAACTTTGTCCAACAGCAGCTAAAAAACTTGCCAGGTAAATTCCTTGAGACACAGCTTCTGTCTGTATAGACATCATTTCAAAAGAAGAAAGTAAATATTTTTCCAGAGAAGTCAAAGTACATCTGCCTATAAATCAGTTGGCAATTACCCTACCTCATTCATTATTTCCTTGCATGTAGTAATTTAAACACACTGTGCACCCTTTCTCGGCTTTTTGGGAATTGTGAGTCTGCAGCCAAATGAAGTGAGGAATTTGAGGGACTTTTGGCTTCAACTGACATGTGAACATAGAGTAACCTGGAATGCATGTATCAGTCCAACTTGCAAAATCAAACAAACAAAAAAATCTGTTTCATTTCTCATCAGAAAAATATATTTATTCAGAGATTTTAGCGCAGAAGACCACTCAGATTGTAAAATTCTGAAGACTTTCAAAAAGGGGCTGCAAGCCCTCATTGCGTCAATACAGCTCAAAAGTGCAAATAAGGATGCCTAACAACATTGAAAAAATAATAAAATGAGGAAAACATAGAAATACACTTAGTCTGTCCTATCCTTGAGAAATTTAAGTTAGAGTTATAGAGCAATTCCTCTGGGATTTCAGTTTGAAGTGTTCCATATTCACCAGCCCTAGGAAAATACAAAACCAAAATCCAGTATCCTAATGTACCCTTTAATACAGGGGTACTGGTAAATGGGCAAAATGAAAGTGCTCAGCTGCCAAAATAACAAACATCATGAAATGGAGATAAACAAATGTTGTTGCCTTTTATATCTCCATTGTTATCTTTTATTGCTCCAACTAGAGAGAGGAACCAAGCAATTTTTCCTAATGCATAGAACCTTCCTAGAGAGAAAACAGCATACAGGGGGAATTCAAATAAAACATTTGTAAAAATCCTAAACACAAAAAAATAAATTCCACTGCACCTTTGAAAACCTATTTAGAATTTAAGCAATACCTAAACTACAGCAGACCAATCTTAGATAATAAATATTGACCTATGCATCACTTGAAGCCATCTAGAACTTTGTGTCTTTACCCCAAAACTAAGACATGAAAAAAGGAAAATTCAGTATATGAATAAGCTTATCCTCCAAGTTCAGATATTTATTCAAAATTTAAATTCATGCTAAATGAGTAGTCTAGATCATAGCTAGTCTATAATCAACTGCATACAGATTCATGTTCAAAAGGCAAAAAAATGTGCAAAGATCTCTTCCAGAAAGTTCCCACCTCCCACTCCAGGTTCTGTAGTCTATCCAAAAGCTGCTTAGTATTGATTATATAAACAGCCTTTAAAGAAAAGCTGGAATTCATATAAATCCTTTACCTAATGTAAAATATCTTATTTGTTTCAAATCATGGCATCTGAGAATAAAGCTATTTAAGAAAAGAAAATTAATTTAAACACTTCTCCCTGTGCATCCCCTTGAACAAATCAAATGTCTATTCTTTGGGCACTCTCCGGGATTTCTAAAAATTTGGGTCCTCAGAAAAAAGAATCTTAAACCTGAAGCCTATAGTTAAAGTAAATAAAATATTTAATATAAGCTATCAACTAGAAATGTCATTATGAAAAGAACTCTTTCCTCTTGTCAGTATGTTTGGTGTCATTACCACTCCTGTAATTTTCATGTTGTACTGGGAATAGAGATGCTTAACTCCCAACCAGATTTCAGCACTACAGTAAACTCATCTTGAGCTCTTGAGGCCATAGAGGATTTAGCTGTATTGCCCAAAAGAAGGTTACCTAATCTGCCCCATCATTTAGTAGCACTTAAAGAAAGCTCATAAATAACAGTAAAATAGATAATCTCTATAAGTGATTATAGATATAAGCTAATACTTATTCCAGCATTGCACACCACATACACAAATACTAGCTTGCATCAGGAACCAATACAGATTTTCAACAGAATGGTGCAGTTATACTAGTGTGTTGTTGTCATCTCATTTCAAAAGTCCCATACCTTCTCAGTGATTTCTCATGTGCAGCTCCTCACAGCACTGACTCCTTCTTCTTCACAGCACCACCAACAAACTCCAACTCTCTTCTCACCCAGCTCACCCACTCTTTTGTAGCACTCTCCTTATTGGACACAGCTGTGGCCTGTTAAGGGCAGCCCTGTTCCTAATCTTTGGTGATTAGTACAGCTGCAACTCCTCAGGTGTGAGACTACCTTCTGCACTATTCTCTTACATTCTATCCCTCCACAGTGTAGTTTTCACCCTCAAATAGCTCAAGCACCACAGTAAATCTCATCTGTATTGATTTACAATTAGCCAAATAAAAAATCTCTGTATGTAAAATTATTTTACATCCTATGTCAAGTTGAACCATCCTAAGGGCTTCCATTTTTGTCAATAAGGTTTCCTTGGAAAGTAAAAAGATCTGAAATATCAAGTATGAAATTTTTGATCTTATCCATATACATCAGAAAGTTCAAGCTCAATTCTAAGCTGTCCTAGAAGACAGAATCCCTAAACAATTAATCACTGGCTTCAAAGGATGTAAAATTAGATCACAGCCAAAGGAAAATCTAGCATGACATGGTTTGTATCCACAACCATCTGAGTTGTAATTGAGCATTAACTCCATTACATCTCCTCTGAATGTTTTTGTCACAGTGTAAAACTAGATAGAAGTTATTTAAAGGTGATTAAACAGTCACCACTTGCACTACTATTTGAACAGCATTTACTTTGCTAAATTATTATTATTTAGTGACTGTCAGATTTTTCTAACAATGAAAGATAAATCTATCAGCCAACAAATCCCCAGAATGCAATTAGAGAAGCAATTAATGAATATTAGATCATAGTGAACAAAACAATAGTCTTTGTGTTGTGTAAGAAATAAACTATTTTTAATAGCTCTGAAAGTTTCATCCAAAAACTAGACAAAATTGGTT
Organism: Calcarius lapponicus; assembly: GCA_039654755.1. NCBI lineage: Eukaryota > Metazoa > Chordata > Aves > Passeriformes > Fringillidae > Calcarius > Calcarius lapponicus. The sequence goes on along the minus strand of CM077465.1, from coordinate 49,208,279 downwards.
TTTGTAACTACCTCATCCATCAGGTATGTCTAGGACCTTTGAAGCCTTATATTCATTGAATGAAATTACTGTGTTATCATCAAATAATTCAACTTTTTAATCACATATAAAATGTAGAGCCAAAAGATTTTGATATAGCAAACACCAGCAAATCTCAATAAAAATTTTCATTTAAAAGAGAGCCCACATATTTGATCCTTTCAAAGACTGTGGGTCAGATATTTTCCCCTGTTTTCCATAAAGTATAGCATTTTTTGTCAAAGAAGACTCAAACTATTTGTACAATAGTAACAACACCTTCTAAAAGAACTGTGGACACCACTTGACTTTGTCTTTTTATGACACTGCTTTCAAAATGTTTGGCACCTCCATTCTGGAACCTATAGTTATAAAGTAGTATAGTTAACTGTTATAAAGCTTTAGTCTGAAAATTATAAACACATTGAACAGCCAGATGCAAAAAGGTCACAAATTAATTTTTCCATGGCTCTGTATGATTTGCTATGGAAATACACATAGTGTGGACACATAGGGGTTTTTTCCCTACTTTAAGAGCACTCTGTGGCACTTTTGCCAATTTTGTGTATGGAAAACAAATCCCAAAGTGGCAACTAAAAGCATCAGGGAAGTACTTTCATTTCTAGACCAAATTTTTGTCACTTGTGGGATCTATGTCATGGGATTTTCACTTATTTTGGTTAGAAAGTGATTTTCAGTCAAGAGTCATGTAATTTCTATTTTATTTGAACTCTAGTGAGATACCTACACATAATTTATATTTTATTTGGACTCTAGTGAGATACCTCCACATATGTAAGATATTGCTCAAAAAGGACAATTTCACTTAGACTATTGCATACAAAATAAGATTACATTATAAAGAAATTCTCTAACAGCCATTATATATTTGAGTAGTTACTATGTGTAAAAGTGTTCAAACAATATGGTACAAGGCTGTTCAAATCCAAGAAGAGAACATATCAGTAATCGTTTTATTTTGTGCAACAATTGTTTGCTTGGGAACAATGTTTTCGTTGTTGTTATGAGAGAGCATTAATAGAATGAAACCTAGCCATGAGGAAAGCCTTAAAAGAATTATAATTTGTAATTATAACTTAACAATAATAATTATAATTTATAATTATGATTTAACAAATTATAAACAAATAGAATTTATACCCCACAAGTACATACCACATTCTATCTTGATACAGTAAGTTTTTGTTAAAAACACTCTAGATGACTGAAATAAGATTTAGAATTATATTTCACAATGTACATATATCAGATGCAAGTTTAAAAAGCTCTCAGATGCTAATTTTGTGCCCTTATTACCTATAATCACTTCAAAACTGTTATGTTTTATTTAACAAATGGCCTGATAGAATTTAGTGGTCTTGGGGTCATTGTCACAACCCCAATCTAAATGTCAGCTCTGTCTTTTACTTTATGGTTTATCATACTAAAAATAAGGCACAGATTTGCATGAACTCAGTGCTAGTTTTACTTGCCCCACTAAAATGAAATGGTATGACAAGAGGTAAATCTTATTTTATTTCTGTCATCCTGGAAGAGACTTATTGTGTCCCTGAGGAGAACATACCATACAATCTGAAAAAAATTTTGACCAATGTTTCTAATAAAATTGATACATTTTACTATCTACTACATTTTACTATTTACTACTCATTACATCTTGGTGATGAAGAATTTCCTAAACTTTTGTCCTACTTTGGCTTGCAGTTAGGCTTCAAGACACCCAATAAGTAAGATTTAAATATGAAATTTATATTGAACAATATGTTTCAAAGTTTACCAATGTGGGGTTTTTTTTTATATATTTCAAGGAGAAGTAGATCACTCTTATATTAGCATTTCTACTCTCCAGAGCAAATCTGCTTTCTGGAATAATTTTGTGAGGTACATAAATTGCACATCATTGCTGCTAGGTGTAGGTACAAAAGGAATGCACAAGAGATGTTAGTGCTTTTAGTAGGCACAGAGGAGATGATATTAGGTAAATTTTGTGTTCGAACAAAGTAGGTTGGCTTAAAATTAACAGGCATGGGGGGTAGAGGGCACACAGCAATAGTTTTGGGTAGCAGATTTTATTGTTTTGCTGCTGTTTAAGAGATACAAGCCATAACATATTACAATAAATATATTCAGTCATGTTCAAGAAAAAGGTAAAGAGTGATGCATGTAAGAATGAGTTCAACAGACCAAAGGAGAAAAGTCTGCAGAGAAGTAGGCATTACAGCTGCCTCCAAAAAGGCAAAGAACAAAGCTACGCTTGTAAAGTTTCAGTGTAAACTGTGATTTGTTAGCGATGATAATTTGGATTCAAATAGTAACAAATGCTGTGTCATAAATTACTACAAACTAAGAATTAGGATGCACAGCTACAAGAAAATGCTTAGAAATCACCCATAGTGTTAATGGATTAAAGATGTTTCTAGCAGTCATACCAAGAAGCCAAAACAATAGCAACTTTCAAAAAATATGCATATCCACCATAGATATAATGAAAATATTGCTATTAACCAAAAAAAACAATTGTTTTAATAAAAATGTCAATTCAGAACAATTTTCTCATATATGCAAATTAAATTTTGAGTGTGACTTTAAAATTGTACATACAGAAATTCTGTTTGAATGAAACAAGTAACACTATTTCAAACAGAAGACTGAAATAAACATTCAAGTAAATGAAACGATCAAAAAATTTTAAAATAATGCATAATAGTTTGAAAACCTCTTTTTTAAAACATTACTTTAAAAGCAATTTGAAAATATGAGGTCTTTGTGAACTTAGCCATAAAACAGTTCAATTATGAACTGCAAGCTTATCAGTTGTTACATTCATATCCATGCTACCACTTGAAAATCTCTAAATGCAAAGCCTCAAAGCCAAAACCAGTCCTCAGTACAGTATATGGGTATTTCCTGTCTTGATTTCATAAAAAGAGAGAAAGAGTGCCAAAACCTTTATTTACTAACCCAGAATTATTGTTCAGCACTACTCTGTTCAAATCATGCACAGTCTCTTTTGGATATTCATCCAAATGTTGAAGCTGATCCTGCCAAGATTTTAGCTTCATTGCAAAAATTCTCTGTTACCTATTTAGGACCCAAAATCATGGCATTCATGTACAATCTAGATCTGCAACAGCCAAAGATCTCATCAACAATTGTAGTTTTCTTACCTTCCCTACATACCACCATGCAGTTGCTAAAGACATCTGTGCATCTTTTGCTACATCTGTGTAGAACCAAGTGTTTCTTGGGCTCTATAACCAAAAGCATTCCCAGAGGAACAATATCAAGCAGCAGTTGACCCCACCAGCATGGCACTTAGTTAATACACTAAGAGCCACAGACAGCAATCAATGAAGGCTTCAAAACTGCCCTTTGCAACAATCCCACGTGGAACAAAGGTGAATTTTACTGCCGTGGCTAGGATTTTGACCTAGATCTGTCACAGATAACATTTTGCAGTCATATAGCATCTGCCAACTTTCATCCCTAAGGATTTCAAGCACCTTTCAATATGGCAGTGCTGCCAGAATAAGTAATCGGGAAGACATTTTAAGAAGTATTCCTAACCTTTGACACTAAACAGACTAATTTTATTTTCAAAACTGGGTAAGAGGTTTGGGTTTGTGGGTTGTTTTTTGGGGTTTTTTTGAATAGCCCTCTAAGGAAAATTCTAAAGATAAAAGCTAAGAAGTTTAACAAATCAATAATGACTCTCCTTTGAATAGTTAGCCCTAAAAGTATTGCAATAAGACCTGTATTTAAGAAGAATATATTTACTTTCAAGGGCTAATATTTTGAAATCAAATACTATTTCTAACAAAAACTATAAAAACAATGTTCTGAAGTACTCATCATTCACTTCCAAGGAAAAACTATGTTTATTCATGGTTAGAATAAAAGGGGTCTTATTTGATAAACCAGTTTTGAATTCTGAAGGTTAGGTCACAATTACGCCACCCACATGACAGTACATGAATGTATGCCATGCCTGTGGATGCTGGCAAGCTGTGCATTCTAGCTGTGGCAGGTTTAGTTCTTCCAAGATAAAGGACATAACAGACCTTGCAGTCACTTGGAAGATAAAGTCCACAGGAACCCAAAATAGAGGCTGAAAATTATCCCTTGTCCTTCCATACCATCAAAGACATGCATCCACAATTTTCAACAGACAAGGCATCTTTCAATGTTTCTTATACCACAGGAACTTGCAGAATTCACACCATAACTTTCCTGGCATTTGCTGTTGTTCTGTTAGAGATACACAGAAGTAGCTAGAAGTTATTTCCCTTTACAACAATGCCTTCCTTATGAGAGGCAAATTGTGGTAAAGTAGTGTAAGGAAGCCTATTATCTGGGCTAGTTACCTTCCATCATATTCTTCAGGGGTCAGCCTCTGCTGTTTGGCCCTCTAAATGTCTTCATGGAGCCAGATACCCCTGTGTTTAGCTTAGAGCCTAGAACTCCTAGCAGCACGTGCACAATGCATTTAAAACATGACCATGCCAAGGGTTATTTTGCTCCTTGGAGACAGACGTGAGGGAACACTTCACATCAGCCGCGCTCACCAACGTGCAAGGAGAGGGCAGGAATCAAACAGAAGTGCAAGGGAGAACCTCTTGCATGGTATGTAGCAAGGATATATTTTGTCTTTCAAAAGTGAGTAAAAATTTGTATTAAAATGCTCTGAAGTCAGGCACAGATCAGAAAATAACATGAGCACCAGGGGTACATGTACTTTCCCTTTAGTGTTAACAATAACCATGTGGACTTCAGCCTTGCAAAAAGATTAGAATTAACTTTGTCCCTGTGATAGCAGCTACATCAATATCCAGTCCCTTCAGCTTGACCTCTAAAGACAAACCTAAGGCTGCCTGTGATTCAGGCAGCTTATTTGTGCCAAGCAACAAAAAAAGCTCCTTGATAAAATAACCAATTCTCAAAACACAACTCACCCAAAAGAGTTTCTTGCTAACACCTCAGCTCTAGAAACCCAAAGGCTGGGCTTCTTCTGGGGTTGCTTTCAGAAAGGTTATTTCTGTCACAAAAATGAAGAGTACAATGGCGAAATTCCCTAGACTTATTAATAAGTACATTTTTAAAATATAGTTGATCCTATAGATCCAATAATTACATCCAGAGCAACCTATTCTTAGGTTCAAAGCACCTGCCTCCATACAGCATGAGAACTATTGTGACTGTTCCTCTTACATTTCTGTTTGTAGGCTTGCCCTCCTTCTGCAGTGGAGACAGGCAAGAAGACTAGAGATGCTCAAAAACTTCCTATGATAGAGTCTTACATAAATTTTTTGTAGGGCAATGGGTATGTTTTACTAGCTCAGCAGTGAATTCAGTCCAGGAAAAGCACGGCAGGCTTTATAGCCAGTGACATTTACCATATTTGGAAAATGTTTAGAAAACTCTTTCAATGTGCTCTTTCTTTCACTGTCCTGAAACAAGCAATTAAAACTGATCACAAATATGAGACACTCAGGCAACTATTTCCACTCCTGCAATGCTATTGTTAATTTTGGATAGACAGCATTCAGCAGCTTCACATAATCATGCTTTACTTTAGATTATCATCAATGGGTTTCTTTTTCCTCCTAAGTGTTTAGCTTCTAAACTTCTGAACCAGTGAAGTTCATTTGAGTTTACATAGCTACAACTAAGGGACAGTTGTGGCCTCTAGTTATTTCTTCCACTTAGAGATATTTAAATCAGACCTTTTGATCTGAAAAGGGTCAATAAACATGACAAATCCTGAGAAGTGCCTTCCATAAAAATAAGTAGTACTCGCAGGTGTCTATCAGCTGTCAGGAACTGACATTGCCTGCAGAAAAAAAGATGTTCAATAGAAAAACAGTCTTTGAAATGGAATTAAAGTCCACAAGGAACTCTGCTATATACTTTGAAAATCATCAGTTGTACTGAAATTCACTTGCAACCAGAACCATAGCTTAAATCTCTCACAATATTCTTGGACCTTACTGAATCAAAACTGATAAGATATACCCAAGATGAGGAGAGGAGAGTAAATGTGGTTTAGGGGTTTGGGGTTTTTTGTTGGTGGTTTCTTTTTAATGACTTGGTTTAAGTAATTGGATCCTGTAGTAACCTGGCACCTTCTCTATCCAGGGAGCAAGAAGTGGTACAGCTTAAGCAAAAAATATCCTCTGAGTTTAGATTTAATGAAATATTTTAGAGACAATTTTTCTAAATTAATCTCTCACATGATGACATTGACTAGATATCCCGCTGAACAGACAAAACCTAAAACAGGAATCAGTATCAAGTAGTTTATCCTTGATAGGTCTGGCATGCCATTCTATAGAAAGATACCATTAGTGTCTGCTGGCATTGATTTAATTAATTACTAATCAGAAGCCATGCCAACTACTTGACACAAGTTAGGGTCAGAGCCAATTTTTTATAGGCACATGCTCAGTAAACTGCACGTCAACATTTTCTTTTACCCTCAGGTAGGTGAGCAGAATATCTATAAGTTTATGAATTAAAAGATAGATGGGTGGACAAAATAGGAAAGAATTTATTTCACTGACAAATTATTTTTCAATATTTGAAAATATGACTACTAGAGTAACCTCTCAAAATTTAATCAAATTGACAATTTCTCTGGTTGAATGATGCACAAATATATTTTCTTTCCATTTTGGACAGGGCACCATTTGTAAGAAGAATGCAACAGTCAAAAATTTCTGCAGAGCTGCTTTGTTTCTCCCACTTATGTTACAAAGAGATTGTTAAAAACAAGTTTCTTTTATTTTTAAGTCAGTTATAATTGTCAATTTCTGCTATTTTCCTCTCCTACAGTACCAGAACTTTGGCTTCCTTGTCTTTATTCCTCTTTCTTCTCTACCCAACCAAAAAATAGAAGGACAAATTTTATCATTTCTTCTTCATTTTCACCGTAGTGGTCAAGTTAATCAAGTGTGTGGGCTGGTGGGTCTTTTCCCCAGTTTATCCATATTGATTTGTTTTGCCATGTTTTCAAACAGGAGGGTGAAGGTGTCAAATTACATTTAACAAAAACTTCAAACAATATAGAGGCTGAGAAATAAAGCAAGCACAAAAGCAAAAGATCCAAGGAAATTTCTATCTCCAAAGAAGGGACTGCCTGCCTCTATAATACACAAAAGTGTTATTAAATGTCACAGTACATTAACAGTGACTGTTTTCTCACCAAATACAGTTAAACAAGCACTTGCTGTAGCATTTTGAAACTCAACATGACTGACTTAAGAAGGAGGCACACTTTGATCTACAGTACCATTCAATATTAAGGCTGCAGGTTAGTATTCCTGAACTGTTATATAATACTAGAATTTTCCTTTCAATATGTTTGTCAATAAAAGTTGACTTAAAATCAGAATAAGGTAGCTGAACCATTAGTGCCAATACTTAAACCAGGAATGACATATGCCATGGGGACCATAGTTTACTGCAGAATAAAATTACTAAATACTTAGATCTTTACAGACTAGGAGAAATAAGGCATTTATGCTATACCCACAGTAGCTGGACACCCAGACCTGACATTTTTCTTAAGAAGTGCATGAAAATATTCAATAGTTCATGTGCCTCAAAAAAATCCAACTTGTAATTCAAATCTGTAACCAGTTTAATTAAAAATTCTCAGACTCCTATTAAAATATACATATTTCTAGTCAAGTGACCAGAAAATAGCACATTCAGATTTAGCATGTGCTTGAGATTTAAGTCTGTGATCAATTGTGTGGGTTTGGGTGGTGATTAGCAAGAAATCAGACCTCATAGTACAGAGTGCAAATAGAGCAACAAATTTCTTAACACATAATATAAGGAAAAAGATCTTTGGAGATGACATATTTAATTCAGGCCAAACCCAAACACCTTTAATGTACTTCATTTCAGCACAGCTGTTTTGAATACTTACTCTAAACTCTGTTAAAGTTTTAACCAGGGTGCAGGGGCTTCCTGAGTGGGTGTGTATAACAAGAATTAACATCTGCTATGCTTGTAACATATGATCTTTATGGTACCTTATGTTAGGGCAGCATCCAAGGCTGTTTTTATGGAAACTGAAATCAGCTTCCTATTTTTAGTGAAAAACCATATAACTACCTTTTTTGCATTATATTTGATAGAGAAAAAAATGTTTAATATTAACTAATACTTCTTGTCTGACTAATTAAATACTTTCCAAATATGACCCTATGCATATAAGCTGAAAATGCAAATGTACACACATTGAGAAGAAGGACAGTTTGCTTAGAAAATAAACAGAATATTGTAAGCAATTTTTGAATTTGCAAAAAAAGGAAAAGAAACAACAACAAAAAAAAACATTAGAAAAGTCTATGTTTGTTTCTATATAACTGAAGTTTAAAGTACAAAGCAAATTAAATTTTTATCACAAAACACATACCAGTAGTACTGTGGTTTCTGGTCAGCTTTAATTTCTGCCTTGTGAACTGACTGTATAATTTAAGTTCAGGAGCTCATGATTTCTTTCTAAATCAATACAGGAATTAAACTAAAATTTGATTGATTTCTTCTTTAAAATTCTTTGTAAAAGTTATTCTTTTACATTTAATGTAATCCTGAATAGATTCACGGCTATGGAGAGTAGTAGAGAGCAACATTTATGATGTTTTGTAACAAAGATTGGATGTAAGTAGAACTATTATTTTTTCAGTTCAATACTCTGAAGTATCTTCCAAACTAGTTTTCTATTTGGAACAGTTTTTATGAGAATAGTATTCATAAGACTATAATATGTACGGAAATAGTTTGCACTAAGGTAACGATCTGCAACTAGAGCCCTGACAAAACAAAATGTTGGTTTTAAATCAATGCTGCTTGTAAGATGAACCTGCCATTTAACAACTCACTTACCTGTTTTCTTCTTCTTCAGCTTTGAATTTACAAGTTTACTAGCTCTTTTCTATTTTAGTGTTTTCCTGACATGTGACCTTGTCAAATTTTTTCTTGTATGGTTGTTGATATGGTAAGAAAATGAACATATTCATTATTCTAAGTTCTATATTTATTCTGCTATACCTGAAATTACTTAACTTGTCATATGATATACTAGACTTGGAGGAAAAAGTCTGACCTGAAGAACAGTCAAGGGTAAATAAACATGGGATTCTGAGCAAAGAGGAGGTATTCAATTAAAGACAGTTTTAAGACCCTGCTATTTCTTTTTGACATATTACAGATCCAGATGTAAAACTTTCATATCAACTTTTATTTGTTAGTATTGCAGAGACTACTAAAACCTGAAATCAAGAATACCTTTTAGTTCTTGTAGTAAAATAACTCTTTTCAACAGGAAATCAAAATTTATAACACAAGTATAACCAGACATATGATTGCAAAACCTACTGCTACAGCCCAGGAATATGATTTTTAATAGCAGGTAAAAGCATTGGGCATACATCAGCCACTAGTGGGTATAGCTTCCTGCAAGTAAGTGTCAGGTTAAATAGCTTTGTTCTGAAATAAGTGGTGAGTGAAATGCTTATAATTCTTTCACTGACAGAGCTAGAAATAGGGTTGCCATTTTTTTCTTGAATGCTTGAATGAGCACTGAGTGGTATCAGATAACTTTTCTTACATACTTATGTACAGCAGTGACATACAGTGAGCAGGGAATTCCAACAAGGCAGTTTTGTACTGATGGGTTTCCATAAAAAAAAAGGAAAAAAACTACACGCAAAAACAAAGCAAAAAAGGACCCAAACAAAGAACCAACCAGATTTTGTTAACTTACAGACTTTGCAATGAAGTAAATATGGAATTATTTGTCTCAGAAGAGCATCTCACTAATGCACTACTTAGATTTCATGCTTAGTTAACATGCTAAATATTTGGCTTCTGGCTAACCTTGTGAAAGGCAACCATTAGCTTATTTCATAAATATTTCATAATATTTAACATTCTTTTATTTTGTGTTATGTTTCTAAATAATCACAGAGCTTATCCTAGCTTACTGGCAAGTTGTAAGAGCTAACAAGTAGACATCTTGAGTCCACTAGGTCATGAGATATTCAGAATATCTTGAACTCATCAGTCAATCAGTAAGGAAAAATCTGCCATTGTTGAGTCTCCCAACCAGCATTTTCTGGCTGCTGAATGGGACAAGACCAGCTAGATTGCATATTGCCCCATCTGTCAAAAGATCTGATTGATATTTGGAACTCACAAGAGAGGACTATTCAGTGCTCCATTTAGGAAGTGAGAAACTTTGCAGCAAACAAATTAGGTTATTTAATGAAGTAAATACACATTTGTGCTCCAGCTACACTACTGCTAATTTGAGGAGAGACTTCAAGCATGGTTTTGCAAGCCACTATTTACAAAATAGTTTTCATTTTTGAGGGCAGCTAGACTGAAGCCAAGGAAGACTCCAGCTAATGTGAACTTTAAAAAACAGATGGAAAATATTATGATATAGAAAGAACATACAAAAAACTCCTCACATTTTACATAGATATGCATTTAGCCCAGCAATGGGGTTTTTTGAGCCCCAAGTACAAAAATATAACAGCTGACACATTCTCCACTGCAAACTACCAAAAATTGTTACATTTTCTACAGAAAAGTGCTAGACATGAACGTCTAATGTGCCTGCCCTAAAAAGTTATAAGAAAATTTGACTATAAGTGGATGATTTAACCCATTCACCAGTTATTTTGCTTTCTTCTGCCTGAAACTGCAGCACATTAGGAGACACATACTGACTGAAATTTACTCCTGCAGCTCCCAGAATAAAAAAAAAAAAAAAAAAACCAAACTTAGATGAGTATCTATAGAGAGCTGTCTACTTTCATATAGCTTCCATATTTTTTAGCTGAAACCCAAGTGCCATAACTCTAGCAGACAGCACACATGTATCAGTGTTAACAAAAATCTCAAAATTTACATAATACTGTGTTCATTTCCTTGATCTTATGTACTCTTATCTAATTCCTGTTTAATAAACACTAATAGATAGCTCCCTGTAAGTAAAAAGTTACTTTGTATATAGAAAGCCTTCTACAGCAATGAAAACAGTTTACATGAAATACTGTGATGTTTCAAACTCTTGCCAGCAGAATAAAAACCATCTTTCTGTTTCATTTAAGCTAAACCATATACCAAGGACCATGCCACTCTGAAATATTAAGAAAAAACCTTTTTTTCTCTCCCTCATCTTCTACATTTTAGTACATATCTCTTCAGTGGGTTCAGGTAACCATTCACAAAGAGTGGCAATATTAAAAGCAGGAAGGTAAAAAAAATCACAGTCTAGCCAACTGAAATGTATTTCTTTCTATGCCATTGAAATTCATTACTTACATCTAGCACAGACAGAAGTTCAAATGCTAAAACAAAAAAAAATTCTTGCTGCAGACTCATATAACTATCTTTTCTTACTCCCCATCTCAACTTTCTTGTTGCCTTTTTTCCCCCTAGCTACAGGATGTGTTCTGCTCTCTAGGTGATGTTCTGTCCTGTCCTTTGGGTTTCTTTTGTTTTTTCATAAGCAATAATGTTTAATTTGCAGTCTAAGCAGAAGACAATGAAATGTTGAATGGAATTCTGGACATCCTCATTTGCAGTTTAACCCATTGTCCAACAAATAGTTCAAAAATCTATAATTAACCATCTATTTTTGTTATCTTTGATTGTTGTCACTGTGTCATAGCATTCCGATGGATAAGACTCCATTTAGTAAAATGAGTTTCAGATCATAGAAAAAGGTGTGATCAATATTTGTAAAGGTTCTTTAAAAGTGCATATCTGTATCATATCAAAATTTTATGCATCTTTGTGATATCTACATGAAATTTGGTGATTAGCCTATTACCAGGATGGTACTGTAAGAAGTCAGTCCTTCACTCTTGACTTATTGCTGCTCAGCTTTTAGAATAAAGGAACAAAAGGAATACTCTGAATGTCATTTACAGATTTACTTCTACCTTATACTCTCACAAAAACTTTCTTGAAAATTATTCTTGAAGTGATGTGCCATGCAAAGTTAATGGCTGTAAAGAAAGTTAGTTGCCAGTGTATTGACCAGAAGTTTCTAAAATGTCAGCGTGATTTGTATTATGGATCACTATCTCATATCATGAGAGAGAAAGTACATTAGCAAAAATTTATGAATCCCAATGGTAAATTCTACTCTCTCACAATACTATAAAGCAGATTCAGTAATGGTGCCAAATTCCATATTAGGTGCAGATTCCAGATTAGGGTATCAAATAAACCTACAAGTTTTAAGAGGAATGTGAAAAGATACAAAAAAAATTGTTAAGATAGCAGAAAAAGCAGGAGGAGTAGTAATGATACTGGAGAATCACATTTGTAAAAAGAATGGCTAATTTACACATTACCTGTAGTACCTGAAAATTGCTTGCACAACCTCATATGAAAAAGGGTAGAGTTTAGGACAGATGGAAAACACAAAACCAGACTTCACACATTTTATGACATGTGCAGATAGAATAATTCTAACCTTGCAGGAAGCCAGACTGGATGACTGCCCTTCTCTCATGTTATCCAGGTCTATTCATGCCCATTAATTGAAATTTTCCCTGCATGGGGAGGCTTTGATTCAAAGCTGGCTCAGGTGTATAACAGCACACTCACTAAGTAAGGATTGCTAGAATTTCCTAGTTCAAACCTACTGTCAGTATCATAAAAAAAAAAAAAATCTGAACAAGGTTTCATTAAAATAGCTAATCATCATAGCCCAGCTTTTCCCCTAGTTTGCTATAGCAGTTTCTTGTCCAACTTATTTTAGCAACTTCTGCTACTACACACTAACAAAAACCAAACTTATTCAAAACCAAAATTCAGAATTCTATAATGAAGAATTCAGCTACAATCTTCAATGTACCTGGAAGGCATAATCCACCATAACAAAATATTAACGTTAACCGAGATTCCATAACCTAATGATGTCATCCTAAGTTACAAGAAATAATAATGGAATTTTGCTATTGTTTTCATGCATAAACTTGCATTTCAGTGGTAATATCATGCAGTTATAATATGAGTATATGCAAAATAAATTTTTTAGGATTTGGACACTTTTACCCTTTAGAAAATTCTTAACAATGTGATAATAACTTTTCAGATGAAAGAAACCCCTTTGTGGAAAAAATCAAATCATATTCAAGCCCATGTTTTACTGCTTTACCCTTTAAAGACAGGGCATACACATATATGTTATATTAGTCAAGCAAAGTTGCAATTTTCATATAGTCATAGCTCAGAAAATACAACCAATTGTTCCCTTCAATGCTTGTATTTTTTTTCTGACATTATATTATAAATTGTTCTACTGAAGTAAAACTCCAAAACCAATAATAATGAATTTTGTCCTCCTGAACAAAAAAAAAATCATAATTCAATATTCCACTTGATATATTTATAGGATATATTACACATTTAATATCTCTTTTAATTATTTCAATTTAAATCAATTTGAACCTAGTATTGTTTTTCAATTCTATGACTTCTTCCTCTTATTGGTGTGCCTGCAAAATCAACACTTGAACAAAATGCAGAGTATTTTGAAAGCTGACCTAAGATTTTCAAGAACACGATGCATCTCATTCAATGTTAGCCACCAGAAGTTTGATATCAAATCTTACTCAGACATTTACTTTATTTCTAAACGCCAGAAAACTACTTATTTCATCTCCTGTTTGAGAGATGAGTCTCAAGACAAGCATCTTTAATGTCTTCTGAGGAAGACTAGAAGTGTGCTTGAAATTAATGGCACATTTTATAATGGTGAGAGCTAAGCAAAGTAAATCTCATCCTGTGTTTCTGAATCTCTGATAAGTAGAAATTGGTCTCAGGAACACATTTATTTTACCTATCCATTCCTTGTATTCCTTTTAACACACACAGTTTGAATAAGCATAGGTCAGGCATGTCATAACCAACAACAATTAAAAATCAAGGTGAGTTCTACAATGGTCATTTTTGTCGTCCTCCTGTATAACCAATTTGGACAAGATTAGAAGGCAGAATATAAAAAGGCAAGATCACTGCCTCATTGTGGAAATTGTGCTGGAATTAATGGCCATTTTCTATCAAGAATTAAAGATCTAAAGACTGGAATGCTTTCATCTATAAAAACAATTAAAACAAAAAAGCCCAATCAGTGCTTGCTTCCTATTTAACACATAAATTGGAAATTAAGTTATTTTCATCTAGCAGGTAGAAAAAAGGGTGCAGAAAAGCTAGCCTTATCCCTAAAGTAAGGTCATCCACATTTCTGTGCTGTGGTTCCATGCTGCTGACCCACTGAATGGTTTTGATGCCTTCAAAGAACATTTAATGCAACTCCTTCAGCAAGAAGGAATAGGAAGTCAACAGGGAAGCCTTCTCTGAAAAGGAAAAGGATTTTTATAAAAGAACAAAGAAGGCAATTTGAAAGGAAACGTGATGCTACCAATTCAATAATGCATTGCATTGCTGAATTATGTACTGTGCTTAAAAATTAATAAAACAGAGCAAGTTTTACTTGCTTCCTGTAAGTAAATAGGTTATGCAGTTGTGTACATTTTGCGAGCTAAATGAAACCCATCTTAAATCATAACCTAGAGGACTAGCAAATGTCACTAAACTAACAGAGATAATCTTTAAGTGCAAGTCAAATGAAGGTTGTACTAAAAACTTTAAAGGTTCTTCAAAATAACCTTGTCAGTTTTAGTCACAGAAGTAGTCCTTAGTATCACCTTTCTCATGGTATTTGCATACTTTGAATTTAAGCAGCAACATGCTGATAATATGATGGTTGTTTCCAAACAGGACTCACAACATCTCACCCTTCTGTCTGCATCCTGTGATGATAAAAATCTCCTATGTATAAAAAGCCTCCCATTACTTTTTCTTTTACGACCATCTCAATATTTCAGTTTTGCACTGATTTTTTTATTAATAAAATGCCACTTAACCTTAAATAACTACGTAGACAAGTTTATCTGCTGAATTATTGATATAGTAATTGGCTAATTATCTCTCCTACACGTAATCTGAGGACGGCCTTAATATCCCAACCTTACAGAAGGGAGGAAGGTAACAAGGCAGGTGACTGACACAGCCAGGGTCATTGGAAACACTAAAAATTAGATGGCTTCTGTCCTGTGCTTTGACCATGCCACTCACTAATGCAATTCTGTCAAGAAAAAAAAAAAAATTTACATCCAGAGCATATGGTGCATCACAGCAACTGTCTGCAGCAGTTCCGGAAAGCTACTTGGGATAATAGTTGTTGCATGGGGTGGAACACATCAGATTTAATGACAGAGAATGAAAGCAACACATTTTGCTTAAAATGATTAGCATTATCATCTTTGGTTTAGTAAACATTTCTAGCATGAAGGAAGCTAGCATATTTTACAAACAAAAGGCTGGCATAAGGCAAGAAGCAATGAAGTAATGCTACAGGATTAGAGGGTTGTTGCAAATGACAAAATTGCTTCTAGTCAAAAAGTGTGTCAGGCCAAAACATACCCAAACATTTCAGCAGTTTGAATGGTTTTGGGAGATGTAGCTCCCTCAAATCCCTGCACTGAGGCAGGCATAAGTAAGATAGATGTGTTTTTCTTGTCTTAGTTATTGCATTTTGAACTAATGTGGACAGAGACATTTAATTTCTCCTCTTAGCATGGCTGCACTGGTAGGGTTGAAAAGTCCTCAGTGACCCAGGTGGTTCTGCTGCCTGCACAAAATTTTTCACCAGATCTGGCCAAGTTCCCTATAGGATCTTCCTAGAAACCTGGAGCAAAATGACAGTAGGTCAAAATGATTGAATACTGGTTCTAAATGTTACATCTGAAATCATAACCAGGTCCAACTAACTTCTTTTCTGATTATTTTAATATCTGATTTTTTTTTTTCAAATGAAGTCCTGGGATCACGTGACTTCACATGACATTTAAGAAAAATGTGGGTTTATCATTAAAAATTGCAAGCTCCCAATTCTCTTGATGGCAAAGAAAAACTTGCAGATGTGTCCACAGTGCACTCTCCTAATAAATACCAGCAGGCAGTAATGTACACTCAGACCCATTTCTCCCTTTTTGGGGCTGTTGAAACCATCTGCTTGACCAGAGATACCAGATTCATTTCAGATATGAACTGTCTGTGCATCTTTTTCTTCATTCATACTAGTTGTTTGCAATTAGTTGAGTGGTAAATCAAAAGTTACAAACAGAAATGAGATCAGCAGTGCCTGGAGGAAGACAGGCAAGGTCAAGCCAAGTCTGCAAAGCCCACACTGTATGATTCCACAGATCCACAGTAGTGGGTCTCACCCAGCCCTTAGGGATTCCTATCCTAAGCTTCCTTTTTCAGTATGTTATAGACAGACATAATTTCTAATTGCCTCACTGTCTAGACCAATTCTGCAAAGGTCTTGGCTGGATTTGTAGATCTAATTGCATTAAATAAAAAATTTTTAAAAGTACTGTCTTGTCCAATGTACCAGATTTTAATATGAGAATCTTGATGTAATTCATATAGTTATTTCATTATTTATGCTATGAGTTTTAGGCTTAAGTGGAGTTACCACATTCTCCTGAATTATTAGGTCACAGATATATACAGAAAAATGTTTTTCCCTCTTTGTATAGGCAAAATGTTGGGATGTTTCCTCATTACAGACTACAAATAATTTTAGTAGTCAGTTGGCCATCATACACTAACTATAGAACTACATTTTCTGAAATTTTTTCTTTGCAAAAAATTTTGCTGTGTTCAGCAGAATAAATTAGAAGCTATTTCTCCAAGTATCACTTAATTTGGATTTTATTAGGCAACTCTGCAAAGCTTTGAATTGAATAGTAAACACGTATGTGTTTCTCAAATTTAGCATAGAAACAATTACAGTATTTGAAGATGAGGTATAAGGTAAGAAGAATAAAACAGTAAAAAAGTATATACATTGAAGAGTCAAGGACTGTGAACTCACTGAGATCACTCTACAAAAGAAACAAGAATAAGAAATATATTTCTCACCTAAGTTAGTCAACATAGTCCCATGAAAAAGTTCATACACATTGTACAATCCTTTACTTATGTGAGTGCAATTTAAACTACTCCCCTCTTAACACTGGTAAAATAATCCAGACTATAATCTAAATTATATTATAGAGTGCCAAATATTATGTATGGTGAGAGAATAATACATTAAACTGCATCTCTTAGTGACAGAAGCACACAAAAAACATATGTCAGGGAAAAAAAAAAAAACAGAAAAATACATAAAATTTTAAAGTCATAACCTCTCATGGGTGGATCTTATTTAGGTAATGTAGTTACTTATCCACTGGACTGAAATCTGACCACAGTATGCTCTAGATTGTTTGGGAGATGGAGGACATAAATGCATAAAGTGAGCTAAGAGTTAATAATTGGCTGCTGCCAAAGGCAGTTGGAGTCCTCCTCCTCCCTATGTGTCTTACCTGGCCTTTTTATCCAGACTTCCAAAGTCTTGTTTCTGGCACTTGTTTGATTCTTCGGTGAGCTCATTTAATTCATTCATTAGCAGAAAACCAACCACAGAAAAAAACCCTAAAACTGCTGGTTTGGCAAGTTGCATTGACTCACTGGAAGCAGGGACAGACAATGGCCAGGCGAGGAAAAAGGGGAAAGGATAGGTTCGTAATGAACCTTGGAAACAGGAGGCAGAAGTCAGCCACAAGCATCAGGCTACTAAGCCACCATAAAGGATAATCACACATGACCTAGACATAGCAAGTAAATACTAAGTGATTGCCTTCTCTTAAGATACAGAACACCAGCTGGCCACCGTGCCAAACTCTTCCTACTTCAAAAGCATGCTACAAAGCAGCCGCAGCACTGAGCAATTTCTTTGTATTTATATTGTTGTCTGTCGTAGTGGAAAAACATTTCTTCATTACTAGCTATGAAATGAAGTCCTGTATTGCAGGTAACTGTGTGGCTGTAGAAAATAAGCACTGTCTGACTAATCTAGCGGCATGTTACAATGGAATAACCACATGAATGGACACAAGAACTACACGTCATCTAGATAGACTTCTGTAAGATCTTTAACACAGTCCCTTTACAATATTCTTGCTGAAGCCTACCTCAGTACTGTATATTACACTCACAGAATATTCTGAGTTAGAAAGGACCCACGAGGATCATCTGGCCCACACAAGGATCAAGCCCACACCCCAGGCATTACTTGCACCTATCAACTGACCTAACCTTAGGCTTAAGTTCTAATACCTGGAGAGTATCTACTACAAGCTCCTTTTCTTAACTAGACTGAAGGCATATACTCTGTATGCCTCACTTAAAACAACACTAATGTTTTAAAGATAATTTTGCTTCAAAATCAGAAAACATAGTCTGCTGATTAATTTACCACTCAAACAGTCCATTTTACTCTAATTTGAGAGACAACTAGATTTATAACATTTCCTGTTTCTTATTTAAACAACCATTCAGTTTCCCATTCATCAAATTGCTTTATACCAATTATCACAGACTCATGCTTTCATCCAAAGGTTCCAATTTTACACTTTAGCAAAACCTATCTGATTTCCAGAAAAAGCTTCTCACCTTTTATTCTTGAAAAATCTTTGTTGAGTTCCAATGAGAGATGGAGCTGTGCTGTTAAAAAAATTACAAAAGGAAGAAATTGACAAAGCAACAGAAAAGGAAAATCCCTCTGTCTTAGTCAAGAAAAGAAAGAGGTTTACAGGCTAGGTTATAGGAACATGCATGATTTAAGTGTTAGCAGATAGCATACTATCTGTAATTCTGGAAATCCAGTGAAAATCCAGTGAAATCCAGTGTGAGTTGGAAGGGACCATCAGGATTATTGAGTCCAACTCTTGGCCTTGTGCAGGACACCTCAAGAATTCTACCATGTGCCTGTTAGCATTGTCCAAATGTTTATTGAACTCTGTCAGGCTTGGTGCTGGGAACACTTCCCTGGGGAGTCTGTACCAGTACTCAACCACCCTCTGAGTGAAAATCCTTTTTGTGATATCCAAACTAACTCTCCCCTGACCCAGTTTTATGCCATGTTTTTGAGTTCTGTCACTGGTCATGAGAGTTAAGAGATCAGTATCTGCCCCTTTGCTTCCCCCCCATGTTGAAGACCACATTGAGGTCTGCCCTCACTCTCCTTTTCCCCAGGCTGAACAGAACAAGTGACTAAGTCACTCAGCTTCTTCCCCAGACCGTTAACCATCCTCATGACCCTCATTTAGACACTCTCTAATAGCTTAATGACTCTTTTATGTTGCAGTGATCAAAACTGTCCCCAACACTGGCTACCCCAGTGCAGAGCAGAGCAGGACAATCCCCTCCCTTGCCTGGCTGGCAATGCTGAGCCTGATGATGCACCCCAGGACACCACTCACCCTCCTGGCTGCCAGGGCACTGCTGGATCATGTTCCACTTGCCATTGACCAGGACTCCCCTGGCCCCTTCCCACAGCACAGCCCTCCAGCCTCTCATTCCCTGTCTGTACACAGAACCAGAGTTGCCCCATCCCAGGCGCAGAATCCTGCACTCAGCCTTGTAAAACTTTGTATTGTCAGTGACTGTCTATCTCTTTAGTTTGTTGAGGTCTCTACCCTCAAGGAGTCAACAGCTCTTCCCAACTTTGTCATCAGCAATCTTACTTAGTGTTCCCTTGAGTAGCTAATTACCTGCCACATGGACCTCATGTGAAGGTCATTAGGGTTATTAGCAATCAGAATAATATGAGAAATCAGAAAATATGAGAACGGTGAAGCCACTTTTAAATTTAAATTTGAGTTGGTTTACAGCTTTTGAAAGACTATAGTAAGGTATACTTTTCCTAATTAAGAAAAAGCTGTCACATTTACAGACTTTCTTAGATATAAACTATGTCCTAAAAGGAAGTGAAATTAAGTTGTTCATTCTGTAGATATGTGCATAACCTTTTTTACATTCCACAAAAAAATACTTCCACCATCAAACATTAATTAAAGAATGACTTAAATTCTGACATCAGTTTCTAGATTTATCCTAAAAAGGAATAACCTGAATCCATCTTTTATCCCTTGAGAATTAAAAGAGTTCTTTTCATTACCATTTTCCCCCCAAGGTTAAAAATTGTTTTAAAATTCAGAACAATCCTCATCCTGTTCCCACCAGAATTCTCATCCTTCTGCTCTAGTCAAGGCCCAGGAAAAACTGTTTTGGCACCTACAATTAACATCACAATTCCCCTGAATAACAAAACACTCAGTGCTTTTGCTCTTTTTCTGTTTGATCTGTCAGACTTCTATCTTAACATTGCCAAATCAGGTTCTTTCTTTCTGTATGAGCTAAAAAACCTAAAAAAATCCAAAAGGTTATTCAACATTTTGCAGACTATAATGAATATAAAGGCAAATTAATAAATTTCAGCATGGTGACTCCTCTGTGCAATGCAAAGATCAATAGGAAGGCATAGACAGGCACTTTGAAACAAATTCTCAAAAAATCCTCCTTAAAACTACCCCTGCAGACAGCTATTCTGAAATTAATTATCACATACTAGAGTAATGGAAACCCAGAATACCATCCTCAATTTTTAGGGACTGATTCTGAATTTAGGTTATGCTTAATTAAAATACAAACAATCTACAGACCTCTCACTATTAAATGGTGCACTGAATAATTCATCTTTCATGAACAGTGTGATATTTTGGAACTAAATGTATACTGCTAAAATGGAGATTGTGGGTGTTCCTCATTTCAATTGCTGCAGTAAATCTGAAAGAAATGAAGGAAAGATAGCAACAAGACAAAAAATTGTCCTACTAAAACAGAGTCTAAAAGCCAGCACTGGTGATATCATTGGTATGAAACTAACAAGGCAACAGTGATGCACCTCTACTGTATATCACAAAAAACTGAAGGTTACTCATTTTTAGATCAAAGAAGTATTTTTTTTGGTAGGAGAGGATGGAGACTCGTTTGATTTTTTGTGAAACAGAGCTGTGCTTGAGCTTCACTGGACACTGTCATATCCTTATCCTTTTAAGTCAACTTTTTTCACTTAAATGAAAGCCTTTGTTCAACTACTGTGGAAAAACAGAGGAAATATTAAAGTGGAGAAAAGTGCATTTGGTGTTTTAAGGTTCCTTTGCGGAGCAACAACAACACAAGAGAATTTCTTGTAAAAATCTTCACTTACCTGCAGGGGAAAAAAAAGGGGTATTAAGTATAGTCATATTCCATTTCTAAAGGAGAATGCCTTGACCTATCTGAAATTATGTTCCCTTTCAAGGAACAAGCTTCTTCAGTGTCTGATTATATGCTATGTTCTAAGTCTATGCTGAGTTCAATTCCTTGCAAATATATATCTGCTAAATTTCAGAAAATCATTTCACTTAACAGTGAAATATTTATTAATATTTATATATCTTTTTCTTTTAACTACTTTACATCAAGGTCAGAAATTGAGGTCAGAGAGAGGAAGGCCATACTTGAAGAAAAAAGGCATTCTTAACTTTCCATTTTAATTAGTTTCAGAAGAACTCTGTGCCTTTCTAAATCATAGATCACTTAATAAAAATACAGAAATTTTTTCATTGCAACATATTTATATTTATGAGTATTTTCTTTAACATAATCTCTTAAGCACCAAGTATGTAACCTAGACTCGATTTTTGACTTGTACTCTGCAAGTCTGAACTGTGTTTTACATCCTGGACTAGTGGTGTTGAAGAGCTGTTTTGCAGCTTAATTATACAGCTTAAAAATTCCCTCCAAGAGTTCATAATATTTCCTTAGAATATATTATTGAATTTGTACTAGCATTTTCAACTACGTTATTTCACACAAAGCTGCAGAGATAAAAATACTGTAATCACATATGTTCACATTTAAGTATCATACGATTCTGACAAGAAGAGGTAAATATGTGGATTTTAAAGGCAAACAGACAGTAGTATATCTTCCTGTCAAGTGGGAATTTTAAGAACTTCAAAGTTATAAGGAAGGAAAAAAATAGAGATAATTTCCATTTAAGTCTAGTGGCTATGAAAGCAGATCTCTGATAGTAAAAATATTGTTCAGAAGTGGCTCAGGGTTGATCCCTTTAAACTATTACTGCTTTTTGTCAGAAATTCATAAACATGGGTCATTTAGACATGTCTAAATGCCAGGTGCATAAATCAGTGTAATAACATGAAAGTAATAGATCATTGAATGTTTTCCCAACAAATAAAACCCTATAGTCATTTACCATGTATGTCATGGAAGACATACTCCCATTAAAAGAGGCAAAATATATTCCTTTGGTGTTTGCCTGAAGGATGCAGGTTTCTCAACTGATTCCAAGAGCTGAGAAGAAAGAAAGTAGCAGGACAAAGAACTCAAAGGACAGACATTTGTTTCAGGAAAGTCTCTTCACACTTTTAATTATTGTGAAATATAGACAGAAGGGCTTTTACCATGGAAAGAAATCATGCTTTAGGTAGCCTTTGGAAGGAAAAGCACTGTATAAGTGGTCAAAGTGGAGCTGTAACCAGAAATATGTTCAGTATGGCCACCATAGCTGCATATTCACAGTTAAATCTGTATGAGATCACTGTCCCTTTTTTGTCTCTTTTTCTTTATTGTATTCCTTTTAAGAAACTGAGAAATAGAGTTTTCTTTTTGGGGAGGGGGGGAGGTGAGGAAGGGAAGGGGTTATTGGAAAAGTTACGCTAATATTAACTCGTTATGCTAATTAGAGAACAATTACACTTTAAAAAAATTAATTGCATACATTGACGCTTTCTTATTTTCTAAATCAGTCCCTTTCATGGTTTCAGATATCTCTGCTCTTTTAACTGGAACAAACAAACAAACTTCTACTAGCCCCACACAGCCCTAAAAAGGATAAGATTTGAGATTACACTCAGCAGCTATACTCACATAAACATATTCCAGACAGTAAAGCTGTGTTACTGCAGACTGTGAGGACACAACTGAAATCTTAATTTGACATTCAAAATTTTTTTCACTTATGACAGCACAAGGGAAAAACACAGCTTCTCAGACCTTAAATTGGATGGGTAGGATTAGCAGTTAAAATATTTATTTATAAAATGAATATATTTGTTATAGAAGTGAAAGGCCCTAAATATAGAACTACACTGTTTTTAGAGCCTTTTTTTATAGCAAAAGCACAAGCAGTGCTGCACAAATGTTAATTCATCTTTTTTTAGGGTGAAGTTTTGCTCTAGTTTATTTCAGTTCATATGCATATAGGGTCAGGAAAGATGGGCTGAAAAGGGCTTACCCTTAATAGGTTTACCCATACTCCTTGTTGAAAAATACATTGTAGCTCCCACTTAAATGCACAACCAGGCAGCTGAAGCAAATCCATTATTTTCCTAAACAGAAGTTGGTTCAAGCCATAATTTTAATTATTTATTAATGAAAGAAGAAGTTGCTATTTTGAAATGTTGTTGAACTTGAACTAGAACTAAATTGGAATGACTTCAGCCCCAGCTGAACAAAATGAAACAATATACTACTTCATCTCCTAGCACATAACACTGTCATTCAGATATGGCTATGGCCACCCTTGGCACAGTTGGAAGAAATGTGAATAAGAGCAGAGACTAAATTGCATCTGCAGCCTGTTACTGGAATCACGCTGAACTGGGGAAGGATTTCATTGCATTGTAGGAGGTTGCTTTTGCTGCTCCTGTGAGCAGCAGGACTGTGCGTCCCCAGCCAGTGGTTGCTGCTGACTGCAGCACACACACAAGCCAGGTAGAAAGTTTGATTTACCATGCTTTCCTAGAGCAATGCTGGACTTCACTATTTGTCTGCTCTGCTGATAAATTATGCTGGACTGATGTCTGGACACCTGTAAAAGTGTAACCCCCATTAACTACTGCTGCTGCTGCTGCAGGAGACTGGCTTTTCTTCCATGGGTGACTGAAGTGTGATTCTAATAGCTTCCAAAGTGTCAGAAAATTATGTTAAGGAGAAATACAAAGAAATGTTAGCAATATAACTAGGTATATTAGTGTTAAATTAATATTTAATTGAAAAGTCCTCTAGGCTTGTTTTTTCACTATTTTCTACATTAACATGCCATAATATATTTGTTTTTATTTAGGTGTTGCTCATTAGGAAGTATTTTTCTGCGGTAGTTTTATATCTTTTCTTTTTCTGTCTTAAGACCAAGTGCCAGGAGTATCCCTATACCTGGCGTTTCTATTGACAGCACAGTTTATCTACATCTAATGGTGCTTCAGTCCACCCATACTGGTATGTACAAAGTATGAGATAGCTAAAAAGCCCATCTGTCTTTTTTTGCACACAACCTGTCACCAGGTACGCAACGTTGCCACCACAGCAGATTGTATTGTGCATGACTAATTTCAGACCCAGCCCAGGCACACACCAGGTAGTGCTTGCAGGGTCAGAGGTAAGGGAAGAATAGCATTCATCCATGCTCCTCTTTATTAATTAAATCTTGCCACAAATTTAAAACTACTCTCCTAAAAATGAAGAAAGCTTTAAAAAAATGAACACATGCTTTTCCCTTTATGATCTCTGATGGAATTTTCACTCACCATAAAATTGAAGGAGGAAGTGACCAAACTGAAAATAGAGCCTTAACATCTCTGAAAGCATATCAGAAAAAAAAAAAAAAAAAAGAACAAGGGAAAAAAAGTTACAGTATTGAGAAACAGTATGAATCAAGACCACAGCTGACAAAAGATTCTGTTTAGATAGTAACAGACAGACCACAAAGAGTGATGGCAGCATACTTGCTTGGAAACTGATCACAGTTATATATTTATTAATTTATTTTCACTTGTCAGAATTGATTTTAGAGCTGTAAAATATTTTAAATAATAGGTATAACAATAATTAGAAAAATGTAGCACCTAGAATTAAACCATGAGGTCATCTGGAATATTTTGCTGAACACAGTGCTGCAACAAATGAAGTTGGCTTTACAGCAGCTGTAATATCAGAGCCATCAATAAAGAAATTAGCTACTCACATTTGAGATAAAGGGCAACTTATGCTTAAAATCACCCAATCCAAAAACTGCTGTGAGAGCAAAGCAAACATCCAGCTCATAAACTTATCAGTATAATTTTTTGGAAATAGTTAGAGGTCAGCATTGAAATTCTGATTACAGCCAAAAACATCAGTGGCTGAGGGAAGCAATTTAAGAAGTGGTGTCAGTTCTCATTGACCAAATAGTAAATCATCCTTTATTTTGGAGCTGATGTTAGGATACATAATATGACTAAACACAAGTCTAAAATTCTGTAATAAGTGAGGTGGAAACAATCTGTCACAATTTTCTTCTGTCCACAACGTGTTTTTGTCACTATTAAATGTGACTTTCATCCCTTCTGCTGTCCTCAGGTCGCCAATCACCAGCCTGACTCTGTCCTCAGCTTGTACCTTTGTGAATTGCGTGCTTTGAGAAAGAAGAAAACAGTCAATGATTAGGAGATTTTCTATTTTTGATTTCTGGATTCTTTGATTTTCCCAAAATGAGAAGATAACTGTATGATTTTTTTTTAATCAATATACAGCAAATGATTACTAGCACTGGTGAATGAATATATTTATGTGGTATATCCAATTCAAACAACCTTATCACTACCAGACACTCTGTAAACTAAGGAGATTTAAAAAAATAGCCAAATGTAAATTTTGTTTTCCTGTTTGGAAAGACTACAAAACTCTGAATATAATTTTGAAAAGCGGATGTTTCCAAATTTAAGTAAGAGAGCTCTTCAACTCCTTAGACAGAGTTGCATATTTTAATCTCCTTTATTAGAGTATGAACACTCTGGTCATGAAAAGGCCATATTCAATCATTCATTCTATAGTCATTAATTATGTGTTTATTTAGCACATGCACTCTGAATAAATAAGTGTAAATAAGTTCTTTATAACTCATAGAAACTGTAGAGTTTTGTAACCTATTTTGGTAGAAAAATGTTATGATATATATAGATATTTTTCAATGTTCTATAATGAAAAGGTTTTTATAGAGACTATAAATTTGTAACAGACTTTTTTATCCAAATATTTCAGTGTATACTTATATAGATTAGATAGTCTAAAATAACTAAGAAAAATCAAAGCAGCTATGAATGCTGAATCACTGAACTTAGGTATGAAAATGCTCTATTGCCTTCATGCTTGGGGAAGGGTTTCCAAATGCCTGTTATGTATGGTCAGATATTCCCAAATGTGAACAGAGCTGAAAATAGGAAAGTGGTCTATGAAACACTCATAATACTATACGAGAAAAAATACACATCTACAAAACTGAAAATCTGATACCTTAACATTATCTTGTAATCTGATAGATGTCAGAATCAATTACCATTTTTCCCATTAAGTTCCTTCTGAGAGTGTCTAAAAATGAAAGACACTCTCTTTTTACTGCTGCTCATTTGAAATTGGCATTTTCATGTGGCAGATGGTGACCTTATCCTTGTGCTTTAGGAAAAATGATTTTTATTAAGCCTAAACAAGTGTGAACAGTGCTAATTTCCTGCAGCAGGCAGAATTTGAATGAGAGCATATAATGATTGGAAGAGTCCTGCCTCACCATATGGAAAAATGCACATTGTGCCAACACAGTAGATTACTAACAAGACAGTGCCTTACAAATAGATCCAACTTTCCATTTTATCAGTAGTCATGGAAAGCATATTTATTTTAAGATTTCTAGGAGCTGCTGAGGGTTGTTTGCAGCTAGTTCATACTCTGAAAGCTAAACACAGTGACATTGAAATGACTACATGAAACATAAATTGTAGTTAAAAACTATCAGATTAAGAGAACTTTTGGTACCTGTCAAGACAGACTCAATATCTCAATAAAGACTATATAAAAGTGCAGATGTTTTGAAAGTATATGTTTGATATCTGCATTGTAGAGTTATTAGTAAATTTGATTTTGTGGATAATGATCTTACCATTGTCTCCAACCAGTAAGAAAGTATAAAGGAAAGAGAAAAAATATATAAAATAAAGGATCTTCTTGAAGGTGCACAGTGTCAGGACAAGCATTGAAATCCCGAGTAGATTACAGTTTAAAAAAAAGTCTGTCAAATGGACAGCCACCAGTCCACAGGCCTAAAGTTTGCCCTGCTTTGAGATGGAGATTAGATAAAACAACCTGCAGAGATTCCTTCCAATCTAAATTGTTTTGTGTGTATCTCTAAGGGCAGGCACTAATCAAGAAGCAAGACTAGAAGCAGCATGACTTTCCATGAAATACCAGATTTCACTTTAGGGTTTCTGACTGAATCTAAACTGAATTACTTTAGGAATTCTGGCTGAATTGGAACATCAATTAACTGACCCCAAGCACAAAGGCAACAATTAATGTATCTCAGGTCATCTGAAAATTTTTCTTAATAATACTCTCTAGACTTGTTTAATATCTTGAAATATATCATGGAAATGTAAATAAGACTTCTAAAAATGAGAAATATTAACAGAAATTAATTTTAACTATTTTTAAAAATAGTCCTTCCCTTATTGAGTTAAATTTCCAAAACTTGAAACTGACATTGTGAATCTAATTTTGCAAGAAAATCATAACAGTGTTTTCCATTCATTGACTGTGAGTACATGACCTTCTCAAAGAGGAAAGATAACATATTTCTCTCTCTTACCATGCTAGGAAGAACAGAAGGAATAAAAGTCACACTAGAAACTGGAATCCTTTTGCCCATTCCCTTTAAAATCAAATAGATTGCCAGTGTTGGTTTCAGCTGCTTAGTAGTTTGTGAGAGAAAAAATATTACAAACATACTAATGTTTATTTTTGCAGTAACTCTGTCATGGCTGTGACCTCTGGGTGGGACTGAGGCATCCACTGTTTGATGAGGAAGTCAGGAGCACTCTTGAGGGCATTGAAGGAACTCAGGCTCAATAGAAAACTAAAAGTCACCACCTGACTTAAAATGTCAGTGGAGATGAGACGGACATTCCTTCAGGGAAAACAAATAAAGCAGCAGAAGAGGAAGGTAGAGAGCAAAGCTGAACAAACTCACCCAAGGGGTTTTCCTCCTATATGATAGTTTTATTATTATTTTTATACACAGACAAATTATTTAGGAAAGGTTTCACTTCCAAGAGTGAAAAATCTACTTCACTCTTATATCTATTTCATTATATAAGAAATATATAATTATATTTGCTGCAGTACCTAAACACCTGATTATAAGTGCCTGAATTTTAAAGAAAAATATTATTTAGTGACACATTATACTGCAATCTCTCTCACAAGACATTAATCTCTTAGTTCTTCTGGGGAAATATGTATAACAATTTGATTAAGATTTACACTTCATTCAGGAGTATAGATGTTATAGGAATATTGCTGGGTACTGGGAAATATAAAAACCACATTTTGCTTTAAAAAGAGACACATCTGATATATGTGATTAGTGGAAGATTTAGAAATGGTCATTCAATCACCTTGCCACACTACAAAGGATACAACTTCTTGTAGCAGTCAGACACTTCCCTTCTCTGGTCATTCCCCAGTCTGAAATGAAGTCAGTTCTATCCTCCCCTCACAATGTTTAAATGCCAGTCTCCAGTTTATCTCAAACCTTTTCTGCCTTCTTTTACTAGTCTTATGTCTGTTGTACAATTCTTCTCTTCCTTTTATAAGCATGCACATCCTTCTTCCCACCTTGCTTGAAATAGCTGTGGGTTTATACAAAAAACAACAGGAAACAGCCTCACTGGGAGTACAAGAGACAAGTTTGGTTACTTAGAGAAATCAGGGATTACAAAGTCAACTGCTTGCAGTTTGCTCAGTGTTGTTCAATGAGTTTGCACCTTTGGCACCTTTGCACCAGGATGGAACATATTCACTCTGTGAAAGAGCTGCATTAGTCACCAGCGATGTCAGAGAGACCTAATGATGCCCAAAAGGAGTCTCTCCCTAGTATGAAACTGCAGGCAACCTTAAAAATAAATTAAAATATAACTTCTTAAGTATGTGTTTTGATATTTTGGGTTTGTTGCCAAGTGCAACACCAACCACCTAACCCCAGACTAATGTTGGTCAGGCATCAAGTTGGCATGACAAGAAGGCAATGTCAAGAGTACACAGGGAAAAAAGAAAACCAAAATATTGAAAGACATACTTCTAGGGCTTTTTTAGCAGTAAGAAAATATATAAATAAATAAAGAAGAAAAATTAAAAGTTTTACCCCTAAAAGCCAGTTTTAAAATATTACTTGTAGCTAAGAAAAAACTGAGACAAAAATAAAAGACTTGAATAATAAAATTGACTTGAATATTAATTAACTCTTCATCCAAAATATTAATATTTCACATATTAACTGTTGGAATGCATTATAGTCTGAATGAGTTGCTTAAGCACTTTTCCCCTAAAATTCCTTTGTTTTAATGGAAATTGCTCATTGTGAGGAGTCTTCCAATTTTAACTATGGAGAATGCAGTAACACTGCCTTTCAAATATTGGATCTCTTGGTTACAGTACTGCCAGCTTAAACATGTGTCAACTTTAGGATGCCTTGCTACCAGTCATTAGAAATAATGAAGGCAGATAAAGCTTTATTTCCATTTTCTACTTCTCAATGCCTCACAGAAAGCCTTACATTACAGAGCAATGTAAGGGTCAGTCCTTTTAGACATCTGAAAAGAACAAACAAGCCACATACTAATTTGGTTAGCTTTTTGTGCATGCTGAAACAGGGAAAGCTGCATTTGCAATTAGCAGGACTAATCAGTGACAGGACTGAAGGAAACAGCATGAAGCTGAGTCAGGGCAGATTTAGGTTGGATATTAGGAAAAAGTTTTTCACCCAGAGGGTGGTTGAGCCCTAGAACAGGATCCCTAGGGAAGTATTCACAATACCAAACCTGACAGATACAAGAAGCACTTGGACAATGCTCTCACACACGTGGTGCGACTCTTGGGGTGTCCTACGCAGGGCCAGGAGTTGGATTCAATGATCTTGATGGGTTCCTTTCAACTCAGTTTCTGTAACTACTAAATTTTATATGGCCTGACAACTGCTTCATTTTTCTAGAAAAAAAAATTACAGGAATTTTGTAATTAGTGGGCATATGTTTACAGTTTCAGTGTTCTTTAAGAAAACATAATACCCTTTCTTTGATCTTATTTATACCATCACTTTTCTGCTACCCCATTATGGTACAAAGTCCTCAAAAACGGACCTCACCAGGCAAAGAAACCTTTGTTCAATGATGATGTCGTCATGTTATCTCTATGTACAGTTTTAACTATTAAACACATACTAAAAATTTAAATCTTCCTTTGCATGTTTATGCATGTACTATTCCAAGTAATAGCATGGTGCTATTTTTAAGGACACATGAGTTAAAGAGAAGTTACATTATGTTTTGTGTTACCTTTACCCTGGCCAGCTGTGAAGTGCCCACCCAGCCACTCTCTCACTCCCCCTCCTCAGCAGGGCAGGAGAAAAAGACAACATGCAAAATCTCATGGGTTGAAATAAGGACAGAGAGATTTATTTTACCAATTAATGTCATGAACAAAACAAACTCATCTTGGGGAAAATTAATTTATGGCTAACTAAACAAGCTGAATGGTGAGAAACAAAAAAAACACAAATTAAATTAACTTTTTCTCCAATTCTCTCATCCTCGTTTTCCCAAGTTCAGCTTCACTCCTTTCCTGACTGTTCTTGCTCCAGTCCACACCCACAGCCGCACAGGGGGATGGGCAGTGAGGGGTTATGGTCAGTAATGAACAGCTCCCCTCTGCCACTCCTTCCACCTCACACTTTTCCCCTGCTCCAGCATTAGTCTTCTCAGCAGGCTGCAGAGAAGATAAACCTGCTCCAGTGTGGGCCCTCCACAGGCCACAGTTCCTTCAGGGAATGTCACCTATTTCTGTCATGGTCCTCTCCACAGGCTGCAGGGAATACCTACTCCACAGACATTCTTTCCATGGGTGACAGGGTAGTGTCTACAACACCTGGAGCACCTCCTCCCTTCCTCCTTCTCTGCTGTGGCAGGATTAAGTGGACCTGCCTGACTTTGCAGATGGACTCAGCTGTGTCACGTG
The DNA here is from genome assembly GCA_039654755.1 of Calcarius lapponicus. Taxonomy (NCBI): domain Eukaryota; kingdom Metazoa; phylum Chordata; class Aves; order Passeriformes; family Fringillidae; genus Calcarius; species Calcarius lapponicus. The sequence continues at coordinate 49,177,142 of CM077465.1, read as the reverse complement.
GTGGGTCTGCTGGGGAACTGCCTGAAACCAGCTGTGCTCAGTGTATGACAAGACCCTGTCACAGAGCCCACCCCCTGCTCACCAACACCTTGCCATAAGTATGAAGAAGTTTCAAAATGTTGGTCTTGTTTTGTTGATTTACGGAACAAAGCTGAGTTAGTTGCTGATAATCAAGCAAAAATAGGTAGGTTTTAATGTAAGACTAAAAGGAAAGGAAGGAATTACAATAAAAGAAGTCAAGACTAGTTTGGGTGAGAAATTACTTTGCTGTAGCTTATCTTGAGATGTTTTTATTGTATTACCCAACTGCATAACTTTCCTGTGTACTCTGCTGTGTAGAGAGGTTACATACAAATCTTGTGAGAAGTTGCATACAAATATGTTCCTTTAGTTCAGATTTCTTCTCTTCCAAATTCCCTAATATACAAATAAAAGCATATTCTGACAAACATGTATTCTGCATGAGAATATAGAAATAAGTTGTAACATTCCCTGCAACCAGAAGGTCTTCTATGACTGTCCTTCAGTGTCAAAATTAGATGAGAAAGCAATGAGGGAGAACAGATGTAACCCTGTTCCTTTCAAAAGATCATGCACTCAATTCTCAATATGAATGAGAAAGGAAAACAGGGCATAAACTGAAAGGAATTGTGCTACAGCTGCCTGCATGTTCACAGATGTCTTCCTTCCCTTAATTTTTTTTATACCAGTAATATTCCTTCTATTTTCACAGGAATATTTTTATTTACATTTTTGTCAATGATAGTAACATTCCTATATATTTGAAATTTCAAAAGCCTTACTCCCATAGCACAAAAGTTGTTGGTTGGAATTCAGCTCGAGAACTTTTTTAAAAATATATTGTTGGCAGTGGCGCAGCCAAGGATTCAAGGAAGCTGTTCATTTAGATGGGATTTTTCTAGACCTTGGATATGAGACTATCATTTTCTCACTAAGCACATGATCTGCACACAAGTAAAAGATAGAGATAACCTCTGCATTCCTAGTATTTTCTTTATGCACTTTGCCACTCACTCCTGTTCAGCAGTTTGTGAGATGCCACAATGGCAGTGGCTTGAATGAAGAAATTCTAGAATGAAAGGAGCACAGGTCAATGAGACAGAATGAGGAAAGGCTTTGATTTCTCTGAAATTCAACCCAGTATGCTTAAACCAAGGTTTTCTTTAAACAGAAGAAATATCATCTTAGGAAGTCCTTCCAATATATTTTCTTACAGTAACCCTTACAGAGGTCAGAGACCTGAAGACTTCTGTAAGCAAACAGTACTATGTAAATATTCCAGAGACAGATCTTCCGATTACAGTAAGCAAATCCAAATTGACAGGTTAAGGAGGGGAGCTAAAGGTGGAGCAATAGAATAATTTCCTAGTTCAAATACTGAAAGTTGCAGCTACAGTCTTAGTTTAGACTTTGTAAGGCAAAGCAGAATAGTTGAATATGTTACAGAGGTACTGTTTTGCACTTGAGTGATTGATCACCAAACTTGCTTTCCTGAAGCTAAAGGACCTCAGTGCTTTTTTCTAGAACTAAGCTGATAAATATTATGTCTAACATACCTAAGGGCACAAAAGGTCCTTTAAAAATGTCACTAGAACAAAGTGTACACTGGGAACTAATAATAGCAAAGAGAGGCTGAGCTGTTTTAGAAGTGCTGCAAGGGCAGTAAAAACAATCTGCAGAAACAGTCTATGTTACTTCATCTGTAGATGGCAAACTAGGTTTTGAAATATTACAAAATTTACCATGTGTTTTTTTAGTTTGCTTCTTTGAATAGAACTAAAAAAAAAATAGCAAAATAACTGAGAATTACTGAAATACAAAGAAAGAAACCATGTTAATATAAAATTTAATTCCTGAAGATCAACATCAAGAGACAAATTCTCACAACATGAAATAAATAGAAGTCTTTATTAATCACTGAATTATGATCTTTAACATAGTGTAAAAATTAAGCATGTAAGTAGTTCTGTGAAACATGAAGTTTGCAGAAATTACACACTCTGAATTATGCCATAAATTATATAGCCATCCTCTCAAAAACAGGATTTCCATAATTTGTTTTAATGGAGTAAAACTGACTTTAATTTTTACACGTCAGTTCTTAATTATTCCATCCCATATAATGGGTAGAAGTCTATATGTTCTGTACATAGACAGAAGCATTTAACAGACCACAGGATGAAAATCTATTTCTCAGTTGAAATAAATAAAAATTTCCTAGGAATAGTCTGCATAAATATGTCCCAACCAAATCCCTTGTAGTGGTCAACATTATATATCCGACTTTTCTGCATTATTCATCATACTTAAGGAGTTAACATTCAAGTTTTAATTGAAATGTATATGAGTATTATTTTTAACTGTTCAAGTCCCTAAAGTATAGCATATCACAAAGTTTATCTTTCTTTAAAATTAGCAGTCATGTAACTCTGGAAAAGGGATGGTAGAACAAAATGTATAACATTCTAAAATCACCATCTGAAGGACTGCCAATCAACCAATTATAATTACATATTGTGCTTTTTAAAAAGAAACCCAAAATAGAAATCTGTCCTCATTCATACGCTAAAGTATGTCATTTTTAAAACTCTGTAACTTCATGAATTTTGAACTGATGTACTGTCTTGTCTTGCATCTTAAATGCAGAAGACCTGAGCTATATAAAGCAAAGTAGAAAGACATAGAATACATATTCTTAGAAAAATACCTGTTGTTTGCAGGTGAATAGCCCTACCTGGTTTTCTTTACAAAGGACCCTTGAATTGTTTTTAGTGTAAACTAAAATTCTCTGATAGGGTCAAGTAATGAATATTTAAGTGTAAACATAGACCTTTGGAGGTTTTGAAAAACAATACAACAGAGCCAGTTCATACCGTATTTGTTTTTAAGCCACCATCTATTTCTGCATATGATACAAGGAAAAGACATTTTTGTGAGGACAAATCCTGAAAGGTGTTAAAATCACCAGACAAAAATACCTTCTCAATGAGAAGAACATCAGAAAAAAATTTAACTCATTTATCTCGGCTTTAACAAAGTGAAACAATAATTCATAGATATTCACCTTCTTTGTCCCTCCAAAAGAGTCCAATGGAACCTATCAAGCACTGAGGATCTAAACCTATTCAAAAATGACACATCTAAACAAAAAACAGTTGGGTTTTTTTGCAATTTTAATTAACAAAAGATGATGAAGTGAGGCATGAGGAACAACGAGGGGTTTTAAATATGCTAGTGAATCTCTGCCGCTTGTATTTTCAATCCTGCCAGATGTATAAATGGCTGAGCCATTTACTGGGTTAAAACCTGATAGTTGTTTTACATAATCTACATCAAGTTATAACTTTTTCTGGGAGCTGAGGCATACTGGAACTTGTATCTTACTCTCAAATAGTCAACTAGACGCCAAGTGTGTCAGTTTATGTACCACCCAGAGAAAACGTATGTCTTCATCCAAATCACATTTACTTTCCTTGTTATTAATGCTACCCATGAATAGAACTTTTTAAATGCTTTGTAAAGTGGATGGCAATTTTATAGAAAGACTTGTAAAGCATCTTCATGTGCTGAATGTGGAAGAAGACAATGAATATTACTGAAATAAAGATTAATTTCCAGGCCTGTGGCTTTCTGACAGCACTTCTACTCTGCATCTGACAGTAAACATCACTCTGGTTGAGGTAGTATCAAGACAAAAAGTAACTTGAGACCAAGGATATAGAAAGGTCCTAATGTTCAACTTCAGCCTTCATGTCAGGATTCCCTCAAATCCATGGGTTTTGCCAAGAGGCTAAGAGGGGGAAAAAAGATATCCTAATGAGCAGAAGTTTCAGGGATATGACAGTGATATTTTCTGACGGAATCTGAGCTATCAAGAACAAGTCCATAAGAGTATGTCATCAGTGAAAATAAATGAAAGGCTAGCACAGTCTCATGTCTGCTACCAATATCAGCAAGCCATTTTTTCAATAAAGCCCTTCCAGATGCCATGGGTTAATCCTGTTTTTCCTGTAAAACTTCCCCTTTCAGTTCTCAATTGCTGCCTCACCAAGCAGGAAATCAAACTAAAGATATTGTCCAATTTTGCATGTCCCTGAATCTGCAATATTCATTTTCCTTCCACCTTTCATTTTAGCAAAAGGAAAAATGTCATCCAGAAATGAAATAAAGCATCTTGATTCTTCTTTGTCTTTGTTGTCTATTATTACCATATCACTATCCATTTACAATCTCAACTACAGGTTCTATCTTCATACCTCTTTCATACAGGTATTACAGCATTTTCTGTAGGAATTACTGGGTTTTTTGCTCACCCAAGGGTGTTTTTTTTTGTTTTAAAATTACATGACAACCATATCACCTATAATAAATATAATGTTCATTATTTGTATTTATAAACATCCTTGCAGAACACCTGCTGGGAAATAGTAAATTCATAATATTCTCAAGATACTTTGCAATCAGTCAACTCAGATTTTTCCCCTAGCGATACAACAAAAAATGCCAAGCTGATTAAGGAAGCTTTATGTCTTGTAGAACTCATTTTGATTGTCTACAAAGACAAAAAATAAACATGAACATTCATTCTATGCGCAGTACACACACAGTGGGTCTGATTATCCTACATGACTTCCAACCATTAAAATAACAACACGGCCTACAATTTGTGGAGAATCACACTTCAATTTTCAAATTATATGTGCCTAAATAAATTAAAATTATAACTGTTGGTTAAATTTTTTTTCATGGGAAGTGATATCATTACCATCTTGTTAAATTTAATACCTGTTTTAATGATATTTACTTTCTTTTATACTTATAAATCAATCACCATAACCTAAAGATTAATTTTCATAATTGCTTGGTTGATGGCTAAAAGCAGAACTCTTAAATTTACTTTTCCTTTGTGTATAGTAGAAATTTTAATGGATTTTGAATTTACATATTTAATATGCCAAATAGGTACCCACATATTTTAGCAAGATTAATTACAAAATGTCAGTGATTTCTATATAGAAGACATAACTGTCATTCTGTGGAACAAAAGGTTCTTTAAAAAATTCAGTAAAATCCTCACATTTCACACGACTTCAAAAGGCAGTGAAACATTTGGTACTGATTTCAAAGGAATTTGCAAAGAAATATTGATCCCCTTGTCTTTAAGTGACATACATGACATATTGTGATTTCTGTTGGATATTTAACAGAAGCGTATCATCACATTGTCACTTCTTCATTTTGTGGTTTGTGGTGCCTACTGTACCCTTAGCTTACTTGGGGATGTAGAAACATAATGATATTTCCTTAACAGATTTCTCATTCATTTTCTCTAACTTAAATATACATACAGTTCTTTTGAATCAATACCTACATTTAGAACAGTAATCCTTAAGCTTTACAATCACCAATTTTAAGTTTAAAAATAAGTGCTAAGCTCTGGAATAGGATTTTTAATAGAATGCATTTCAACCACTTCATGTTAAGGAAAATCAGAAGAAAATACAGTTTCCTAAAGATAGTTTCAGAGCTCTGTCTAAATTCTCATGCTGGATGAAAGGTAACAAAAAATAAAACAATAGAACAAAACAGATTGAGTTTATATGCCAGATGCTTTAGAAGTCTCTTACACAATGGATTGAAGCTTACAGAGAAAAAGGAATTTTAAAGCATGAAGAGTGAGCAGGAGGGGGAAATTACAGAGTGCATTTTTAGGACCAAGAAGTCACAAAACAATGTATTTGTTTTGATAACAAGACAGAAAAGAGAAAAAGGATTACACTGCTACTCAGTTAGTCACAGCCCTGCCCTGCCTGGCCAGGGGCCCCAGCAAGCCGAGCTCCCACTGTGACTCAGCCTTGGCCCATCCCCAGAGAGGTGCTCCATAACCAGAACTGGAGCTGCCCCCAGAGCTCCTGCTTGCCCTGCTCCTGGCTGGGATGATGGGATTGGTCCTGCCTGCCCTGGTAGACCCTGGGGGACTCCTGTTGCTGCAGCATCCTGACAGCAAAATGCAGAATAAAATATTGACTTTGTTGGATTTGAACCAAAAGTGTCTGAGTGCTCATTGCTTTTCTGGGCCAGACCTACCAAGCATTTAATTTTTGCCTCTTTTATATCCAAGTACCACCATAGTTTAGTGATCTTCAAATCAACAAACTGCACACAAAAAAATTTTAAAAGGCCAAATTTTATTTCCAGGTAGCAATATCAATATTAGATTGTGTATTTCAAAATGGCTCTGCCTACTTATCTTTTTAAATTTAGTTTAGCTTACCTTATCTCAGTTTATTTAGGGCTGCTTCTTAGGCTAGGTGTTCCAAATGATTTTTTTCTTTTTTTTATCTCACTAAAGAAAACTTCAGGCTTCCATTTCCTTAATAACAACTAAACCAAAAATCTGTGCATGTCTTGAATCAGTTGGACTTCTTGTGAATGGATAAATCACAGTTACAACATATGTGCAGCAGTTTGGAATATTTCAAAGGGCCACTTCTCCAGGTATGTGAAAATCTCTGATAGGTGTCCAGAGTCCTGAAATTCTGCCTAGACAAGATTTCCATTTTACCAACTATAACATGGATCCAACAGACTGGGCTTAGCACTGCACTGAAAGATTAATACAGGCAATTCAAAAAGTCATGAGGATTCAGATCTCAAAGGGAATCCTCATGAGGGTATAACAAACTACACCTGTTACCTGAGGCTAAAAGCGTCATTACTTCATACCCAAAGCAGAGAGCAAGAAGTTGAGTGCAAGGAAACAATATGAATGCATCTACCACACATGCCAAAGCCCTAGTCTCTCCCACAGCCTCAAACAGCATTAAAAGCAGTGGAGTCACGTGCAACATAACCAATGGCAGATTTCACAAGGTGAATTTTATCTTCTGTCAACTGGCACAGCCAATAGGTATTCAAGGAAATTGAAGAACACACTGAGCCCACTGAAACTTAGGGTTTTATGTCTAATCTTCTGTATAACTATGATGTTCTAGTGAATGACTTCATAAAAACACCATATAAATGAAAACATTCTGCTTGGGGTATGTGAGAATCAGTTATTCCTCTTCATACATTAGAAAGATTGGAAGCCTCTCTAAAAGATCTTACATGTCAAATAGTATTATCAAAATATGGGCACTTCTTGGAAGATTATTCCACGGTGGATTTCACAGATTCAGGACTCAACTCAGAATTCAACTTCAGAAGTTCAAGCCCTGACTGGTTGCTGTTATAATTTTACACATAAATAAATAACAATTATTATTACAACTTGTATCATTGTGTCCAGGAGGCCACTAAGTGTAGAATTTCTCCAATAAATAAAGTATAAGCAACAGCTATAAAGAAATATAATAAATTATTATTAATATAATGAATAATAAAGCCATGGTTTGCTTTCTTTAGACTAAGAAGTTTGTGAAATAAATAAAATAGTAAAAACATCAAATATTGAAGAATTAGGGAACAATGATAGCAATGTTTTGAAAACAGATCAGAATAGAAAAAATGAAGAAGCAGAAGGACTAAACAGAAAGAAGTGGGTGCATATTAAGATATGTATAGAAGGCATTGAATACAAGACTAAACAGTGAGAAATGCAATTGACTAAAAAGTCAGTTTACTAAACTTTTATCTACTTAAATAACTAGATTTTTAATGAAGCAGTAATAATAAAAAATTGAAAGTAAACTGAAAATACGATAACAGAATAGAATCAGGTGGTTAAGCAGAACACATATCATCCTAAATTCACTGTGTTTTATACCTGCCATTGTATCCTTCTTTAAAGAGGCACATTCATAATAGTTAGGCCAGGATGATTTCATATTGTTAATAGTTTTCTCCTGCTGATAATTTATGCAAAAGTGGTGTATCTGTGTTAATTAATAATAAAAAAAATCCCCTGTGAAATGCCTTATTTAAAGCAAGAGAAATCCCTATTCCAATATCGCACTAGAACCAAGTTAAAGATGTCTTCTTTTTTTTTCCTAGACATCACACTGTGTTTGCTTGCAAAATGAGTAGACCATGCTATGGGCAGCCCTGAACAGTGCATTTTGAACTGTTCTTTTGTTATTTCGGTTTTCGGGGTTTTTTTGAAAGATTTTATATGGAGGCAGCACAGGCTGCAGGCTGAAAAATGCTTAGAAACTACAGGACTAAACACAGAAAATATTTCTTACCCTAAACCCACGAACAAGAGTGCTGGAAATTCCAGCAGACTCTCATAATCTTTCAACAGCTCACTGATAGTTTATAATGACAGGAAGAAACATATAGATACATTAAAAACCCTAGGAAATACAGCTGTGTTTGCACCAGAGTATTAAATTACTTTCTCGATCTGTTCAGTGAGGGGTCCAAGGCTGGAGCACTCTCTCCTTTGAATCAATACAGCTAGACTTCAAGAACATTTAAGTCACATATATCTGATTTGTGACCAGCTTGAACACACTTATTTTACCAGTCGTATAATACATCCAGCAGAGACTCTTCTAGAATTTGATCTGCACTCAATACATCTTGCATCATGGACACCTAATAGACTCAATTTCTGTCCTCTGCAGACAAGATGCTTCTTGCTAACAGAATGTTTCTTGCTAACATTCACAATAACACCAAGCAAGAAAATAATATGCAAGCACCTGAAAGAGAGGCCAGGATCTAAATGGAGCCAAGACTATCCATCTACCCTGCTCCTTGCCAGTGCTTTGCACTCTTTGGTCATTGTTTCCTGATTGGCCTAACTCGGGATATTCTTGGAAACCTAGACAAGAGAGAACCTGAACACTCAGTCTCAAGTGAAATGAAATATCTTTTTCACAAAAGAAAAGTCACTGATTTTTCCATGCTTCAGACTGATTACTTCTAGCCCTACATAGTCAAGAAGCCACAAATCCATACTCCACAAAATCCTTTGAACTCAACGGTAATGTGAGACACTTCCCCATCAATGCAAAAGCAACAGATGTTTATAAGAGAATCCTCAACATTTTTCATCTACTAGGGTAATAAAGATATAGCCACACAGAAGAAAAACAGTACTGGACAAGCAATAGCTCTTTCATTGTGCCCGTACTCATATAACATCAAAGGTGTGTATCACATTTTCAATGGTAATTGTGAGGGACTTGAGATACATTTCACATGAGGCCTGAATGCTGGCTCCAAAGATAACATTTTATATATTTATTTTATTTTGGGTACCCAGCAATTTTAACCAGTAGATGGGAGCTGACTTCCCTTATTTAGTAGAAAATAAACTATACTGACAAAAAGCTCTCCGTCACCCACCAGCAACCTGGAAAGTGATATGATAAAAAATATTTGTTGCCTCTACTGAAATGAAGGAAAGAAAAATACCCCAAACCTGAATCAGTATCTAAAATTATTTTGCTCTTTTGGGGGAGCAAATCATCATATATTTTATATCCCTCATCTCTGTCTGCTGGGTTTTCACTCTTCTTAAGTTTCTCTTTCATTATTCTCATCTTAATTCTTGTGTAATACAAATGTGCAGCCTTGGTTGCGAGTTGCAATACACGGATTAAAATAATGACCAGCCATGGGGTCCCTCCCTTCTAAACACTAAAAAAGTTTGGAGAAGTTTATTACCTGAAAGGCTGACTAGTTTTTCTCTAGCAAATAAACAGATCTAATCAGACTCATATTGAAACAAATGGGACATAGTCTGCATAAAAATACATGTCTGTGAAGGTCTAAAGGCTGCTTCCAGAACTAGGATATAAACTTATCTTCTTCCTTAACATACCTTTTATCCAGACAGTACTAATAATAACAATAATAATGATGAATATTAAAGGCATTTCACCTACATCTTAGACAATAATGAACCAAGAGGAGAGATGTGTCTATAGTTTTTCCCACATAATGCAGTGCCATAAGCATTTACTAAGAGCTGGCAAACCATCATTTAGCTCCTCTGCATAGAAAACCATGGCAAATACTCTATGGTGGACTTAGTTACCATGGGCCTCTGTGTTGTTAATGCCATGTGTTTCATAATTTCTTCTGAAGATGGAAGACCTAGAAGTCAAATTGGCTGAGGTATAAGGATCTAGGATTTGCAACATTTTGATCTTCTGCATTCTTTCATTTCAAGCAGAATTGCATCTCGACTCACCATTGTCGTTATTATTCATCTTCAGTGTCTCCTGACACAGCAAGAATTAAGGACAATTATATTTGGGGGAAATATAAAAACAAATCAGGTGTTTTCTAAGGAGACATAGACTTAGGATTTCATAGTTTTCCTCAGTTCTTGTGGTCATAAGTAGAAAATAATTAAAAGAGAATTTTTAGAACAATTGAGAGCTTTTATGTAAATCCCAATTTGCCTGCCTCTTCAAGCCTCAGCTTTGTTGGTTGTTTCTCCTTTCTCCAGATATTTCCTACTACCTAGCTATTGGATATGAAAGACTTTTTGCAGTCCTACTAATAGAACATATTAAGAGTCTACATTACAGAGTCTAAAGTGCAAATAATATGTTAAATTACATATTAACATTTGGGCCACAGAAACATTAAGATTTGTGAACAGACGTAAGATGTTTCAGATATTTCATTTCTAAAAGTAAATATTTATCAGACTTTCATAAGTTAAAAAAAAAAATCCACCAGTTAAACTCTGTTGTCTTTCTTATTGTTGATTTTTCTCTTTTGCCACCTCTATCATCACAGCTCAAGGAGCAACATAGGTATGGCAGGTTTTCCCCATGGCCTCAAGAGCCTGAGGCAAGAATGGGTAGTCCCAGTCTACCCAGTCCTTTTCTGTTCATCACACACTGTGATTATTTGAATTTTGCATTGAAAATATTTGTACTGAAAATGCTTTTCCCCTTTGCAGCAGTTATTTTTTTAAAACCTTACTGTCTGGGTGACTTTGGGGGCACCTGATTTTATTTCTTTTTATGATAAAGATTCTAATTCTGCTTCAGATATACACTTTCTTACTAACTTCTGTAGCTTCTGGCAGGTTTACAAACGAAACAAAAAATATATTTAAGGCTCAAAATTAATAAATAAATAAGTTTTGCTATGCAAATAGAGCAAGTGTTTTATTGACCTTCATCTTGTGCAGACTTCAATTTTAACAGTGCTGTCCTTCATTCACATTTCTCTTTCTCACTACTCAGTGTAGACACAGTGTTTAATTCAAGATTTAAAATGGATGCTGATTCCTTGATGACACTGATGCATTTAGTACTATGTGGCTTTTGGCTAAGGACAATAAATTGGGGTTTGTTAAACACAGATACGAGGAGCTTAAGTACACCTTACTCCATAGGCTGCATCTCTGCAGTATCTGAGAAATTGTGAAAAATCCCATTGCTTTTAATTCCTTACACGTTGTTGGATTGATAGTATACATATTCTATTCCTGCCCTGCACTTCTTGCATAAGGACTAAACTCTTCCCTCAGAATTTATGTCTGTGGTTATGCAAATGCTGATGGATACATAAAGATGTTAAATTGATATTAATTATGATTGATCAGGAATGGAATTCAGTACACACATTTTCTCACAAGATGTTCCCAGAGAGTCACTCAGGATTATTATTGCACAACTGCTATATTCACATTAGCAGTGTTAGAATGCCAATAGTAACTCTGGGGACTGATTTAACTTAGGAAGCTGTGACCAGGTGGATGAAGACCAATGAGAAAATATTTAAATACTGTCAAATCTGGCTTTATGAGTGCCTGTTGAATGTGCATATTCCAAAAAGATTATTGGCAGTGCTGCAAAGCTAAGTTTGAAATTAAGAGCAATATTTTTATTGTATAAAATATTTATTATACAATGTCAACTAAGCAAACAAAAACTGGGCTAAGCCAAATTGACCACTGGTTTTTAAATTCTACATCAAGACAGAGATGGTGAAAGCCACACAAGAAAATAGGCGACTGAGGAAGACTTAAGGAGCCATCTCACAGAAAGGCACTGTATTTTCTGCAGTGTTCCATGTGACTTGAATACTCATGTTTTGCATATTATTTTCCAATAAATTATGTAAATTTAGAACATAGAAATAAAGTTAAAAACAAAGAGACCACAGTGCTTTATAGTTTGTTTTTTTTTTTTTTAAAGCAACACCAAAATAAATTAACATTAAGGAAAATACAAGCTGATGTAAAGTTTCCATTCTTCCAAGAGTTAGAGTCGGGTGATTTTGATTTTAATTTTTCTCATCTTTGGGTTTGAGCAGACTAAACATCTGGCTATAATTTAGGGAAATAAAGCTCTACAAAGCTGCAGTAGTTTAGTAAATGAAAAAATTGTGCTGTGATTTTGGCCTAAATTCACCCTACCAATTTGAATGGAATCTTATCTGAAGGTGTCCTAGATAGCCCATTTAAATACATTGGATAACACAGGAGAAACCTTTGTTCCCTCTCTGAGCAGACTAAGTAGCTGATTGATGTGCTGATACAGCTACCTAACCTTCTTACACCTCCTTATCTTGAAGCATACATTTTTTTTCAGCTGTACAATCCCTCCAGTCCCCTATTCTTTTAGCCAAAAGCATCTGAAGAGCAGAAAAGCCCTGCAGCTATTTCTGTATTTTGTGTTGTTTCACTTCCCAAAATAGGTCAGTCTTCCAGCAGCAATGAACTGAAGGTTTAACCCAGGTGATCTCACAATTAATTGTGGTCTAAAACTGTAGCTGGAGTGTTAGTGGGTACTTAAGTAAAACAGCTGTGTGATGAAAAGATTTCATTTCTATGAGCATTTTGAGGCTGAGGAAAGAATTAGAAAAACCTCATTCAAAACTTTTTTTAGCTGCATGCTACATCCATAATGAATATAAAGCAGGAAGCCATACTACACAACAAAGACTTTCTCTTCCCTTTCACATACACTCAATTTACACATTTGAGAGTTCACATTTACAAAATCCTAGTAAGAAAATCTGGTCACATTCAATGACACAGAAATGTGTAAGTAAAAGGTAAGAAGGAACATTTATCTCTTCTCTTCTAAGAGTAATTCTTCTCCTAGATTCAAAGTACAATATATATTTCTCCAGCCATTTGAATAAAAGCCAAATTTTTGCACATAATTAAACAATACTATTCCAGATAACAAAAAAGAAAAAACTGTAACAGTTCCAAAGAGTAGAAAGTTTTGAAGAAAACTCACTTTGCCTCACTTTCAGTCAAGTTACTGGCACTGTAATTTCACTACAAAATAAAAAAAAAATGCATACAGTAGTATTTTCTTAGCCCATAGTTTGTTTTGGCCACTTTCATACTGTTCCTTTTTTCTTTTCCTGGATTCCAGTTAAATCAGTCACTATCCAAACAACGGTAACATTTTCAGAAATTGTATTAAAATTATTCCTAAATGAATCATAAAGGTTACATCTATCTTCAATAAAAAACTTCTATTTTAAATGAAACATTAGTCTTTTGGATTACAATTCAGCCTTTTCATTCAAGTTAATAAAAAGGAAGGGGCTCTTCATTATCTAAATAGAGTAAAAATGCAGTCAAACTTGGGTAGTCTCACTAAGAAATTGAAGCAGGCAAAGAAGGCAGGGAGGCTTTGTCTTTTGTTTTTAGATTAGTGTCCCCTTAATGTTCAGAATAGCATGACAGTCATAGCAATACAGTTTAACCCAGTTTATGAGAACAGGCATGACTGGAGTTCTTTTAAATTTAGAGAAAAAGAATTGCCCCATTGATTAAAAAGGAGAAAATTTCCATAGGACCTGAGCCTCCCACAGAAACCGTGTATTCTCCCTTTTACAATTGCTCCTTCACCTGTTCCTACTAACCACACTTAAGCTCTGTGTAACTAAGAGCATGGGACTGGATCCTTTAGGGCATCCCTCTTATGTATCAGATCCCAGTCACATCTGTTTGCCAGCAATTTGGTTTGTGTAAGTGATGCACTTCACATGATCATCCTTCTAAGCACACAACATCACTTTATGCTGAATTGTGCAATACACTTTTATCCATTTTCTGCTGGACTTCTCAAGAGAAATGCAGTACATGCCTTTATTTACATATTTTTTTGTTTTCAGCATATGATAATAGCTAAGTCTATAAACAGACTCAGACCAGCATAAAAGCACTGTCTGACCAAAAAAAAAAACCCAAAACACCCCCAAAAAACCCCAAAACCAACCAAACAAAAACAAAAAGCTAAAAGAAAAAAAAACCACAGAACCTCATACAAACCAGAAATCCCCATAAATACACCAAAGTCATTATTTGAAGAGATCTATGCAATGACTCTTCATAATATCAGCTGACTGCTGGAGAAAAAGAGTGTCTATCTACCATGTCTTAATCTTCCACTGCAATAATATTCAATTTTTATCTTTTTACCTGTTGAGGTTTTGCCATAACATAGAAATGAAATTCAACAATGTGAAATTTAATTCTGAACAAAACATTAAATAAGAGAAACATATATAAAGTTATACTTTCTGTATTTTGGAGTGCAACATATTGGTAAATAATAACTAGGTTTCTATGCCAAATATTATTATATAAATTTTCTTTATTTTTAGCTTTGCATATTCACTGTGCCTGCAGTTTCTCCCTGTACTTGAAACAAGATATAGTCCAGTGCTGTAAGAATTTATGAAGTTATTTATGGCATCAGTGGAATACAAATTTGTCAACATAGTACCTGGACACCTGGTGGTCAGGGACTCAGAGTTACCCAGAGTTTAACAAGGGATATATCTATATCCAGCTAAAGAATCCATTACCAGTCCCTTTCTTGGGAAAAATAAAAGACCTCATGAAGGGGAGATAGCATGTTGTGGTTCAAAGGTCAAATGAAAATTCAAATCACAGGTGCTCATCTTGCTTTCACATCACTAAAGACAAAATCATTAGGCACTTCTAAAACATTGTAATACAATAATACAGCATTAAGGATAGAATGATAAAACCCTCTTTTAATGACATTGTAATTTTTTTTTAAATACTTCTTTAAATTATGAAAATACATGTTTTGCTGCTACATGTTGCTGTCCAGAACTAGAAAACCATTCAATGCTGTGAAAATTTTCTTTTTCAGTTTCAAAACTGATATTCATTGATCTCCATAAAATTCATACATTGACAGACCATCTAGCAAGTTATTTTCTGTTTTGATCTACAAATAACATCAGTGGCCCAAAAGTCAAAGCTATTGATTAGACACAAGAACCCAAAGAGATGAAGACAATGTTGGACAATTAGTCTGCAGTATACATTTATGCAGTACAAATGCACAGCATTTCCATTTAACTTTCAAAGTGCCACTCAGGGTTGAGAGAAAAATTAACAAAGTAAAATTAATTCTTTCACTGTCCATGCTATCTAGACTGCATCAAGGAATAATAAAGCAATTCAGCCTCCATGCATGTTACTATGGTAACAAATTCCTGTCAAATATAAAGAAACAGTGGACTGGAGGGGATCTCTGAAACCTTTTTTTATCAAACAGAAGAAACTTGTCACAGATATACTGTCTATTTTTATTTGACTCTGCCTTAAATATAATTTCATGTTTTACCCCACTGTTCTTACGGAAGGTGAATCAAAAAACCCTGAAATAGACTCTTGACAGTCTGAGATCAACTGTGCTCCTATATTAGCATTCTCCTTTAAGTTAGGTAACTTAGCCTCCCAAAAATTTCACTTTGTGTGTTAAATATAGTCTTATATTTCATCAATAATGTTTTTGATGGATAAGACTATCTTGGTTTCATTATTTAAGGCAAGTTTTGGTTCACTGATCCTTCCCACTTCCTTTTCTTTGCGCTGCTTTTTCAGTTTCTGTCCATTTTTACTGAATATGGGTGACCCTAATAGCCTATCCCTTTCCAAGTACATTCCTTGTACTCTGGCATTTCCTTCCTGCATCTCATCATTTCTTTTACACACATATTTACGCCCTTAAATCATAGGCAAGCTACATCTTTCAAATTCCATCTAATTTCTACTATCCTGTCATCAGGATAGTCCCTTCTTGTTTTATGTGGATTTTACTCTCACAATTCTCTTTTTCTTGATTACGTTAGTAATTAGGAAGTTAAAAAGCTGTTGTCAAAGTGTAACTTGATACACCAATGCTACCTTTACTCTTGCCCATCGGCATAGTCCACATCACCTCCTCTTCAATTGGTTTCTTAACATTATCCCAAAATAATGGTCACCATTTCTAGTCTAACTATGGCATTTCCCACATACCATCTTGTCAAATCACTTCGCAATTTAGAAAGATTAGATATCCTTAACCAACTTTTTCTAATAAAAACTAAGTTTGTCAGATAGATTCAGCAAATGAAATCTACAGTGCATACAACATTTTAATAATTCCTATTTTCTGTTTAAATCTAATTTTTGAGGTTTTTGTTTCCCTCATAAATAGATATGGCAGTTTAGCATGAACTATCAGAGATTGTACACCTAGTAGTGCCCTATCACTGAAGAAAGCATTTAGGTTTTAGATGTCCCAGATTATATACTCCTCAACTCATCTTTACTAGAAAGCTGTACACGTCACATTTTTTGTTTCACTGGGTATTTTTAACTTTTCATATTCATTTTCTTTGCAAGGCTATTTCATCTTGACCTTGGACACCTTTCATTTTATGCTTATGCTACCTCATTCCAGAAAGGCTCTTATTCCAGCTCACTACCCCTAGCCAATGCTCTTACTTTACCAAAGGTTGCCCTTTAATATTGAAAACACTGGTTCTCTCATTTAATCTTCTGCTTAAATGTCAGTCCATGTGAAATTACTGCCACTTCTAAAAGAAGAAGTATGGCATAAAATCCTGTCCTGCTGGTTAAAAAAGGGTAAAGAAACCTGCTGGCCTCTGCTTTTTCTCATTATTGGTAACATATTTCTACTAATTATTACTAATTATTTTCTATGATAATATAATACATTTTATAATTAGAATTCCTGGAAAATACTTTCTCTGTTTTATAGCATGTCTGTTACCTTGTCCACACATAATAGGGAGCACTTCAACCATAATCATACCACTGCAATATCTCCTGCATAATCTATCTTCAAAACAGACTCCAAATCAAAAAGCCCAACTAAGGACATCATTAATGCACATTATGCAGTGTTACACTTCTAAAGTGAAGGAGGATTTAGGCTGTTGCTTTTTTTTCCTAACTCTTGAAATTGCTCATAAGGGTTTTCTGAACCTTATAAAACACGAAAAAGGAATCAATCATTATTATTAAGTATTTTTCATTTTTTTCATTACCTGTATTTCATTTCTGTGTAAGACACCAAAACAAGCCAGCAAAAATAAAAAAAATTTAATCATTAGAGAAAAGTTTAAGCATAAAGTTTTTCATTATTAGTTTATATTCTGTAAAAGTAAGTACTTTTTTCTATGTCTTTCATAACCATCAAATGACATTTTCTTATTATATTTACAACTTTTAAGGTATAATCTCAACAGAGTATTGATTTACCTCACATAGGAAGCTAATTTGGTTACTAGCAGATTTATTATTTACTTAAGAATGTAAACAAAGAAATTAATATTTTGTGATTTGTTGAGTGTTATAGAGATAGACATGCTTTAAACATTTTTGCTGGATTGTACTAGTCACCTCAATGAAATCACTCAGTCTAACCTACATCTTTTATTTAACCAGCTTTGAAATCCTTTCCCAGAAGAGATAAATCTCGGATGTTTGTTTTTCCAGCAAAAAGCAGGTTTTTGCCTTACTCTCAGTATCATTTTGTATTAATATTTCACTACATACCTGGAGTGAACTGCGCTGCTCCTCAAAATACTCTTCCAAATATCAAATACATAGGCAATGTGAGAACTTGCTTTTTTGTCTAGACATACAATATATAATTTCACAGAAGCTGTCGTGTACTGCAGTCATCCGTATAATCTCATTTCAAACATCTATTCAGGCTATGTGAAACTGATCTCTTATTTTGACAATCTTCAGTGCAACAAATCCCTTAAATAATAATAATATAGTATCTTTTATGCTACACATCATAACTTTTTTTAGACCTTCTCCTAAGAAAAAACAACTATGCCTTCATTGCTTTATGCTTTTATGTGTGATTGCCTTATCAAAGGTAATTATAATTGTCACCTCTAAATTTGGTTTGATGGGCTTTTTCCCCTCTGATATTTTGGTAGTTAATTCTTACATGGTTTATTTCTATAATACTTTGTAAACCAGGTTTGTCCCAGCAGTGAAAACCTCTTAGTAAGTATCCAGAACCTCCACGAACTCGAAAGAATGCGCCCAGACATTGACTGAAAGCCATGGAGTTCTGAGACAAGGGAACATCAACCTGTTGGAGTCCAGAGAAGAGCCATGAAGATGATCAGAGGGCTGGAGCACCTCCTCTATGGAGACAGGCTGAGAAAACTGGGTTTATTCAGCCTGGAGAAAAAGCTTCTGGCAGACCTTATAGCAACCTTCCTGTTCCTTTTTTAATAAAGTCAGAGGGGACTTTTTAACAAGGGCATGCAGTGATAGCACAAGAGGGAATGTTCTTAAGCTGAAAGAGAGTAGGTTTGTATTAGATATTAGGAAGAAAATCTTGACTGTGAGGGTGAGGCACTGGCACAGGTTGCCCAGGGAAGTTGTGGATGCCCAATCCCTGGCAGTGTTCCAAGCCAGTTGGGCATGGTTTTGAATAACATGGTCTAGTGAAAGGTGGCCCTGCCCACACCAGTGGAGTTGGAGCTAGATGACATTTAAGGTCCCTTCCAACACAAGCCATTCTGTGATTCAATACTCATTGGTGAGTATGGTTGTTGCTAATATTAACATATTTAACACCTTGCGGGAACACTGCATATGTGAGGCCTTGTGGTTGTCATTGACTCTGCTGATTACAGCAGTGTCAAAGCAGCTTCATAAACTAGCTTGAAAAAAACTGCCCAACCACTGTTTTTGTAACAAAGAAATTATGAGGTTTCTTACTGAAAAAACATCTGAACATTGTTACATTTATTTTGCTTTCTTTAGTTCAATAAAAACAACACCCTTATTTTTATTTTTCCTTCTAATGTGTAGGTCTAGTAATTACCACACCCCAAGTCCAAATGCCTCAATTCTAGTTTTTCATCCCACTCAGTTTCCTTCTACTTCTATCAACTAATCCCTTAACACCTAAAGCCAGTAAAGCCTGCTTCTTATTTTAACATTGCCAACCTGCCAAAGGTTCTGCTTTCGTGCATGCCTGGAAGCACTTAAGGCTCAACAGTAGCAAGAGAGCAAGACTGTACTCAAGCCAGGCTTAGACCTGCTGGCTGCATAAAGAGATGAGCCCTTCCTCCTCCTGCTTTGCCTGCAGTGCTCAGTCTGATAGCTGGTGTTAGAGCATGCCTATTGGATTTGGTTTCACACAAAATACCACAACAGCCACAGGAAGAGATGACTTCCCTAACTTTCTGCAGGGCTTGATACACTCACCTGCCTCAATCTTGCAAGAATTAAAATCTACGCTTTAATCCTGAATCTGATTGTATTAACCATCAAATTATTGAAAATTCAAAGGTCATAGAATTGGTGAATGCCTTTAATCCCTGCTTCTGTTGAAGCATTTCTGTTGTACATTAAAGCATTCAAGATTCAAAAGATCAGCAGAGGAAGAAAGAGCAGTATAAAACTCAAGAGATTAGGAGGAGTCATGGGGCTCAGTCTTTTGCCAGAAGGATTATTATGCCTTTAACAGTCAAGGGATAAAAAAAGTTATTTTATGTCTAGAGAACTCTTGCAAGCAAGTCTGTTAACTGCTAAACTAGAAAGTCCTTTTCCTTCTTATTGTGTCTGCCTCAATACATTATAATGCAGAAGCTGAAACAGCATCAGCAGCAGGTGTGCAACAGGTGTGTATTAAATAAATCCCCATCATACATAGCAAAAACTTGGCCTCAGAATTACAACATCCTGTAAGAATGAATTAGCTACTCAACAGTTCTATTAAAAAATGGACATCTTCTCTATTAGTCTTTCAAATAAAATGTGATAAAACAGTTTGCAAGATTTTTTGGGTTTCTTTAAAGCCAGTTTTACAGACAACTGTAAAAATAGTTCCTGAGACACAAAGCCACCTCTTCATAGCTATGAACAAAATCCAATTCCAGGACATGAGTCATTCCCCATTTATCTGCTAATTTTTGACTATTCACTGTTCCACATGTCAATTTTTGCGGCTTCCTTTCCCTTTATACCCAATACAGATTCCGAATACCTAACTCAGGATATTGCTTTCCCTTTTAGGATGCAATTCCCCAAATGTAGGTATTGAAATAAACAGTCAAATATTGATATGACTGATTAGTATAACCTGTCACAAGATCTGGACATTCTGGAAAGAACTAGTCAGTATTTCCACTTTTTCTCATAAATCTTTGAAATTAAAACAATCTGAGGCTGTTTGAATTTCTTGCATGTATATCTGGGACCTAAAACTTTCTGTTTAATTGAAAGCATTTACCAGTTTAGTTTGCATCTCACATCTATTACAGTGGTAAAAAAACCCAGACAAACAAACAAGCAACCAAAAAAGCCTTTGCTGCAGTGCTTAAGTTACTCTTAAATTTCTAAACGACAACACATTCTGCCCACACAGAACATGACTCAATCTCTTGCCATCACTTACATTGGAAGAAAATTATATACATTAAAGATATAAAGATATATAAAATAATGGAAGGAAAATATAAAGTAATAAGAAGCTCACCTTTGAAATGCTGTTAGAAATCTTCACAGACCTATTTGACTACAGAGATTAGGTCAGCTATTTAACAGAGAGGTACCATTTCCTTTGTAGTAGGTCTATGTTTCAAAGCATCTCCAGGCAAGCTGGTTCCAAGAGTCAGCATTGGAAATCCTGCCAATTGCCTCAGCAGGCATCTTACAACCATGTGAATTTTGATTTGTTACTGGAAGTGTCTCATGTTTATCTCACTGCTCCAACTGATTATCAAAATTTAAGAGGCTGTTTCCCCTGCATGAAAAAATGTGGCTAAAAGCTACGTATTAAATCTGAGCATACTGTTGGAAGAAGAATAACTATGACTTTTTTTTTTTCCAATGCTTTTTCATGACTTATATGTGTGTAAAGCTATGGACCAAATGTTTTCAAAGATTTTCACTTCTTTTTTGTCATACCTATAAGATACAGGAATCTCACATCTCGGTTTTACATGTGCTCAGGGAGCAGTGGCCATTCAGGTCTGTTCAAGAAGACTTTCAGACACTGAGCTTTCACTGAAGTCAGAAGACTTGCTTCCTTATATGAAGGCAGAATTAGAGAGAACTGATCAAATAGCCATCATGTCATTTTACTGTGTCTGATTTCAATTCCATTACATTCAGCAGAAATTTTGTAAGGAGATTTATTTCCTTTTGTTAAATGATATTTGCTTCAAAACACTTAGCTGTGGAGTAATTTTTCCTTTTCCTGGCAGAAAAAAAGTAGTAACTACAGCAGAAAGTGAAACTGCAAGGGTTTATTCCAAAAAGAGGAAATAATAAGGAAATACTTACTAGGAGGACTTTCTGGCTCTCTGTGTTCCATGGTTTTTTTTTTTAAGGGTGGTGCTCTGAATACATATACAGAAAGAAGAGCATTGACAGCACAATGGCAGCAAAAGGACTTAACACAAGGAGCATGTATCCTATCCTCCAAGGACATGCATTTGCAAATAAAAGTAGTGGCTGTACAGGTCTTCATGATGTATCTATTCCAGAAATCCAGAGCAAGTGGATTCTTTTCACCTATCAGTGTAATAGTGTTTACTAGAAATTAGCTGAACAAGAGAGAAATACTAAGCTGTACATTAAATACATATATACACATATCATTCATTAGAAGCAGTAATTTACCTAGTTTTCAGATGCCATCAGTGTGGGCTACTACAGCCATGTACACTGTTTAGCATTTCTATGTAGTAACCCAGAAAAGAAATTAAAGATTATACCTGAAAAGTAGTTTTAAAGCTGAACATTATGTGAATGAAATGAAACATCCTTTAAAAATGCTGGGTAAGTTTTTCTTTGATTTACAGCAGTGCTGCTGTCATGCCTGCAATGACATTACACATATAATGAGGTGAAAAATGTAACCCAGTGAAACTGAGCATTGATTTTGGAAGCAAGGCACAACTAAGGGCTAGATCCCTAGATCCACATAGGGATTTCAGAGCCTAGCCTCAAGGTAAAGAGCCTATCTAAAATCCCTGCATAATTTAAGGAGTCCACCAGGTGATCATGATCAGCAACCTAGTGGTTGTTAACAGGTGGCTGATGAGATGATAGTAATCCCATAGTAATCTTGCAGAGACGTATTTTGGGGAGGGAAACATGCAGATTCAATATTTTCCTTATAGGGAGGGGGTTAAAATCTCCATCCTCTGTCAGTCTTGGAAGCATCTATAAATAGAGGCTTTACAGAACTCAAAGGACAGCCATAAAGGAATTTTGCTGAAAATGAAGGGGAGGAGAGAAAGAAATAACAATGCTCCACGGATGGGTTGTGGAAGCTAATATGAGATACTGACTAGAAATTCAATTTGCATATACGTGTATGCAATGTGTATGCATGTGACATCTAGACATAGAGGTGAAAATACAGATTCAAAATTTCATTTAAAAAGTATAAAATAAGATTACATCAAGATACTGGAGAAACAAAAATAAAGTGTTATGACTATACATGCACACATGTCCCTGTTTGCAAATACACATATTTCAGCCTTAGGCTTAATATGTCTTTGTCCACCCTTCTCCCTTCCCCACGTGGGATAATCTACCCTAAGTTGGTTTTCCCTGAAAAGAATCACAGAATTGTGGTTTGGATTGGAAGGGACCTTTAAAGACTATCTAGTCAAACCTTTCTGCAGTGAGCAGGGACATCTTCAACTAGATCAGGTTGCTCAGAGCCCCCTCCAACCTGACCTAGAATGTTTCCAGGGATGGAACATTTACTGCCTCTCTGAGCAATCTGTTTCATCACCCCCACAGTAAAAAACTTCTTCATTAGATCTAATCTAAATCAAGCCTCTTTTGGTTTAGAACCACTACCCCTTGTTCTATGGCAAGACACCCTACTAAAAATTTTGTCCCCATCTTTCTTACAAGCACCTTTTAAGAACTGGTAATTCAGGAACTGAACAGGGCTTGGTATTAAGGCTTCTTCCCCCACACATCCCTATCCCACATTATTTGATTTAGGGTTTCAACTGTCTTTTTCTGTATAAGATGGACAGACACACCTGTGAACAGAGACATAGATAAGCACACTGTAGAATAAATCCAGAGTTTTCTAGTCTCAAAACAGTATTTGCTTTTTTCTGGATTCTGTAGCAATCAGGAGGCATTTGTCCAAGTCATGGATGAATAAGTTAAACAATACTGGGTCCAATACTGAGCCTTGGGGGACAGGACTCATGACAGGCCTCCAACTAAACCCTGTGCCACTGATCACAACCCCCTGGGATCTGCCATCCTTTCCAGACTTTACCTATGAGGATACCCTGAGAGCAATGACAAAAGCCTTGCTGAAGTCTAGGTGGGCAATATCCACTGCTCCCCCCCTCATCCATCCTGGCCGTTGTCTCATTGTAGAAGGCAACCAGGTTGGCAAAGCATGATTTGCCTCTGATGAATCGATGCTGACTACTCCTGAT
The DNA here is from genome assembly GCA_039654755.1 of Calcarius lapponicus. Classification (NCBI taxonomy): domain Eukaryota; kingdom Metazoa; phylum Chordata; class Aves; order Passeriformes; family Fringillidae; genus Calcarius; species Calcarius lapponicus. The sequence continues at coordinate 49,153,439 of CM077465.1, read as the reverse complement.
CACCTTCTTGTTTTCCATGTGCTTGGAGATGACCTCCAGGATGAGGCATTCCATCACTTTCTGGGGATTGAGGTGAGGCTGACTGGCCTCAGGAATACTAAAATTTCTGGTATTGGGTCTCTTACAGGATACCATACTTGTACCATCATATTTGTAGATATTTCTCTTTTGTCTTACAATTTTAAAATACACTGACTTTTGAATTAGTGAATTATTTGAATTTGATATTCAAAGTTTCTTGCAATGCATAAAAATGTAATGCATAAAACAAATGTATTTAACTGTTCAAAGCAGACATGGATTAATTTGTCTGCTCAAAATATTCCTCTTCTCAAAGCTGTTTTCAGTTAAAAATATTTCTCTTTATGTCTATAACTTGTGCAGTTACATTATGCCATACATTTCAAATCATGATGATCAATTGCTAATAAAACTAGGAAACCATTCCCTATTAAACAAAGTTAACAGCGACCATCAATTTAGGCTATGTGCCCAATGCATTTTTTGCCATAAAACAGGTTTGCAAGTCTTAAATGGTTTCACATTCCTCTAAACCATACTAAGAGCATAACATGAATATTTTAAGCAGCTTAGCTTTGATTTAAATATATTTACTCAGGATATGCTGGCAGCATCCCAAAATGCAGTGTAATACCCTTAAAGCTGGCAATCCCAAACTCAATTTAAGAGAGCAGATAATATGGGCTAGCAGCATTAAAGCAAATAAAGTCAATTAACGGGAGTTTTTTTTCCTTAATTTGTTTTCTCTAGCTTGAAATTGCAAAGGATGGATAAAGTTGTGGGATTAATGAAGAAAGAAATTAATGGAAATGGAATATAAAACAAAAAATGGAACAAAGTCCAGGAGCTCTTACTCATTAGTTCTTAAGGTTTAAAATTGTATAGCAATATTCTTTTATTTAAAGCAGTCACAGTGCAAAATGGAAATTCCACCTTTGGAATATTTCAGGCATTCACCAGCATATTCTAAGAGAAGCAATATGTTAATTTGAAAGCATTTACTTCCACTGAAAAATAAATTATTGAAAATGTATTTCTAGTTATAGAAAATAATGCTTACTGTAAGAACCCTGCCAAATTATTTGTTCCTGAGATTTCCCTCAGACATAAAAACTAATTCAATTCATTTTTAAAGGAGTTATTCAGGCTGCTGTATGTGCATATTGAGATGTTGGCATTTAGGTGTTCCAAGATCAAGACAAGTGGAAAACAGCCAAAAATAGTCACAGAATAGTAACACATTCCACAAGTGAAAACAAACACTTACATTATTTAGTTACTGCTTGAAGATATTTCATAGTTTCCTGCCTACATTTCACCCAGCTCAAGAACAGCAAAAAAAAATGAGTTCTCTTCATATGATGTTGTCTACAGTTACACTGGAAACCTTTTACTGAAAGTACTACTGAAAACATTGCTAGTAATTTCCCAGCTCCCACTGATATTATGTTGTAAACATAGTAACAGTAAAATTTTGCTGCTAAATATCTACTTTTCCAGTGATATCTAAAAGGACAAAAACAGTCACTTCATCAGGAGAGCATTTCCCAACAATTCTATAACACAGCTCAGAGGAGGTTCATTCTAAAGAACATTCTAGGCATATGTATACCCATATGCTTTGTTTCGAGACCCATCTGTTTTGATTTAATATATATGCTTCAAAATAACATTTATTTTATGAAACATTCAACAAGTGAAAGGGTCCACAATACTTGCTTTGATTGACACAGGGATTTCTTGTAAATCAATTATGTTATTTGGATATATTTTCATAAATTTGCCAAGGAAATTGCAGGTTTTTTTTCTGAAACTGGAAGTTGCATTAGGCTTCAAACCAAAATTGTGAAGTTAAGATGTACAGCAAATTTTTCATTATTATTTCTGTGAATATTTAACTTCTGTATTACTGGAGTCATTCATTATAGTCTCTAAGTCATTGAATGCTGTAATTCTAAGTGGATAGGTATTTAACTAGTCTCAAGTAATCAGATTTAAGATTTAAGCACCTTTGCAGAATTGTTTTGTTTCACAGTTATCCAGCCATGTAGGGTGTACTTTTCTAAGTCAAGCCTGTAAGCACACAGAATCATCCTGGATTCACAAAAGCCCTGAACTTGAGTCAAAAATAAATAATTTTCAGATTCTATTTGTTTATAGATGCATATTTCAACTTGCTTTTAGCATTTCCTAACTCTTTAATATAATGTGAGCAATTAATCCGTCAAACTTTTAGATTCCTTAATAGACAATTTTTGCTGTTTACTGCTCTTTAGCCAGCCATAAAAGCCCCTGCAAGCAGACTGCCCACCTTTGAGATTACTTCAACTGTGTGTTAAAATGTGAGGGAAAATCAACCTCCCAGCAATCAGAGATTTATTACGACAAGTCTGAGTGAAGAAAAGCTGCAATAACAAAGTAGCAGGAAAATCAGCTACTGTCATATATCTGGTCTCATCAGCCAGATACTAAATAATGGAAAAAATGTGGTAGGATTAATGTCAATTGTTAACTTTTAGGAGTTCTCTCAGAAAAAGAATCAGATGATGTATGATCCAGAGTGGCTGCACCTGCAAGTGCATGCCCAAGCACAAATAGCAGGAATGAAAAATGCAGTTAGTGAGAGAATCAAAGATTATTTGTGCAAACACTGAAAAAAATTATTGCAACCAAATTGAGGGAGGAGAATTTGGTTTAATCAGGAAATAGATAGTTTATTCATGTTTACAGATTCCTTGGAATGATGACTCAAAACCAAACTTTAAGAATTTCATTTCATAAAAAACATTATTACTTTATTATGGATCAAAAAACCCCAAACACAGAAAGCACACACAAAATACCCTAAAGTAGACCTAACAAAATAAAAAAAAAATAAAATAAAAAAAAATCTCCACAGATTCCAAGCTTACTCATATTTAAAACACAAAAGTTTTTAAAGGCAAAATATACAGTCATTAAGCAAAACCTATGATTTTCGACCAGACTTTAATTTATAAAAATCCAGTTTATCCACAGGTAAAAAATTGTTTGTTATTTTGATCAGACCGAAAAATATGTATTGTGCATTCCAATAGGTGTACTCTAAGTCAAGGGGAACAGCACAGGCACATGACACAATATGTACTCCTATTTCCATAAACAAAAACAGGACTTGGGCAATGTTTTATTTTCTTTGTGGGCTTTTTTCTTCTCTAACACTTCATGTGGAATCCTATGACCCACCACGTCAACTGTTAAAATGCGATTCTAATGCTTCGCAAAGCACATGCAGGAATTTTATATCACTACTGTAAGAAACTGAACATTTAACATTATTATTAAGCAGGATTAGAATGGATTTAAGAATGTTTTGAAAACCAACATGAAAGTGAGACACCCATTTCTGAAACACAGCCTTTCCCATTGTAATCTGACAGATGCACCTGTAAAAACTAATGTAAAATCCAATTGTGGCGCATGGCTGACTAACATTCTTTCTAAAAAGATAACTTTATTTATTTAATACATTTTCTGCATTTAGCAGCATCCTAAAAAAACTTCCATAACTATTGGTAAATTCCCAAGAACTACAGGTAGGGATTTAGGTATGGTATTCACTTAAATTTGCATTCTTTTAAAAGTAATATTTGGTTTTAACATGATTGAAGTTTCTCTCTCTTGCATTTGTCTGGTCATTACCAACATTTATCTGTTTACTGGAGTTGTATCCAGTCGAAAAGCCATGGTCATGGGAGATCCATTTTGAGAAAAGATAAATAAGATAATACAAGATCCTTGACCAAGGTTGCTTAAGATTTATTTATAATGAATCATCTCATATTTCTGTCATCAGTTTTATGTATAGTTATACTTACAGCTCTTTCTTTTGAACAAAAGAAATAGTTCTAGAAAACTGACACATGAAGAATCTTGGTCTTTGGACAATGTCTTTAAAAAATATTAACATTAAAATACTGAAAAATAAAATAATACAGCTCTATTCCATATAACCAGTGAGCTGATTGTCCTTCTAAGCTTTGGGCTCTCAACAGCTACTGGGCACTGTGAGATTACTTTGAATAATAAACTCTCTGATCAAGGTAATGATCAGAATGATCTACCTATTTAACAATGACCAACAGTTATTTTCTTGTGCCTCAGTAACATTTTTCAGCAGCACTGTTTGAGTATAGCATGAAACTATTCTCTGTAGTTTCTGCACTCTTAAAATAGTACTTTCCAGTCTATAAAACAATTTATCGGTGCCTAGAAGGAAAGAGAGTTTGGTTTTGTTTTGGAGGGGTATTTTAGTTTGGGGTTTCAGGGTTTTTTTTAAATTATTTGTTTTAGTTGGTTTAATAAATAAGATCAAAGCACTCAACTCCAAGTTTCCTATAAACTTTTTCACATTTTTACCCCAGCTGAACACATTCTTCTTTGGAGAGAAATGAGACAAGAAGCTGCCAAGTTAGATAGTAGCTTGTGTAGCTATGAACACCATCCTCCAATCTCTTCATACCCAGAGGCCATACACTTCACTGCTGACACAAAGCTCAGAGAAGCAAAATTGTCAGTACTCTGTTTAGTATTTTACTAAATTACACTGGAGATCTCCAATGACAACTAAAAGTCTTTAAATTACCTCTTTCTTCTACGTAAAATGCTGAAATACCAGTAAAAGATGTCATATGGCAAGGAAGAATATGGGATACTAATGGAACAAGGCAAAGTAAATACTTGGCAAAGCGGTATTCAGGCAAAGACATTCAGCTCTGCAGCAGAAAAGGTTGGGGAAGTGTAGTAGTGAAATATGATCATGGAAATGCATAACATTTGTCCCTTTGCAGTTCCAATGAAAATATTGGTTGCTGTAGTGACCAATACATCTTTTTTTATATATATAATAATTTAAAACATTTTAAATGTTATTTAAGTTTATTGGAAAAAGTTTTGTGCCCCTTTGTGTTACTGAACAAAGTGCTCTCATAAGACAAAAAGGAAAACATTTGATTGTTACTGAAAAAACTATTATAAATATATATAAAGCTGTAATCAAGATAATGTTTGAGGTTTTTTTTTAATATAATAGCACTTTTTACAGAAGTTCTAACATTAGTTCTAATTCTGAAATAATCAATGTGTTAAAAAGCCTCTTACCTGTGAAGCAAACAAACCTAACTGGTTTTCTTAAAAATACTAAATTCTATTGAAAAGTAACTAATTTCTAAAAATATTGAAAAAAATTTTGTTAAGAGAAGTAATTATAAAACATGAGAATATGTTGAAATATTGTACTTAGGGCATTTAAGAACTCAAAGCATCTGCAAATCTTAGCATACCCCTATTCCTTGCCAGCCCTGATAGAAATTTTTTTGAAATTTTGTATAACAGCACAAAATAGTCTTCTCCAACCATAAAATATTTCATTAAAACCTAGACTAACCCTTTTCCAGTTTTCCTCTCTTTTTGCTTCATACCTCAACTACCTTTATGGTGACACCAAAGCCAATATTTTCTGGTTATCAGTGGGTTTTTCTTTTTCACAAAATACACAAAATTAGTTTCATTTATTGATTCAATATCAGAGCTACATGAACTCTAAACTACTGTTTTATTACTACTTCAGCTTCTTGGTCTTTAAAATTATGGTTCAACAGGGGATTCATGGAACTAAAAATCTCATCTGGCTTTCAACCTACTAACTATATTTGGGCAGTTATCCATGTGGGTAAGGTTTTGTAGAAAATGTGCCTGATGAAGTAGGGGAGTCAAATACAGAAGTAATGATAATAATCTTCTGCCTCCTCAGGAGTTCCCATAATTGATCAGCAAGAACTAAAAGCTCAGCATATCATGGCTCCTTATAGTCAAGACCCAGAAAACTCACCTAGAGGTTTGTTGTAGTACTGTAGCTTTAATCTAACTAACTGAGACATTAAACTGTAGCAGAAATGGACTTCACTAAGCTCTACTGATTTACAGCACTGCTAGCTGAACGCTGAAACATTGGCATAATTATCTCCTCTTAAAAGCGTAGTGAAAGGAAGTTACTGTGGTTCTCACACAGGTAAATCCTCTATAAATGAAGATTTCCCTTACACCAAGAATATTGGTCCATGGCAAACAGAGTAGATGTCTTAACAAGTACTACTTCTACGTTTTAGCAGTTGCACTGTGGTATTGTGAGTAGAAGCATGTATACATCCACAGCTTCATTCATAGAATTTAGTTTATCTTTTTTGGATAGAAAATTCTAGTGTTCTCTCTTTTTTTTCTGTCATAAATACTCTTTACTTAGTGGGTTCTTTGCTAAATTTCATGGTTTCTTGCTTGAATTTTTTTTATTTTCAAGACCACTTTGAAAATATTCATGAAGGTCACACCCTGTGAGAGCACATTCTGCCACCTTCACAGCTCTTTGTTGGCTCCCAGGCTCACACTACTTGTCAGGAAGCAGAGGGATAATCACTATAAGTCCTTCCATCAAAGACCCCTGATGCACCCTCAGGCACTTCTCCTGGTTTACATTAATGATAACTCCAGCAAAGGAAACATACTCCCACTTTTTTTCTGCATTTGGGTCACCACAGCACAAAAAACCTGTGTGTGTGTTTGCACACAATCACACAGAACTGTACTTGTAAAATCATTGCTGCCCAGTTCCTTTGTTCAAGTCACAAAGAAAACTTTGGGACATTCAAATTATTGCCAAAAATAAGTAAAGGGACTTATCATCAAAAGTACTATAACCAATTGTTAACATGGATTAGTGAAAATATTTTTAAGTATAGAACCACAGCGGAGTAGAAGACAAAGAGCTTCTAATTTTCTATCCTTATAAACATCAGATAGGTTCTGGTGAGTAGAACACCAGTTGCCTGTATATACAAAGTGGAGAAGACTTCCAAAAATATGTGTTACAACTCCTATAAACTAGGAGATGACAGTAAGGACAAAAAAGGAAATTATTGTGAACAGACTGCCTGCGGCCACATGACAGCTGAATACAACAGCTTTATCCAACTCAGGCATCTTCCCATGAATGAAAAGAGCAAAAAATACTCTGAAAAGCAAGCCACACTCCTTATTTTGACAATAGGGTATAGTCTTACTTTAAATTATAACAAAAGTAGTGTTTAATGAACATTGATGATAACAGAACAATAGAAATCTACAGCTCAATTTGAAATCTCCAATGTCTAGACATGAAAGGTCACAAATGGACAACTCTGAACATGCTCTGACTGACTAATGTTTATTTGATCTTTAAATGAAACTTTTCATTGTTTAGACAGGTTTCAAAAGACATTAGAAAATCTGATTTAATGCATTTTTGAACACATTTTTCTTAGCTGTATCACAGTCACACAATCAGTTTCTGCAGGCATATTGAATGTCGTGAATGATAGAGTCTGCTAAGATCTGAAGAGATAAACCTTAATAACACTCATATTTTATAGTCTTTCCTTCTCAAGGACTTCCAACAAATACATATAGCATTACTGGAAGGAAGTCACGTATATCTTTCAAAAATTTCCGTTTTCTTCCCTCTTGCTTACAGATGAGATATGCACAGGTTTTACCATTTCTCCTGAACTGACCCCATGCATGCTTCTTTCAAGGCTAAGAAAAGAAAAAATCTAGGAAAAACAGATTATTTAACTATGTTTCTGCTCTTTATGTACACGTCATACTCAATATTCAATAACAAGCAAAGGTATTTAACTGAACAAATTCTTAGTTTAAAAAAAAATAAAGCAGTGCTTATTTTGTTGAATTATCTGATCATTTTGTCAAATGTTATCTTTATGTTTGATTTTGACTTGACAGAAATAAAAATCTTACTATTTGCACAATTGTATATGGCCTTTTTAGGCAAACAGTGGGGTTTTTTTCCATTAATCCTCTTCAATTCCTTTCTGTTATTTGTTCAGCACTGATGGCCTTGAATTCATTTGCATATTTTTCTCAAACCACCTCCACCCCACTTATCAACTCTTTTTCTTTCAACAAAATGATGAGAACAGTGTTGTCAGGACTATCTGGGAGTGTGTCCAAGTAGTTCATTGACTGAAATAGATCAGCACATCAAGGTATGAAGGAAAGCACCAAAAACTTAGCTTTGAAAATGGACTGGTTCAAAAGCACAGTTGTTAAAAAGTAGCAAGACATACTCCTTCAGTAATTGATATTTTCTTTTAAAAATAAGAGTATCAAGTTTCTTCTCAAATTAGCTATGACCAGCCATTGGCCTTGCATTTGAATTTGGCACAGTAATATTTTCAAAATTCAGATTTAGAGAGTGAAACATCAAACTTCCATTGCTGAAAGGACTAGAAACATATATGGGTGCCTCAAAACTCCAGAGAAAATAGGTATTTCTAAGGAGTATACAAATACTTTTTTAAAATGCATAATCATTACCTTGGGGGTAAGGTCTGCTTATCATTTGAATAAAAAATCCCAACTTTGTTAGTATAGCATACATGAAAACTGTAAATGTTGCTGAAGATAGAAATTGGATAAGCAAAGAGGTTACAAGTTAGATTCCCTAGGGCTCAGTCCTGATATTGGTCATCAAGTGGCACAATAAGAAAGATGAATTTTAATACTCATATGCATGCTGATAATTTATTAAAAGTTCTCTATGACATTTTAAAGCGTTTATTTAAATATTTGCTATTGAAATGTATAAAATGTGAACATACATATTCCCATTAATATCTAATATATAAAACCTAAAACCACTGTGATTAAGCAGTTTAAAAGAAAATTAATTCTGCTCTTTTAGAGTGCTCTGTGTCATGCTAATTTTTCTAAAATGCCTTTTTACCCAAATTCGTAACAAAAAAGTATCATGGAACGTCTTTTAAATATTTCCTGCCTTGTAGGATAAAAGTTCCAAATATCAGTGAGGTTATTGCTTTAGAAAACAGTTTTCTCTTACAGAATATGTAATCTTTATGTTTGTTACTGTTATTTATATATATATCTACATAGTACAATGTTTCTGATTGTGTTACAGCATTTGATTAGTAAAACAAGTTATTCTGCTACTATTGAACTGCAGTAACCAGTGAGTATACCATTTTCAACTTAAAAAAAAATCAAAACCAAAAAGCACCTTCAGTCAAATATTTTTATCATGTTGAATTTGTTTTATAGCACATGCCTTTATATAGTTAAGGTAAATAAGTGAACAACAAATGGAGGTGCAAAAAAAAGTAGAGTAACTTTAAAAGATACTTGGGGAAAAAAATTATAAGGAAAGACAGGTCCTGGAATTAGCACCTTTGCACAGGTTACTTGAAGAGCATTGTATTCAACATCACTATGGACCTAATCATGCAACTTAGGAAGAATTCTCCATCACCAGTTCATACAGGCAATGACTGTGTACCTAGGATAAACTGGCAAATACCCATGAATTTTAACACAATTTCTTCATTTTAGCATGAGAGAAATCTAAGCCACTCTTTTTCTAAACAGCATGCTACAGCTTACAGCTTTGATTCTTATTTCACTTCATATTAACATAAGCCACTGAGCAGAACAAAGAGGATAATCAGACCTCAGGCATACAGCAAGTTATCTTATTGCAATATTTGATCCATTAATTGTTTTGAATCACTACATATAAGAAACTTTGCATAATATCCTCTCATCCATGGTGTAAATATAAAAGCACACCATCATAAGTCAACTCTGCACTAAACTCTCAAGGACTGTATATCTCTGACAATCTCAGTATTTGATTTGACTGATGATTGAGCAATCACACTAAAAATATAGGTTGAAATAGAAGAATTAATTGGTTTCCAAGTAAGTGGAAGAACTGGCTTCATCAAAGTTTTGTAATCTGAACAGTTGGAGCAGGACTTAAAATATTTGCTTGCATGCTTAAAAAAGTGAAAGTCAAATTTTACAATTGTGAACTGTGAGACTCAGATTTTCTTATAAATGTTTCATGCTTACTAGTGTAATTATTTTAATTATGGACTCTTTGGTAAATCACGTCCTAATTGTGCAACTTCTAAATAACAGCATAAATGTAAGTTGATTGATATAGCTGACATATGTTTGGATCTTGAGCTGATTGAAATAGCTGGTATATATTTAGCTCCTAGGGAAGGACAAAAGCCCAAATGGATGGCAAGTTCAATAAACTAATGTTTAATAAATCTACCCAGATTATTACCTAATCATGTATGTGCTTTATTTTTAAGAAAAAAATTTACATTCAGTATCAATTACCTTAGGACACAAAACATTTTCAAGTAATAGCTATTTCTGTATTCAGAGAAATGTAACAATTTGAAATATTGTACTGGACATACATAAGGAACTACAAATGAAGATGGCACAGTTTTTCAGAGTGAAATATTTCTGCACCTTTTGAAGTAAGCTTGATAAGCTTTATTCAATAAATTTCTGTAAAGTAATCAGTTAAATATATGTGTTCACAAACAAGTCCTCATTTACAGGACTAACTGTGATTATCTATTGTGAAAACAAGCACCAACCACTTGCTGGCAAGGTTTTAGCAGAATGAGTAAGCAGTCTCTGATTCAGCATTTTTGAATTTCCGTGTCAGGATGAAACTGATGACCCATTTATATATCAATCTTTCCCTTTTAAATTTCCATCTGAAAAAATTCAATGTGTCGCGATAGACACCAAAGCCTGGGGAGAAAACAAAAAACCCCATTCATTTCACTTTGACTTCCCTATGTTGCTGATTCCATGAGAGACATGGTTCATCTAGCCTAACTTAAGCCATCTTAGAATTACCCAGCTTAAGTCAACCTTGTCTAATCCTTCTGCCTCTTTCACTCTCCAAATGCTGCAGAGGAGCCCTAAGGCATGGCTTAGACTAGGAGTTTAGTTTCAAGACAGAAATGAGAACTTTCAGATTTTTTGCTTTTTCCATTAATTTTCCCAGAAAGTTAGAAAAACAAAGACTCTCTGAGAAGGACCAAAAATAAAACCATATTCAAATATACATTCCTCTTTGATATAAGTAATCACTTTCCATTTCACCATTTCAAAGTAAATAATGAAAACGACAAAGTGTGAGGAAAGGAACAAATACAGGATCAAGGTACAAAGATTTAAACAAACAAACAAACAAACATTTCTCTTTCAAAATTATTTTGCCCGTCAGTGAAACCACATTTTTCCATTTGTCTGTAAATATATGATGCTAACCTTTAGCTACACATACTGAAATCAGATAGTATGTTTTTCAAATTAGTAAACAGAGACATAAAGTAAAATATAATGATAAAAGAAAAGAAGAGGGAGGGGAAAAGTAATCATAATTTGAATTTAAAAGGACATCAAGTCTCCCAAGCAACAGTTCCTGACAGCAAAGTAGGAAAGCTCTCCTTGGACTGTTCTTCTGTCAGTTAAGAAGCCTTATACAAGAATTAATTATTCTAACAAAGAGGGTTTTTTCATGATGGAAGACTGACAGACACTTTCAACACTCCTAGTTCAATTGACCTCAAATCCAAATACCATGGGTTTTTTTTTTTTTTTTTAATTAGGTTTTAAAGAGACTGTGAGGGGAAATACTAATACAATAAAACACACATTCAGTTAATATGCATTAATGTATTTCTTCAAAAATTAAAGTCTCTAAAACCCATACATGAATTTTCCTTTCAATGCATGGATAACAAAAATAAGGATAACTTATAACAGTAACATGGATAACTAAAAAAGTTTACTGTGAACTAAGAACAAGCTTTGTGATCTAAACTCTATAGTGTAGCTGTGCTTTAAACTACTCCTACTGTAGCCTCCACTCACAATACCAGCAGGGAACCTCTTTTTCTATGCCCCAGGCAGAAACACCTGGAAATGGAAACACTTTAAAAAATCTGTTACCTAAAAATGTGTCTTCCATTTCAAAGCAACCTACCAAACACATTCCTAGATGAGTTACTCTGTTTCAATAACACTGGGGACTAGAGGAATAAGGTTCAAGGAAATCTGAATCCTGACTGATCCAAGTCACTTGCAAATTTTGATGCAAGCATAGCTCTGCAGCAATGCAAAAAGAGCAGTCTTGACTTGAGCATTTGCACCCATTTGTCACTTCTAAATTTTGCCTAAAGGAAAAAAAGCATGGTGGTTTTAATTCATTAAGAAGTACTTTTTAATGAAATTCAGATTATGTTTTTGAGTTTGCTAAGTGTTTTACATAGCTCTACTTCTAACATCTGCTTTATCCAAATCTGGCTGAGCTCCACTATTGGAATAATGATCATCACTTATTTGTTCTGTATCCTTTGCATCACTGAGAGCTTTGGCTGTTTAAATTGAAGGTGCCCAACACTATTGTTTTATAACAAAGGAACCAAAAGATTCGGGGGGAAATGGGGCAGGACTGGGGAGAAGAAAGGGGGCAACACAGCATGGATGGCATGGGACACGCACAAAATTATAAGTATTAATATGACAGTGATCTTTGATTCTTCATATTCCAGTTCAGATGTGACAGCATAATGACATTATGTCATTATGTTATCATGATGTTTAATCTAATCTTCCAACATACATTACAGCATAACACTATAAAAAGCTTATTCAGGAAAAATTAATTTGCCTTGCAGATTGGGGAGTATGGAAATAAGACACCCTCTATTTTCTCTTTTGCATTATTGACATACCTTCTAGTAATTGTTCCTCTGAAAGAGATTAAAGAGGATGAAGGTTAAAACTCAGAAACAGACAAGGTAAATACATTAAGTAGAGTACAAAGACCTGCTTTATTTACAATGACTACAAAATGTTTGGTTTGCTTTTTTCCCTAAATTGAGGGGATTTTCTCTGGTATAAAATAAATACATAAATAAACGGGAAAAAAAACCCTCTAAATCTAAACTAATAAAACTAAACTCTAATATCTGAGTTTAGAAAAATCTCCTTTTCTCTAGTTTTTTATCTCTGGTGGCAGAAACCATTTCTTTCAGCAACCACATTTAAACTGAAGGCATTACTGGAACATTGCATCTCTTCAAAGGACAAGTAGCAGTAAGTAAGAAGCAAGTTATCAGTAAGAATAAGCAGTCAGTAAGAATACAAGCTGTCAGGCAATTGTGAGAAAATCATTTTATGAGGCTATTGGTGTTCCAAACACTGGGTGAAAGGATCTGGGGATATTCCAGAAAGCCCACACAGATGAAAGCTTTCTTAACCTACATTAAATCTTGATAATGCAATAATGAGTATTTTAAAAGGATAAGTCTAATTCCCCTATCTAGTGCAATAAAGACTGTATACAGCTAATCAGCTTTGCCCTTTCAATTAAACTCGTCCAGGACGTTCTATGTAGTCAGCACCCTGAATGAGTCATTAAAATTCTCGTTCTGTAAGAGTTGTGTGCAGTGCACCGTTGTTTCTAAATTCCATTAAATCCAAACGGTCTTTATCGCCCCATGACCACTGTGACTTCAATCAGCCAATTTAATTACCTTACAAAATTGTCAGCAGAAACAGCAAAGAAAAACAGGAAGGGTTGTGACGTTATCAAATTGAAATCTTCCTCTGTGCTGTTTAATCTAGACCAGTCAATAACAATGCTTCTCACCTCCTTGCTGCCTTCCCGAGGCTCTTAACCTCACTCTTCTTTCAAAGATTCCTGTTGATGTTTGTAAGACTGATTTTGAACTCATCTTCGTGAGGATGTTAACAGATATTGAAAGATTCTTCTCCTTGGCAGTAAATTTTTCATTGGCTCTGAATGCTGGACTTACCAAGACACAGACCCCCGAGGGCTGCCATGAGAGTTTGTCTCGCAGATTTTCATCACACTCTTGATCTGAAGGCAGACTGCCTTCCCCACTCAAACAAGATAAGTACAATTTTTTGCTTCTCGCAAATAGAGGCAGAAACCTTACCTTCTCCCACTAAAAGGATGTCAATGCAAAATCCAAAGGAAAGAAAGTACATATCCAGGAGGTTTAATGCAACTCACTTAAGAAAACTCCACTCGATTGCCCAGCAGGTATTTTTCACTTGACCTCTTGTCTCACACATCTGCACAGAGCTCGTTCCCACTGCTGTGCCATGACTTCGCTGGTTTTAATTGCTACAATTTTAAAATGGTCTCTTGTATTCCAGAACCATGTGTTTTGACACCCACTGTCACCTCCACAGGCAGTGGATGCAATGAACCAGCCTCTTCTCTGGTTTTACCACACTCGAGCTCATAAAAACAATTATATCGAGATAAACTCAATGTGTTTGAGACAAAGGAGGTCAGCTAAGAAGTGAGATGAAACCCACACTAAATCTTCACAGAGGAAGACTCAAACGTCTAGCAATTCCCCTCTGGGGGTTTCCACGAAGGAATTGAAAAATGAGGGGGATTTTTTTCTAAATCACAAAGAGTACATTATTTTATAATGTTTGATTTGCTGTGGTTATTATTTTATGTAGGGCAACAGGAAAGTGCTAGCCTTCATGAGAACTTGGCGTAGTATTAAAAAAAAAATTAAAAAATATTCACTAGTAAGAAATGCTTCTGGTGAGAGTTCAAAACTCTTCCTTTTTCCTTTGAAAAGTTTTTCCTATCTCTCTCGACTTTCTTTTGCTTTAAAGCTGGAAGAAGCCACATGCACGCACACACCCTTCCTTTGTAGCTCATTGTAACACAAAACATTCAGCTCCCTCTCTCATCTGCTTCAAGTCAGGCAACTCCAAAACACCAAAAAGTCAAAACTACAGGTATATGCCTCTACTTGTCTTTACCCTTCTTGAAAGTCCTGAAGAAAATAAAACATCACACAAAGTGGGTTAAAACTTATCAGATAAGTGAGCACCCTGCAGTGTAGATCTTTAGTCTTTCACCACATTTCCAGGAATAATGAAAGCAAATACAGTGGACAAACCTCTTTCACCTTCCCGTCACAGGTCTCTCTTCACACCTTTGCTGTAGGAAAGAGGAGCTGTTCACAGCAGTAGAGACAAGGCCGGAAACGGGCAGTTTAAAATTTAAAAGGGCATTTTAGAGCACTCCAGACTTCAAAGTGCTGACAACCAAGCTCCATATAGTGGTAGTAGGTGGGAAAAGAAATGGGGTTTACATAGCCCAGGCTCTTAATGCCTTTGGCAAGACAAGAGTTGGGTTTCTGAAAATACAAGTGAGCAATTACGGGTGTTTGACAGCTCTTAATGGGCTTGTTAATTCAGCATTTCGGGAACAAGGTGTTGAGATGCCTTCAGGAGGTAAAGGCAGACCTGAGAAACCCAGCCCGACGTGCCCTGCCCCACGTCGAGGGCAGAGGGGCCGATCGGCTGGGCTCTGCATGCGCCGAGCTCCCTGGAATTTCTTGGGAGCCGCTGCCATGGGTCTGAGTATGCACAGGAGCAGTGAATCGGAAAGCTGCGAAATGTGATCCCCGATAACGTAAAGGACGTGCCGGCGGTCACGTATTTTGGCTTTTGTTCCGTGCCAAGTGATAAGGAAAAGGTTTCCATCACACTTAGCCCAGCGGAGAGACAAATACTAGGCTGCTGCTTTTCTCCCTCGTCGCGGTGGAACTTGTCCTTTTATCCACATCAACGATTTAGGGCTGGTCCCGTCTGACACCCCCGAGTACCGTACAGACAAACCTCGCCTCCAGCGCTCCCTGGGCTCGCTTGTGGGAAACTGTTGGGAAAGGGCAAGGGAGGGAGCTTGGAGGCATGGCCCATGAAGCAATGTGGCATGCAGGAGGGGAGCCTGGTGTGATGCCCAGCTCCAGCAGCAGCAACAGGCAGGTGTCCAGATGCCCTAGCAAGTGTCGCTGGGGAGGGAACGGTGCCGTCGCACCAGCCTCTCTCCGTGTTTGCTCCATAAAGTACAGACGGAAACGACCTCCCGAATTTGACAAATAGCCCGGGCAGTTGACTTCCCTGTGTGGTTGCTAAAAGGTAGCTTTAGAGAGAGAGGGAGGGAGAGAAAGGACATGCTGGCTAGTCCCAACAATGAGAGGAGCCGTGGGAAGGACAATGCGAATCCATGGTGGCTAATTTGCACAGGAGGAATGAGGGGGCTGCAGCTCTGGCAGGCTTCAAGCTCTCCCCTGTTGCCATAGCACTGCTGGCTGAGGAAGAAGAGCGGGGGCTGGCAGGCTGCCTTCTGGAGGGAATCTCCTCAGCTCCCCCTTCTCCTCGGGAAGGACTCCACGGCATCCCGTCCTCCTGGTCGCAAGGACATCCCAAAGGGACTGATAGCACGGGAACTCAGAGGGGGCGGTGGGGAATTCCCCCTCAGAAATAACCAAAGTTTTTCCGCAGCTCAGTCCCTGCTCCCTCCCTCCACCCTGCTATGCCCTACGCAGAGACAGAGATGTCAGCCTTTGGAAAAGGCGTGGAAGCTCTCTCGTGGCCACAGACAGAGTGAGTTAGCCTGGACTAAGCTAAATCCAGACTCCTTTAAAACAACGATGTGCAACAGGCCCGGATAAGCAAGGCAAAAGTCTTCCTGCTCTTTTCACGTCTAACATCCACCACAACAAAACAAACTTACCAACTGCTCCCTACCTACTTTTAATGTTCAGTGATGGTTTGGTGACAATACTTTTCAAAGACAGGCAAAAGCGGGCAGAGATGCAGAAACTGATTTCTACCTCGCCGCTACAAGCAGTTGAGTGAGCACAACTCGCTGGCCAGCTGTGTGACCAGGAGACAGCTGGGAAGGGAAGTTATCCCAATAAAACATACGCATGCACCACCATGTCATTGGGCAGCAGAGACACGCTGCATCACCTTTCAGCCGCGGGATTATTTATTGCTCTGACGCTTGCCAGAGCGCTGCTCTCCAGGGCTGTCTCCGGAGGCACGCCGGACTGACAGTTCAGAGGGAATGCTGCTCTAAAGAAGGAAAGTCCACCTCTCGCTAGTGCCGTGACCAGGAGGATGTTTGTTTACACAGAAAGTAGCTCGGGCTCCTAGAGACAGACTCTCGGGGCCCATGGAAAGACAGACAGCCGGCCAGTGCCATGTTACAGGCATCGTAGCACTAAATTCACGGCGATGATTACGGATCAGACAGATTGCAAAATAGACCCCACAATGATATATGGTCCCGTTTAGCCATGTCCAAAGAAACAGGCATTCCTGAGGACGGTTGCTAAGAGCAACGTGCCATAAGCACCACCTTTAGACCAGATGGAAGCAGAAAAAAAAGTGCTGCTAGGAATTCAGAGATTGGTAACAGCCTGGTGACTTTTTAATCATTACTCACCTTCCCCTCCATATAAAACTGTGTGCGGGGGTGCTGAATTAAATTAAAATAGATACAAACCAAGGCATTATTCCCAGGCAAAGGCAAGAGATTTTTGTGCCCCAAAGAAATGGATGCAGCGGCTGCCACAGTTTATCGCGGACAGCGGGAATGCGGGACATCCGCTCTTCCTCGGTCCACCCGTGCTGTCGGCAGGCACAGAGGATGCTGCTTGTATGGGGGAGCAATTTTCAGCCTGTCCCTTCCTGGCCGCCCCCCGCCGCGGCTCGCCCGCGGTACCCAGGCGACCAGGAGGATGCTGATGCGGGGCTCCCATCGTATCTGGCCCCGGACTAGCACCGAAGGACGTCCCCGGCTGCACAGACCCCTTCGGATCTGCTTTCCGAACTTTCCGTCCTGCCCTTCCTCGCTGCAAAACTTCTGTAGGGGATGCAGCGGCAGGAATTTGTCCCTCACTTGCTTGCTTAGACACACGAACATGAGGGCTTGCACAGGCAGAGCTCTTAAGGTCAGTGCCCTGGTCCAGCTGGGATAGCCTTTAAACTGTAAACCCTCTCTATTCTTGAAATGCCATTCTGATCGGCTTGCCTTTTTTTTTTTTTTTTTTTTTTTTTTTTTTTTTTTTTTTTTTTTTTTTTTTCCCGGGAGCGGGAGGAACTCCTACAACTTTCCTCGCATAGAAAAGCTGTGCTTTTGAAAGGTACCGCAAAAGCTCTTCCCCGAGCACCGCTCAAGACGTAAATCATCTCTTCTCTAACCTTAAACGCCACTCAAATGTCAAGCAAACAGACAGATACTTCAAAGGAAATCAGCCCAAAGGTCTCAAATCACAGCGTTACGCCCGCACGGGATCGGCTCGGGGGGATCAGAGACGGGCGGCCGAAACTTAACAACTACTTGACAGGTTTTCAACTGATCAATCACCGTATTAGCCATGCTTTCTCCTACTATGGAAACAATAAAGCAAAACAATGGAAACAATTACGAGGAAGCCACACAAGCTGCGCAGAGCCTTAGACAACCACGTTCGCCAGTCTTTTTTCTATTGTTATTATAATTATCATCACCATCGTGCCGTTACTACGGCTACAATGAGCAGCAGGGACAGAAAAAAAAAAAAAATCACACAGCAATTCATCCCTCCGGATGCAAAATAAAGAGGGACTTCGCTGCCCGACTCCGGCAGCACGTCCCAGCTCTCCCCCAGCATCCCCTTCTGAGTCAGTCCTACGCACATCACATTCAGGCTTAAACACACAATGAAAAAAGTGTCGGGAAATCTTACCAAATCTTAATACATGTGTGGTTCCTTGAGAATATCCAATCCACAGTAAGCAAAGAAGGAGTCTAATGGTGCATCTGAAGACTGAATTAGTTACAATATGGGAAATAATCTTCATGATGTTTCTATGCACACACGCGCTGCCTTACTTCCCCCTTCTAAGCCGTCAGGTTTCCCGGTAGGGTGAGAATGAGGATACGCAAACTGGTGGCCCTCAGACACGATCACGGCATGGTCACAGAGAGAGCAGAGAGTCTACGCTTCCCAAACCCATTAGCAATCCCTGCATGTTCTTCATTCACTGCGCCAAGGAGCAACCTTCAACTGCAAGGAATGGTGGGACATCCATGTTAGTCGGGGGAGAATCCTTGAGAAATCCAAACACACACAGTGTCCAGCCGAGTAAACCTGGGAGGCGAGAAAGGAGGAAAATCAATATGTAATCCAGCTCGAGAGATCGCTGAGGTACCGCCACATAGCGAGCGCCCGCGTTTCACTGGCGGAGCTTTTGCCGTGCTCCCATTCTACTGCACTGCTGCACAGCTTCTGACGCGAAGCCAAGATTAAGTGAGAGAAATTGAGATAGCTCTTCTCTGCTTAAGGCTGCCTGCCAGACAGCCTTCCCAATTTCTATTATGCAACCGATCTGATCGCCCAGCTTTGTAGGAGGGGAAAAAAAGAAACCCAGCTCGGTTATATTTACATGCTTCTTATTGTTATTAGTTACTCAGTTGCTCTGAACAATGGCTATAAGGAGCGGGGGGTGAGGAGGAGGAGGGGGGGGAGTGGTGCTGGAAGGGAGAAGGGAATGGGTTGTGTGAAAATCAATTCCGGTATTTCAATAGCTGACTGCTTGGGTCGAGATCACTTAGCTTTAGAGTTGTGAAAGAGAAGGCTGACAACAAAGTCATGCAGGTTATCAGAGTAACGTTCAGATTTGGGGAAAAAAAAATACAGTCATTAACTGTGACTCATTTTAGTGCATGAAGCAGGATAAATGCAATGGCTTGTGTACTGACTGTCCCTAGGAACTTGCTCCGGACTCAGTGATAACGGAGCACCAGGCTGCTTTTGCAAGGTAACAGGAACCGGCAGCGCTGGAACAACCTTGTTGAATGCACAGACCTGTTTCGCTAAACTTGCTTGAAATTGCAGTGTTGCTTAAAAGACAGTAACTAGGGGATGTACTAGTTTGTGATTTTCATTTTATTCTGCCACTCTCTAATTTTGCACTCTGCTTTCCTTTCACTCCAGTATTGTGGAAATGTTGCTGTTCCTCCCTATACTATGATCTACGTAGTTTGTCATTTTGCTGTCCTCAGTGAGAACAACAGCATTTCCCAATTTGATAATGGAATACTGAGTTTATATCTGGAAATGCAGCCACAGATTTCTGGTTTTTGACCATGTGTTCCAAAGAAGATAAACCCATTCTGTGGACTACTTTAGACTTTCCTTGGAAATGCAATTAGTTGTGTGTCTGCATTCACTGAAATACATTAAACCAGGACTGTCAGACTTTGCAATCTAAGTCAGGATTTGCTGAACCTGCTTGAGCTTTACTACAAACACTGAAATATCATTCCTGTATTTCCCATCAGGAAAATGAATTAATTTTTTTCTACACTCCTCCTACAGACATCTTTTCTCTCCTTTATCTTCCTCCTTTGCTTTTCATTAATAAAGAAAATATCACTAGGAGACTTTCCCCACAGATACATACAGAAGAACATAAAATAAACCTGATTTTACAGAAGCAAATACCAATGATGCCAAGCTAATGAGAACACTCTGTGAAATCTATCAGAAGCAGAGCATGGCAGAGGTGAGTTACAGTTTATTCTTAATTAACATCTGTGTGTTGTAGACCTGTAAATAAGTAACAGCAGCATTAGGATTATAACTTGTAGTGTTTGCGCTCTGTACCCCTAGAAGTGTTAGCAATTCTAAGTAACTATTTATCATTTTGCCTTACTGATTTCCTCTGCACACTTTTACTTAAAACACTGTAAAATGCTGATGAAAAGAAATGTACAGTCTGCCAGAGGATTATTAAACATCATTGATTTTTTTTTTCCTTAAGATGGAGGCATAACTGCAGTGTCAAAAATAAGTATCATGAATGGCTAGTTCTGCAGTCTAGCAGGGAATTCAATCAGACGATTTGACTATTGGAGCACTTTAAAAAGAACACCTAGTGTTAAAAGCAAGGATATCTAGCGACTCCTTCAGTTCACACTTAGAATATCTCGCAGTAAAAAATGCAGAGAGCTGCTTTTTCTTCTATTTACTATTTCATTTATTCTCTTCAACTGGTTTCTATTTTTTTATAGTCCAAGGAGAAATAAAACCAACCCACGTGAACACTGTGAAAGTTCATTGTCTCCCTCCCTGGTGTTGCTGAAATAAAGGATATGATTTAGATACGTTTTTAATACTCAGGCGCAGCTTGAAGTCTAACCGGATTTTTTTTATTTTTTAAATTTTGTTTTGGTGAGAAGTTTTGAAAATATAAGATTCGCCGTCAGGTTTAGCACATTAAACAATACATGAACTTTGGACAAAGTGTCTCCTGTTACCAGTTTGATTTTCTAAGCTGTCTTGAAAAAAAAAATACAGCTACCTGTAATCTCAGCCCAACAGGGCACTTAACTCACGGAGGCGTTTAGAACTGGAATCATAAAACAATTTGCGGTTAATTCCTGTTACTATTAAACACTCAGCAGCCCACGCTGCAGCCCCTGGTCTGACGCCTGAGGCTCACACCGGGTTTCCTTCCCCCGCCCCCCGGCAGCCCCCGGCGGCGGCGGCGGCCTCAGCACCGCGGACAGCGCCCGGAGCGGCCCCGGGCGGCCCCTTCAGCACCGCGGACAGCGCTCCCGGCCGCCCCCGCCCGCTCCAGGTGCCAGAACGCCCGGGGGCTTGACCCTCTCCAGTCATCTCACAGCGCGGAAAGGAAATTAAAATCTGTTATCGGCTTCTTTAGAGATAGATATTATGCCCTCTATTATGTTAGCTATCCAGCTATTCTGTGGCATTTTATGGGTTCAGAAGAAGAACCGATGTCCTCCTTATCTACTGTCAGACATCACCTAATGCTCTTTATTAACATTCCTCCTCCTTCTTTCAAACCCTAGCTCCCACCTTGAAAAAAGTCGTAGTTAGCCCAGAAATATTTTCTCAAGAATATGAGTCCCCTATATAAAAAAACCAAACCTTACAAGACATCAGATGTTTAGAACTCACTAAATATTTGGTAACTGAAGATCCCTTATAGACTATATAACTGACTAAAGCCTCAGTCTTCCCCACCCTAAACTCCTTTTCTGTTATTTGGACTTTAACTCCACTTCTTATTCATGAAAAAGAAAATAATACCTTCTTGCATCCTCCAGACTGGTTTCAACGTGAAAACAGGTAAATATTCTTAGTGCCTTCAATATTTCCTTCCCCATGAGATGTGCAATTCAAAGTCTGGAAATCCCTAATAAAATGTCATGGTAGATAAGCTGGTCTTCTGTTTGAGGTCTTGTCACCACTGTTACACAGCTCTTTTCATATTAAAGTCTGTATGAAACTGCCCTCTACACTTCAGTGATCATCAGCTGGGAAATCTACAATTCCTTGGATATATGTTTTGATTTGTTTGGTCATCTACTGTAGACATGGTGATAACACATCTCCAATATACAAGGATATCTTTAATACACAGGACTCTGTTCAAGTGTAGCTGATATGAAAAATAGTAATCCAGCTATAGACAGGGAGAGAAGAAGAGACAGTCTGAGGCCTTACATCTTTTCTGGGTAATAAAAACCTACTGCAGTTTTAGCTGCGTGTCAAGTATAAATGGTGTATATTATGTACATAATGTTTCATTTGGAAAGGGGAGATATGTGATTCTGATTACCTTACTATATCAGGAGCTTTTCCCATCAGATCTAATTTTTATGTGCTGTTATCATTATAAAAGTTAACCCAGTTCCAGCTAGCTGCCACCTACTGGGATGTATAGTTTTATCATATTACTTTAAAAAGGAATGGGCTTTTATTTTCAGGTCATAGCTGTGCCTCTAAGAACAGATAGTGAGGTTTTATACCACGTAATCTACTATTTTGACCTCTCACAACAACAGCTGCTGTAAATTTAATGTATGTACAACATATGGTACCCCAAATGTTTCTCGGACATTTTACATTTTTCACCAAATCCTTGCAAACGTTTCAGATTCACATGCCACCACAGTCCTCCTGCTGTTGCAATCTGGTGCGAGGAGAGCCACAGCTTACTGCAACACCTGACCAGCATCTCTAGATCTCTAGAATCAAGTATTGCAGCTTTGCTGACAAAGCAGTAACACAGTCCTCCCTTCTAAAACGTTTGCCAAAGTATTCAAATGAATGTTGATATTATCATTTAAAACAAATTGCGGCCCACTGGCATTTCACTCCCACCAGCTATAAAAAAAAAAACCCGTAGGTCCTTCTCTGTTTGTTATTATCTCAGCCCAAATTTACAACCAAGTTTCTTCTGCACCAAAGATTAATGACATTTTAAGATGGTAATTAATTTTTAGCTAGTGGAAAGACTTGTATTCTAATTAATGAAGTGAGTGTGCAATAGACTTTCTTGTTCAGGCACTTCTGAGTATCACAGCAATGCACTTTACTAGCAAGTTTTAAGCAGCAAAACCAGATACTTTTGACATGATCTACAGATCAGCCTTTGGTCCCTTCAGCTTCCTTTGGGATTGGGAAAGCTGCACAAGATTTTTGGAGGAAAATGATGGGGCTTTATGCTTTTCCTGCTGCACTGCCCCAAAAGTTTCTAAGGAGAATGTGAAGAGAGGTTTCCATTACAATCTATTCATTCCTTCTCAGTGCACACAAGGCTCTTGCTATCACGCCTGCACTCCGTAGGCAGGAATGTCTCTTGCTTTCCAGAGAGTGTCAGCGCCCTGGCTACTTTAGCGATGGATGCTCCCCCAAAGAATGCTGATTTTGTTCAGAAATAAATGATAGGGCTGCCGATTAGCCCAGAGGGGGGCTGTCTGCGCCGTACGGTGGGGCCCGGGTAGGGGCAGGAGGAGACCTTACGGAAGTAGAGACTGCTGTCCACCCACAACTCTAGCGAAGTTAGAGCCCGGTTCTCGCCTCCGCTCCCCCATGAGAGCGGGGTGCCCATCCTCAATGCAGCCCGTTCGGCCTCCCTGAGCTCGGCTCGGGAGCAGCGCTCCGGCTGCGGGAGGGAGCTCCGGCCACAGGGAGGGCGCCGGGCGAGGGGCATCGGGGGCTGCGCTGCCCTGGCCTCGCGCTCCCTCTTCCCACAGCTCCACTTTCAGCGCGGGGACAGCGGCGGCTCTGACGATGCGGAGCAGAGATGGAAGGAAGACAGGAAGCCGACAGGTCTGCTTTCCCCACAGTGAGGGACAGACCCGGGTGGCAACAGCGCTCGGGTCGGCCAGCTCGGCGCCCGCCTTTGCCCTGAGACAGCTGGCCAAGAGCCATCGTGGTGTGCAGCCCTCAGCGCGACGCGGCCACGGAGCATCCCCCGCCACCCCCGGCCCCCCCGCAGCCCCTCACTGGCATGCAACCCCTCCGGCCGCGGCGGCCAGCCGGAGACCCCGGGACATGCTCCTACCTTGAGTTGCGGGAGGGGAATCGGGGAGGGAGAGGAAGGCGGAGGCGGGGGAGGAAGGGCGGTGGCAGGACGCCGGGGACAGCCCGGGCTGCGGTGCAGCCGGCGTCCGGGCACCACTGACGGCGGCGGCAAGCGGGGAGGGAGGGAAGGAGGGAGCGAGGGAGGAGGGAGAGCGAGAAGGAGGGAGGGAGAGAGGGAGGGAAGAAGGGAGGGATGGAGGGAAGGGAGGAAGGAGGGAGATCCGCCTCCCTTCGGGAGCGCTGCACAGCGCCCTTTAAAGGAGCAGAAACCAGCTTTCTCTACTGCCGCCGCTGCCGGCTCCCCGCACGGCCGAGTCTCGCCGGTGCCAGCCGTGGGCGCAGCGCTTCCCCCCGCGCCGTCGCCCGAAGCGCCCGATCCCGCCGGGCAGCGAGTATTCGCGGCGCTGACAGTCCAAGCTCCCCACTGGGGTCCCCGAGCCCGCTTTGTGAACGCGGAGAAAGTGGGAGCTGGATCCTGCCGCCTGTGAAACAGCTTCAGAGACCCCTGCCCGTCCCCATTCTTCCCCCTGGATGCGGGGGTGAGTGGAGTGCCCCTATCTCAGACTGCGGGGGAGCTAGGAAAAGCTTCGGCTGCTTCTCGACTTGTTGTCATGCTGAAACCCGCCTGTCCCCACTCCTTCCTTGAACTAGCGGGTACTAAGCTCGGGCACTTCCCCGGGCTGGAAGAAGATCCAGGGAGTGGGCGATCACATCTGCCCCAACAGCCCCCCCGCCCCCGACTCGCTCCTAAGCGTCAACGCTGCGGGAGGGGGGCTCTGGTAAAAGGACCAAGGCCTCCCTGGTGAATTGGGGTGGGAAATGTGTCGTCCGCCCCGCCTTGCGGGAGCGCCAATGATTTCCTCCCTCGCCCAGCCGTACTCGCCCCCGCAGCGCCACAGGCGTCTCTTCGCCTCTTGTGAGCTTCTCCCGATTTTGTTTCGTGACTCGGACATGCCTTGAAGAGCTGCAGGATTTCCCCTGCGCCTCCCCCTCCACAATGCAGCCTTCTCGAGGTCTGACCTCCAGGCAGATGTGATGAGCAATTTGACAGGAAAATCCCTGTCTCCTCGTCTTTCCCTCACGGAAAAGTCCCGTTCCCGGATCCGCCGGGGGAGCGCAGCCCCTACCCCACAAAGGATGCTCAGGCGTTGCCCCGCTTCATCTGCCCAAGCGACAAACCGGTTATCATAGGCGGGAGGGGAGGGCTCAAAAAACGCTGAAGAGATGGGGCTGGAACGGGTGGGGGTGGGTGACTGAAAAGCTCCTATAATTAAATAAACAGCAGAGTTGTTGTGCGAAGTAAATAAATAGTCAATGATCCCATTGTGGAGCCGAGCGCAGGCGGCACAGATTGCGACGGGCTCGCAGCTATTGGGCTCCGGCCGCTGTGACTTGCAGCTTAATCGGTCCCACAGCACATCCCTTAATTACTTGCAGCGCACTTCCATGGCCGACAAAAAACTCATTAGTCAGTTCATTTGCCTGAAGCGGTAATGGAGATAACTCTTGTTAAAAGCAAACGCAGTGCTAAAGCAAAGCGCTTCATGCCACCCAGGGCGGTGAAGGGAGCTGGGCAGGAGGCTGCTTCTCCGGGACTAAGCGGGTCGCGGGTGAAAAACTGAGCGGAAGAACGTCGTGGAAAGCTGAGTTCTGTGCCATCCTGAAGGAGGGAAAGGAGTGGCGGGGATCGCCACAGGAGTAACCAAGTCATCTCCACGATCTCCGGGGAAGGCAAGGCAGGTTAATGCTGCAAGACCAGCCACAGGGTGGGAAGTATACGAGGTCGGATGAGCAAATGCTTGTGCAAGCTCTGATTCGGTGATTTCGTCCCTTTTTGTTTTATCACTGACTGCTTTTGCACCGTTACTTACTATCCTGAGTTTTCTGACCAGAGAACAGAGAACAAGTCAAACATAAAAAATACATGAGTCAAAGCTGTCACTCTAGGATGACAGAAAGGAAGGCAAGGGAAAAAAAGGGGTACGGTTCTAATATTGTCGATGGATTGTGTAATACCCTCATGTATTCACTTCAACTCAACTACATTGATTTAGAGCCTTTTCCCTTGTTGCCTGGGTTACATTTCTGTCCAGACATGAAATTCTCAATGCTTTCCTTAGCCAACAACAGTTTACCAAGAATTAGGTCCTCTCTGACAAGAAACAGGTTCCCAGCGCCACCAGTGCTGTTGTCGTTACTTATTGTTATCTATTGTTCAGGGTATTTAGGGACTTTGCATATGTCTCATTAGTACTCAAATGAGGAATATTGAAGCAAGAATGTTGGATGAACAAGCCTAAGATCACACTGCAAGTCAGGGACATAGTGGGAAGACAGTCTGTGACTGTAATTTTTCAAGTGTTGACTATTGCAAAACTCCTTCATTTCAATACTGACAGAACCTCTTATGTTTCTTCCCAGTTACACTGAAGGAACTTTGAATATTATCAATATTTACCACTAGAAAGAAACACGAAAGTACAGACTCAGTTTGTCAGTATCCAAAACAAGATGTACCAGAGAATTTGCTACACAAGGTCCTGGACTCTAACAAGAAAAAAACCAAAGCAAAACAAAGCAACAACAACAAACAACAAAAACAAAAACCAAACATCACAACCTCCCTAAGCCAACCCCCAAACTTTTTTACTTGCTTGCTTCTGTTTCATTGTAATTTAAATGCAATTTATAAATGTATCAATCAAGAATATACATGTCAACTTTACACCATCCATTTAAAACAATTTTTAAAAATGACAATAAGAATTTAACCCCATTAAAAGTAAACACATCTGCAAAGATCTTTGTGAGAATGGTTTTTGGGTTTATTTGGTTTTCTCAGCATTATTTTTAAACATTTTAAATGAAATTATATGGGTTTATTATATTCCCATTAGGTGCATTTACACCTCAAAGTTAGGAGTAATGTAAACTTTTAGCCTAATTCCTTTAAGCCTTCCAAAATGAAATTACCAAAGGATGACAGATTCATCCATTCCCCACAGAAATCTATCACTAGTACCCAGTAAATCTGAATATTTAATGCTTTTTTCTTTCCTGCCTTGTCTTTCCATTTAGGTCAGCTATGACAGCACACACACTGACAGAATTTAAGATCTTTCAAAAGAGTTTCCATAAAATATTTTTTATAATGTCAGATCTACAAAGACCCCCCCCAACTAACAAAAACAACAATATTTTAGGGATTCTGGATGCTATGGCTTAACAGCCCTAAACAGATTCTGTCCAATTTAATGACCCAAATCTGAGTACTGACATTTGTTCAAGATGTGTGGTTCACAGCTTGTGCCCTGCCACAGAAAACACTGAAGAAAACCTTTGGGATTTCAGATTGCAGACAACCGAGTTTTTTGTTCTTTCTGCCAGCCATTGTTCTAATTTTTTTTTACCCTCTCGCAGTTGTGAACAATATTGTGTGGCCTTTCAGAAAAGCTGTCTCCTACTGCTATGCCATAAAGATTTTTGGTACATCTCATGGGCAAAGAAAGAATTATTCTCCCAAATGTTGCCTTTTCACAGCTTTTCATAATGACCTTGTATACTCATATTCTTGGTGGAGCTGGCTGCATGTATCAAGCCATGTCCCTTCAAAGAGAAGAATGAGTCAAAGCAGGATGGAATAAAAACAAAAAATCTGTCAAAAAGAAACAGATCCCTTTTCTTGTATTATCCACTTGAGGGAGACAGTGAGCCATAGGTTATATTCATATGCAAGTTTGATGGATCACATATAAAATTGATGAGGAATTTGTAACCATCCTGTGGTATTCATGTGTTGTTGTTAATTTTAAAAGCACTGACCTGTGTAACATAGCAGGCATGATGTTTCACATAGCGCTGCATTGATCTGGACATCAGAGAGTTCTCTTTTCTTCTTGCCTAGCAAGATGGGATCATCCAATGACTTTCTCTGATAGAAATGTCCAGACTCTTACAAGATAATATTCCATAACTCTAGAATTAATATCTTGCATTTGGACTACCTTACCTTATTCAAGACTTATATTTGATGCACTTTATGATTTAAGAGACACACTAAAGTGTATTACATTACTAAGAGGGCTAAAATAGACACTACCAGAAGCCGTAAAAGAATAAAGCTTAACCTGTGTCTGAATGCCTTTGGACATACATACATGGCTAGGAAGTTTTATTTTATTTGGTGCCAGTAATGATGCATTCTACAATATTCTCCAACAGATATTTAGCCCTCCCTGGAAAACTTTCATGGCTTAGCTATTGTTATTGTTAGAAAATATTCTGATGTTTGCCTCAAACAGCCTTATGGCAATTGATAAACATCACTTTTACCTGCAGACAAAATACAGACAAGTTTTTACTCCTCTCTCTAAAAGTATCTTCTGAACAATTGAATAAATATTATGCAGGAAGCTAAATGTCACTCCTTTCTTAAAGAAGGCCAAGAAGGAGGACACAGGAAGCTCCAGACTAGTCAGCTTCATCTCAGTTCTTGCAAAAGTGATAGAGCACCTAATCCTGAAAACCATTTCCAGGCACATGTAGGACAGGAGGAGTCAGCATAGATGCATCTAGGGAAAGCCATGTTCGACCAAATTGATAAACTTTTAAAATTAGTTGACCAGTTGGGTGGATGAGGGGAGAGCACTGGACATTGCCTACTGCACTGTTTCCTGTAAGATTCTCATAAAGAAGTGGAAAATTTTCTCAGTGACCAGGCTCAGAGGATGATAATCAGTGGCATGAAGTCTAGTGGGAGGCCAGTAAATAGCAATGTACACCAGGGGTCATTACTCCATCCATATAATTCCACATCTTCATTAATTATGTGGATGATGGAGCAGAGTGCATCTTCATCCAGCTTGCCAATGACACCAAACTCAGAGGAGAAGCTGATACACCATAGGATTGTGCTGCCATCCAGGAGGATGCTGACAGGCTGGAGGAGTGGCTTGACAGGAATCACATGAAGCTCAACAAAGGCAAGTGCAGGGTCCTGCACCTGGGAATGAACAATCCTCAATTTGCAGTTGATTAGCTGCAATGCTGCTTGGCAGGAAAAGCCCTGGAGTCCTGGTGTGTAAGAAATGGTGGACACGCAGTTAAACTTGAGCTAACAACATACCATTGTGGAAAAGGCACTGTGCATCTGCCCCAGTCCACTCTATTCTGGATGATTTTTAAGTATCTCAAAACTTCTCTTGCCAGTGCTTCTAATTGGTCCATATCACTGCATTACAGGAAGCAGAACTGTAAACAGTACAGCAAATACTACAAAAGTAGTAGGTGGAAGGAAAGACTACTATTACTGTTTTCAGGTTCTCATCTTGTTCAGAAATCTCAATATGATCTTCTTTGCAATAGTTTGATATTGTAGTTTCATATTTGCTGTGTCACAATAATAACATATCCTTTTCTGCTACCCCTGGTTAGCTGCTTCCTCATTTGCACTTGATGAACTACTCATTTACTTCCAAGTGTAGAAAACTGTGCTTGTATAATATCATTCTTATTTTTTTCCATAACACTAGTTCAATTTATTGAGACACATTCTAAATTCTGGGCCTAACCAGAAACATTTCTTCAGTTGCTCCAATATAGCCTTCATCAAACATTGAAATGAGGCACCCAAGTCATTAATATTTGCAATAGCAAATATACAATAGCAGCATAGCAGGTCATAAAGAATTCTGGAGAAGTCCTTTTTTTTCTTCTTTTTCTCTCCTTGAGGTTCAACAGCATACCAATAAAACTGTTTTGCACCAACTTCTACATTCCATTTTGCTTACGCAAGTGTCATGTCTTGCTCAGGTTTATTCTTAGAAACTCTATAGTCGTGTTTATGAATACTAATATATTTTATCAAGTGTCTTATCCTTGTGCTTTGTTCTTTGAGCCCAATAGAATTTCCCCTCCCCCACTTTAAAAAATATAAAAAGGAATATGTAGTTACCAATTTAATATATTTGTTTTGTTTTGTTTTTTTTTTTAATTTTGTGTCTCTGGCTTTTTACAAATCCAGTGCTAATTTAGATGCATGGAAGAAAAATATTAATAGATGGAACAATGAACCCTCTGGCTATAAAAATAATCTTTGAAAAAAAATAAAGGCGAAACCTAAGTGGAGCAACTTGACTGGGACCTAGTTTTGCATCTAAACTTAGAAGCAGTCATAATGGGTACAAAATTAAACAATTTAAGGAACCCCAACAAAACCCAAACAAAACAGCACAAAACCACCACCAGTTAATTTTTACAAGTACTTAAACATCAATGAGAAAACAAACACTTAAATATCTATGAGAGAAATTCCTGGTTTATGTCCTAAAGAAGAACTGCATACATCACCTGATAATAGAGCCTTAAACAGCCCTATGGTTGACAATAAAACTAAGACTTTAATTTAATCAATGGGGAGTGGAAGTTTCTCTAGTATGAGATAATGCTCAACAGATAGGCAACCTTGAACTCTAAATATGGAAGAGGGAATTCCAATAATGGGAAGAAACTTCAATTTAAGTTTGCAACCAAATTTTTACTCAAATAAGATTTAAACTTCAGCAATAAGATCAGAATGAAATAGATGATCATCATTGTGCTTTTTTCATGTCTCACTCAGTAGATATCACATTAACAATTAATATTAATCATGCATCAATGAGCTGCAACAGCTTTTGTACAGCTGTACTGTTACATTGCCAGTATACTGGCAATTACGCCCAAACTCTCCATACACGGGGAGCTTTGTTGATCACATCTACAATGGTAAAAGAGAACTAATTTCCAAGTGTCTGAGTTATTTATTCACTGTGAATTTAGAGAAATAATTTTCAAGAGGAATATCATAGCAGGGGACTTAGGTACTAGGTTGTTCAAAATGTCTAATCTTAAAGTGATAATATAAATAGGATTCATAGGTGGTACTTTTGTGGTTAATATACAGCTGAGAATAGACTTTGATCCTCAAATATGCAAGCATTTAAACCAAGTAATCTATTATATAGTCTGATGAATTATAATTAATCCTATTTCTTTTCCTGAGATTTAGAAATTGACACAAATCCACTGTCAAGATTCAGCTACATGGCACTGCATAGCCCATATTAGTTGTGGTAATAGCCGCTCAGTAGCTACACTGTCAGTCTAGCTACTCATTAGGACAACTGGTAAAGTGTGCTCTATTGACTTCAGACTCAGAACAGAAGAATTAAGGTGTACTAGTGTGTAGAAAATTACAATATCTGTGCAGTGTCTGAATCTCTTTGAGGTTTTGGAAAGTGAATTTCACCCAAAGCAAGCCTATGCTTCTAATCTACCTTGAAATTATTTTAGTTAGAGTATGTAAAGTGTATTTGGTCCATTTCAGAGGAAGAAAGGAAAGGAAATTGCTCCAGTATTCAAACCTAAGTAGTTTATCAGATATGGAAAGTAATTTCTAGTATGTGAAAATACCCCCTGGGGCACATTCCTCTACAATATGCATCTTAAGTAGATAGGAAGTCACATACCATGGCATTATATTATAAAATAGAATAATGACCTACTTTAGCAATGATAACCATAAGTGAAGTAATGGGGCCACAAAAATATGTAAAAATAAACACCTTTATTAAGTATTTCTAAGTCTTTTTTTTAGAGAATCACAAAACTGTTCAGGCTCTAAAAGGCTTCTGAGATCATCAAGTCAAACCATTAACCTAGGAACAGCCATGCTCACAACTAAAACATGCACCACATCCACATGCCTTTTGAATACTTTTAGGGATGTTAATTCCACCACTTCAGTGGGTTGTCTGTTCCAATGCCTGAGCACCCTATCAGTGAAGAAATTTTTCCTAGTATCTAATCTCCCCTAGTGCAACTTGAGGCCATTTCCTCTTGTCCTGTAATTCGTTACCTGGGAGAAGTGACTGACACCCACCTCACTACAACATCCTGTTAGCTACTTGTAGACATCAATAAGGTCTCCCTTGAGCCCCCTTTTGCCCAGGCTAAACAACCCCCGCTCCCTCAGCTACTCCTCTTGAGACCTGTGTTCCAAAACCTTCACCAGCTCCATTGACCTTCTCTAGACATGCTCTGGCACCTCAACATCCTTCTTGTAGTGAGGGCCCAAAACTGAACACAGGTTTCAAGGGGAAGCCACACCAGTGCCTAGTACAGGTGGCCAATCCATCCTACTCCTGATGGCCACGCTATCTCTTATACAGCCAGGATGCCATTTGCCTTCTTGCATCTGGGCACACTGGTTGTCAGTCATCTGACTGTAAACCAACACCTCCAGATTCTTTTCCTCTGGCTCACTTTCCAGCCAAGACTTTCTCTACCCCAAGCTTTTAACCCTACATGGAGTTGTTGTGACTGAAATGTAGGATCTGGCACTTGTTGAATCTCATACAATTGGCCTTGGCCCATTGATCCAGCCTTCTTATCATTTATCAGATCAATACTCCCAGCTTAATGTCATCTGCAAACTTATTGAGAGTGCACTCAATCTTCTCATCCAGATCATTGGTAAAGGTGTTAAGCAGGACTGGCACCAACAATGACCTCTGTGGAACATCACTTGTAACTGTCCCTCAGCTGGATTTAACTCCATTCACCACCAAGCTCTGAGCAAGCCATTGAGACAGCTTTTACCCAATGAAGAGTGCACCTGTTCACACCATGAGCAGTCAGTTTCTCCAGGAGAATGCTGCAGGAAACCACACCAAAATTCATGGCCTTTCCTGACTCTTAAGCCTGTCACCTTGTTGGAGAAGGAAACCAAGTTAGTCAAGCAGGATCTGCCTTTCCTAAACCTATGCTGCCTGGCTCAGATCTCCTGGTTGTCCTGCATGTGTCTCATGATGGCCTACAAGATGATCTGCTCCATGACCTTCCTTGGCACCTTGGACAGGCCTGTATTTCCCTGAATCCTCCTTCTGACTGTTCTTGTATGTAGTCACCACATTTGCTAACTTGTAACCAACTGGTCAGGCAGGACTTCTGGTAAATGACGGAGTGTCTTGGTGAGCTCTTCCACAAGCTCCCTCAGTACCCTTGGGTAGATGCCATCTGGCTCCATAGATTCGTTCATGTCTAAGTGGCACAGCAGGTTGCTGACCATTTCATCCTCCTTTATGGCAGCTTCATTCTTCTCTTCATCAGCAACTTCCAGCGTAGGGGGCTGGGTACTCAGGTTGCTAAATTAGGTACTGAGACAAAAAAAGACCTCAGTCTTTTCCTTATCCTTTGGCTTTCTGCATCTAGTAAAGGATGGAGATTCTCTTTAGGCCTCTTTCTGTTAATGATGTGCTTGAAAAAAGTGTTTTTGCTGTCTTTTGGCCTGCTCCTGTTTCTCTAGGATTTCCTTCTTAAAGCATATCCAGTCTTCCTGTAGTGTTTTGTCCTTCAGAACTGCCTTCCAAGTAACTCTTACAATCAGTCTTCTAAAGAGGCCAAAGTCTGCCCTCCAGAGGTCTAGACAGCAGTTCTGATGATCCACCTGTTTACTTGTTGAAGAATCAAAAACTTCATATTTTTGATTGCCATGCCCAAGACAACCTCTGTCACATCAGCCACCAGTCCCTCTCTCTTCACAAATAGTAGGTCCAGTGGGACACCTCTCATAGCTGGCTTACTCTTTCAATACTTTTTACATTTTAAGCCTTTTTTTAGAACCTTGTGTTCCTTAATTTCTTTGTTAACATTCATTTGCTGTGGACAAAAGTCGGCTTCTGGGAGAGCAGCTTAAGCATTGTAGTCAGCACAATTTGAATATTTAATCAAATAGCTTGTCAAATTAGGAT
Source organism: Calcarius lapponicus (assembly GCA_039654755.1). NCBI lineage: Eukaryota > Metazoa > Chordata > Aves > Passeriformes > Fringillidae > Calcarius > Calcarius lapponicus. Next base: position 49,119,463 of record CM077465.1, on the reverse strand, counting down.
CTGACTTAGAGAAGCCATTTCATTATGTGCAAGGACTCCCTTCTCTGGAGAGTGTCCTAGTACCTATATGCAAGCTAAGAAATGAAGATCACATTTCAGAGATGAGAACTGCTTAATTGGTCCAGGTTTGGACAGCCACAAAAATAATCTTTATCACTTAATTACAAGATGTGGTTGAAATACATTGTAAGGAAAATCTCTTCTAAGTGAAAGGGACAAAGAAGGACTTTTTTCTCATTATTTGAAATTGCTGAAACTAGAATTTTGAAGTTACTGACAGAAAAAAAAAAAGGTGATTGGACATATTATTCTGAAAGAAAGTTCAGGACAAGCAGGAGAGGATGAAATCAGTGCTATAAATAACAGAACCTGGACCTGAAACTGAAAATTAGGAAGTATAAAAGAAACAAAGAAGATGTTCCAGAATTGACAGTTCACTGGCTGGGAGGAGAGGAGGAACTTAAGAACAGTTAGAGGAGGAACATTAGAAGGGAAATAAAATATTCTAAACTTACTGAAATTTCTTGAAAGCTACAAGAAGATACTAGAAGTTGTTGGCATAGATGCCAGGAGTGAAAACTTTCTGAAGATGTTAAGAACCACAGAAGCTATCTTTGGATAATTTAGGGGAGTTTGGTTCTCCATAACACTTCTCTTAGCATAACAGGAGTGTGTGTGCATGAGAATCATGCACATACATTCCTTGTATAATGCAAAACATTTTAAGTCATCATTCTGGAATCTGTAGAATTAATGTTTTACTCCTAACTTGACATGTTTCTATGTGTATAAATGATGGACACAGAGGTCTTGAAAACACAGAGGATCAGACTTAACAGTTCAGCAAGTCAAATGCCCTGTCTAAAGAGAAGCTGAGGAACTTTCCAACTTCCTAGGTGTCCTACAGAAAAAAAGAAAAAATCCAAAAAACAATGAAACAACCAAAAATCCCCAAAAAACCAAAACCAACAACAGACAAAGCAGTGTCCCTCCAGCTTAAATGCTTTATTTTTTACTCTTAATAGATAAGAGGCATTACTTCAGTATCTTTTGATACAAAAGAGTAGTATCTCCATACATACCCTTTTCTAAACACAGCATTCCCTTTTAGAAGCAGTTCAGGAAGAATATCTAAATCAAATGCAAATTCTTATCTCAACAGGATGAATTTATAATGAATAGTTGAAGAAGGAGACAAGCATATCATATCAATACTTAATTTTAAGTCAATGCTTTGCTTTTTTCAGACTTGACATGAATCCAAGAAGGGAGAACTAGCATTAATGATACTCTCATCTTTCATGTTTTATTAACAAGTCTTTTACAACTGGAAAACAAACAACAACAAAAAAAGGACAGGAAAAATTCTAAAAATCAATGAAGATGGAATTGAGACGAAGCACAAAAAAAAAGTACAATAATTTCTTATACATGTCACTGCAATTTAAATAGCTGGAACACATATGCACAAATACAGTAAATCTGAGTTTTCCACTTTTAACCAGAGATGGGAACATTTCCACAAATGATAAGAATATTTTTGTGTAACTCCCTACATTTTACAGTAGATAGCACTGTGAGTCAGATGATTAAATAAAGTTCAGAACTTTGAACAGCAGGTTTTACCACAAGTCCCACAGGCAAAAGAATGGAACCAATAATTTCATATGGACTTCTCTGTGGCAGGTAAAAGCTGTCTTTGAACAGTCTAAGCAGTTGGTTTATAACACCCAAAGGAGCAGAACAAACTTGGATTGAATAATTTAGATGATATCTGAAACCCACATATCTGTAACTAATACGAAGACTGCCCTGTCTGTTACCAAAAGAACAACTGACATTGGTGTTATTTACTCTTTTGTTTGTAACAGACCTTGAAGACAGTATTATCTGCTGTTTCATTGTTAACTGCCAGTTTAGGAATTAGGTATTTCAAAATTTAATTACTTTCCCCCTATATTTTTACTTTAGGAAAGCCATAAATAAATGTCTACAAGAAAATAAGAACTTGAAGTATTTCCAGCTGCAGCCATTCAGAACCCAAAAATACTTTTAAGACTCTAAATGCCACTAAATGCTAATATCTCCCTCACACAACTGGCTGAGCTGTAAAACAACCTCCCCTTTACTGGGGAAGGTATCATTCATCCCTTCTGATGGGCCATAACTGGCTCAGGTGTGAAAATTCCCTCCAGGGAATTGCTGGGACATTCACACGCAGGCCTGAGGGTATTCATCTCTTCTTATTGATTCAGTCACACTGATGTGAGAGGCAGCTTCATGTCTCAGAAGGTGTCCTAAAACATCAAAGACTCCCAAAGCACCCCCAGACTAATTTCTAGAGATTTCCATCAGAGGATTGTGGTAGGTCTATGCAATTCAAAAATCAGAAAAATAGTAGCAATGATACAACAGAAAGTAAAGTAAAAAATATGGTAAAAGTCTGGATTGTTGCTACTTATGATCTCTCATTGGACTCTGAGACTTCCTCAAACTACCTATCTTAGTTATTAAAGAAAACAGGCTTTTATCAAGTATATAATCATTAAACTAGAAGAATTTGGTCTTGTTCTGCACTTCCATTAGGGCATTATGGTCCACAATTTACAAACAGATGATTTCAATCAGCACAACCTAACTGTCTTCACTTTGGCATAGAGACATGACGTTATTTCCGTTTCACTGGCCAAAAATCCATGAACTTAGGAAGCTTTTCCAAGCATTTTTCCAAAATTTTTCCTCATTTGCAGATTATTTTTGTCTTACTTTTCCTGTCACATATTTGATTGTTCAGGTGTGTCCCCCTTTCTGTAAGTATGTATTTGGCACTTAATATCTCAATCCTTGGCTTTTAAATGCTAAAGATGCTGATTGTGAATAAATTTTCCTAAGGGAAAAGAAATAAATCCACTCTAAACTAATTCCATGTCTTCTTTCAAATTTATCCCTAAATCTCAGGAGATAAATAGCTAATATATTAGTCCAGAAACAGTTTGATTAAATGGAGGTTTTATCTTATTCTGTGAGATAGGAATAAGGAAGTAATAAGAAATAAGTAATAAATTTTGCTAACACATTTGGGGCTGGGTCATCACCAAAGACAGATGAATAAAAGTTAACAATTTTCCATAATGAGAGCTGTGAAACTTTGATGTGTGTGTTTGAAAATAAATGCCAACTAGAAATGAAGAAATTTCACTGACAATGACAGGCCCAATAGAGCTGAGAGTTTTTGAGAGTTCCGAGAGAGACATTTTTCATCAAACTTATTAATATTTAAAAAGGTGTGCATCCACCTTTTTTTTTTTTCTGATTTGCATTTTTAGTGAGATTCTAATATTCAATATGCTCTATGACTCTTCAACCACTTTGAGACTGGGAGAGACAATAAATGCCAGGAATTTGAACCAAGGAAAGATTCCTTACATCAATGATCACAGAATCATTTAGGTTTAAAAAGAGCTGCAAGATCATTGAGTCTAACCATAAACTCAACACTGCCAAGTCCACCACGAAACCATGTCCCTAAGTGCCACATCTACATGCCTTGACAGTTAAAGTATCTGAAGATATACTATATTCGTATACTTGAAAGATTTATTATTTTGTCATAGTTTAGAGATTTTCACTGTGGCAATGCCAGGCACATCACTGCCACACTGACCATCACAGCTTTGTTTCAAAGTGCAGAGGAAAAGCAGTTCTCACTCTTTCACAGTGGTTAAGCTTTTGTAAACCACTTTGAACTAAACTTTTGGAATAGGACTTCTCTGTCCAAATTTAGACATCAGCATCCAAAATAGCTGTCTAGACTCCTTTAAAGTCAGTCACAAAGAGTAGCTTTCTTACAAAGAGATTGATCTGACCCATTTACTCAACTACTCTAGGATGAGGAACTGAAAATAGGTCTTCAAGTAAAGACAGTGCAATAAACATTTCTGCTTTTTAGATTATTAAGTGGCTTGGAAGGTTTAATTTTAAATTAAAACATAAATCATTTACCAAGAGAAATTTTATTTTGCTTTTTTTATATCTAAATATATGTTTGTGATTACAATGTACGTGTTTATATCTATTCTTCCCTATTTTTAAAAAGGTAGTGTAATATAGGAATTAAATTCCAAATTGTGTGGAATTTAATCATGGAACAGAGCATAGAAAATACCAGTTTCCATATGAGTGTCATCAGAATAATTCACTTCTATATTATAGGCCATTTGCTTCTATTCTTTATTTTCTTTGCAGGGATTTACAAAATTCCTTAATTCTATTTTATAAGCATAAGTGCCTGTACAAAACAGTAAAATACACAACCCTGAAAATGATTAAACCAGAATATAATTTACCAACCTTGCACAAATGTACCCCATTTCTTTATTAACTGCTATTTAACTACACATAAAATCTATTCATCATAGAAGAATTTTCTCAAACTTAACATTTCAAAGTTCCTGAGAAAAACACCCTAGCCTTTTGAAAAGTCTTGAAAATTTAAAGTGCTGATAGTGTTAGGCCGAAGAAAAGGAGTGTGCACCTACGCCAGGGATGCTCAGAGCACATGCAGTGCTAAGATCCTTAGACATGCACCAACTGTGAATTTCAGCATTCCTAATTGTGACAGTAACATAATATAATATATAATGGAGGACAAAATCCTAAATTATTTTAACTTTCACATTGACTTTCCTCTGTAAAGGATGGTTAGCTAGCCCAAGGTGGAACTCAATGCCAAATTCACTGCCTATTTGCTGGCAACAACACTCATTTGGTGCTGTGACATAAACACCCTGGTGTCTGAATATGGCATTTCATTAAATTCAGTATAAAACCTTTTTCTGATTGACTTAGAACATATTACAGACCTGAAAGAGTAGGTAGTTAGGTGAAGAGAATAAAGAAAGTGAATTTCATATAAAGTATGTCTTATCTTGGTCTTCCTCTGCAAATGTCACTCTGTTACTCAGATTGAAATTCTGGAACATAATAAACTGAGAAATAACCTCAATATGACAAAAATACTCTTATAGTAACATCCTGCACAAGCTAAATTTATGGTCAAGAAGACCTAGAAAGACCTAGAGAAGTTTAGGCCTGATTTGAAGTTGGCAGACAACTACAAACTCTCCCACAAAATTCTTGCAAAACTTTAAATTAAAAATTATAATTATTTCATTAATTATAAATTATAGATTCTTGTTGCATTTAGATTACTTCAGAAGGGAAAGGTTTCTCTTTTCCCAAGGCTGGGACTTTAAGAGATAAATTCAACTTAGCTATGACAATAGAATATTAAATGGGAACAGCAACTATGTTCCATGAAATATTTTACTTTTATTTTTTGTTTTAGTTTTGAACCTCTAGTTCTTCCCTCAGTTAAAAGACTCTTGAAAGACTTTTGCATATGCAGTGTAAATGCATTAATTTGCTCAGGTAAGGGCACTTTGTGCAATTTTCATTTTATTTTATTTAATTCTTGGGACCAAATATTTATCTCATGCAGTTGCATACATCTTGCTGACTGAGTTACAGTGAACTATTTATTTTAGAACTAACCTTGACCCTTTTAAGGGAACAATGGTTTAATGTTTCTCTGCTATTATCACAACATATTTTTGGGTTGTTGCATTGTATTTGTAAGAAACAATAGCTACCAATTATCAAAATACAGATTGTAGACCAAGAGTCTATTTTAAAGTGCATACATTCATACATGGTTCATTCAATCAATACTAACAATATAAAGAGCAAACTGGCTGGCCAATCCAGATCACATCTAAAATGTTTTAAGTATTACTTCAACAAGAGTAATTTTGTTTTCAGAATTATTCTACTATTGGATCATCACATTGCAAAGCATAACTACTTAATATATTGTACTAGATTAAAAAAACAAACCCCCCCAAAAAATTAAAAAAAAAAAGAATCTTAGCAATGCAACTGCTTTTGTTAAGATTACAGCAGCAATTTAACAAAAACATATTCATGGATCACAGGATGGAAGAAAGCTTTTGTTGTCCATGTTTCTACCACTACTGGATTCCTTTTATGCTTATTAACATGCAGTTAGAAGAAGCACCACGCTATCTCAGGTCATTGACAAACTATTTAGATCATTAACAAATGTGTTTATCAAGAAATTATCCAACAAACCCTGTGGGAAGAATGTAGGCATCACTCTCAATACTACAGTGAGTTCCAGGTTTTGCTTTCTTTAGAATTTGCCACTTGCAAGGGTGCTTGGGATTTTTAATGGTTTGTTTTCTTGATTATAGAAATAACAGCTACAATATCTTTATAGATGCAAACAGCTAAACAGGCTTTGGCTGAAATTTCTGTTAAATTTAGCTTTACAGGATAAATAATATTAAACCCAGTAATGTCTGAAGAACATAGTGCAAAGGACTGTGTTGAAACCAGATAGGACACTTGAGTGTATCTACACAAGCTGCTTATAGGTGATACACAGGGAATCTGCTTGACTGAAATAATCATCCTCTTGGAGCTCTGTCTCTTTGAGTGTTTTAAAGCCCTAATAATGAAAGGTCTCATCAGCTATTTGTGTTTACACTATTGCTTAGGAAGGCTTTGATGGTGCTTTAGAACTGACAAAGACCTTTTTTTGAAGATAGATTCTCATGTTCAAAGAAAAAGTGACAAGATCATGTTCAGGTTGAAGCAATTGCTTCAGTATTCCATGGTGCTTTTTTTTTTTCCTTTTAAATAAGCCTTAGAACTTCAGAGATACCAGGGTAACTGCTCTGTGGCAATGCCAATCATAACCCAGAATTCTTATTAGAATTAATTGCTACAGTCTCCATCCTGCTGTAGTATCTGATTTTATATATATATATATATAATTTTTTTTCTAAAATATTTTCCTGTGGGAATTTCCCAAGAATCTCAGAATCTATAGTGGATAACTAGATATGTGGGAATGTTTATGTTCACAACTACTCTGTTTATCTTTTTACTTTTTCTAAACAAAAACTAAGTTCTTGAACATCTAAAACTAGGTTATGAAGCAGTCTCCATACATGGATATAAATGTTTCATTGCTGTGGTACATAAGGCTGGCTAAAAAACTGTTGCAATTTCTCTATAATAGCAGTAAATAAAGTTTGGAAAGCTGGGGAGTCCCTGATAAATATGCATATAAAAGACTTTTCCAGTGAGCCTCAGGTGGACTTTGGGACTAAAATGGAAAGTAACTCATTAGCAAGTTAAAATATCAGGATCTGCACTTCTAAATATTGTCATAAAGTGGTTTAGAGATTGCAATATGATGTCAAACCACAAGAGATATCAGTGCAGAAACAGGTGTTGATCTACATTCAAATCCTGTCCTCAAATTATTTAAATGAATATAGATGAGGTAAGAATATAGAAAATATCAGCAAAGTCTTCAATATGCTAAGGAGTCATGAAAAAATTGAATTACCATATGAATACAAGACAAGAAAGAGAAAACAGAAACAAAAGCAGGATTAAGAAAAAAGCAAGCTGAAATTTCTGTTCTGGAGAATGATACAGATTCAGTTTACCAAATTACAATACAGATGAAGTAAAATTAAAAATTAAAAAAAATAGGAAGAGAGACAACAATAAAGAAGGAAAATACAATCAACAAACCAGATGAGGTCAAACAAATTAGTTTCACTTGAAAATTTGACATTCCTTAGAGAGGAAGAATCACAAATCCTCTTGATAACACCACGAATGTCAAAGCCCTGGGTCTAATGTAGCACCCAAGCCAAGGGCAGGAGGCCCCAAAGTGCATTCTCACAGCTTTTCTCCCAGCAGTCAGGTTTGAGACCACCATACAGCTCTGCCATATCAAAGCTGCCCTTAAACACAGATGGTTACATCCCCAGGAAGAGGGAGGAAAGGGGTTGCAGAGCTTTTGCACCTTACTCAGGACCCTGAATATCAAATATCAAGCCAAATATAAAGCCAGATACAGAGTTAAATTAATTAAAAACTTCTACAGTTTTGAATGAAGTATCATTAAAGACATTTAATGAGTATCTTCTGGGTATATTTAAAGGTATCTTCTGATCCTTCCTATGTGTTCTACTTCTTGGCTGGATTTTTTGAAACATAATTGAAAATAAAATGAAAGAAAATAGATAATGGGCATTGAATCAATACTTATAGTCCAATCTGTATTGAAAAACACAAAACAAAAATTAGCAAAATAAATCAAAAGGAAATACTGAAGGCAGGATGTTCTCAAGAACTGTGGGAGAAAGGACAGCAGAGTACAATTAGCTAGTCAAAAAGCAGACTGCAAACTTGTTCTTCTTGGCTTAAAAGTATGTATGCACAGCTACAGTAAGAGGAAGTGGCAGCTGTGCCTGGCTATCTTGCTACTCTTTCATTGCTACTGGGAAAATAAAATTTAGAGGACAAGACATCATACACTAAAAACAAGATAAAAACTTTTGGCTTTAAACAACTTTGAAGCAAACATTAATTAAGTTCAATGAATGTCTACTACCATTCTGAGTGTGGGTGGTTGGCCTAAGATGTGGGGTTTTGCCCTCCAGTCCTCTGAGAAGAAATTAGCACATGACCCATATTCTTTCAAAGTCTCATAGATCCTGAATTCATCCTTGACATATTTACCAAAATTCTTAAACTCCTAATTTTTAAATTCTGCAGGCATGTTCCATCTGTAGGTGAGAATCAGTTTTTGTAAAAATAAATTTCGTAAAGTCTTTAGTATGGCTGGAGTAAAATACCTGATTAAACTTCTTCCTAATAAAAAAAAAACAAAAAAAAAAACAAACAAAAAAAAAAGCCAACCTGAAACAGAAGCAGTCTGCATATTTAGCACAAAGTATTTTCTTTTCATCATGGGCTCCAGCTGTGATTCTATATAAAATAGAAAGACAGGGAGCTAGTTTAAGAGCACTGTATGCATAGGTCAGTGTGGGTTTGTTATTCAATGTTCAATCTAATAAGGATACAGAAGCCACAGTGGAAAACCTGACTAACTGGACAGTGTTCAATATATTATATTGTGAAGAGATAGGCATAGTAATTATGTAAGTTCAACTGATAAATAATTAAAATTACTAGAAAAGAACAAGTAGTAGGTCCCTTTGGATTTCCATGTAAAAGAAAAGCTTTTAAGAAGTACACTGGGTTCATTACACAAAAGAAAGCAAGAGTGTGAGAGTCATATACACAAAGACAAGATATTAATTCTGAAATGATAATTACATTCAAAGTCAGTAGATCAAAACTGAACTGTGTAAACAAATCTGGTATGGTTCTCCTCTTTATAATATTTCTGTTGAGATTAGTTATTGGCAAAATTCAAAGGTTTAAAAGTTGACAAGTGATACACATTCTATATTTTAAATTTGTACTTGAATATTAGTTTACAGTTTTAATGCCAAGATAAGGTGTATATTCTAAAAAGTGATTATGCTTTATTTCCTGGTCTCCTACACAAGAGAAGAGCCAAATTTACAATACTATTTTAGATCATTACATGCCAACTGGTCACTCTTTAAAGAAGCCTGTTTTCATTTTTTTTATTTAATCTTCCTATGGCTCTCACCCAGCTTCTTCTGGCTATTGTTCCCATTAACAAAAAGAATCCATTTCATTAATTTTTTCCACCTTCTTGTCTTTCACAAGGTTAAGAATACTTGAGGTTCTTTTTGAAAAGCTATTGGACAAAAAGAAGCTTCAGCTCTCTGACCCATAGAATATTTTGGTAGTCAAGGAAATAAGGATTTTTTTGCCATTTACAGAAGAAAGATTCCTTTGCAACTGGCCAGAAAAATAGTGAAATCGTATGCATATTGTGGTTTTGTTCTAAAAAGAATCATGTACTGAGAAAGTTCCAAACTAAAGTCATATTCACCCACTGCCATTAGTTAAAATGCAACTGAATTCTACAACTTAAGAACAATTGATACTGTAGTGTCTCACTATTGGATCCACACCTAAATTATATTTTAAAGTTATTATGATAATTACTGAAGAAAATAGGACAGCCAGAATTTTTTGCTCATGAAGCATCAGCATTTTACAACCAAAAGCTGCAAGATATTTTTCAGAGGCCTCAGGGCAGAGGGCCCTCCAAAAGTAGCTCATAGACACTCTGATCACTCTGCTAGAAAGCAGAAGAGGAAATCAAAATAATGTGTTTGGATTACCTCTCAATGCTATTCTCAGCAAGACTTTGTCCTTTCAGAAAGACACATTAGAATTATTCTTCTTATTGGCATCATAATATCTCCAGAGCAGGACATATGACAGAGTTATGCCCAGCCTTCCTACATTTCAAGAGCAGACGTATCCCAGTAGCCACAAATTAACCATCCCTGGACTGACTGTGATGAGGAAAGAGCCATTGAGATGCAGCACTATGTACCAATTTCTAACAAATATTGAGGCTTTAGAGAAATTAAATAACAAATGACCTGAATTTAAATCTTTACAACAAGATCCCAAACCTTATCAACTTTACTTTGCGCTCTATAGTCAAAAAATATTCTTCTGTCTAAGCCAGTAGAAGACACTTATGGTCAAAATAAAAGACAAAGTGGATATTTTAAGTCATGATTAACATTGTACATGAGTGGCAAAATTTTTGGTGTTTCAGGCCAGTAAAAACATTCAAGTTAAACCTGCTTGACTGGCAAAAACTATTCTGAGGTAGAAAACAGATGCTAGGAACTGGGTATTTCACTTCTAAAAATTAACCCTCTTCCAGGCATACACATATTCCACTTTTTCACTGATGCACCAGTACCTTGCAGCAGCAAATGACAGAATACATCTCATACAAAAGAACTCTACACTTCAGCTATTTCTTTAAAAGAAAAGCCTGCATAAATATTTCACTATTGTAAATTCAACAGTTATCAAGACAGTACCAGATGTAGATTTATCCTAGAGGATTTTATGTGTTTTGCAACAGCATGTCTCATAAAAACTACAATAAATATGATAATTTTTAAAGTCTTTATGCTTTAGTTTCATACTTTATCAACTTATAAAACAAAGATTAAATGTAGATGGATATTATACTCTCAGATATCGCTTGCAAAAGTGTTAAAATAAGAAGAATATCAAGATTCATATTTCAGTAAAGACTGAACAATTATCTTTCATTTGATATTTGGAATGGCTAAGTTTTTGGCCACTAGATGCTACTATCAAGGGACATTAATGGAATTTGTTCGATATGATGATTTCACCTTCACTTTTGGCAGTAGTAATTTTGGATTTTCTATAGATAAGTTTACATGAAGACATTGGGCATTCTTTATTCCTGTTAAAAAATCCTGATTCAGAGGTAGATGTCTAAAGTGACACACTCTTTAGCAGGGGTGGAAGGGTGATGAGTAGAGGTATTCTATTTTTCTTTCTATATACCAGTTATCTAAGAGGATTAAAAGAACAATGATTTTTCAGGTGCATTGGAATGCAAAGAGTAAGAGGGATGTAATTCATAGTCTCCGAACAATTTCAAACAGGTTTCAGGGAATAATTGATGCTATTTTCACAAATTCTTTCTGTGAAGGCTAGATTTTGCTTTTAGGATGTCCACGTTTTGCAACAAAGCAGACTGAGTCTAATTTGCATGTTGATTATGTATCACATTAAAAATAAACCTGCACCACACTCTATGCTTGTATTTCTTGTGCCTTGATGAATGCAATCACCTGTAATAAAATCAAGGAACAGGGCCTTGCTGTTTTTGTAGAAGGAACATGCATGGTGCCAAGTTCAGAAGTCAAAACATATGGTAGCATAAGAGTTCCAGGATTGTTTCATTGGGAAAGCACATGTATGTTGTTTCTACCAAGATTAGTGGCAATTATTGTGCCCTCAGGTGAGTCACAGCCAGCTTAAATGTGTTTGTCCATCTTGCTTTCCTCTCTGCCAGTTCAATCAGCAGTTTGCAATCAAATCTTTATTTTGGATAATAAATCACTGACAAGTAAAGGCTAAGAAAATATCCTCCAGGATTTCTCACAGCCTCCAGATGCTGGCCCAGTGATGTAATCGGTACATACTTCTGCCAGTGCTTAATCATTCATAAAACCATTACAAACTCTGGGATGCTGCTGGACCATATGGTCCAATGTGGGTCCTCCATATTATGTAAATTTTTTAAAATTAAATTCCCATTGTGTTCTCCAGGACTACAATTTTCTTGCCTTTGGAGCACCTGTTCTACCAGCTGTTCAGAAGATGTTGCCTTACAATGTAAGAATGTCCACAAAGGTAGAAATAACCCTGTCCCAGAAATAGAGAGAGAAGGTTATTGCATATTTCAGATCTCTAGCCAGTGTAGGAGATGTATTCTCAGTGATAGTTTACATTTATATGGCAGTATCTATACCTTTGTGAGAGGGTGAAACCCTACTATGAGGAGTAGTATACTCCAATTTATAGCTAATGCCTGCTTTTGAGGTGAAAACCTCAGGATAAGCAAATGCCAGTGTATTGACTTTGTCTGTTCCCTCATTCAAGAAACAAACTTTCAGAGCACCTCCAGGCTGAGGAAATTGTTGAGTTTTTTTCTGTCCAGAAAAGACAAGATTGCATGGAGATCTCACAGCAACCTTTCAGTACCCAAGGGTGTCCTACTGGTAAGCCAGAGGGAGGGAGACTTTGCATCAGGAACTGCAGTGATAGCAAAATGAGTAATGGATACAAATTGAAAGGGGGAAATTCAGGTTCTTCAGCTGAATTCAACAAGACACAGAAAATGTGCTATTCCATTTTTTAGTTGATTCCAGTGACTCCGACCCCTCTGTAAATGAAAATGTCTAACTAGTTTTCTATTTTGTTTTCCTTCATGTTCCAGCTTTTCTCCTACATTAGAGACCTCACTGATTTCCTTCTACTGGACTGCATATTTGTATACAAATATTTGACATGACTGCATTTTCACAAGCAGTTTTTGTTGAAACTCTTTTATTCACTACAAATCCTAAGTGTTCTCACAGTCACCATTTGCAGTTTCACTGGTAAAAACTGAATCCATTATTTCTAGATGTGAAAGCAAAGCAGTTGGCCAGTTAATCATATTTTGTCTTAATATGTCAGCTGTATTCAACTTTTTAAATTATTATCCAATGTTTACTCATTCCTCAGCATCATTTTCTATTATGCCGCTGTTCCTCATCTGAAATTGTTGCTGATTGTGCTCATCCCTGTGAGAATTAGCTCATTCTCTTGGGAAAGATCATTGTTCATATAGATATACAGGAATTTAACAGGGATATTGGACTTACAGAGAGAAATAAATGTGCTTTCTGGACATATTAGATGGTATAACCCCAAATTATCCATGTGCATCTTCCTCACTTCCTCATTTATTTACCATTTTGTAGTGAAGGGATTAAGAGGTGCTGATTCTGAGGTATATGTAGCAACATATTATTGATATACTGTATTTTTAAAATGGCCTTAATACTGTCTGAAAGATTTTATCTCTGCAATCTTCTCTGTGAGACAATTATAGCAGTATCACTAAGCTGACATACAATATGTTCCATTTCATCAGGGTATAAGCTGAAATATATTTAGACTAGAGGGTTTTGCTACTTCATCTGCCAGTAGTATAGGTAAAGCAAAACTTTTGTCTAGATGGATGCTCACATGGCTGGATAAGTGAACAAATACACGGATAAATGGAAGAAAAGACTTGCTAAAAGTGGTGCCCATTTCTCTGTTGACTCTACCAGCTGCAGTGAGGGATCTCTCACGAATGAAGGGATAGAGAATAATCTCCCATGCAGGGACAATATCTGTAGCAAGAGTGTGAGAAGACACAGGCTTCTCAGGATTATATGAGGAGCCACATAGACTCTTGAACATACTACAAATCTAAACTTAGTTCAGCTCTTCATCCACAGCTTTTGAAAGACACTATATGGCTTCTTCCATACCTCTTGTAGAGCTAAACTTTGAGTCATTCAACAATTCACTCAGTGCAGGGATATTATGAATATCTCCACCAATAATTACAAAAAATCTGCAGAGCTAGCATGGGTTTTGACAGGTTTATGCTGATAGACTTTTTTTTTAATGGATAGACTTAGTGCAGAAAAAAGTCTAGAGGAGTGAGATAGAGGTACTGTTCCAAAAAGACAAGCATGGCAATGACCATGACTTGCGGCATATTGTCTGTCTGCTGAACAGTTAAGAATGAAAGGTCAGCTGCACTGAACCAAGCACATGGTTTAAAGCACACCTGAGTGCAATTTAACTGCCAGCTCCTCTGAACTTTTAGCCAAAAAAAGATAGAAGTGAAGGAATAAATCTTTCTTAAGAAAGACATCATGGCTACAGGAAAAAAGTGTAAGACGGTTGAAGTAAAAAGTGACCAGCTCACACCATGAGTGGTGCAGCAAATATTTTTACCATGCACAGCATTGTACACCTCTATATAGCCAGTGAATTTGACTCACAACTAGACAGGTGGATGTTTAAGCAGCTCACAATGAGAAGAGTGATCAAAAAAACTTCCACTGACTGCACTAAATCGCCATGAATCACACTGGGGAGAATGTGTTTACATAATTATATGTATACATACAGTTCACTTGCCAGATGATGCAGACTTTCTGAGAGAGCCATATGAGGCATGTGTTAACATTTACTAGAGATGAGGCAATTTAAATTCTTGGTCCTTTACTAATCATTCAACTCCACTTGAAAAAATAAAAATAACAGCTTCACTTGAACACTAATGTTACATGCTGGGAAGTGCTTTATTGCAGCTTGTAAAATTACCTTTGAGAGAGCAGAGTCTAAATGCAGACAATAACAGAGCCATGGATTTAAAGCATGCTTTTGTTTTGGAAAGTAGCTCTAAAAGTGGCATCTCGTGGAGGTTCTCTCTTCGTTATTCCTACTACTCCAATTTAGCTCTGCTTAAGTGTCAAGTAAAAAAGATGTTTTCCTCACAGTTCCAGACTGTGTGAACTCACCCTCATGACTGCCTTGACAGCAAGTCAACCTGTGTTGCTTCCTGCTAACATATCAGTGCCAGCTCCACTGACCCAGTGGGAAAGCTGAATTACATATAACTGTAAATAGACACAGAGATTTATGGAGCCTCTTTGGTTTTAACTCTGTCACTGGCCTGTGTCCAAAATCAATCTGGAGCATACATAAGAGAAGAAGGGAAGTGACAGAGAAGAGGCTGTCATCACCAGTCAGCACAAAGGAAAGTCATGAGAAGTGCACTGAAAGATGCTAAAGTGGAGAAGGGGAAAGGCAGGTCCACATCTGAGCGTGTCAGGCTTCAGCATGTCATGCTGAAGCTGAAGTCACAAGATTGTTGCTGGATTGGTAAATATGTGCTGAAGAATAGAATACACACCAAAACCCTAAAGGCAACAGTAGAAGATGAGAGGCAAGATATCTTGGCAGCTGTTAAAGAACTGCCCTCAAGACCTGAATGAGATATGACATTGTTTGTCTCTTAGGGCCAGCTACACAGGCCTATCAGAAGACAGGGTGATAGATATGGAAGCTAATCTGAAGTGTAAGAGAGGTGTTTGTGTGATCACAAATAACTAGATTACTGACGGATGACAATCAGTCATTTGGATATCACCATACCTTGTTTCATTTACAGTCACCATGACATAACAGTCTTTACTAGACTACAAGGGATGCAAAAGAAAAGAAAATCAAGAAATCTCATGTTCATTTCCAGGACCATCCCACAGACCAGCCAGAGATTGCTAGTTAGTAATTTAAGTTATCTAAAACGGGGCACATCATCTGAGCCATTAAAAATTGGTTCAGAATAAATTAACATTGCTGTGTTTGACTGAAAGAAAGTCTAGCATGATTAGCCCAAATGTGCATATTTATATTGTACAAGCATACATAATATTGCACTTCCTGCATGATAAGCCAAGGCTGAAAATTCCAGTTCAAATCTCTGAGTCAGCTTCCATTTGGGCTCTTGAGCTATTCCTACAGGACTAAGATACACAGTGTCTGAGCCCATAAAATGGCATGAGGACAACTGGCCCAGAACAGCCTATATCCATATGATTAAATTCCCTTAGCTTCAAAATAAGTTTGTCCATCCAAGTAGCTTTTCACACATGTTAACTTCCAGATCAGTCCTAGGAACTGTTTGGAGGAGCATTGGTTGACCCAGGCCAAGTGCCAATCAAGGAGCCTGATAAAAATTTAACACGATGGACAGTAACATCCCAGTGTTCAGTTCTATTCCCCATCACTGTTTATTATCATAGAGATATAACTAGAGATGTACTCTTGCAGTCTGAAACCCAGGGCAAAGTCATTTCCAAATTGTGGGTTCTGAGATCCAAAGTTCTTTTCTTCTCTCAGCTCTACCCTCACTCCCATTTTCCCCTCTTCCCCCCAGACAAAAGTGTGGCAATGCACTTGAAGCAGGATTGTACTTGGCTCCTGATATTTGAATGGGCCACTCCAAGGCTCATTTACTTTAAGTTAGCGTGACCAGCTGGGTTTGTTGCAAACTGCACTTGAACTCCCTGCCAAGTGCATTTACCCTTGGAAAACACCTCGTCTTCAGTCTTGCCAGTACCACCTGTAAGTTCATGTGCTGTCAAATGACTATAAAAGCACTAAAAGAAGGTCTCTTCAGACATTTAAATGTTGGCAGGTAGTTTAAAATTAGCAATAAAAATTGCTTACCTGTGTCTAGGCAAAAGACAAGGACCACCACTTTTCTGAGCAGCAGGAAAGGCTGCCTGGTATCTTACTTAGTCCCCTTCACAGATTTCTGAGCTCAGCAGTTTAAAGGGAGTGATGCTGAAGACCACAGAGGACGGCTGAGGACGCCAGCAGCATTTAGACAGATCTTGTCTAAATGTTTGATTATGCTCAAAAATAGGGTTTTCTTCAGCTGCAAGCTGTTTAAGAAGTCTTCTGTATAATCTTTCAGTCTTCATCCTTCCCTACATTTCACAACAGCCACATGTGAAAACAAAAAATCAAGTAAATTAGCAAAAGAGTCTGTCACAATTACAAACACACACACCGCAAAACACTTAAAAACAAACAGACAACCAAACAAAATTAAAAGAAAAAAAATCCAAAATCAAATCTACTCTATCTTAACACTACTAGAAGACACAGGACTCCTATCTACTCTTTTGCAAGTCACATTTTTTGAAAATATATTGTTTATATTTTCCTTTCTCATTTTAAATCATGAAGAAAACCACTGATATTATAAGGAATTATTTCTGCATTTCTGATTTTCATGGGGTTTGCCTAATAATCAAATTAACAGAACAAATTTTAAGGCAAGTGGCAAAAAAACATGTAAAATATTCTCTAGTTTGCCTATTTTTTTCCTATTTAAATAAAGTGATAAGTGAGTCCTGATAAACTGAACAACTTCACTTAGAAGCATGCACAGTGAAAATCTAAAAGCTTTTAATTAGACACTTGCTCAGTAGGGGTGAAAGTGTAATTTAAAAGACTCAGGGTAAAAGCTGAATTGTTAGTTTTATATTTTAGCATAACCAAGCTACAATTAGACTAAATTAGTTAACAGCTTATTCATTAGCCTTCAATAGAAATTTGGATGCACACTGACTCCAGGTTATTGTTTGCAACAAAGTATATACCTTCCTCAAAATAGTCATGCATAATAGTTTAAATAATAGATGTAGAGGTTACTTGTAGAGCTTGTGTTGGGAAGTCAAGTTTTTATGAGTTCAAGCCATTGAGTCAGAAAACAAAATAATTCATTTATTCTTAAAAACATTACACTAATAACTCTACATTTCCTAGACTTGTAATAGAGAACCACTTGCTTTCTGTTAAATGAATACCAGTGACAGTAAACCTAAGCATGCAATATTTCCTTTATTTCAGTGTTCTTTTTATTTTGTAATGTACACATAAAAGAGCACCTTTTTGGATAACAAGAAATAACAGCAAGAACGAACAAAAGTAATAGCTTGGCAGAGATCACCAAGTGTGATCCCATTTGCAGCAGAACACAACAAAATTCCCATTCTTGGCAAATGTAAGACAAGGTAACATGGTATCATACCTATCTGCAACCTAGAGAGGAAAATCTCGGTTACACCCAAGTCAGAGGCAAAGCTACTTTTGACTTTAATCAAACCAGCCTTATAGCCTCAGTAAATGAGAAATAAGCTCCTGGGATGTGTCACTCACATGTTCCACTTGTTTTTCAGACTTCCCCGGGCATGAAAAAAAGAAGTCTACTACTACTGTGCTGCACATCTGACCTCAAAACCAAGGAAAATCCCTGAGGAGGCATCACTGTAGCCTGCCAGTACTGCTAGCAAAGGGTATCTCGTTTCTATTGCAATTGGCAAATGGCAGGTATGGGTAAGATAAACAATGTCTCCTGTGATAAAAACAAATAATAGGGAAAAAAAATACTGCCAAGATATTATGGAGAAAAAAAAATTGGGATGCAAACCCAAGCTCTGGAGTTCAGCTACTTTTACTGGTAATAAGTCAGAGGAAAGCTAAGAAGTTCTTTTCTTAAATCTTACTCAGACCAAACAATTCTGAGGACTGTGGGAAGGACAGAATGATCTGGTCTTTTTATCTTCCAATAGTGCTAAGTTTTATCCTTTCTTTTTATGTGATCTCTGTCTAAAATTTGGATGATAGAAGATCATTTTTTTAAACATAAGGCTAAAAAATAATTAAACATTTCAGAAATTATGCTACAGTTTCAAAGTACACAAATGGATTTAAGTAATGAATCCTGAGGACTATGAGTCATGCCATGCTACCTTGTTATTTACACTGATGTACTAACTTGTAGAAAAGAACATATATTTTATTTAAAAATATGACAAGTTGAATTATCTTTGAGTTATCCTAGAAGTGTCTCAAATGGCAATCTTAGTCTGGAAAGCATGCCACGTGACATGGAATATATAAAATAAAGAATTAACAACTCTAATTAGTTTAATTGCCAGCAGAAGAAATTAAGATAATTGATCTCAAAGTATCCATACAGTCCAAAAGCTATCATTCTCCTGTGGCTAGGCACCAAACTCCAAGAGAATTCCATGCCAGTATAGATGTAAGTTATATAAGTTTTGAGCCTGATCCAATAAGGACAATAACAGTTAAGGGAGAATGAGGACAATGCATCGTCCTTCAACACAGTCAGTAATACCTAGCAAATTACAGTATCTATCAAGTTGTAATGAGTTTCCCCAAATGTTCAAGTGATGTCTCTTCTTGGTAAACTAAAAGGCTGTCTCTAAAAATTTTCTAAGTTGCTTATTAAGTAACTGCTATCTCCCTTATCCTCTCCAGGATGCAGGAAGTGTGGTATGTTTATTTCCACAAACATTGATTCAGATTAAAAAATGAACACCTTTCTGCTACACTTGCATCATGTTTATGATAATTTGCTGCACACATTCAAGCAATTGAATTTCACTTGCATAAGTGCCAGCAGGATCTAATCAATTCCCATTAAAGTCAGGGATGGACTTTCAGCTGCTGGCCCGACATCAATCTACCATTCAAGTATTCGCACTAAAAGTGATGGAATTACCTGGAAAAGGAGAGATGTTGAGTTAATGAAGGAAACAAGATTCTTCTGATACTTTTAAGAGCTATTTTGAGGAAATGAAAATTCCACGCAGGTATATAAAAAAACTGGTTCTCAGTTTTGTCTACAATTATGCCTCTCAGAGTGTTGATGACAGAAAGCTACTTATATCAAAGATAAATTGCCAGTTTCTACATCAGATGTAGCAGTTTATTTCAGCTTTGAGAAAATGTTCCCAAATGCCTTATGAGAGAAAAAACTCAAGCTGGACATATCACAACTGCAACAGAACACAGAGTTGATTTAAACTAATGGGAAACTCTGTGAAATGGCAACATCAATTCCATACAAAACCTGACACTGTACATAATGCCCTGCAGAATTGAGAAGCATATCTTGAGAGACTTCCTCAGAAAAAGTGGTGGATAAATTCCTTCCTATGCTGGGTGAGAATCTCACTGAAAAAGGGAGATTTTTTTTCAGAATACTTACATAGGGAGAATATTTAAATACTATGTATGATCCTTATATTTAATAATAATTTTATAATATCCAATATTACTTATTGACATCTGGGAGTGTTGCTGGCATTTGATCTTTTTACCACTATATAGTGAAATAAATGAAGTTCAGGAGAATCTTGTACTACAAAATAGAGAAAGTCTGAAATATTAGTTTACAGATATTGTTATTTTTTCTATCGAGAGACTAACGATATCTCAAATTTTTATCAGTCAACAGATATCAATCTGAAAGGTTGATCTATTTTTTATTTCTTTCAAAAACAATTACTCAGTGTATAGAATCAAAGGAAAAAAGTGAGCCAGACATGGTAGAGTAGGTTGACTGGCAGAACGCAAAGGCAAGTAGAACCCTAAATTCTATTATGATTATTAGGGGTTTTCCTGGGGACACTGGACTCTTTATCATACTGTGGAGAGATATGCATGCCAAAAATGAACTTACTTGAATTTATAATGGTGAAAATTTGTACTGTGCATGTGTGACTAATTTTGACCTGATTTTATTTGGCAATATGTTAAGGTTTGACACTGGCACTAGCCAATGCCCCATGAAAAAAAAAAAAGCACTCTCCCCGGTGTCTGCTGTGAGACTTTTGGCCAGGAATAAGAAAGAGGCAGGCTCCCACTTAACAAAAGAAAAAAAAACATTTATTAACTAAACTATACAGACAATAACTAAACTATACATAAAGAAACAAAAAAAGAACACACAAGGAAAAATGAAAGCCCCACAAAACATCTCCCTCCTCCTCCCCTCAATTCCCCAACACAATACACTTCCCAAATCAACAACCATTAGTCCATCACTACTCTGTACACAATCAATTCTCCATTCATCAAGAGGAGAGGAGTCCTTTTTGCTTGGCCATGGTGGCCTTTTCCTATTTCCAGGCTCTCTCACCGCCTGGATGAAATCAGGGCTGTTCCCAGGGTCTGTTTTTTAAGGATGCTCTGTCCCATTCCAAAAAGAAACACAATCACACCTTTTGGGACATCTGTCCCCCCCATATTTATATACCCCTTGAGGCGGAGGGGTAAACTCCATCCTTACATCTTCTTCTTGGCTCCGAGACATTGCGCCCCCCTGGATGCAGTCTCTGTCTCACAAGGAAACACGGCTCTGTCCATGGCTGTACAAAAAGAGTCCAGCAACAGCCACTCCAATCATCTCTTGCCACCAGGATGCTTCTCTTTTTCCACACTCTCCCTCACTTGCTCCACTTGCTCATCTCATTTCTCTCACTCACTCTAACTCCTTTTCCGGGGCAGGGTAATGCCTTGTAAGCTTTCATTGTCCACAAAAAAACAAAAGGCTCTAAAAACGGCAGGACTCTTTCACAGCGCCTTCTCCCCCCCCTTCATCTCCACAGACACAGGCACGCAGGCAGCTCATATCAGGTTTCAAGATAACAGTCCCGCTCGGTCTCTCTCGGTCCCTCTCTCCCTCGGTCTCTCTCTCTCTCTCTCCATCTCCAGGGGGGGGGAGAGAACTTCACAGCAGCTCCTGGTCTCTCTTCTACTTCCACCCTTGGGGGGGGGGGGGGCCAGGCCTACCTCTCCCGGGCCGGGCCACATGGCTTCCCTCTCTCTCTTCTCAGCCTGCAGCAGCACACTAGTATCTAATTTCAAGACAAAGGTCCCAGAACGCTCGCTCTCTCTCTTTTGGGGGTCTCCATCTCTCCACCCTTCCACCTTCAGGGTACCCTCTCTCCCGATCTTGGTCTGGGGCCCAGGCCTACCGCGTGGCCGCCCCTCCCCCGCCCAGCAAGCGCCGGGCAGGGGAGAAGCTCCGACCTGTGTCCCTCCGACGTCCCAAGAGGCCGTGCCTGCGCAAACACCTTGCTTTTAAAGTGGCCTCAGAGGTGACCTCCTAATATCCCATAAATCCTATTTCCGGCATTTCCGGGTCAAACCATGACATTCCACCCTTCACCTCTGAGACCACTCTTAAAACTTCCTAAAATCATTAACAAACTTACAAAACAACTCTACAAAATAACAAAACCATACCTGCCTTAACTTATGCTTCTTTCTTATTCCTTTTTGGTCTCATCTCACAGCTTTATCTCACTCAACTATTCCAAAACTCGATTCCCGGTCAGGGTAAACCAATGACACAATATCTTAGTCCTTTCAACTTGTAATTGTTCATGAGCCAGACTTCACCAGTCTTCTGGTTCTTTTAACACTCAATAGACCATGTGCACATAATATTTTTCTAAAAAGTTATGTCATTTTTCAGAAAAAAATTCAACTGCCATGCAATTTGATAGAATACAGTATTACTGTGTCCTGCAACTCTTATCCAAAGAAAGTTCTGAAGGATGGTAGGAAAGATAGATTTCACCCCCTGCATTCCTTAAATGTATAGCCAAAATAACAAAACAAGTGAAAAAGACAGCAGCTGGGTTCTCTTCTCACTTACACTGTTTTTATTGCACTATATGTGTACTTATATAAATGAGATCAGTTGGTTTATGAAGTGAATTAAACCAGAATCAAATCAAAGTTCCAAGAATATTGGGATGTTTTATGAAAGACAAAAACTAGAGCTAAATGCCAGCTTCTGGTTAGGATAAAGCAAACTACATAAATTCAACTTAGCTATTTCTACAAGACAGTAAGGTACAGGGAGAGAAACAGGAGACCTCATAAATGCATGTCAATGAAAACATGAAACTTGATGATGACAGAAACCACCATCTACATTCAAATTAGTTACAGTTTGCAAACTTCTTTTTTCTTTTAATAGATAATTTGTCTCTACAATAAAAAGATGGTCAAGTTCTGAGGAGAGTCATAAGAAAACAAAAAATGCTCAATTTAACGAATACAAAGGATGAAATATTTGCATTTTCAATGTTTCCATAATCTTGCAAATCAAAAACCACAAACCTTAAACAAACTAAAATATCTACAAAATTATACACAATTTTTACATATCCTGTAAAATTAAAATATATGAAAATGCAATTATAACATTAATGCTAGTCCCTTGAAAAGAAATATCATGCACTTTCACAATGACGAATCACCAGACTAATTAGTCACTAATATCTGGCATTAATTCCTCAGACCCCAACAGTTCAGTGATCCTCTTCTGGACAGAAAGGGAAATACAGTGTGCAGAAACACAGCTACCTGTGGAACTTATTTTTCAAAGGTGAGAGAAAGAGATGGGAGAATAAAGAAGAGCAGTGAGAGACGGGAACAGAGCTGTTTTTCAATAAATTTATTATGCAATCATTTAACCATTTGATATAAAGTAGCATATGGCATGAAAGCATGTGCTGCAGATGGAGTCCACAGTGACACAGACATCTGGCATCCAGGTATTTGATTCTGTGTATGCCAGCAGGCAGGGGCTTTCCAGAGCTTATTCACCCACTAATTTTTCACAGCAATGTCAGTGTTTTGTCCACACTTTTCTTTTACCTGCTAATGCAACATATTTTTTACACTACTTTACGTAGATGTCTTGTGGCGAGTCAGCCCCACATGGCAGCTGAATTCTCACCCAGCTGCTTGCTCTCTCCCCTGCCTCAGTGGGACAGGATATGGTGAAGAAAGAGTAGGAATGAGAGAACTCATGGGCTGAACTAAGGGCAAGCATTTTGCTTGTCAAATACCATTACAGGAAAAATAGATTGGTTTGGAGGAAAAATAACTTTATTTACTGCCAATTAATGTATATATGTATATGTATATGTATAATTACTGTTTCAGATATTGAAAAAAAGAAAAGAAGAGAAACAAACATTTACATGCTCAGGGAAAGCACCTTTCCTCTCCCTCTTTCAAGATCAGCTTCACTCCTCCCCTATGTTATTGCTGCATTTTACACCCAGCCCCCACTGTAAGGCAAGGCATGTGCAGGGATGTTGTGGTGGTGTGATTCCTCTCCAAACACTTTCTGTCTCCTCTTCTTTCCTCTCTTCTTCCTCTCTGCTCCTCCGGCCTTGGTGCTCCCTTTGCTGTTTCTCACTCCTTCCTCCTCCTCTCTCTCTCCCCCAGCCTGTGGGTCTTTGTCTTTTCCCGGCCACTTTCTTACGTTCCCAGAGGTGCCACTTTTTTGGATGGCAGGCTCAGCTGTGTCCTGTGGTGGATCCATTTGAGCCAGCTGGAAGCAGCTTTGTCTCCCATGAGGCTGCCCCATGCCTCTTCCCACAAAAGCCAGCCCTGCAGTTCCCCTGCTGCCAGCACCTTGAAACCTGAGCAGAATGCACTTCCATACTCTGCAAAATGGGACACATACTGTGAAGTTTGGTTTGGTCTGTTTGAAAAGGGGGATTGCCTTTGTTCTGAAGGACAATTATGTTGAATACATCAGTAGAAAAACAATTTGCTATGGTTTGTATATAAGAAAAATCAAGATTAAACATATTTTTAATTTAAGGTGGAAACAGCTATGATTTCTCTGGCTTAATTTTTCAGTTTTGGATCATTCCATGGGGATAATTTTACCATTCTCAATTATGGTCTCTACAGCTCTTCCATTATTTTATATATTATAGTACTATAGGCAAAGAACAAAACTCTCTGCCACAGCCTTCACTAAAATGCTCTCAGCAATATGTATATATACAGGATATATTATCTCAAGTTTCAGATTGCACACTGTCTACATGAAAAGTAGGGATGCAGAGTCCTGAACTGGTTTGAGTGTTGTTGATATGGGACATTGTTTGCCATATATCTGTGCTATCTCATAGAGCTGTCAGGAAACACTGAATTTCAGTCTTTGTTCCTCATCTGCATAAACGTAGCGAGCAGCACAGACCCAGCTGGGTGACCTAAGGTGACAGAAAGCACCTTCCAGTACACTGGCTTTAGCCTGGAGAGCATTGGATTTCTTCATAGCAGCCAGTATGGGACCACATTTTGGACTTGTGCTGGAAACAGCGTAGCTAACACAGAGATGTTTCTGTAATAGCTGAGTAGGGCTTGCACAGAGTCGAGGCCTTTGACCCCCTCATCCCACCCCACCACTGAGGGGGCTGGGGGCCACAGGGAGCTGGGAGAGGGCACAGGCACGACAGCTGACCCCCAGCAGACCAAATGGATGCTCCAGCCCATATGGCATCATGCTCAGCAATCAAATCTGGAGTAAGAGGGAAGAAAGGGGAAGATTCTGAGTTCAGGTGTTTGTCTTTCCAAGTAACTGTTACTTGTGATGGAGCCCTGTTTTCCTGGGGATGCAGGAACACCTGCCTGCCCATAGGCAGCACTGAATTAATTCTGAGCTGTGCTTTGGTTGCGAGTGCAGACTTTTCATCTATTAATCTGTCTTTATCTCAACCCACAGGTTTTCTCACTTCTAATTATTCCAATTCCTACCCCTATCACAGTGTGGGAGGAGTGAGCAAGCAATGTGTGGGGCTCAGCTTCCAGCTATGCTTAAACCACAGCACCCAGTGGAAAAATTAGGGAGAATTAACGACTAAAGAGAAAAACAGAGCTGTTTTATTTTGGACAAAATATCTACAGAGAAGTTATAATATCTGAAAAGACATTTGACTTTGCCCAGAGCACACTCTGTGCATGGTCCAGGATTGTCTTTTGCCAATCCGTTCGTCATCCATAAACTGATTGTATTTATCCTTGGGCTTGGCTGTAAGATCATGGTTCTATCTTGTGAAGATGCCATCTGCTTTTTACTGGCACTGGAGTCAGGGGTCTGGCACCCTCACATAGATGGTGTTTTCAGAAAAGAGAGCAGAGTGCTCAGTCCTGGAGTGCTTGGGACAGACAGACAGGGCTCTGCCAGTGCAGGCAGGTATCTGCCCTGTCTCCAGGCGTCTGGATTACCTGCTGCCTCAGGGGTTTAAGGGTTTCTCTTCTGGAGCACCATCTGACTCAGTAACATTTCAGCAGCATTTCTTTTTCACAACTGTCTCTCAAGAGACAGAAAAGGCACTTTATTTTGTGGATTATGTCCTTGATTTGCAAGGCGAAATGTCAGCTGTAATGTGAGGACAGTTTTATCAGGAAGATCAAAGACAATCTGTCAGGCATGTGAAAAAATAGTTTAAGACATATTTTTCTTTGGACAATATATTTTTTACCACTTATTTAAGTACAATGAATACTGTATTGACAATTCTCAATATGATAAGCCAAACTTTATGATTTTTTTTGTCAGCATTGTGTCATTTTTACAGTAGTTTAGCTGCTGATGGATTTTCTCAGATGAACCAGTTTGAATTAATTTGTCTTATATGATGTGACTTCTTTGAATATTATATTTTGTAACAAGACAAATGTGGATTTGATAGCCTTTCTTGCAGCATTAAACTTGTATTTGTTGCAGAAGATGATTCAGGAGTTACCCCTTACTAATTTATTTAGGTCTTGCTCTCTGACTAACATATGCATCACAAACACACAGAGAAGAAAAGGAATGACTGAAAGTTTAATTGTAAGTATCTTTTACCACATATCTCTAAACATTCATATGGCCATCTTATCTAGATCTAATTCTAGACATTGGTCAATGGTTTTGGTTTATTTTCTCAAGTCTTTCATCCATTTGGCTACACCTTTACCAGGTGTGGGAATGATGTTTGCCAGATCATGGATATATGTAATTATGTTGAGAATTATAAATAAAATTTCAAGAAATTAGTTTATTCATTTCAACTAGAAAGAAGGTATAGTTTTGTCCATATAAAAATAATGGTCATACTAAACACTAATGTGAGCACAGGCTTTTATGAAGGAAAATATAACATGGTAATAAAAGATTATACCTTATATTACTTTGTTCAGTGGGGAGAAACTGAGAATTAGAAATCTGTCACTTGCTGAGTTCTGGGCATTTGACACTACAGCTTTAAAAGTCCTTCAATGTTTGTTTCTATATGAATGTTAGTATTTATTTAAAAATACAATTATTTCTATCTCAGACTTTGGAAATTTAAGTACCTAAAGACCCCAACATTTTTAAAGTATATATACTTTATATAGGTGTATATATATACAGCTTTAGTTTACCATTTGATTTTGCAGGTGTTAGTTGACTGCTCAAATAGTAGCAAGTTAAGTGAGCAACACAATGTGCAGACAGGAGTAAAAGGAGTGTCTTCTGTAGCCAGACAGCCTTAAGCTGTTTAGAGAACTTCCCCTGTGGCTGGTTCAGATGAATAAGCATAATTAACATGAATCTCCAGATGACAAATAGATGATTACGCATTGAAAACTTTGCTTTTATGTTACCAAGATCTGTTGCTGTGATTGTTAATTTTTTTCTTTCTCTCTGTTTCACTTTGGGGTATCTTAAAAATAACTAAAAGATTCTTGCTCACAAAGTAATAACAAGTTAATGAGTTCTATACCAGGCCTATCAAAACTTCAGAACTTCCATGAATAAGGAGCTCTAGGTAATGAAATAGAAACTTAAAGATCACTAAATACAAATTACTTAAAGATCAAGTAAATACAATGAAGCATCCAATCTACCACCACTGAGGTTGTGATGGCAATAATTCAATTTTTCTCCTGCAGAATTGGGATGATATAAAGCAATCTATATAAATGTTTGGTAAAAAATGACATGGCAATGTATGTAACTCCATAAGCAACACTGAGATCTTATTTTTGTCAAATATCTAATTAAAGCAGTGAGTCCAATTCAACTAATCAAATAATGTGGAAGCTGCATTTTTCTCACAATCACTAATTTTTTTTTAACAACAACATAGCTCTGGATAAATCAACACTCCTATGAAAGGCACTTGGGTGGTAGAAGAGATACCCAAGTACCACTTACTGTTGTGCTCAGAGAGTCTAGAAAACAACTCAAGAGAGCTGTAACCAGAAGCAACACAGTTTCAGCAATTCAGGAGAAGCTGACAAAGACCTATCCCAGAAAAACAGTACTGATTTTTTTACATAATGTACTGTGCAGAGTCCTGATCAACATCAGCTCTTTTGCCAGACTCAATATTTCAGTAAAATAGTTGCCCATTAGAAAGAAAACAGTTGAAAACACTCTGAACTTTGTGGAGAAGCTATGCTTTAGACCTGTGAAAGGAGAGACAAAATATAGCACTATTGAATAGGCCAACATTTTGTCTTAGCTTCTTAAGAAGTATTTAAATTCTCACTTCTGCTGTCTATACTCTTCATATAAGCTCATATAAGCTTTTAAGGAAAATTTGAATTTTCATGTATTCAAACCTAAGAAGGCAATCCTCCAAAATCCCATATAACATACAGCTTGCTCTTTCTCCTTTGGAAACACACATATTTTGATTTACAGACCTGATGGTCTGTCCTTATATAATTTTATTCCAGAAGTTACTACTTCTCTTTGTCTATTGAGCTTAAACTCTTTTGTAAATAATCTTACTTTTACTTCTAGTCAATCAATTTTATTGGGCATCACTTTTCTAGAATGAGAGACCCTCTGCTACTGACCTTTTCTTTTCTTTTATGATAGAAAGAGATAACCAGACTGTGGTTTTATATTACTCAGCATTACAACCCCTGCTGCTCACTGTTGATTCTATAGGTAAAGTATTCAGGCTTCCATTTCATTACTTTTCTGCTCAAAATCTGGCTAATTAGGGTAAAATAATTGGAGATTGAATTGAGTTTGAATAATCTGGGCAGAAAAGGAAATCTGAACTTGGGCCTCCTACTTTCCTCAGAAAATATTCTGTTACAAGGTATTTTAGAAAATACACCCACAGCCTCCTCCTCTTTCTGTTCTTTTTAGGAAAGTATCAATGAAACTCTAAAGCCTTATAGCTCAGTTCTGTCAGTTCATCTGAGAATTCCATCTAGGCTGAAGTTTCTCAGGAGACTAAACTGAAACACAGAAATTCAACCTCCTGGTTAGACCAAGTCATAAAATAGCAATCAAGCCATTTGAAACCAGGACAATTTCAAAGATTCATAAAGATACAGTTCTGGTCATATAAGCAGTATGAAGACTTGCTATAAAGTATGGTCTGTCTTTACATGGTAGCAAGATTTTTCAGAGTGACAGCTTTACCTTGGTGGGTGTATTCCATTTAGAACATATAATGCTTTTAGGTCTGGCCTTTACAGCAGAAGGCATCATGGCTTTCTGCAGGGTAAGTTAATGACTGAATAGACTAAAACACTTTACAAATAGGTAGTGATAAACTGAAGGAGGAATTTAGTGCACTAAATGAGCAATAATACCCTACTTATCTAGGAAGCAAGCATGCTTAAATATTGCAACATGTATAAGCTACCACTGTCATAACAAATTAAAGCGAACACTTTCCTGCTTTGAATAAAGAGGCTGAGCAGCTGCATGACTGCAGCCACATCACTTAACACAGGAAGACACACTGCAGCAATCAGCATTTTTAGAAACCCCAATCTTTTTGTAGCTTTTTTGGTTTTCCCACCCTTCTTTAATAAATCTCTGTTCATCAGAGTTGATGGACATTGGCCAAAAAAACTTGTGAGAAGATTTGTGCCAAATTAATTCCCTATGACCACTACAGTTCCAATTAGGATGTTACACTGTAATTTTTTGACACTGCAAGTCCTAGTCACAGCCTAAGGCCCAACCATGTACAGATTTAACAAGGAATTTAATCTGTACACATGAATGCATTTATGCATTAAGCTAACCTAGAGCTAAGTCTTTACAGTCATATCATTAGCATAGTCACAATCTTCTTCCAGCTGTGGTTACACTGGCTGAAAATTACTGTCACCAGGCCCAGAGGCAACTGTTGTCTCTCTGACCTACCATGTGAGTATTCCCTACGACTCTTTATTCAAAATAAACAAACAAACAAAAAAGACTGTTAGAAAAATTAAAATAATATATGCACGCTAATCTGGTTTATGTGGACTAAAGTGATCCCACAAGCACCTGAACGGAGGGTATCTGGGGAAGCAGTAGCCTCTGGCCCCAGTGCTCTGGAAATGTGTAACACTGGTTAGCAGGGTAACAGTAGGAGGAAAAAATGTGATGACACTTTCTTATTTTTTCTCTCTGTAGGTTTAAGGAAGAAATTGTCTGGTCTGAGAAACCCATTCAATCTTAATTACTTATTTACTTACATATTTATTGTTAAGTTCAGTAAGAATTTTGATTTATCTGAAATTTCATTTTGCCCAGCTGAGATAAATATCCTTCACACCCCCCACAAATTAACAGAGATTAGCTGTGGGAGACATCAATCTGAATAATTTTATGTGCAGAAATGCCACAAGATGATTATGCAAACAAAATCATTTACGGTTGTTACTCTATTGAAAACTATTAATTGTCTATGAAATTATGTTTTTATCTCATCTACATGATAAACCAAAGAATCATTTAAGAAACCTTAAAAATGTAGAACCAAGTCACGCCAAATTACATGGTAGTGCAATTGTGGCCAATTATAAAGCTCAATATTAATTTTTGTGCATACCTATAATATTCCATTCACTATCTCATCAAATTCAGGCTAATTAGGAGGAAGACATTTTGGCAGTAAGCCCAATTAGTTTTGGATAAGACATGAAGTGATAATATCGCCTCTCTAATAGAGAAATCCCCAAATATAAGCATTCAAAGTAGTTATGTCGTACTAATCTTTTTGAGTCAGAAAACAAAATATTGTGAAAAGAATAAATTTGAAGAGTAGATGAAAAATCAGATGCTGTTTTAAACATGAAGTAGAAATAGCCAGCTGTATTTAGTCGGCCTCTATACACTTAGAAAGAGAGGAAAGATCTTAATTGACTAAAAGAGCCATTGTGCAGCCTAGTAAAGGCTCAAAAATCTAAGACAGGAAGGAATAAAACTAGACACACAAAGGAATTAATGGAATTTTAAAGATTAAGATTTTTAGCTATGAAGTACTTTTTGTTCAATTTTTAAACTTGTTTTTCTTTATTTTATTTTGTCATTCGGTCAAGTTATAATCCTGAACATTTGGTATGTAAATAATACTTCATTGAAAGTTTGTAATAAAACAAACATTTGAAATTAAACCATTAGTAAAATAGTTTTAAAGAGGAATCTTTATATAACTATGGTAGCAAATACTTATGCTCTATTTTTTATTTTCAAAGTGCTCCATTAACATTCACTAATTGAAGAAGGTTCTGATAAAGGATTTTGATCAAGTCCATTACATAAAGCTATTAAGGAAGCTTGGTGATTTCTTGATGAAAATAAAATTGTACTTATGCATATAAATATATATATATAGATAGATATATTTTTTAATTACAATCAATGGTCAATTCACATGCTTTGTAAGTAATTGCAGTGTCTTGAAACAGGGATTAATTCTATCAGGCCTGCTCAAGGAATGCTTAAGCATATCAACAGTTTGAAAGGAGGCAAACTCACATTAGTAAGGTCTTCTGCAGTGAAAAAAATCCAATTTATTTAAAGCAGAGTACTCAAAGAGATGTTTATATATTTATTTATCGCCTGCACTTTAAGATTTCAAATAGGTAAACAATAAAGAAGAGAGAAGAAGCTAAAAACTAGCAGTTTTTAAAGAGATCTAAATGTCTTGGAGATACTCTTTTTTGCAAATATGCAAGGAAAATACATGGTGCAGCGTCATGTGATTTATTTATCTGATATTCTGAAATGAAAGATCTTTATTTTATTGGAGATGTTTTGACTCTCCTGATGTATTTCAATAAAACAGAAGATGTTTTGTTACAGAACTAACATATTTCTTTTTGGGGGTAGGTATCCACATTTGACACTGCACAAAAGTCATGGAATGCCATCCAGCAAAACTTAAGACTGGCCAGGTCAGGCACAGTGCTTCCATTAGCCAGAAGTTTTATGCTCCAAGAGTGATAGTTTCATGCTCCAAGAGCAATTGCTTGAAGACACAGCACCCAACATATCAACTATCCTACTCTCTCCCAATGATTAACCTTAGATAAACTTTGGTTTTCAGAGCTCCAAACAGAAGTACCAGTATTCTCTTAGCTAATCCCCACTGTCTGGTGTTCTCTCCTCCAGAAAATTACTTTTACTTTTATGCTACTTGCCTGCAATTCTATGAGCAAGAACACTGGTAATAACTAGTAAATCTCCTGTTCATTCATTCTGAATTGCACAGAGTGGATACTATGAGTAAAGGAAGCCAGGAATAATTTAGCACCTATTTATCATGGAAATAAGAGTCCTTTATAATCAGACCTTCAAAGATCAGAAGGATAATGATCTCAAAATAGGGCTTCAAAACATATCATTACTATGCATCAGGATCCAGACATATCCATCATTAAAATATGTATTACAAAATCTGTGCTAAAAATTTCATAGCATTGATCCAAGAGACTTATCAATCATTATGATCACAAAGGGCTACTCAAGGATAACTGAAGAAGAACAAGTAATGCCACCAAGGTGATGAATTCATGAGTGAATGAGAATTTGATGCAACACAGATGAAGTTTCAGGTATATCTGAAATGAACCAGGCTTGAATGTTGAAAAAAAGAATTGCTTTTGCTGACACTGAACTAGGGAAAAAAAGTTCAGATGGGCTTGCCTGGTTTTGAGACTTAAATGATAGAAACTGAGAATGTGAAAGTAGCAGGTGTCTTAAGTTCAGCCTTGGTATAGTGCTCACATTAGCTGGTCTTAAAAAAATAAAAAAAACCAAAACTCATAATCCAGGAGAGAGGTCAAGATAATTTTTTTGGCAACAAAACTGTAAATAGCAAACCACCCGAGTTTTAATGACACAAGTCATTAAATATAAAAGTTTTCTTTTCTTGGTTTCAGGCCAGCAGATGAAATTTTAAAAAGTAAACATCTATAGAAAGGTAAATGCAAATTTCAAGATTGCATTTAGATAAGTATTTTCATTTCTAGTGGTTTAGGAATGGCAAAGTGTCAATTAGATTAGGCTTTTAGAAAATTAGTCTTAAGAAATGACAGTACAGTACAATCAGGAAGATAACATTGTCTTTTTAATTTGGACAACATACATTCAGCTTTTCCTGTTTCTGTAGATAGAAAATAATTTGAATATTCAACTCAGTGACAGCCATAAATGTCAGTGGCTTAGCATCCCATAGTTTTTACAGTTATGTCTCTCTGCTGTTTTCCTTGTTGCATCATGCCATAGAGAGATTGTTAGACCCATTCAATAGCATAAAATCATAGAATCATAGGGAAACTGAAAAATATCTCAGAAGTTCATTTGATTGTGTTCATGCACAAAATAAAGACTTTTTCTTTAACATCTTGAGTGCTGAAGACCCCTCAGGCCTTCCAGACAACCAGTTTCAGTGTTCAGTTTCACTGGAAACTTCTAAAAATTTCTCCCAAGTATTTTTCCTTTCTGCAGTTTGAGGCCTTTATTTCTAGTCCTGGGCATAGTGGATAATTATCAAATTTCTCTTTAAATCAGCCTTCTATTGTTTGGCCTAATTTTCTCTTGCCTTCTCTACTTTAAATACATCAAAATGTCCTTAATGCTTCCCCATGCTCTAGAAATTTTTAATTATGTAACTAATTAAAAGAAAAACTGCAATCCTCAAACTGAAGTAGAAATATGCTAAAGAGTAAAGTAGACTTTACTCCTTCAGAATGAACAGCTAAAGACAAACCATGAATCATTATTGGTCCACTCTGCATGTTCTCTAGAAATAGTTTAAACCAGACTGTCCATGCCATTCTCATCCTTACCTCTACTCCATTGAAATGAGAGATGAGGGCTGAAGAAAATTCACAAATCTGAGTCCAACTTTAGTATGGACCTGAAAGAATTTGGACAGGTTTTTGAATTATTTTCACACCTCCAAAATCTTGGAGCTGCCAATATCTGCCTAATGACAGCCCACAAAGAAAGCTCTATCAAGTTTTTTCACTTTCAAAGCTACCTTTGTCATTCTGACTGCCTGTCCAAATCTTTCCTGCAAAGAAGGAAGCAAGGTAGGAAGCAGAAGGTAGCAAGGAAGGAAGCCATCCTCCTTTCATCCCATTACCAATATCTACTAAAGTATGACACAGTCCGTGCCCCACAATCTCCATGCAGCTCTTTGTCCTGCATCAGTATCATTCTGGTATCCATCTCCTATACTAAAGTATGCAGATGTTTACAGATCTGGTGATGTGTTCTTCACTTCTCTGTAAATTCTTTGCACTCCTTGGAAATAAAACAACTGACAGCAAACTGAAGGAAAACTGACAAAGGCATTGGACCCACATGTGCCTTTTTCTATTACTAGAGAGTTATAATGCAGCTAAGATGCACCAGTGAAATAGTTATTTTAATTTTCAGCTGCTTTGACATCTAGCACACTACAGGCTTACTTTTTGTTTTCTTCCACTGGTATAAACTTGGGATAGCATTTAAAATGAAAGGTGCTTGACCAGCACGAAAACATGACAAATTTGTCTCATGGCTTTGAAAATGTCTCTTGAGCCTTCATTCCCTTCTCTATTGGACATTAAGTAACAGGCAATAAGTTAATTAATCATGATTATAATTTACAAGTTTGGGTTCTTTTCCTTTATACTAACTCAATAAGTGTGTGACCAAGGAAATCCTTCTTACCCATTGCTCTATTTCTGCATTCACAGTCTCGGTAAAAAATGAATTGGCTCAGATCTTTGAGAGTATCAGAACAATTATTCTGAACACCTTCCCAAACAGCTAGACTCAGCCATGCTGCCAGTATACTCACAACACATACACACATGTGGCATGGGAGCTACATCCACTTGCCTTGGCAACGAGTAGAGAAAAAGATATGAACGAGAGGGCAAGCTTCTGCTTTTCACCAAGCAGATTCAGTACACACATCCTCACTGCAGGCATCTAGCACGTGGCACCACAAAAGATGCAGTTACCTAACAACTGAACTGTGGAGACCAAAATGAGTCATTTGCTTGATTTTTGTAAGACACTCCAAAAGTTGTAGTTCATTAAACACTCAGCTTGGGTTTAATGTAGAAGGCTAGAGGCACCACCCATACAAAACCTTGCACAACAGTTGCTTAGGAATCATTCCAGCATGTGTTTTCATAGCATGAGCCTCTGAAAAAAATATATTATTCAATTTCTCTGTAAGAAAGGTAATAGATCTCATGAAAAGTTTAGATACCAGGTTTTATGAAGAAAGGATGAGGCAGCTGGGTTTGTTTAGTCTCAAGAGGCTCAGGGAGACCTCATTGCTCCCTACAACTGCCAGAAAGGAGGTTGGAATGAGATGAGGGCCAATCTCTTCTACTGTGCCTGCAATGAGATGACCAGAGGAAACAGCCTTCGTCTGAGAAAAGGGAGATTCATACTAAGTATTAGAAAACGTTTTTTTCACTTTTAGGGTGGTCAGGCATTGGAACAGGTTGCCCAGGATAGTGGTGGAGTAACCATCCCTTGGAGGTGTTTAGGAGGCCTCTGGATCAGGTGCTGGATGACGTGGTTTAGTGGTTTAGGGGTTACAGGGATAGTGCTGGGTGAATGGCTGGACTGGATCTTAAAGGCCTCTTGCAGCCTAGATGATTCTATGATTTATAAGACTGCAATTGCTCAGTTTAAAGGCTAATGTTGGAGACAGAAGAAATAAGCAAAACATCATTGACATTTTTGCAAACAAGCTAATTTCCATGATGTGAAAAGAACCTAGGACTTTAGTTAGAAAAAATATGAATAACTAATAAATGAGAAAGCTTAAGTGTTTCTCTACATAACTATGCCCTGTCCTTAATTTATCTTCAGCTTTATTCATTTCCATTTCTAAGACAGATAAGCCTTTTACATTTAAGAAAGTTACACTACTTTCTCTTCAAAATTACTCTTCCTGGGTCCCAATTTTCTTTTGCTGTACAGTGCTACAGGGGCTAAACAGTTTTCACTAAAAATAGCAAAAGTAGTGATTACTTTTAATGCTATAGAGATAGATAATGAAATTTTATATTATCGCATTTTATTAACAACATGAATGTTAGCTTTTCTTTAAGAACCTGAATATTCACAATATTCACATGTGATCTAAAGTTGAAAGAGTAAGTGTTGTCATACTTTTAATTATATGAGCAATATGAGAAAAGATGTGTAGGTAGACTTCCATTTGTCTGTTGCTTCTCTACCATTAAAAGCTATTTAGAGAAATAAATACTATAATCTATCATTCAATCTAAGAAAAGGTGCTACGAGAGGAGAGTAGAATGCTGACTGTAGGCAGACCAAAATACCTGTAAAAATGGTTTAAAATATATTAAATTCTAAAACACTTGTCCATAGATACAATAATAAACCTCAGAACAATCACCCGTGGATTACCAAGACTGAAGACTAAGAACTTAATGTGACATGAACTCTCCCTAAAGGAAATGTATGTGAGCCTCATACAATATAGCAAAGAAATTAAATTAAATATTCTTGAAAATGCCTTGCCTGCAATTTCACTATTTAATTCTCTCAATTATTATGTCTCAGTTTACCTCAACCATCAGAATTGTACTTTTGAACTGTCAGAGGTTTCCACTTTCTACAGTAATTTTCATTATGGCAAAAGCTCAGTTGATAGAAATTAGTAGTTTCCTACATTTATTGTGCTTCACTGACTATTCATAGTTCTAGAAAATAATTTTACAGTATACTGTTGTTATGTTTCAAAGAAATAAAACACTAAGCTGACTAAACTGATAAATTTTTTGGTAATTTTTTACAGCACAGAATCATTATGCTTATTTTTCTTGCTAACTACAAATGATAATTATATTTGAAGTTACCATAAAAATCTATGACAACAAATAATTCTGCAGCCATCCAGCTAGCACATCGATAAACTAGTTTCATTATAGTACCACCAACTGCAAAAGCCATAATAAGAAAATACAGTATATTTGCTAATGTCACAAATGAGATTATGTAGTAGTCTTTTTTTGTAATGCACAAGACTACAAGACTTTTTTTTCCCAATTTGATGTATAAGTCAATTTTATCTTTCAGTTTACAAGTTTTCTATACATAATGACTGTAAGAGAAGTAAACATTATTAAATTATCTCTAAAACTGAGCAGAATGCAGGAAAAGGCTGTGACTTCCTTATTAATCCTGAGTTACATAATCACAAGATAATAGAAATATAGTTTATGTTTTGAATTAGATAATGGATCATCCACTAATGTTTTGATGGGACATTTGCCCATGAATGGTGACTAATGTACTAAAAGTCACCCATCTGGAGTATGCATACTGCAAGAATTTTAATTATAAGAATAATGCACTTATTCATATTTGTTGGTACAATATCAGCTGAAACAGAAAACTTAAATATTCCTGAAAAAATATGCACAAGCACAGCACTAGAAAAGATTTAATACTTAGCAGATGGCTAGTTCTGCAGAGATGCTTTAACAGATGGTTGGCATGAAGGTCTGAAAAAAAAGTTTACTAGAGTCTGAAAGTTATAATCTTACCAAACAAGACTCCTTCTCTATTTCCATGAAGGTAACACGTGGCATCACACTGTCTCAAGTAAATAATATGAGGTTTTATCTCATATCTGAAGGAAAACACCATTACCACTTTCTAAAACCTAGCACAGGAGTTTAAAAAAATCCATAGCTTCCTTGTTACCTGTTGTTGCTTGGTTTTTTTTACAACCAGTGAAAGCATGTGTGCCTCTGCATAAACTTGACAGCAGACTTTTCCTCCTAAAATTTGGGAATTCTCCTGACTATGAAGTGGACATGGTACTTGGGCCATATGTATCAACTCAAAAGAAACAGCACACCCTTCTGTAGTGCTTTATTGGGTGACTCCATTATTAAAGTTGTTCCAGTGTAGGGAAAGAGACGATAATCCTCGACACCCCTGAGGATTTCATGGCTTGAGTGCATTAGATCTCTTGTCAATTCTACCATCCTCATGAAAACATTTTTTTAAAGGAGAAAACATAAAATTTAAAAACAAACCCACACAATTTAAACTTAACATTTTTTACATTTTATGATTGCGCATAATTTCCATTGACTCATAAAACAATCAAACAAAGACTCAGTAATATCTAATGATGTGAAATTCCTATTGAAGCTTGATATATGCTTGCAAAAATCACCACAGAGGTTAACAGAGAGGCAAGCTGTCTTCAGTATAGCTAAATTTGACACTTCTTGCCACAGAGAGAGATCTGTAAAGAAAATGGAAGATTCTTTACCAAAAATAAAAAGTGTCTGCCAGTAAGAATGAGTTCTAGTCTATTTATTCCAAAAGTAGTGTGATTAAACTTTATTTATATGGCCATTTGAGATGTCCAGTTTTTAAACGTCAACTCAAACACAATGACGTCCCAGTTTTGTTTCCCATTTGTGTCTACCAAAAAAGCAAAGCTACCTTTCACTACAAGCAAAGCATATATTATTTTTTATTCTTAACCATTAGAATTTGTGTGTATTGTTTTTCCTGCTACATGTCTAGATGACATAAACTTTAAGAGCTTTTTGGACACTGTCCCTCATTCTTTTAGGAAATAGAAACATTATCAGTGCAAAAGAGCTCTGAGCAATCAGACCTAGTTGAAGATGTCCCTGCATATTGCTAGAGATGTTGGACTAGATGACATATAATTGTTCCTTCCAGCGTGAACACTCTAGGATTCTATGAATCAAACTGATTTTAGTAGTTTTGATTGAGAATTTAACCAAAAGAAAGTAAAGAGAAACTGTGTGGTAGATGGAGGGCTGTTGAAAAGTATGAAGTACTAAATCTAAACAAGTAGAACTCCTCCACATTCAGTAATGGGAAAAAAAAATAAGGGTCAAGTTCATTACATGAGATTGGTACAGAGATCTAGGTGACCTCACATGATCAGTCCAATTATATATGAAAGTATTAATAAACGGCAATATATTATCTCACACGATTAATTATAAACAGATGCAGGCTGCGATGGTGGCAAACTTACTTATGTTATAGACTATTTTAATTTACAGGTTACCATAGAAAACTAAGGTTTTAAAGAATTATCTACATTTACTTGATAAATGTTAATTATAACTATAACAATTACAGTGAAATCTGGATTAGATACTTGATAGCTACATTTTCACATTGCAATGTTTAAATAAATCAGTTATTCTTCACAGTAAAAGTTTGTCTTCTCAGAAATTAAAATTGTTGTTAGTACTGAATTTTATATTTAGTCCTTGTTTGATTGTTTAGTAAAAATGAAAGATTTCTTTTACTTTCGCTTATACAATCATGCAGTAGCTACTCTTAATATTGTACAGTTATAAATACTGTTCAATTGTGAAAATATTTCACAAAGGGATGGGTCTTCACTGATTTTGTGTGTCCAAACTAGCCATCAGTATCATTCCATTTTACACCAATTATTTTAGGCAGATAGGATGAATTGAGCTCTGAGGGTATCTATCCTTTTCACATGATGATATGGAGATATCCTAGATTCTCACTTAGATCAGATATGAGGTGAGCAATAGGGACAGGAGACTGATGCAAAATGTGAACAACAGTATGGAGACAAAGTGGTAGGAAGCAATTTTTACAGAGAAGTTTGAAAGTGGAAGAGCTAAGAACATTGCTTTTCTACATATATGAACATCTGCATGCTGGGAAAGAAAAAAGGCAATTTCAGAGATGCACAAACCCAAAGAATCCTGCCTGAAAAAAAAAAAAACATGATCTTAAATAATCCCTAAGTCGTTTACCACCAAGTCCGAAAATGCTAGCACCCAGAGAAATAGTAGAGTGTTACATCACAACTCCCAGATCCAATTGCTTGGCATTTTCATCCCCAGTGAGTGCTGCAGCATTGCTTTATTATTTCCATAGAAATTTGCACATAATCATGCTTACCTTCCTCAATATCAGTATTTCTGCTGATTTAATAGTTAAGCTTGTGCTAAAGTGTTTTAGAGTGTATCCATTTAAAATAATCTTTTTTCCTATAAGACATTCTTTGCTGCTTCAACTTCCTGAGTTCTAAAGTCAAATAATGTTTATAGCTTGATATAAATGTTTGAGAAAACAGATTTCACTCTGTGCTGATCACTCTGATACACAATTCTTGTGTATTGACTGATAAGTGTTTCACTCAACTTTTAGCACATATTCTGCTTCAGCATATGACTCCTATACTGGTATTTTTTAATCTGGGGAAATAGCAAAGGTGGCTAATTACAAATCAACTCCTTGCTTATGTACTGAACATATACAATTAGAAAAAGTAATTACAATAGAACAGAACCATAATAAAAATAAAATTTACTATTACTTTATTTCACTGAGAAAGATTATATAGTAGTAGACTATAACCTATCTTTTATGAGAAAAAACTAGCACCAATACATCTCAAACTTATTTCATATGATGATGTCAAAGTGTATCATGGACAATTAATTAAGTTTTACAGCAAGTCTCAAAGGTGCATTAGGCAGAGTAAAATAATTAATCCTTCTGTTCTTTTCTGTCAGGTCCATTAGGATTTGATTTTGAGTTTAACTGTCCTTGTTATTGTCTGCTATTGCAAACAAATGCAGAGCTCTTCAGCTTTTCACCTGCCAGATGTGAGGAAGGGATTTGCCCTAATAAACCACCACATATGTTATACGTCGCAAGCTTTTCCATAGAGAAATACACACAAAGTAGAGAAGGTTCTTCTGCTCCATAGTCTGTTTATTTTCTCTTATATATTTGTGTGACAGACTGGAATATATTGATGCGATTGCAGAACACATTTTTAACAGCATTATTGAACTACATGGATCCTAAGCAAAATTATTTCCTTTTTTTTTTTTCTGGTTAAATTGAAATTACATTCAGAATTACTCAAATTTGAAAAAATTGCTTTAGAATTTCAGCAGTCCTCAGGTTATTTTCCTCTCACCATGGAAACTTCAAATAATTAATCTTGTTACTAATTAAGATATCTTCCGCTAAGAGAGGTAGTGTATTACAAGAGATCAGGGCTGTGTGCATCATAGAAAATACAGTTCGGGCAGCAACATGGAAACCGTTTCTTGTGAGTGCCATTTCTTTATATGAAATGCTCACTTTCTATCTTTTGTTTCAAGGCAAAGAGAGACATTTCTTAATAACTTCTACAGAATTAGCAAGCTTTATGGAAAATGTTAATCTATTAATATTTTTGTTAAAAATAATTTTCAGTTGAATAATATGTTCAATATAAATGTTTCAGTCCAAAAAGATATCTGATGTTTCACATGCAGAAGTACGCATAGATAACTGATTAAGTATCCAGAAAATAAATTCAAAATTGTATTGCATGGATCTTGGAGTTTGTAAAACAAGCTACACTTCTGGTTGAATTCTGGAAATAGATCTTTACAGTTCTACAGCTCACATTTCAGTATTGCTGAAAACCCAAAATTTATAAATGGATGGGGAGAAAAGGAGCTACTCCTGAACACTCTATTTTGTCTAATCCTTTCAGAAGAGAAAATGGAATTAAGAAAACTAGTACATGTGTTTGA
The DNA here is from genome assembly GCA_039654755.1 of Calcarius lapponicus. NCBI lineage: Eukaryota > Metazoa > Chordata > Aves > Passeriformes > Fringillidae > Calcarius > Calcarius lapponicus. The sequence continues at coordinate 49,077,958 of CM077465.1, read as the reverse complement.
TAAGAACTTTGCTTTTACTTCATTCTGTTAAGACTAAAAAGATTCTTTTGTAATACCCCACAGTAAATAGTTTCAATATTTTGAAGCACCACTCATCTACCAAATTTCAATTGCTCTACAAATGTTTATTACAAGAAAGACACCAATGTAACAATCTCAAAAATGTTACTTTTCAGATGAATGTCATAGATCATAAATGAATCATAAAAAAGATCAGCATCCTGAAAGCTAAATTTTACATTTGCAAGGTAAATGGTGAATTACTCAAAGCAGAATTTGACAATCTACTTTCTTCATACCTTTTCTAAATAACTTTGAGTATCGCTTTCCTGAAGGTGAAAAAAGTCAAGCAAAGCAAAACACTTAAAAATACAATTTTTCAAACATAAATGAGAACTATTTTGTTAAAATGCAAAAAAATAAATAGGGTATTTATGATGCTCAGGGAAATCACAATTATTCTTTGACAGAACATACATTCTCCCTTCAATGAAACAAGTAGTTGCCACCATTGGTAATACTTCAACAACTTGTAGTTTTGTCTCATGGCTCAGGCTCAAGGATCAGGCTTTCTTTCCCTCCTGCTTCCCCTAGTATCCCAATTTTCCACCTTCACCTTTTCATCACCAAACTGCCAGAGTAAAACACCACTCCCTTGCAACCTCAGCAAGTGCCCTCTCTCTTGCCAGCCGTGTAGATACCAACAGATCTCCTGCTAACACCGATAAAAAGGCATCCACTGGAGCTGCACTCAGAGTTCCTCAGATTGGTAACTGTGTGAAAAACCTCACCTCACTTTTCACAGAAATTCATGCAGCTGGCATAAGGATTAATTCATGTATCATAAGCTCACACAGTTGATGGCATTTACACCACAGTCTGGGAACTTAAAAAAGAAAACCAAAATCAAAACACACACACACACAAAAGAACCCACCAAAAAAAAACCCAACAGAAAAAACCCAAACACATTGCTTTTAGTCCATCTTAATTTAGTCATAGCATGGACATAAAACTAATGGCTTTGAACATTTTATAGTCTGACAGTCAGACTAGCTCAAATGGAGCATGGATAACATGGCCACTGGTGCAGTGTTGTATGCATAGTCTTGCCACCCCTCATCCCCCCAGCTTCATTTTGCTCAGCTCCAAGTATCTAACTAAAAAAAATATAAATTATGAGCCTTTTGGGAAAATGCCTGTCTTACCTGACAAAGATAGATATCTCTGGATCTGAGAGTTATATGCAATTGCAAAAGGCTTCTTCATGGATTCTTTCTGAAGTGGCAATAGTGACAGGGGTTTATTAATTTGCTTAACAAATCCTAAATTTTAAAATATACTGATTTTCAGTGGAAAGATATAGCTTACCTTACCGTCTCTGTTTATTTAGTTAGAAAACATTTCATTATATGCTTAAAAGAAAATGAGAGGTAAGCATATCTATAGTGTATATCTATTGTTTGTCCTCATAGCCTCATGTTTAAATATTAATTTTATAGTCTTAAATCCATTTGGTCCAAAGTTTCCCTTGTTGCATTCTTTATTCCCATTGAACTAAACTGGGTAAACTAAATATTTTCCAAATAAAAAATTAATAATTGAATTTACCTCCAGCTCCTGCTGAAGCCAGCTATGTGCTTCCTGGCTATTCTACACTTCTAGTTAACTTTCATATGCATACTAACAAGGTCTGGCAAAGCATGAACGACTCGCAGTGAATGCAGTTGTGCAGAGCCATTGTTGTTCTGTCAATAATGAGGGCAAGGGAGCAGGAAGTAGAAGAAAAAGGTTAGGGCAATGGGAGATGTTTTTCCAGTAACTAAATTTACAGTACCTTTTAAAAAGCAGAAGATGAAATGAAGAGCAGCAGAGACCCTTCTTTTTTTCACCAGAAGTCCTCTGACTCTCTCTGCTCAATCACATCCTGCATAACTGCTGCCCTTTAACTCCTCACATTGAGCCCTAGTAGGACTGAGGTGACTCATTCCCATCACAACTGCTTTATCCAACAACTGTAACACAAAATAAATTTCCCCATGCAGAGCTTCGACCTTCAAAGTCTGTTCCAGCTATTAGAAAGCACTATCTCCTTTTATGCTCTCTGATATATAAGTGACTGAAGATTTTTTTAAAGGAGTTTGCCTACTGTCCTGCAACACATATCTATAAAACTACCTGTTTTACAATCTTATCCCTATACATGAGCATCCACTCAGTGACTATTCTTACAACTTTATGTATAGATTCAATATAATGCCTACCCATAATTCGCCTAGAGACACACAGAGCATGGAGTGAAATTGAACCTGATTAGCAGAAATTTGTCAATTAAGGAAAAAAATTATCTCAGGATTGTTCCTTAATGACAATAGAAAACAGGTTTCAATTCCAGTAGAAATATTATTATCATAAAGGTATAAACTTTTATTCAGAGCTCTCCCAAAAAAAGGGCATATTATTTGTTGTACCAGTATGTGACTAAAAACCTGTAAGCTTTTAGTTACAACCATGGGCAATACTTCAACAGCTTGTAGCTTGGTCTCATGGATCAGGCCCAAGGATCAGAATTTAATCACAGGGCTAAAATTCTGATAGCATGTGGCATCTCTACAAAGAAAGAGATTTTCATCCAACAATTTAAATAATATTAATTTTTTTTTTTGGGTAGGGAAACTATGATATAATAGAATTGAATGTGCCTAGTTTTAAATTTAAATAGAGTCTTCCTGCAAGAGAGAAAACATTGATCTATATTTTGAGCTATTCTGCTGCCAAGGATATAAATATAACTAAAATAGTCAAATAAATTGTTTTGATGAAATGTTCAACTGACTGTGCCCACTGCCAGTGATTCTCACAATAACACCTAGTCCAACAACAACTTATGCTTTAAAAAGGCAATGTTGGTGACCTTATCCCTGCACATCTGGCTCAACCCTGAGGACATGGGCATGGCTTTTGGGAGATGGAGACTGGTCCTGATGTGGCATTACTGGGGCAGGGACTGATGCCCCTGGGGGCTTAAAGGGGCCCTGGTGGAGGGACGACCCAGGTCTGAGCATGGTGGGTGGAGCCCAGGGAAGGCTGGCAGGGACAGCAAGAATTAGCAGTACCCTCAGGATCCTGACAACCCACACTCATTGCTGGACACTATTTTCTGTGCAAAATTGTGACCAGATATTGCAGCTCTTCCTTCTGGCCTTTGGTACTATGGACAGCACATACAACAGCTGCATTTGTATACAGCTCAAATGAGGAGGAATTCTCCACAGGAAACAAACACCTGTGACTGTATGCCCAGACCTATTTTTGATTTATTTACTACCAACATCCTTGGTATGGTTAGGAATTTTTTAAATGTAAAGTTAAAAACCACAAAGCAACTTTTGACAGGACAAATCCAGATTCAGTCAAAAATTTCTCAGCTCTCACCCCCTCCAGTCCTCACACCTTTTACAACAGAACATACTGAAAAAGCAGGTAGTACAACCATTTTCCACATAATTCTTTATCATGAGGAGAAGGAAGAGTTCTTCTTTTTCAATTCCCACAATCACTGTATTAATTTTTTCCCCCACTTAGCTGTCAGAACACATGTAGTGAAAAAAAAGATTATACAAATACCTTTACCATTTTGTTTTTGGGCATTCAACTGTAGTGTTTAATTTATCTCATTTATAAATTGGATTCATTTTCATCTGAACATTTCTGCCTCCTCTTCCACAATGCTTTCTCACTCCAGTTTTCATGCAATTTAAATGAGAGACTCGAGGATGGATTTCTTGATTAGCTTATGCAAAAGCTGCATGCAGTGTTCGGCGTTGCTCATTGCTAGTTGAGGGATGGAACGAAAACAAATGAATATGCACCTTTCTCTAAAGCTAAAAATAAAATATATCTTTTTGCAGTTGAGTTGGCCAGTCTCATTTAGAGTTATAGGGCCTCTCTCCCTCCCCAGCAGTATTTGGGTATTTGCTTACCCTGAATTGCCTGCCTTGCCTGTGCACTGCAGTGATAATGTTCCATGGGCCAGTTTTAGGGCACCTGATCAAACAGCTTAGGTTAAAAAGCATTTAGAGAGATTATACTCCTACAATACCTTCAGCAATGGTTATTAGAATGATGTTTGGACTTAAACTCACCCCTAAAAGGACCCAATGACCTCTAGAATGTTATGGGTGGTTTTGCACCTAATTTGGGCACCTCCACTGATCCTTTGATGAAAGATACACTACATTTTCACCACTATACTAAAACATCAAGACCCTCACAAGTATAAACTAAGTATGCCAAATCACAGAGAGTATTTTTTAAAAAAATGTAAATGCATTATCATCTTCTGGCTTATGCATCAGTTGTATGTGGTAGGTTTTCCCATCACTGCCTGACTGTAATCAAATTGGCATGTCATAAACCTGGACTGATTTGAAGGAAAAAAGCCAAAAACACATTTCTCCCACCAGAAGTAGTTCTCCTTAATGACAAATGATAAATTTTTCTGACTTTTCCAAAACTACCTAAATTTTATTAATACTAAGTATTTTCTTGTTATGAAGGAATGAAAAAAATTCCTGTCCATCCATGCTCTCCTTTACATTTCTAGTGCAGACTTAAGTGAAAACACAGATCTACTGCTCAAGTAATCACTTTGAAAAAACATGTTCTCATAAATCATTCTAAAAATTATTTTTCTTCCACTAAGAGATTACACAAATAGCAAATCTGTATTTTGTGACAGCAGTTCCTGAAAAATACTAACTTTAATCAAGCTAGGATAGTCTAAAATGCACAAAATACACTGGCCTTTTATTTCAAAAGTGTCAATGACTACAAAAATTCACATTAACTTATGGTATTTGAAAATAGAGTCCCTTGACACTGTCAAGAACAACCACCATAGAACTACATTCATTTGACTGAAGGGATTAAGAAAATGCAGCTGGTAACTGAATGAACCTCCTTTAAAATTATCCTCTGGGAATTTGTAGATCTAGCCCCCCAAAAAGCCCTAACTTGCCGACATCACATGTATCTGCTGCTCAGCCTTCGACAGCAAAATGAAAATTACTAGGAGAGACAGAGGACCCAACAGCCTTGCATGGTGATAGTTTTGTAGGAAGGAACAAGGCATGAATCTCACAAAAAAAAGTCTCTGTCATGTTTGAACTGTTGTAAGAATAGATGTTACAAAGCAAGCTCTCCTTCTGTCCTATTTCTCATCCCTTTCTTTTTCACTAAACCCCTCCATCTTCACCACTCTTCTCCCCGGTTACATTTTATTTAATGCTACTGATTGTCCACTCTGAAACACCCATCACTGAGCTATAGGATGATGTGGCTGCAAGAAGAGCTGGTAAATATAAAGAGGTACAAAGAGAATTGAAGAGCAGCTGCTTTTGCTGTAGCAAACCCCTCTTAAAACATATTATAATATACTTTTCTTATCTTTAAAAATGGGCTGACTTTCATTTCAAAACAGATCTCAAAAACTTCAGAATCAAGACACAATTGTCTAAAATTTACTTGGATTTCTGGAGGCAGAAATACTGGACATGTTAAAGAAAGCAAATGATGATGAAAAGTGGCTCTGAGAGATTTTGTTTTCTCTCTTGAATAAACAGACAAAATAAGCTCATTTTTCTGAGTCCAATTTCCTTAAATTCCATTGGTCAAAATCTCATTTCTTAAAACTGGGAATAAAGTAATCTGTTACATATTTTTACTTATGGCAACAAAGAACACACAACCCAGTGTTTGCATCAGCTAAGGACCCAATCCCACATTCTCTCACTCTGTTAACCAGAAAATAATTCTAGTATGTAGAAATAAAACCCTTTTTACTATAGAAACACAAGGAAAAAATTTTAAAAGAAATTCATTGAGATTAAAAAATGCAACCAAGCATTCCCTAACAACAAACTTGAAGCACCCCTCAAAGACTCCTACAACAAAAGTTTAAGTTAAATGCTCATGCAAAAAGAAAGACCTCAAGAATGTTATGAAGTTTAACAAATCCTGTAAAATCAAAATTTAAATAAGTTCCTTAAGGGAAGTAAGAGCACTGTGCATTTTGTACTTTTCTAGAGAGCTGGAATGGGTTTAAGTTTTGATATAAGAACTGATCCCGAGCAAAGTTTGGAGTCAAAGGCTGCAAATGCCCTGTACCACCACATAATTCTCCAGTTCTGGTACAATACTCTTCCAGAAAATCCACCCTCCACAGAGGTTACTGCAATTGCTGGCGCATCCTCACTTTCCAGGGAGCAGTAGAGGACTGTCTACGGTGTTTACTAACATCTCTCATAGCTGTCGTACAAGAAAACCAAGAAAACATATGGAAATCTTTTATCTTTGACTGACTTTTAAGTTACATCAACAAATGATTGTGGCATATCAGTTTCATGAGGACCACAGCAGAGATTCAAAAAGACACTGTAGAGACACTAAGGCATCTACCTTCTCCAAGTGAACCGGGTTCATTTTTAGAGATAGAACTCTTTCTCCTATTTCTTAGGAAAAGTAAATCCAGTCTTGTGTCTCTCATCCATCTGCCTCTTTTACTGCTTACAGCCCTAAATTACTGTCACTTTTACAGTGCATAAATCTAAGGCAAACAGAAGGTTTGATTGGGCTTTCTCTCTATCATGGAAACACAGGAATATTACACTTTTGCATTTAAGATCTCTGAGAGAATTTCTACACAGACACTTCAAATATAGGTGACAGAAGACAAATTGCTAAAACTGTGCCTGAAATGAACTTTATTCCAGATGAATAGCAATGCTAACTCTCCCTACCTCTCACTTTCTAGGATCAGATCTAGCACAAACGAAACTATTGTCATTTCTACTGAGCTGGCACCTGAGATACACATATGAAGGTACCTTGTGTCACTGTGCATCTGGCTGGATGGTCTGATTTATAGTTTCATATGTAGTTTTCCATGGTTTGGCACCTGACACATGCTGCAGCATCCAAATGATTGACTCAGATTTACAGAATCTCAAGATAAGGTATTATAATAGTGCTCAAATGCATGTAAAAGTAAAGCATCCTTAGGCAGCTTTGCACGAAAATCCCTATGGGGCAAGCGGATACATCATATCCCTAGTAGATTTCATTAATTCCCAAATTTTTAAGTGTGTCTTTTATCTTCTTATCCAGCCAGAATTTTATCTCTGCTGCCAAATCCCAGCAGTTGCATTCCTGCAGTTTCATAGCTCTCTTTGGTGTTTTGACAGCGTTGTCGAGTCTGTTCTCACAGACAAGGATGTTTCCAGCCACAGTGGGAGCTGGCAGCTACCTCAGCTGTGGCAGTTCAAACCAATATGTGTTGTAAGGAGGGTCCTGAGCTGCACCCTTCACAGTCAAGTGTATTAAACTGTAAGTAATGACAAGTGAGTGTAATACTCCCAGCTCAGAACTACTCCGGCTAAAGCCTGAACACACAGTCTTCCACATTTTTACTGTTACAGGGATAGTAATCCCAGGTGGGGAAGGGATGAAGAGTTACCCAGACACAGATAACTGTCTAGTCTGATGCAAGACCAGAGCCCATAGCTCAAAGCCTTACTGTCACACCTAAAGAGAGGATGGTCCTGATTCACAAGGTTACTGTGAATTTTACAACCATGTTTCTGTAATTAGAAACAGCATATGTTTCTCAGGTTTCTAAAAGTCAAATGTTATATGCTACAGAAACTTGAGAATATTTACTTGACTTATGTACAGTCATTTGCTTAAGGACCTCAAAGGTATTTAAAAATATTGCAAGTCTCCAGGTGTGCACCCTTAAACATAAGGAACCCCATCAAAGTATTTGGTATGGGAAAAATAAATAGAAATTCAGATCTGATTTCTCTCCTTTGTTTGTTTGGGGTAAAAAATGTGAAGGTTTGTGATTCTCTTTGCAATAAATGAAATAATGCTTGCCTAAAACTACTGAGAAAGAGAGGTGCATGATTTTCAATATTTTCTTGGTGGAACACATCCATTTTCTCAACCTTTCATTTTGCACATTACAAGAAATAATAACAAAAAATATTCTTCCATATCTTGTATTTTTTATCATCTTATTTTAAAGAAAACCCACAGCACTTTAGTAAATTCTTATGTATATTTACTCTATGTGCATGCAAATTTCTTAATAACAGGTTTGTACTTGAGCAGTTGTCATGGAAGAATTGTAGCTATTGCTGAATTACCATGATTCATTGAATGCAGCTATGGCAGTGGCCAAATTCCTGAATTAGTCCTGCCTTCACTCACTGATAAAATACTGATCATCTTGTATGTTTCTTCAGAAAAATAAAAAGAAAAAAAGGAAAATACATGGGTGTTAATGAGCAAGAAAGACTAACAGAAGCATTAAGTGTTAATCAACCTGTATTTTTATCTAGGCACAGCAGGATTAAGATTGTAATGCAAATTATTTGTTAACAAGACTTTAATACCACAATTGTACACGCTAACGTAAAGCCCATGAATATTTGTTCTAAGAAACCCTCTTACAATTACTGTTGGCTTTCCATCATCATTGCTTTTTTAAAAATTTCAGGTAAAGGATTTTTTCCTAATGATTTCAGCCTGTATCCATGTTTTTTACAAGAATAAGAGCCTGTGTAGCTGAACACAGTGGTAAGTAGGGCAACAGTAAAGCCGATAGCAAGTTGCAAGATGTAAAGACAAAAAAAATGATGCTTGTAGCTCTGAGTTGGGTCATGTTAAGATAAAAGAGATATGTATATAAGAAAAATTTGGTATTTAGGGAGATGGGAGAGGAGAAGTCCAAAGGATGACAGTTCTAGAACGAGATGCTGAAAAGGAGGGGGCACAAAAGTATGCAATAAAGGTTTGAGGATGACAAAATATGTTGCCAAGAGTCCACTGACTAAATTCTGATCTGGAGGTAGGGCCACAACATTCTCTGCCTTATTGTATTTCACTTGCCATGAATATGACAGTTTTCATAATTGTTCTTGTCCTGGTGACAGATCACAATCGCAGCACAGTACAACTTCACAGAGGATCACAGCAAATATTGAAATGTGTTCCTTGATCCTTGAATATTGTCACTCTCCACCACAATGGCAGTGACTGCAATGGGTCAAATCACTATCCAGCCCAAAGATCTGCATTCTGCTGGACTCAAGGAGTATGAATCCAAGTTGTGAACTTAGGTTAGGGGTGAAGAGAATCTATTTTTAACATTTTGTACTCAGAGGGAAGGAGTGGTAGTTTTTATTGGCTAAAGCATCTGTCCTGAAGATAAATGTTTCTTTTACTACTTTCCCTTTCTTTCCTTTATTGCAGTAAACACAAACACACTCCTATACACTGTTTTTCATAATGGAAGAAAATCAAGCTGAAATGTCTGGATCAAACTCTTATTTTAGCTTTGTGACCATACAGTTTCAATCTTTCCCTTTTTTTTCCACCATCTCATGTCTCAGATAAAGGGTCATTCGATAATTTTGAAACTGTGGAAAGATGTTTCTGTGAAAGTGACATAATATCATATATTCAGATAAGTCTTCTGTGGAATTAAAAGAGCCAGGCTTCTAATAATAAACCATTAGTTTTTGTCGAGTTGAGACATAGTTATGGAGTAACATAGGGCATTAAATCTGTTTAACAGACAAAAAGCACTGCAATAACAACTGTAAGATGTAACTGACTTTTTACTGATCAATCCGAGGTCATGTAATTCAATGGTCAGGTGAGTGTATGACTCAACATGAGTTATGTAAGGTCAAGAACAATCCAATGGCACAATGAGAAACTGAACACAAAGAGGGTATGGCTGAGACATTGTTTTGGCAATTAATTGCACAGCAATTGTTAAACAAACTGTTTCTTGCAGACAAAAAGCCACATCCTTTAAGCAATTCTCATCAGTTCAAAATATTATTTAAGGATCACATTTTTTTAATTTTCCTTCTAGTATTGCAACACTGAAATAATTTTTTTTGAAATAAATTTGTCTTTTTTTTCCTTTATATATTCTTCAAGATCCCTTTGATTTCTTCATGGAATTAAGGATGGAGTAAACATTCCTATCCTTCAATGAATCAACATCTTTCAAACTGAACATCAGCTAATTACACGACTCTCATTTTTAGGACATATTATAGCTCCCAGCAATCACTTGGAGGAAAAAATAAGTAAACAGAAGATACTTGTTACTGAAGTTGTGTACAAGCTACAAACATTCTTTCTTATTAACTTTACATATTTTATTCTATTCTGCAGAAGAGTGAGTTTCTGATACAGATGTAATTAACCATTAACTGCAACTACAGAACAGGAAAAAGGTCAGTGATTATGCCATTACCCAAGACTTCCTCAAAAATTAAAAATCACTGACCATAGTCCTTGTCCACATTTGCAGTACAATCACTGCAGCAGCAGGTTGACTGCAGCTGCAGTTAAGTCACTGTCAGCAACAATAATTCCATTGTGTTAGACAAGATATAAAAGGGCAAGTATGCAAAGAGAAAATTAATAAAGGAGAAACTGAAAATATAAACACTAGGACAATGATTTGCAATGAACATCATTATTTGAAGAGAAGTAGGGGTTTATTGTGCTGTAAATACAACAAAAAGCCTCCAGCTCATGTGGATCACTTGTTAATAGGACTATTGTGCCATTGTAAATTATTATGAAGTAACATTATCACATGCATCATCCAAGCCATTTTCTAACCATTCATCAACATTAACTGTCATTGTGAAAAGACAGTTTCCTGTGTTTAGAAGCTATGGTTATAGACATATAGAAACCCCTGGAATTTCAGTCACATATCAGTTTAGTTCAGATGTTTATTAAAGAGTATCTCCTTGTCTCTATGTCATTGTTGGAACAGATATTATGCTGTAAAAGATGAACCAGAAATAAAACAATAGATCAGACTAAAGCAAAGATGTGCAATAGCTTGAATTACTCAACATCACCACCAAAAAATAAAACCAAAAAAAAAAACAATAAAACACCACCAAAATAAAACCCAGAAAACCAAAACAACCCATGATGTAGCTAGTTCTCTGTTTCAAATATTCCTGAAATTGACAAGCCAATTTCTTCTATCTCCTTACAAACACAAATATTTGTAAGGAGATAGACATATGTGTGACTGGGTTGAGGAAAAGGGAATTTACATAAATGATAACATTTTGCTTTTTTTTCTTTCTGGATTAGAAAAAGAAGTGTATGAACATTCAGTGACAGATATACAAGTGTTAGAAATGTGCTAACAGCATCAGACAGGTGGTCTGCTCTGCCCAGAGGAGTGAGAATAGGAGATGCGATTAATGAAATCTACATATACCTGATCATCTCCCAAGGCCCTCAAAGAGGACACTACCCTCAGACCACTGGTCATTGGATTAAGGGCCTTGGAAGGCACATACTTTTCTAAACCTTATTTATATACTTATAGTTCTGGAGTTGGTGTTATCCATTTTTTTATCCGTGACCATTGTACCTGTGGCAACAAATTCCAGTATTTCCCCACTTGCTGCCCAAAATCCATACCTTTTAAAAAATGTTTCAAGCCAATCTTGTACTTCCTTCGGGTAGTTCCAGTATCATAACATTGTGTGAGTAATGATTCTGCATTTACAGCATCTAGTAATTTCATGATTTTGCAAAAGCTCTAATTTCCCCAAACTGAGTCTGTTTTACTCTTGATACTAATTGGCAAGTAATTAGTAGATGATCTCCCTTAGTTTTGTCTCAACCCATGAGCTTTTCACCCTGTCTTGTACCCCCCCTAATGAGGGGGAGTGATAGAGCAGCTGGGTAGGCATCTGAAAGATAGTCCAGGTCAATTCACCTCATATGTGTTCATATCCCTGGAAATAAACTGAGTTCCCTCTGGATAAAAGCTGCAACTCCTTATCCAAACATTTTTCCATTGAAAGCATATACCTCTGACCATTACATTTTCCAGAGTTAAATGTTCAATAATTTCTGAAGAGACATTAGTAATATCACTCAGTGTTGCTTCCTGTGAACTATTAACAGCCTAACAGGAATTAGAGAAGACCTTTAAAAAGAGATAGATATTTCCCATATAGATTTCTTCAAAATACTTGCCAGAAATATCAGCAACCTAGAAAATCTGACATATTGAAGACTTGAAAAGGGTACATTTTTCCTATTCTTTGTCCCATGGATTTGATGAGATGAAAAGCTTTTTTGTCTGTCCCACAGAATTGATTTTTCTGTATCACCTCTCATCACATATCCACTTCTTTTCCTTCTTTCAATCAAGAAAAATAAATTGAAGAAAAAAAGATTAGGAAAAAAGAAAGAATAAATCACCTTATAAAATACATTCTGTATTTTTAAATTCTCGACAAAATTTCAATTTTCATTTCTTAACCTGGGAAATAACATGTAATTACATTCTTCTTCCTATCACTCCCACACGCCCCAAATGCTAGTTATACTTTCTAATACTGTAAGTCTGAGGGTATGTATTCTGAACCTAAAGAAAAATTATATGCAGACCATGAAATAAATTTTATTATTAGAGTAGCTATATGTTCTTTTTATATAAATTGAATTTATTTTCAGCTGAGAGAAATCTCTAATTTTCAGTATGTTACTGTTTCTGATCAGTGAAGGTGGCATACTGCTGAGAAGGAATGCCAAGGGTCTTTATCAAATGAACCTCAGGAAAGTATGAGGCCAATGCTACATTGTGTGGCAGTATTTTTCAAGAAAATTGAATTTTACAGATGTAGACTCAGTCTGAGCTATAAAAGCATAATTTTAAGGTTTAGTTGTTAAACAGTTTCAGAGTGTAGATGTTATAAAAGAGAAGGATACACAGTGAACCTGTATTTTCTATCAATTACTGTTGTCTGTTGACATTTAATTTTAAGGGAGTTATTTTGTAGGCAAATACGAAACAATTTTCCCAGAAAAAATGTGATAACTAGAACAGCTAGGATAGAGTAAGAAGGGAGCAAGTGAAATTTACCTTGGATAATGAATGGACCTTGAATTAAGGAAAATAGTACAACAATTCATTTATATGAATTGTTTATATTTCAGAAAGGAGCAACAAAAGGATTTTTGCAATTCTTTTACATTTGTATGCATTCTGAGAGGTTTAGATAAAAATTTTTAGCATAAATTTGAAGAATGACTTCACCAAACTAATTGTTATATTTCGTTTTTAGTAATGGTTTTAAGTTTTTTCAATGTTGTCATTGTAGGTTCTGGTTTCAGTATTATAAAGAGTGCAACACATTTTGATCAAACTTCTACTTGAAATTGCAAGGCAAATATCAAATACATTTTGAAAATGCCATCTCCTAAAAGATACTCTCATGAAACCATTCTTTGTGTTGGCTAGACTTGTAATCTAAGACAATTTATGTTATAGAGAGCAGCTCTGCAGAGAACAGCTGGGGAGTACTGGTGGATGAAAACTGAATATGAATGGGCAATTTGTGCTTGCAGATCAGAAAGCTGATTGCACCCTGGGCTGCATCAAAAGAAGTGTGGCCAGCAGGTCAAGGGATAAGAGACAAGTTTCTCCCCCTCCACTCTGCTCTTGTGAGATCCCACCTGGGGATCTGTGTTCATCTCTGCGGCCCCCAAAATATGAAGGACGCAGACCTTATGAATCAAGTTCAGAGGAGGGCCATGAAGATTATCAGAGGGCCAGAGCACCTCTCCTTTGAAGACAGGCTGAGAGAGCAGGAGTTATGCTGCCTGCAGACGAGAAGGCCATGAGGAGATGTTAAAGCAGCCTTACAGCGCTTAAAGAGGGCATACAAAAAAGATGGATAAGGACTTACAAGAGTACATAGTGATAGGACAAGAGGGAATTACTTTAAACTGAAAGATTTAGATAGATTTAGATTAGATATTAGGAAGAAATTCTGTACCACAAGGTGGTGAGGCACTTGAACATGTTTTCTAGAGAAGTCGTAGACTCCCCATCCATGGATGTGTTCAAGATGAGCTTGGAAGAGGCTTTGAATAATCTCATCTAGTGGAAGGTGTCCCTGTCCATGGAAAGGGGAGGTGGAACTTAATGAGTTTTGAAGGTCCCTTTCAACCCAAACCATTCTATGATTCTGTGATCCTGGTGCTAGTAAAACAAACAGCTCCACAGAGGACCAGTTCCAGGCACTGGAACAAAAGAAGTTGTAAAATCTAGTTTGTAAAATTGTTAATTAATGCAGTTTTAATCTTAACCAAGTATTAGTCTTTCCGACAATTTCTGGACATCATCTTGAATCTGAAAAAGAGAAAACAGTCGTAGATGTTCAGACATGATCAGCATGGATGTAGATTTTTGTCCTGTGCTATCCAAGTTCAACACCATTGAATGAACCTGTGTATTTGACACTAAAATTTTCCAGCATGAGTATAGCCATGGCAGATCAGAACTTTAAATTTTTTAATAATTTTCATCCCTCTCAATGAGAATTAGGTGTCCCAGCCTCAGAGCTTTCAGAAGCATTTCAAAAGCTTTTTTTTAAAAAAAAGGTTATACATAGCTCAGTGAAAATGCCAAAGCACTTTTTGTCTGGAAGACCAGACAAAATAAATTAAAATAAGCATTTATTTTTTTGGAAATAAAGCAACACACTCCAACTGAGCATTTTGTTCACAGTTTTGACACCCTATCTTCCTGTATGGACAGAAATTCAAAACTCATCCATTGAAAGTTTTCTTACATCTGTCTCTGCAGCAGCACAACATTCTGCACATTTACAGAGACAGAATGCTGCAAAATATGGACTTTTACTTTGATCCAAATCAATAGCTGTATTCCTTCTCTACTCTGCATTTAGTATGATATTTATATTGGTCCAAACCCAGGATCTCACTCTTCGCTTCTGTCTTGGTTCTGGCCAGAGCAGGGTTAATTTTTGCAGTAGCCAGGAGGGGGCACAATGAGGACTCAGGACATTCTAAGGGAGGAAAAAAAGATAATCTTCATTTTGCCAAAGTCAGCTCTGTTCTTTCATTGACAGCAATGGTGGTGAGTTGGCATGTGACAAGCATGCACTTCACGCGAACTTCTGTCCCAGGTATCATCTACACTGGACCTCTTCTGGATCTACAGGCAACTGCTCCTTATTTGAATCCCTATAGATTACCTGCAGCACAGCTAATTCTCTGAGGCACTGGATCCCTCTCCATGGTGTTTCACCTGCTTGGCACACTACTGGATCATCCTTGAGAGAATACCTTTCCCTCATGATTGAGAGGAGCCACCTCCAGAGGCTGAGGGTTTCAGTCCTCTTCCCAATCCCCTTGGCAATGCCCGAATTCCAGGACAGGGGTCCCAGTTGCTTGGCTTCACTACCATCTGCTTTTAAATCATGGGCTGCATTATCCCAGCATCAGAGCAGCCAGGTCACTTGACTGGTGCATGAAATCCTTTTGCATATCTTGCAGCTTACTGAGGGATAGGGATTGAATAATTATATCTGGTCCTGCCTCTCCTTCCTGTTGTGAGGGTCCTGCTTCCTCATCATCCCTCACTGAGCAAACTGAATTGGTTTTGGATCTCTTTTTCTGTATGGGGGTGACTTCTACCAACCATCACAGGTTGTTCCTCTCATTCAGCTGCAGTTTGATTGACCACGGCACTTTCACCTGTTCTCCCTGAGGGTGCTCTATGGTAATGAGCAGTGTCCAATAAATAGTAGTCAGGGCTACTATTAGTATTATTATTATAATAAATATAATTATAATTGTTATTATAAAAATTATAATTATAATTATTACTGCATAACTTCCCACCTCCTGGAACTGCCACAGAACTCTTCTTTCAAATATTCTGCTACTTAATCAGGGTCCTGTAGCTTTTCAGGGGTGAGCTTCCAAACCACTGGAGTAAAATACTCCTTCAAAAGCTGACCCATTTCCTCCCACTTTCCATGGTGCTCGTGACTATCTGCCCTTCGGGGAGATCTCTGAACAACCTCCCTAGAAATTTCCATCTTGACTCCAAGCACTGAGGAGGCCCGGCAGATTTAGTAACAAGAACATGCTTTCCTTACCATCCAGAGGGAATTCAAGAGTCTCAAAAGCTGTTGCAACAGGCCTGAAGGAGGAAAAGAGGGGTTGGGGGAGAAAGCTGGGGAAAATCATCCTCTCCTGTTCTTCCCACTGGCTGGGTATAATTATCAGTGGACCCTCAGAGGTAGCACCTGAGGTAAGGGCAGGAGAGCAGCGCTGAAGACACATCCCAAATGGCCCTCATTGCCCTTGGTGTTGTCACATTCTAAGCTGGTATCACACAGTACAGCTAAAAAGAAATCCTGATCCCTCTCCCTTCTCTGAAAAAGAGCAATGGGATGGGCACGTACAGGAATATCTGGAAACACATACAGGGTTATGTACTACAACCATGTGAACAACCAAGGAATATGTGTCCAGTGGCTCTGGACTTAATATACTTGTAACAAATTTGTTTCCAACCTGCTCTGGTCAGATCTGTTGTTATTTCAACCCTTCAAGTCTCAGGCAAGGCACCAAATTACTCTGTCGTGATTTAGGAATGGTATTCCCCAGGTCAGCATTTCCACTGAAACCATGCCCTGTTCATTCAATCCTCTTCCTTCTCTGTCTCCCCATGTGAGTGGCTGAAGAGGAGAATTGGAGGCTCAAAACTTAAAGACCCCAAGCTGGACTAAGAACAAATTACTGGAAACAGCAATGAGATAAAAAAAAAAATTAACAGTAAGAGCTACATTATCAGTTACAAAGGGTGCAAGATAAGCAAATGATTCACACATGGTTGCATGGAACCGGCATCACCACTGCTCCCTCTGCCATGCTCACTCCACCTGAAGGAAGGAATCCCTTCTCCCCAGAAGAGTCTCCCTTTCCCCTGCTCCTGGCAATGCTGAGAGGGGGTACAGAATCACCTCCAGGTCCTGGCCATGCCCCCTCCCAGCTAGAGGAAAAATTAACCCTGTCCTGGCCAGAACAAGATAACTTCTTAAAATTAACAGTTTATTTATTTAGACTGAAATCTCTAGAAAGCTGGAAAAAATATTTAAAGAAATGGACTGCTAACTATTAAATCTGCTTAAATATTTTTTAAAGGTACATACCAGCTCAATCCTAACAGCTCCAGAAGAAATAGTGCAGATCATCAAGGCAGTGTATGAGTTAGAAGTTTCTAAACTACAAAGTAGGTTGTTACACAAGAGACTAAAAATAGCTGTTATGATTTATCAGGTCCCAATTCCTTTGGGGCTGTTAGAATTTGGAACAGGAATAAGAACCCTTTTGTAAAATCTTTCCTTTTGTGTTTGTCTGGCAAACATGAGAAAAACTTCATTATTTTCTCAATTACCCATGAAGATTGTTATGCACTCATTTCATAATTTGGAGCATAAGTCTGTAAACCACACAAACAAATGGGGAGTTTTCTAACAAAAAGGAGTATATATTTTGTTTTAATGTTACTTTAGGCAAAAAACACATCTGTAATGCAAACTGGTAGACAATATGCAATTTAGAGCTATAGCAGAACATCAAGAATGACACCCTCCTTAAAGCATCTCATTACATCCAGATGCTGAAGAGCTGAAGAACACAATGCCTAATATCATGCAATCATCTCAGACAATGAAGATTGAAACCCTGAGCCTGCAGTTCTTGAGGCAAAACTTTTATTTTCTGAAAAACTGCAAAGTCAAGCCATATGTTTCACTGACATTTTCTTCTGTAGCTCTATTGTATTTTGTTTTGCATAATGTGTTAAATCAGATCTTTATGTCCTGAATGCAGTTTTCTTGACTGCTACCCAGCTACAGTTGTTTTGCTATGCCTAGCAGGTACTACACACAGCTGGGATGAGAGAAGGGCATTATTTCAGAGAAAAACTCTACATCATCCTTTGGATCCTTAAAGTGAAGGAAGGAAAAAAATCTAACACATCTTTATGTTAGACAGTATGACAGACAAAGCAAAACTTGTGGCTATCAAAAAGCAAAGTAGAAAGGCCTGGTGTTTAAGAAAACTGAGCTGATGTTTGCTGCCTGCAGGGCATAAGGCTGATACCAGGGCATGGATGACAGCTTCTGTTTTCACTTACTGCTGGCAGAAGATGGATGACAAGTACTTTATGAAAGAAAGAAAATAAAATTGCAGTGATCAGAGATATGTGCACAGTATATCCACACAGCTCCTCATAAATGTTTAACTGAGGCTGTGTGTCCATAGCTGTTTCTCTCTGCAGCACTACAAGTTGAAGCAGTTATTCTCCTGTCTCTGCCTTCTGCTTGCTTCCACATCTGTGCTGCTCACTTGCTTTTGTAAATACAGCTATCTGCAGGGCCACTGAGTGAACTGGATCAGCAAATTGAACCAAGCTAAAATACTCATACTGAAGGTAAAATGCTGATGGGGTTGGAGGAGGAATTTTCATTTGTGATCCAGTTCAAAGACAGGAAAGATACAGAGCTCTGCTACAGGCAGGGTAATGTTAAGGATAATATTGTAAAACAAAAGGACAAATAAAGTGTACGTATATCATGAGAAGAAGGTAATAAAATTATGTTCTGCTGTATGGATCAAATTATAAACTTAATTTTTTCAGAAAATGTTGTTAGGATAATCTTTTTAAAGCCATATAGGCATTTTGTGTTTTTTTAATTTCAAGGAATATGCATTCTCAGCATGATGCTGACCTTGCCTCTATTAAAGTAGTAGCTTAAAAAAGATGATATTTTATGAAAGAGAATGTACTGATGAATCCCCCTTTTTTGGAGGTCATCCTATCCTCATTTTTCTTTTCAGAAAAAATGCTTCCAAAATGATAAGTAAAAATGCTTACCAGCTGGAAGGAGGAATCTAGCAGTGTGTGTCTGTGCTGTAAGGATTCTAAAGACATGCATTTGGACAGATACTCCTCTGCCATGTATTCCTGCCCCACTCAGTCCAGTTATTGGAGACTGATACTAAAGAAAAGTTTCTTCCAAAAACACCCTCAATCTTGAAATCTAATTTACATAATTACATAGTTTTATGTTATAAATAAAGATCAGTGTCTTTATTTTTGGAAAATATCCTGAACTTGTGATGTTTGTCAAAGCTTTAATAGATCCAACTTTCCCTTTAATTCACAAAAATTACAAGTAACTTTCAACTCTGTAATTATTATAAAGGATTTATCCTCAAAAAATCTGGACAGATTTCAGGTACAGGTATTCTTTAACAGAAGGTGTTTGAGCCTGAATTCTGCCAGGCAATGCTCAAAACTCAATGCTTTATAGAACCTTTAACAGCTGATTGTTTAGAAACCCTCACTAAAACTGCAGCACTGCATTTTAGTTATAACCACCAAAGACCATGACAGAGAACACACAACACATTTTACCAAGTGTATTTCTCCATGACAGAATACACTCATACAGAATCAATATTGCACTGCAGTTTGATTCCCTCAGTGCTCAAGCCTGAGCCACAAGATATCTACAAAGTACAAGAAATGTATGAACTGACCTTGCTTACATATATTGGGAAGAGAAAACCAATAACATGCTCAAGAGGTGGCAAAATCTTTGACAAAAAAAGAATGTTTTCCCTATGGTAAAAATTACAACCATAAACATAATCAAAAGAAAATGAAATTCATTGTCTTACAGAGTTATTCCTCAAACATTCGCTTTTATTTTCTAATTATTATATTTAAAATATTTTGTTGTCATTCAGTTTAAATGAATGTTAGCCATATTCGTACAAACATATTAAAATAAGGATTTTTTTTTTTCCCCTTAAAATCATCAACTTTTTCATAGACAATAAAGTCATGATTTACAGGGCAAATCTCTGTTTAATCTCTTCTTATAGGCTTGTCAGAGAGCTGCAAATATAAATAATTCCCAGGAACCAGTTCGCAAAGTTAGAGAAATTATTATAACCTGCAAATTTTTTTAGCTATGAGAGTGGTGAGAGAGAATAATAAAAAAAAAATCCCACTATAAAATCAGCAGTTAAGCACTGCTGAAAGCAAACAGCAATTTAGGCATCACTATTAAGCAAGAGAAATTACACTGCACTTGTTGATTTCCAGGCTTCTTCTGATAGCAGAGGCACTTAGTGTTATCTCAATCAAGAGCAACAATAAAGCACGTCAAATGCAAAAAGAATTATTGAACAGCCAGACTGAGTCACAGCAATTCAGAACATGAAAGTGGCAGGAGGGCAAGGAAATTTTCTGTTTCAGGCAGAAATTCCTTTTGAGGCTTTTTTGTGCACAGGAGACTCCATCCCTCATGACAGTAAGGTAACTGCTTCAGAGTTGCAGCCTTGATAAAAGTTACATGCCATTTTTGAGAAACAAGCCCACTGCAGCTTTAGCTTCAATGACTCAAGTGGTTGCTCTGCTAAAGTCTCTGGCAACTGCTTAGGCAGAAAACCTTTAGTGAAAGGAAGGGCAGACAGAAGGAAGGAAAGACATATGGATTGAAGGGAGGATTAAGTACTCGCCATTTCCATTATCTAGTCATCTAAGCTTTATCTAGTGCCAGTCTATTACAGAATTGTGTCTGGCAACTTTGCAGAAAGAACTTTGCAGCTCTGGCATGGTCTGGTGAGAACAAAAATGTCTGCAGTGAGATTGTATAGACAACCTCACCCCAGCACAGCCAGCAGTGTAGAACAGTGCATCAATAGGATAGGCAAATCATCCTCTTGTACCCCAGACTGCTCTGGGGGGCAAATGAACCTCTTAAATCATTCATTTCTAATGCCTTGACAGGTACTGCTGAAGAACAGTTGGTGCAGTATTTCTGATCTGTCCTATAAAAGCACTGTTTAGTGTGTTTAATGATCCCTCCAGAAGGCACAGAATAAAAATGTGAGACCCAAACAAAGAAAATAATCAGTGTTGAACCTGACTTTTACAGACTGATATTATAGAAAGACTTGGACAACTGAAATGTATCAGTACCATAAGTTGTCTAAGTTTAAGGAGAGGGGAGAGGAGGGGAGGGGTTCATTCTCCTCCTCCCCCCAGTCATTTATTGTCATATTTCCTATCACATACTTATGTATCTACCAGTGGAGTCATGTACATTTACATAACAGTCCACAGAAAAGTTATTTCAAAATAAGGAAAATATATGGATAATTTTTGCACTCAGTTATTAGAGTTGTCAGGACAGTATATGCAGAAATAAGAGGCAAGAGCTAAAGAACACAGTATCTGAATAAACTTTTGTTCATAAATAATAATAAGAGCTATCCCTCACACAAATTACTAATGCTTTTCAAAAAAGAAAACTTCTGACATAATTTGCTGTGAATTCAGGAGTGGTCCAAAACTGAGCAAAACTTAATTCAAATTTTGATTAAAATTTCAACACCATTAAAATAGATTCACTTTGCAATTTTTTTAAAGCAGCAACTAATCTACTTAAAAGACAACTGAACTACTTTGCAAGTGTCTAAGTGACAAACACAGGTCACAGTAGCAGTAGAAATATTGTAGCGTATACACCAGCTAGAAGGAAAACAGAATTAGATGGAGCCAAGGAAAACTGTAGATTTACATTTGAAGTAATCAGAAATGGCTTAACAGCAAACTGTAGATAGTACTTCATGAAGAAAATTATTTAAACTATTTCACACAGGCTTTTGCAGTAGGGAGAACACCTGGAGAAGCATAGTTTGATTAAGGATAACTAGGAAGGACTCTGGCAGGGAACTGTTATGCTTATCTGGCCTGTTGGAGTTCTTTGAAGATACTGCTGCTGTAAGAGATAAGGAGAAATCAGTGGATGTAATATACTCAGATTTTCAAAAGTATTTGACAAAGTTCCAAACTAGAGATTAGTGGCTGAGGTAAAGAATAAGGGTTAAAATGGGCTATTGGATAAAAAGACTGGATGAAGTGCAAAGTATAGAGTATTGCTATAGAAGGAAACTCCTTAGAAATTGGAAAGGGGCTTGAGGTCAATCAGGTTAATAGGAATGTGAAGAAGCCTAAAAATACATTATTCATGTGACAGTGCCTTGTGAATTGAATTGCCAAATATCCACATCATATATGATTGCATGCAAAGTGATTAATGGAAAAAAATAATATTAAAAGCATTACAGGAAATGAATCAAAATGAATTCAAGAATTCTCACAAGCAAGTGAAAAAGAAGTTAAATTATTAAAATGAGACTGCTGACAACTAGACCAAATGCTAACCAGAAAAAAATAAAAAAGAAAGAAAATAAACAGGGGAAATCTGTATTGTCAAGAACATACAGCATCATTAAAAAAAAGAGTTACTATCATAACACCTTTTTCAAATGAATTAGTAAACAACTGCAGAGACTGTTCTATTGCCATATAGGGAAATAGGCAACAATTATGGATGCTCATGGTTCTTACTAAATCACGAAAAGGTTAAAAAATGTAAAATTAAAAAATTAGAAACTTAAGTCAATAAAAACCTGAAGGAGCTGTTTTTATCACTGCTAAAGAAACAAAATCTCAAAGCAGATTTCATTCTTTTGTGCAGGCACACATTTATAAACTAAGATATTCAAGAGTAAGGAAACAAGTCAATAGCAGAATTAAAATTCTGGAAAAAATGTTTCTATAAAGGGCTATTAATACAAAAAGTAGTTATTTGGGAAATTTGCTGTAACAAAAAATTTACAAGTTTAAGGAACATCTAGTGTATCGTTAATAATTAGCCCTGCTATGTGATTGCAAACCTACCCTCAGCAGATATTGTGCTGATGCAAATTATAAACTGGGTTCAAGTGCCTTTAAATCACTGCTAAAGTATCCAAAAATCCATCCAGTCATGTTGGATGTCCAACAACTCTTCTCATGTAAACATTGGTACACAAAAGAACAAAGTAGGCCAGATGATTAGAATTCCCAAGAATATTTCTGCTTTTCACTGTTTACCCTTCATCCTTCTTCCCATATTTGCCAGGAATTTGCATCCTAAACTTTTAGAGAAGCTTTGCCTTGTCCATCCATCTTTCCCTAGAGACTCCAGTCCTAGGAGGTGTGATTTCTTTGCACAAATAGTTGTCATTTCTCCAGATAAAATGCATCTAACCCCAGAACATTCAGTGTTACAGACCAACTCAATGGATTTTGCACTATTAGATTTTTGATGAGAGAAATGTCATGATAACTCATCAGATTCCCCTTTGTAACCTCATAATTCATTCTATAACTATAAAATCCTAATTCATGTCAGGTGCTATCAGCTGCCTTCTGTCAATACAATGAATAAAATGGCCCAGGAAGATTGAACATATGATCTTATTAATGCTCTATAAATCAAGGAATTTTAGATGCACAAATACAGTAAAATAAACAAAAACAAAGCTATTTTTTCTTATTATCATCAGCAGATTCATATTGCATGTAGCTGACTTAATAGGTTTCAAATTTAATCTGCTCAATCTTTACTTCTATAATGAATGCAAATGTGGTCTCACAAACCACAAAGCAGAAAAAACTTTTATAATATACTACCTAATGCATTCAGCTCTATTTGTACAGAGGTGTTTTATCACCCAATATAGACATTTTCAATCAAAGCAAACCACTTCAAAAGGCATTCAGAAGATGTATGACGTAAACAGCATTGTAAGGGTCCTTATTTCCTTCATTTAATAATTTTTGCATCCAGTTTATTCAGGTATTAAAATAATTTTATTACTTTTTAAACTGACAAAAAAAGTTTTCACTGGTATGAAGGTTGAGGAAAAAATATCACATGACAAACTTCCAGATATTTATTTTACACTTGCTACTACTATAGATGCTGCAACTAGGATTTAGTCCATTATATCCCTGCGGGATGCAGTTATAAATATAGCATGGCTGACTAACAAACTAATTTTTTAAAACCATTGATGGCAATATATTTGGTAAAGAATAATCTTTTTATCACAAAGCACTTTTCAATTTAAATACCTATTTTCAATTTAAATACATATTAGGTGTGATTGTAGTAGACCTATCATATCCTGATTAACTGGCACATGGTTTGGTGTGCTGGATTAGGCAATCATCTCATCAGAATTCTGAACTTCTGCAAAAAACCCTAATCAATACATAGTGTTTCAGAAGATATAACATCTTAAAACCATTTTATTTGTTTGTGGATTTTTTTTGTTACTACGATGTTATAGTTTTGAGCTTTAGCTTTATGCACCAGCTCCTAGTCTACCATGATTTGATTTTCCATACTTTACCATGATTTGATTAGAGAAGGAAATCTATTCCTGAAGGATCAGAATGAAAGACAAAATAAAGAGACCAGTATTTCAAGGATAAAGGCTATTCTTGTGAGACATCTCCTAACTTAAATAGCTGTAAGCTTTACTGGAGAGCATGGATATATTCTTGAATACATAAAAGAATTCCTTGGGCAATGGATTGACTAGTAAGGAGTTAAGGCTTAGAAATAATACAATTAATCTCTTTTTAAAATGCCTTGAAAGAATATAGCAAATATTCTGCTTAAAATATTGAAGGGGAAGGGGAAGGGGTTGAAGTCAACCATACCTTTGCTAGTCAGACTCCACAATACCTCAGAGCAATCAGAGTATTGCAGATAACCTGCCTCCCAAAAGCTATAGAAAATATTACCAAGCTCCTTTCATCTTGACAATAAAGGCTCAAGTGGCAAGAAAATATCTGTTCAGACAGAATACTATTGCCGTATTTTTAAAGTGTGTAATTTGCATCTGTGAGCCTTCTAGTTAAACTTTACAGATCTCTGTCTGAATATTGGAAATGCTGAATCTTCACCCCATGACCATCTTAAACCTTTTAAAGGTGATGCCTCAGATAATAAGACATGATGGATTATACTGGAACTAAATGTGTTTGATCTAAAGTGTACCAAATACGTGCTGGTAAAGGTTTAATTAATAACTATTGCTCAAGTCAAAGCGGGTTTTTTTGTATAACCAACTTTGTATGGTTATACATAAATATGTATAAATATGACCTAAATATGACCTGAGGTATGATTCTTTCAAATTGAAGCATAATATATACATACAGATAGAATATATTCTACACATTTATTTGTTATTAGTCTTCCAAAACCAGATACATATATATATACATATACACAAATCTGAAATGAATAAAATAGCATCTTTATCATAATTTTAGATTTTAAATGACAATTTCCCTTCTAAGAAGAAGCAGACTAAATTTCCTTTCAATGGGATGGAATAATTGGCTATATTTCTCTAATCTTTTAAATTCTTGCTGGTCTCTTGATTTTTTTTTTTTTCTTAGCATTTCTATTAACTGTGGAAACATCAGATTGTGCAATTAGATGCTTCAACAACAGTTTTTGTCTTACTGTTTGAAAAGAGAAGTAATTCCAGAAACCACAAAGTCAAACAGATGGGGCAAAGAAAGAGAATTAATAAGTAATACTTTGTAGCTATAACATCAGAGCTGGAGCTGATTGAAAAACCTCAGCCAAAAGATTTTACAACAATTATTTAGTTCATGTAACAAACATTTTATGTAGAAACATTTTCAATAAGATTTTCATCCAATGGAAATAAATCACTGGATAATCTGGTTCATGATTAATTTTTTAATACAACAGAAGGGAAAGTGATTTTGCACCACCTTAGTAGTCTAGTGGATAGACTCACTTGGCAGCTTCAGAATGTCAGAATCTCAGTTAGAAACAGAAGGAAATTAGACTTTCTGCTACAAGTGAACATTTTACTAACCTAGTTTGTATCTCCCAAAATACTTTCACCTCATGCTGGTGTAGAATAGGATTTTTAGGCTTCAAAATTTTTGAGAAGATAGAAAATCTTTTACAACCTTCTCTGCTTGAAATTCCCTTGCTGAGATAACTACTTACATCTAGAATTTTAAATCACAAAAATCTAGGACCATGGTAAAGGTAGATAACTTTCATATGAAAAATGTTGCCAAAAAATCCACCTATAACAATTAGATAGTGGTCATTTTCAGAACTACATAGTAGTTACAATATTAAAGAAGCATATGATAGACCATATGAAAGCAGAAGGGAATAATTTGGAACAACTTTTGGTAAATTCTTTTGTGCAAGTTGTTCACTTACACTCTTTGAAGTTTCCCTAGTTTTCTGAGACGTAAGGATGTTGATCTCAAACAGTGCTCCTATGTGCTGCATTTTTATTATACAGGCTGTCAAAGGCTAGGGACCTCAGGGCTGAGGCTGAAGAATGCATTAGATTTCATTCAGAACCACCACAGAATGCTGATGTAAGTCTACTGAAAGCCTGACATTTTTGCTAAGCTTTTCATCTTTAGGAAAGAAAGAAAAAAAAAGTGTACGGGAAAAAAATCCAGACCAACTTTAATCTTGGTATTTTTTAAATAGCAAAAAATATTTACTTTCAAAATGTGAAAATAGAAGATGTGGAAATGTTAAACGTTTTCTGTTGCTGCTGACTTCATTTTGAAGAAGTGTTTCTAATTAAGTAAGGAAAAGAAGCTTGCCAGGAGGAAGTGTAAAGAAATATCTAAACAGAAAATGGATTTAAAACATAAAAATAAATCTATAATATTTTAATTACAGCAAAAGAAGCAGAAATACTGTGAAATGAAAAATATTTCAGTAGCGCTAACTTGTATTTTAGACAGGATTCAAGTCCTCAAATGGAGTTTCTGTCCATCATAGACAAACCAAGGCAAATATGAATTCAAGATAATTGACGACGAAAGAAAAGCTTTTAAAGTTGATGGACTGATAAAAGAAGACACTCAAGTCTTTAGATGACAAGGAAGATCACTGACTTGAAATAACTTCTCATAAAAGCAGATCATCTGGTCCATGGTATAAGATCATTTACGATAAGAAGTCAAAGGTAGAGTGCTGCCAGATATAAAGTACATATCTTAAGATGCCTGAGGAGAAGCTATTGTATATCTGTCAGTTTTGAAAGCAAAATAAATCGTCCTGTATTTTTTGCTCATTTTTTCTAGAATTCTGAACCAAAAAAAAAGTTCTTGAATCTAAAAAGTGCATAGCTTCCAATATCAACAGTTTAATCCTAAACAAGAGAGTACAAATTACTTTCCATCACATATTGTTTATATAAGATGCAATTGCTAATTCCAAGATATTGACACAAAAGTAATTTTTTCTCTTAGAATATTTATTCACTAGTTAGAATTCACTAGTTAATTTATACCCTAAGGTTCCCTTGACTTTAAAATAATGTATTATCAAGAGACTGGAAATTGTTTTATATGTTCTTCTTGCTAATAATTTTATCAAAAAAATAGGAACCTGATACAGAATTTCTGACCTTCTGGTAATAAGTAAATTTCCTCATTTTTCTCTGAAGCTGTATTAAGAGAATGGAGTCACTGCTTAAATGTATAAACTTTGGAAATATCAAGAGTATATATATTATGGTTATGAAGGCGTCTGCCTCTGGAAAACTCCTTTTCTTTAGGTAAAGTGATTCAGCTATTAGTCAAAGAAACTATCCCAGCATCCTACAATGGCAAGTACCTCAGAAGCATGGAAGAATCTAAGGAATGACCCTCTCCTCACCTGTCTTCCACTGTTCAATAGGATTGCCACTGCTACCTGATGACTACTGAGTGGTATCACAGAAGCAGCTGGAGACAGGAGAGCCTGGAAGATTTTTCCCAAACCCGATACTCTGGAAAACTGTTCTACATGGTGTATGTCACATGTTAGTACTGCCTGCATCTGTATTAAATTATAGCAGTACTGTTGATTTGAGGGCTCATCATAACTGATATGATTAGGAATGACAGAATGATGGGCATTTTTAGATATACTGGAATAAGCAAGCTCAATTCTGCCTCAGGTGTCTCCAGCCCTGAATGCTTCCACACAGGACAACTGCAATTCCTTTGGTTGCTTGTGTGTCTTTGCCATTTTAAATATATTTAAGGAAAACCTGTAAAATGGTTTGAGCACCTTTTATCTTGCTGAGCACCTTTTGCAGAAAGGAATACAGTCACATAAAACTGCAACATAAAAAGATTTCTCTTTTCATTGCATTACTAATTCTTTAATGTGTAATAGGAGGTGACCTGAAATATATCAGATAATGATTCGTATTCCTTATAATCACAGAACCATAAAATTTTTTGGGTTGGATGGAACCTTAAAAATCATCTAGTTCCAACCCCCCTGTCATGGACAGGGACACCTTCCACAAGACCAGGTTTCTCAGAGCTCCATCCAATCTCATTTATAACCAAACAAGTTGGGTTTTTTTCCTGCTACCTAAGCAACAATAGAACCAATCTTCTATGATAAGGATTGTAAACTGTGGTATGTAAAAAATAAATTAAAAAAAAAAAACAAAACCAAAGCATAAATATTTTCCAGAGGCTTTTCAATTATGTGCCTGAAAAATACTGCTATTCCCTACACCTCTTGCTTCTGTAAATAATGGTATGTACAACAATAGTTACCTCTCAGATGAACTTTGTTAGCATAGATACAAGTGTGTTAAACTATTAACAAAGATAAAGACCAAGGTGCTTGCTTAGAACTATATGCAAAACCAAAACTCATAAAGATATTGAGCTAGGGGCTTGAGTAATGAACAAGATTAATCAGAACTGTTTGTTTACATGAACATACTCAATAGAATTGGTATTGCAGCACCCTTGTGAAATTATTTGCAGAACTTGAAGAATAAAATGGAATTTATTTAAAAAGGACAGAGAAAGCAAAGGGAAGCAGCACTCTATCAAAATAGTATTGGCTGTTATTAGCTGCTTGTTTTGGTTGATTTAATGTTCTTCAAAGTAGCTGGCTGTGTTTTGGATTTGTGCTGAAACCTTTGTTGATAACACAGGGGTATTACTGCTGAGGCAGGCTAGCACAGTGTAAAGGCCTTTTCTGCTCTTCACTCAACCCCCACAGTGAAGAGACCGGGGGTGCACTGGGATTTGGGAGGAGAAGCAGCTGGACACTGACCCCTAATGACTAAAGGGACGTTCTGTATCATATGGCATCATGCTCAGCACATCAAACTGGGGAAGAAGAAGAAAGGCATTCAGAGCAATGGCCACTCCCAAGTCAGCACTAGGTGTGATGGAGCTCTGCTCTCCAGGAAATGGCTGAACATCTCATGAGAAGTTCATGAAATGAATTCCTTTTGCTTTGCTTGTTGCACGCAGCTTTTGCTTTACCTGTTAAATTGTCTTTTTCTCAACCCACGAGTTTCCACACTTCAAATTCTCTCCCTCATCCCCATCAAGCAGGGGGTGGAGGGAGAGTGAGAGAGAGCTGTGTGGAGCTCAGCTGCCTGTCGGTGTTAACCCACAACAGTTATCCATATCTGACAAGCAAATGATCCTTGAAAAGATTATGAATCACTATTCAAATGCATAACAAAGGTTCAGAGAATATTGATACCAACTCTTACAGTCACCTACATGAGAAGTAAAAGAAGTGATATCACAGCAACTTTTATTCTATTTGAAACGTGTTTCACCCCTCTGATACAATTTATTTCACCAATCTATGGTTTATGTGTTAATCTCCTAACTTAGGAACAGCTTTGCCTAATTGAGAGAAATTGTGAGTCCATTTAGTTATGATCACAGAAGTAAAATGACTTTGTAGCAAGTGCTCTGGTTTTGAATATATTTGCTATGTGAAAGCGGAATAGGAGAGTAAAAGTCTTTACGTATGTTTGTGCTTAAAAATCTCATTTTCACAAGTCTAACAGGTAATTGTAAGTTAAATCAGCCACTTTTTATGAACAGAAGAATGTGAATTTCAACTAAAATATTACATTATATATTTCAAAAATTTACAACTAAGAAAATGTAATGTTTGCTTTGGCTTAGAGATGAGAAAAAAATCCAAATCAGGCATTATAAATAATAAAAAGTAAGATATACTAAACGAAGGCTAGAATTTTTTATCAGTGACTATAAAATAAAAATTAGGGAAGGAGGAAGCCAAAAGATAAACTATCTCACCATTAACTTGTAAAATATTAGAAAATATATTCTAATACTGATGAATGGCAAATCTGTTAACAGAAATGCAAAGCACATAGAAGTATATAATGAACATAGCTCATCAGTATTTGGAAAAAATGTGGTGATAAACACTTCACATGGAATAAGAATTATCTTCCACTTCATAAGTAATTTCATATGGCAGTGCACTTCCTGAATTTAACAGTTTAAAAATTATGATTCAGATTTTTTTATCTGAGCATTTTGAGAGATCATTCTGTATCATTAATACAGACCCTCAATAAGCCTTAGACCTTTGCAAAATACTTATTTAGCATGAGACTAGGCATTGAAATTAAAAACTAATGTAAAATAATAACACTGTAAACATTGATTGAAACCAATTTTCAGAGCATTAGGGATTTTCAAGCGTTACTTTCAGTCAGCATCAACTACTCTATTAAATTCAGATAGGCACTAGAAAATTTTAGAGGCCCTCTCTATCTCCATTGTTGTAGCTCCTTACCTTATGAAAGCTTTAAAACCATCTGAGAAGATTAAAATCTGTTTTAACATTCAAAATTTGAAAATGTAAAATCCAAAACCTTGCATTTAGGATTAAAAAAAAAGTGTTGTCTTACATCCCATAGTCTATAAGCAGAAGTTTTCCATGAAAATGATACTCACATGGCTACAATACTGTAAAAAAATTTTCATTGGAAAAGCATTTTTGTATTCGTGTTAAGCAGCATCTGCCAATAATTAATCCAGAGAGATTTAAAAAACATTTTTGGCTATTGCTTACAGCAGAAGACAGGGTAACCACATGGCATAAACTGTGACGTGACAGAACTTTGCCATCATGAGCTTGTAGCGACATGGCTGACTTCAATTATGGCATGCTACTAATACTGCTAGTGATTGAGACAGCTGCTTGTCATCCTTGTCAGCAGCCTAAGCTGGCACCTACTTGTCTTAACATGAAACAGTCTTTGTGATATGGAGTTATTTTCTCCCCACTTTTCTGTCAGAACTTTAAAACAGATCAATTTTTACTCCATTGCTTTGTTATCCTCAGTAATTGCTGCTGCCATTAACTCCAAACCTTTTGAGCCCACTGAAAGTCCAACATCTTTTACTAACTGCTCAGACTCCTAGATTTTTCTCTAGTATCAGGAACAATTCATCCTTATGCTACAAAGCAGTATGATATGGGAATTGAAGTTACATGTTTTGTAACTATGTGTCATGGTTTAGGAATGGTACTCCCCAGTTCAGTGCATCCAGTAAGACTCTCCCAAAAAAGGAGCAAAGCACTCTTCCCCTCTACTTTTCCCACTTCTCACTCTGGGGATGGAGTTGGGAATTGGAGGCAGAAAAGATGGAAGTAATGGGTTGAGATAAGAACAATTTTACTGGAGACAGCAATGAGATAAGAAAATGAACAGCAACAATAGTAATAAAAAAGTGCACAAAGAGAGGGCAATTTACATGCAAAATTCTCACCAGGCCTGGGAAAATGAAATAATGGCAGATGGACCCTATGTCCCCCCACAGTTGCTCCCCCAACCAGAAAGGGGCTGCTACAATCCATGCCCACAAAGGTGAGGGTAATCCAGGTTCTTGTTAATAGATTTCTTCAGGTGGATTAGAGTGAAATGACACCGGATGAATGATGTTTGCAAACATATACACTTATGGTTTATATTTAAACACTTCGGTTGCAATGGAAAGCAGATATGTAGCCATTTCAGTTGTTATTATTATCTACAGTTGCATAGCACATGAAAGCATAAATATATTCCTTTAGAAAATGTATGGGGAAAAGATAGAAAAAGAAAGAAAGGGTAAGAGTAGAAAGATACATAATCACCAGCCATGGATCTGTGACAAGGCTCTACTGCTGCAGCTGGGATGTCCATTGGTCAAAGTAGGGGTTTTACTCCAACTTGATCCTTAGGGATGGGTAAAGAAGCCCACAAAACACAAAATCAGATGGGTTTAAATATGCCCAGGCTCAGTGGGAACACCCAGGAACCTCCCCAGGGGCAAGGGAGCTTTCAGTCCTCTGGCCTTAGAAATGAGCCTGAGGGCTCTTTGGGGCTCTCTGAGGGTTTGTGATACCTTTTCAGCTGCTGGAGTGAGTAATGCCCAGTCAGACCTTCCTCAGGGGAAGCAGGGGGAGTTTTACAACTGAGCAAGTTGTGTAAGGGAGGGCAATTGTCATGTTAAGAGGCACCATCCAACCTTGCAAGATTTTCCTCTTTTTGGTGTAGAGGCTGGTTTGTAGCCTCCAGATGGAGACAGTTCATTACCTTTGTCATATGCAGAGCAGCCATTACACACCCAAAAACTGACCTCCTCCCTCAAGGAATGCAAACCTGGCCTCAGCAAAGCACTAGAGCATTTCTGAATGATGTAAGAAATGATGCAATGTCCAGTTGTGTAAGATACAGGGGAAGAGTTCAACCTGAGTCTAAAAAGTGACTATTTAACCATAGGACCAGTGACAATTTCACGTCTGGGTTCCTAGTGTGTACTCCTGGATCTGTTCTGGCTTGCCTTGATTGGACTGAGGAAGCTTGACAGAAACAATAATATTGAAATATACCTAAATGGCAAGAGATCTCAGCTGTTTTGCACTAAATGAAAGTGGGAACCTGAAAAGCTGAGAGAAAATATTAATAATCTTTGTAATTCGAGCAGTTTTAAAAAATGTATTAATGGCAATAGGCAGTGTAAAAAAAATATCAGCCCATTCCAGGATGAGGGCTATATTAGTTCAGTCTCTGTCCTACCCTTATCATGACAGTAGCTCAAATTCTTGTTGAAAATTCAGCAACAGGATTAGCAGCAAGCAATCTGCTTTATGTGTTACCATCTTCAAAATCCAGATCCAGTATGAAATGTGAAGTGGGAAGAGAACTGGATAAACAAACGTGTGGAGAAGAATAGCATTAAATGTAATATGTACATTGCACCATGTTTAAAGACATAGCACTTTAAGACAACTTGAACAATAAAAAAAACCACCAAACCCATAGCATAAAGCTACAGGAGGTGGACAAACACTAATTATGGCTTAAAGATACTGCAACTGAAAGATCCCAGGCAAGATACTTCACACCTTTACCTCTAGTTCCTTTCTACTTCATATCTATCTTCGTTGTTTTTTGATCTTCTTGACAGGAACGGTCACATACCACAGCTTTGTATAACAAACAAAACAGAGATGCTTCAATTTATTCCCACTGCTCTCATTAGTCCTCTTGCTAAAACAAAACAAACAAAAAAAACACCCCACGTCTTGAATTCTGTCCAAACTGTCTGCTGCCATGGAAATTGAAAATCATCTTGGTAAGAAAATGTTACATTATGTCTACTAATATTTCAGTCAAAGTACAGTCTAGAGTAGTGGAGATTTTGGAAGAACTGAATCCCATGACCTGAGAACTTTTCAGTACATCCTCTCAGATAATTAAGGCTCTCAATTCCTGCACACTGAAAAGACAGAAGCTGAAAGAGTATGTCACTTTACAGGAAACATTCAGCACCTTTACACTCTTAAGTCTTGGAGCAATTTCTAAGAAACACCTCTTGATTCCTTCTGGTAACATTACCTTGCATGTTAAGGACATGTGGTTCTTAGTGTTGAAGACATAAAATAAAAGGTCAATCCAGTTTAAAAAATAGATTATTCTTGGCTGTGTTCAAGATAGAATACATTTGGAAGGTCTGGAATAAGCTGTTGAATTAATTTAATGAGCCATAATGGGAATTAAATATTTAATTGTTTTTCAGAATGAAGACCCTTCTGATCATTCAGTGGGCTTTGTATTTCAGACTAGACAAATTCAGTTTGCCTTCAATATCTCAGATGACCTTTTTTCTTTTTTTCTCCTTTACATTATATCAGTTTGTACAACAGGAAAAACAGAACAGACATCTGCTACATATTATTCAGGTAATGTAGGGCACAGAATTATTGTGTCTGCATACAAAATGCTAGAAACAGATATGAAGAACTAAAAGTTCAGAAGAGTAGAAAGTATGAAATAACAGTAACATATCAATTGCAGAAGGATTATAAAGTAGAAAATACATTTTTGCAGACATTTAACCTATTGTTTTAAAAGAAAGTTTTACAAGGGCATCAAATATATAATTTAATGTCTTTTTGCCCTTAGTTTCACTACACAAATAGACATAAACCCCTATTTCAAAATGTTTATAGGTCTTCAGAGGAAGAACTTGCTCTTTCTTGCAGTCTTGGATGAAAAAGAAATCTAAATTCTGGACTTCTATTTACTGTTATTCCCATTTTAATGAACTGAAAACATTTGCAATCTAACTTTTGAAAGCTGCAGAATTTGTCAAGCTTCCAGTATTTTACAACATCTCTCCTAGCTGCCAGTACAGGCAGATGTAAAACTTTCCTCATGTTAGTTCATTTATACTTTGAAACAGGCAGATGTCAGGGGAAAGCATGAGGGCAGAACTCATAATCATGCTGACAGCAATGCTAAAATTGTTCCAAAAATTCAATATGAGCCTAATTCTGCTTCCATTAAAGTCAGTCAGATTTCATCTCTTGACTAGAACAAATGTAGAAATAGAGCTTAGAAACAGGCCATACAGACAGCTCTTGGGGAACACTGCCATTTTAGATTTTGAACACTCACATGACTACTCATTGTGAAATGAAGTAATTTTCTTTAGGTTCTACTAGATGCTGATAACACTTTATCACACACTGCTTTTCACAGATGATTATGTCCACTTATTTGCTGAAACAAAGTTTCATATTTCCTATCTAGAGTACTTCCACATGCCAGCATTTCATAGCACAGACAGAATCAGTCTAGTTCTGCCTTCCTCCTAACACTCTCAATGTGGCAGCAATTCCCAGTTCCTCTACTTCCCTCCTTCAGCCAACTTTGACGCAAGGCAAAGAGGTTTCCTGAACAGTGTCAGTTTATAATTATGCTCAGAGTTTCTGATACTGTTTCAACCCAGCATTTTTAACCATGGGGGAGAAACATATGTCAGAAGTAGACATGAAAAAGTAGGTATTTGAAAGACAGACTCCTATTCATTACTATATAAATGTAAAGCTTGATCTCTAGCTCCTCGTGACATGGCGTGTGTTTGTAGATGTAAAAATGCCTTGACATAGAAGATATCTTGATATAGAAGGACCTTTAGGCTTCAGATTTTTCTTTTCCTTTTTTTAGTGGGCAAAGCCATTTTACTCCTGCTCTTTACCAAGATTTCTCCAGGAAACTTTCTTTCCTCAGAGTGAAATAAAATCTCTAATTAAGATCATGATACTTAATGCTTCTCTCTCAACTGGTTCTAAGGGAACCATAAGAAAATCCTCTTCAAGAGAAAAAAGCACTGTCATTACACCTTCAGAAATAACTTTGTATTTCCTTATCTCCTACTCCCTTCAGTTTCACATTGGAAGCCAGCCTAAAACCACAATGGTCCTCAACCACCTCCTGTCAAGTGCAGCCTGTAGGTGAAACACTTAGCAACCTCCCTACATTACCAGCTAATTACACACACTGGGAGAAAAAACAATTTTTGCTGGTCAAATTGGAGGAATGTAGAAGTAAGTGTCCTCTTTTGCCCGTTTAGGCGAACGGAAAGTTTGTTTTGTTTCAACTTTCATGCCTAAAACTTGCCTCCTCTCTTCATCTGAAAATATCTCTAAGACTTCTTTATATTCCAATTACCAAATTCTTTATGCCAGAAAATCAGCATGCCCTCTCTCAAGCATTCCCCATTAGTGCTCATGAGGCTCAGACCAGATCATAAAAAGCCAGCACAAAAGTCATCAGAAGAAATAATATTTGATACGAAAACTAGAAGTCATCCCCAGACTTTGTGACTTTTCAGAGCAAGGAAATTCCCAGATTCCTGTTTCATTGAAATTCTACTTCCTTCATTAAAGATGAAAGAGTAGCTTCTATTTTTATATTCTTTCTAAAACAAACATCCTTTTCTTATCTCCTTTGATTATATTGTCATCCCATTTACCCACACAAGTTAGAAAAGACTAATCTCAGGCACTTGTGAGACATCTTCCTGAAAAAGTCACACTTTTTAAATGTGTTAATCTTTAAACACTATTGTGAGGTAAAAAAGTAAAATTTAACAGTGTATTAAATAGGAAGTTAAGGAACAAAGGATTTAAAAGAATTGGTTACTCTTGACATAACTGACGTTATTTATTAACCAAGGCAGAATATTAATTTGGTTTGGGAATCCAGTTGCCTTGAATTCACTGTTTTTATCTGAGGTTTTAGTGCTGACGGTTCAGGTTTGCAATTCATAAAAAAGAAGTCTTATGGTATCTGCACAGCACTTGCTTAAGTACTGGTTAATTGTAAAACAGAAATAGGCAGGGGACATCTATTTTCTCAAAATTTGACAGATTCATAACACAGCAACTATCACATTATTTATTTTCTGACATTGGCAAATACTGTATAAGACAGTTTTTGTTCTTTTTTTTAAAAATGCATACTTTTAACACATGGGTTTGCCTTCTATATATTTAAAATATTTCATAGATAAATACGAAGTTTTTGGCTATCATGTAGCTTGCCTACAGTGAAGCACTACAAAGGATGGTTTCAGAAAAAGGTATATTATGGACTGGAAAGTGCTGTCCACTTGCTGCTTTGCAAAATTTGTTCATTGCAATAATTATTCTAAGGCGTCATCCTGAAGCATGACAAAATCACAATATGGAAATGTACATCCATCACAGTTGGTTTGAGTCACTGATAAGACTGAAACAGATACCACAGACAAACATGTCAAAATGAGTCATGTTAAACAGCAAAACGGCACCTGAGTTTTGTTCTGCTAACTTTGTTCAATTCTTATTGCTGATATTCCTTTTACAAACTTCATTTCTTTTGGTTTTTCCAAGTTTCTGCTGAAAACTCTGTGCCAAAGAACTGCATGAAAGTGAGGGGAAAAAAATATTTATATGATTTTATAGATTGTATCTCTCAGGCAGGCCACTTGAATTTGCTTTCTAGAGAAGACCCCTCCAGAGATTTCCTCCCAAAATTTACCCTAAACCAGGACAATCAGGAAAACATGAAAAGGGATATCTGCAGGGAATATTAGAGAGGAAATGAGAAATAAAGTGGGGTGCTGGGGTAGGCGAATTAAATATATTAATACCTACATGAGTATAAAAAAATAAATATATTGATAGGTATGTATAAGATTGTCAGTGTTTTCATATACCTACATATATAACTGCAAACTGGTACTAAACTACAAGGGAATATTTGTTTAACATGACATCCAGAAAATTGGCCTAGCAGTAATATACTACCAGGTCATTAAGAGATGAAACTTTATATAGCACATAAATGTGTAATGCCTCCTTGAGTCAAATATAAGATATTTTCTCAGACAAGTATAAGATATTTCTTATTTCTGGGCCTAAATCCCAGAATCTGGGAAAAAGGAATAAACTTCATTTTCAGGACTGTGACCTTAATGAAGCAAAATGAACAAAGTTATTAGGTAGATGACAAACCTGAAAGCTTGGGTGTATTCTAACGGGTGAATGATGCAGATCAGTGTTCACACCGTTCTATAAATATATGTGATATGCCAGAAATATGTACATGAGAAAAATATTATGGCCCCATTAAAATGACATCTGTGTTACACAAACTGCTCTTGGAATGGACAAGACAAAAAATTGATCTTGACATTCATATCAGTTAGCTACAGGTACAAAAGAGAAATCCAAACAAAGGGGCTCCTTCTAAGACTGAAGTTACAGATGCTAAGGAGGGTAAACAATTGCGTCTGAGATAAAGATCAAAAGATTTTAAATTCCCTGTTAATCTGAGAAGGTTCCTGGAGTTCCATTGACAACATCACTTGCTGTCATGATTTCGGGAAGATTTAAAAAAATGTATCTCAGTGGTATATCACCAAAGCAAACATTTGAGGTACTTCACTACAGCACCACTGAATTTAAAAAAGCAAGATAGCAAACAAAAAATCACCTTCCTTATCCTTTGTTTTGGTTTAGCTGTCTTCATTATTTTATGGAGAATTTACTTGAAAAAATTTCTCAAATCTTCTACCAGTATATTGCTACTTTTCCCCTGATAAATGCACTTACGCCCTTGTGCAAAGCTTCAGCAATTATTTAGAAGGCGAGAATAGAAAAACAGACTGTCTGTGATCCTGACTTGCAAAGTACATGCTTCAGCTGTCAAATCATTGACCGGTCACCTCATGTGGGGTTTTTTTAACACTTTGATCATTAAAGATCTCCCAGTGGCCTCAGGTACATGTTCAATCAGAAAGGAGACAAAATTAGCCTTAAAGACAGAAACATCCAGAGTGAAAGAAGATAATCTCATCACGCTCCAGCTAGTTCTACTCTTTTACAGTGAGTTATTCTGCTTTACCTAACTCTAGATATCTGTGCTGAGTCACAGCGACCGATCAGCCGATGGTTTTGCACGGGAGTTTCAGAGATTCATAGCAGACTGAAAAATACTCACATTGACAATTCATTCTTGTCTATATTCCTGAGGACACTATCCATCAAAATAAACACCATGATATTTATGTTGCTTAGATTAAGATTGAAAGAGATCCAAAACTGTAATGTGTTAGGAACATTTGCATTTGGCCTGGAGGAAAAGAAGAATAACTGTAGAGAAGACACATTCCCCATCAAAATGTGGATGAAAAACCTGTGTTGATGCTAGCTTTATATCCTAGTCTAATAAACAGTTACAAACAATTAAATGAATTGAATAAGAAAAAAGGCTTCAGATTTATACAACTAAAAATAATCTATGCATGTTTTCATGTCATCAACTAATATCTGTTATATGCTTTCTGGAAAATAAAAACTGAGAGAAGTTCTGTACCACCATAAACCCAAACCAAACTGCTATTACAAAGCAGTCACACTTTACAAAGGGATAGCAATCAAAGACAATTATGCTTACAATTTGTTCTGATCAATCCTGCTACCCATATATATACATCTGACGAATTTTCTTCCCCTCTGTCAAGTAATTTGAAATATATCAGCTGCTCCAATCACACTGCCACCACTTTAGTTTTACAATACAACACAGCATGATGCAGTGGAACCTAAACAATTCTACCATGTATGTCTATACAAAGAAGTGCTATAGTATTTTTCAAAACTGGGCCTTTAAGCCTTCAAAGGAATCCATCTATCATTTTTGTTTGCTTCTTCTCTTCCAGGGCCATTCATCAGAGAGAGATCCTTCCCAACACCAGGAGGAAAGGACAAGACACTCTTCTCCTGCTTCAAGCAGCTGTACTTCCAAAGTGAAAAAGTCCTGGTTCTACTGGACTGAATTATTTAGTCAAAAACAAAGAGGTTCTATACAGATGGAAAAACATGTGTGTTGAATGACAAACAAAGTCTTATTTACTGAATGTATTAAAAATTGTTTTTCCAGACACATTTCATCAAAGCAAAGCTCCATCCTTGGGAAAACAGCTATATTCACAATCAAGACAGATGTACAAGTCATGTGAAATAAGGCTGCCACTGGACTGAATTATTTAGTTGTTTGCTAGAGACTTGATCAAATTCAGCCTCTGTGTAAACATACAGAATTAAATGGGACACAGTTTGAGATGTTCTACATCCTGATCCAATTTGATCATCTGTGTGCATCAGATCTTTGGAAATGCTAGTGTAAAAATGTCCTTATAGTGAATGCAAACTTGAGGGTACATTTTGGTTTAAATAGTCCATAAGACTCAATAGCATAATTTAAAGAAAAAGCAATAATCAATCACACATGCATGAAGGAGTTTGAATTTCCAATGCGGTCAACCCTGGAAGAGTCTGTCTTCTGACAAATAAATGCAAGTGTATTTTCAATAACATATTTCTTTTCTTGGAATGGTGAAGACTTTTTCTCACTTTATATCTAGCCCTGAACAATTTCCTTTCTTTAACATTAACTGTCTTCTTAAATACACTTCTAATTTACTGACTGCAGTCCAACTTGTTGTTCCAACAGATTATTCTGTATTTTAGAAAACTGCCTTTTCTGTGACACATGTTCATGCAGTAACAGAAGATATTGGAGAGATTGCTCATAGATCATTAGAATGCTTGAGAAGCATAAACCTATTTAAAGTTTCCTAAACATGATCTCTAAACAATATCTAAATATAGTCATTTAATATTGAGCCACCACATTATTCTGTTGTAAATGAATTAATGGTTTACTGGTTTGAATAGCCAGTATTTTATTATTGTTGTAGATTTTCATTACTTTGTGTTGACAGTTGCAGTTTTTGTACCACATACCACATAATTTTATTTGTGTGTGATCACAGGAATACATTATTACTCTGTTTTAACAGTTTCAGTTTTAGCTCTTCATTACCCAGAAGATCATAAAACGCACTGAAATGAAGTGTGAAACTCTAAATATCTCAAAATATCTCTAAATCAGTTTGCAACTTAGTAAGAAACTGAAATTATAAATATAAAAGTTTTAGACTAGAATATGAGTCCAAAAATTTTATATCACGATTAAAAGATTTATACTAATTGTGGACAATGTATTGCTTGACTGCAGTTGTTGCCAAGCACTAAGAATATTGTTTTTGTGGGATTTTTACCTCAACAAAATGTACCTGTTTGCACGAAAGCAAGAACCATGAATGAGCCTCCCAGTTTTAGGAAAACATTTTCAGGATGAAAACTGCAATTAAAAGAGAAGTGTGCTCACTAACCAGTGATCTTAGCAGATGTTCATTGATTGTACTGTCAGCTGATGCATCTCTTCTAAAGAAAAGACAAAACTAAAGATGACAGAGAGTTCCTGATAACTAAACCTGACCAAAGGTATTAAGTAGTTATAGAACTAGTTTGCCAGTAGTGTTTCACCAGAGGAGACTGGTGCTCAGCCGAGATGCTGGGATGAAATTTCAACAAGTTTTCCCTGGAAGATCACTTCATGTAGCTCAACAAAACAAGATGAAGAGGTGGGCCTGCTGCCCACCCAGTACCCAGCAACAGAACATGGGGATTGCAAGGAGAAGGTGGCATTTTGTGTGCACACTAATCCTAACATTTTACCTGTAAAGAAAGTACAAGGAATTGTTTGCAGCATTGTAAAGTTCCTTTGCAGGAAAATGATTGCTATTGCATTTAGTA
The DNA here is from genome assembly GCA_039654755.1 of Calcarius lapponicus. Classification (NCBI taxonomy): domain Eukaryota; kingdom Metazoa; phylum Chordata; class Aves; order Passeriformes; family Fringillidae; genus Calcarius; species Calcarius lapponicus. Next base: position 49,036,778 of record CM077465.1, on the reverse strand, counting down.
AACCAACATCTGTGAAGCTGGCGAAGGTTAGCAGGAGAACAAGTAGAAATTTTCCCAGCAGCACCTTTCTATGCAGACTTAGAGGCACCAAGTTCCTCTAGTAATTAAGAAACTATAAATGGATGGAAGTGTTTCCCCAACTGTGGTCCCCCTTCAAAATAAAAATGTGGATGTATCTGGATAAAGTGTTGAAAATGGGTCCTAACTCTCCACAGAAACTGGGTAAGTTCCTTTTCCACAGGAAAGCCTAAAGCCCATCATCTAATCAGTTGAGCAGGGGAGTAATGTACAAAAGCCAAGAGCATATAGCAGTTTACCCTTGTCCTGAATGGTACAATATTCCATATTCAAACTGTGTCCATAACAAGTAAAAGGGGAAGAAAACAGGAAGTGTATGTATAGAAATTTTAACCGTGTTATTGAGACTTCTTCAATATAAAAGTGCCCAGATTTTTCTTTGTTTTCTTTTTCATAACAATTAAGGTTCTTAGATTAGACTCTTGAGATGTCAAATACGTTAAGAATCAATTATTTCCTTAATACAGGGATAGAAATTTTTGTCCAAAGCAAGATCTGTAGTTTAACATGGCCAAATAGCCTGGCAGACTGTGCCAATGGCAGAAAGTGGTAGCAGAAGGAGGAAACGTGACCAAGGATAAAAACAAACCAATCAATTGCAAGATTTCACCACGTTCAAATCAGGATACAAAGTATTAATAGAGAACTTGAGTGACAAGAGCAAAAGTTTTTGAACTTTAGCGTCTACCAGAAAAAGGAAAATTTCAAAGGAATTAGAGTTTATATCCTTAACGATAATCCTTAGCTAGACCACCCTGAGTTACCGTGAAATAAAATTAAAGAACTGAATGGCTGACCTTCCAAAATTACAATAAAGATTATAATATATATAATATAATATATAAAATATAATTTAACATGCTACAGGTCTTACATCATTACCAAAAGTGTTTTGAAATAATGTTCCAAAGTCAGTAGTCTTTGAGAGTCCACTAAAGTAAACAGAATCACCTCCCTAAATTATCACCTCCCTAAATTAACTTGACACATGTAGTGTGGAAACACAGTAGGTGACTCAGCCACTAATGTAGCAGAAAGACACATGCAGTTCTGACTATAATTTTTAGTCCCAACAGTGATTATCTGAAGCTGTAAATAGTGACAAAATTCAGTCTCTCATTGGCCAGAACTTTGAAAATCTCTGTAGTGTTAACAGTATGTACAAACATTCTAGTTAAAGGGAATGCAATGCTTCAAAACTGAGAAGCTTTTCCAAAGCACCCATTTTCTCACCATGTGGTAGACAAGTTAGTTCTTTTACAGAAGCTATTCTGGCACTATAGATTGCCTTTAGCAAAAGGATACAATCTCAGTTATGAAATTAGTTATATAAAATACCAAACACCCCCTCAAGGTCAAAATACCACTGAATATGCTAATTCTTGATGTACATTAATCCAGACTGTGACCAGGCTTTCGATATGCTCTTTAAAGGATGACACTGTTACCTCTGTTTTTTTGTCATAAAATAAAATTGTCCTGAGAACAGCACAACTGCTGTGAGTGAGGGGAATAAACATGATGAATACAGCATCACCTACTTAATATCTGCTATTCTGCATTATTCTACATTACTGCGCACGAAGAAGACTGTTCAATGGAAATAATAATTAGAGAAACTACATTTAAAACCCAGCATAATTTTATTGTGCATATGCATTTTTGTATCACCAATGGATATTTTAACATCACAGTTTCATTTCTTTTTCTGTCATCTAGTAGTAAATATCCAATGTACATGGCTTCCTTTGGAACCTACTCCATAGCCAAAAAGCAGTAAGTATTTCACATTTAACACTCCATTCTACACAAATAAATATAGGGGAAAAAAAGTTTTCTAAATAAAAACTTCCTAAATTACAATAATTTTAATGGGAAAAATGGTAAGAAGTTTTAAGTCTAGTTACCAAAAATAATTTTGCTTCTCTTTCTTGAAACTCCTTCCTATCTCTGCAACAGACAGGGAGGGATTTATAATTTCATGTACTAGGTAAATCAAATCTATACCACCTACTATTTCAAATACACTTTAAAATCATGTAACCTGTGTCATTATATGTCACAGGCCACTTAACATATTCAATTATAATTACTTGTTTCATATCATCCTAAGCAATTAATTTCTGTTTCCATGTTTAGACTCTTTGGAGTACATACATAAATGCATAGTGAGATCTACAAAACACTGCCTGACATCAAACGCCTCTCTATATAGTCCAAAGAGAAGTCAATTACAGGGAGCATTGACTGGTATTTCACCTCCTACTTTTTTTAGTGTTGTGCCTTCACAAACAAAATACATAAACAGAGTCAGCTTTAACTGATGTATCACAAGATCTCTAATAGAGGAGGTGGCTTAAGAAGATGCACTGCTCATAAAGCAACCATTCTAATGGATTTTGCATTTAAATTACCTAATACTGCCTAAGGGTGATTTATACCATCTTGTAGGATCAGACCAATGCATACAGACCTAAAACAGTGTCATAAAAGTGGCACAAGAGAGTTGTGTACATATCTTAATCCTCATCACTGGAAATAGAGAGAAACAATATCAAACAGCTATTTCCTCTTAATAGTATTTTCTTTCATATAAGAATTTTAGTTAGATTTACTAGGTCCTAAGTGCAAGAAACTAGGTTTGCCAACTGAATTAGATGCCATTCTGCTATTTTCACAAATTTTCTGTAAATGACAAGAAGACAAGAAAACATTAGCATAAAATGAGATTAGGTAATAGGCCCTAATTTTTCCAATATCAACTTTAACATGAAAAAGGCAAATTCTTACTAAAAAACTGAAGTTATCTAACAATGCCTAATAAAAGATTTCATACCTTCTTAACATAACATTATATTCCAGCATAACCAGGATTTAGCCTACCTTACTAAAATTTTATTAAGTTAGGATATGGCAGCACATCAGCCAGTAACGTAGAGCTATGGGATCTGTGAAGAACTGGTGATTAGAGTTAAGTCCAGAAGTGGCTCAGGGTTGTTTCAGATGGTGCCCAGCTTCATTTCACCTCACAAGAATTTAATCTATATGCTTTGGGACCTTGGGGCATGTGTATCCAAGTGAGAGCTGTGTGGAAATTCTCTGTGAAAATGAACGTCTGTTCTACACCAAAACACTAATGTATGTAATTTAAACATGGTACATCCCATGGCCTTGGAAAATTGCTCTTTAAGCCTTCTTAAGAGCAAGCTTTCTAAGCTTTCTAGCCCTTAGAAAACCAGACCTGAATTAAGTTTACAATACCTATGGTGACCTAACCAATGGATTGTTGGATTTAAAAAAAGAGGAGATTCACCAATTCATCCTCTCCAATAGTTATAATGGGTCTACTATTTCTGCAATACTTAAATTTAATCTATTAACCTAGTACCTTAGAAATTAACTTCAGATATGATTTATCCCAAAATAATGCAAATTGATCAAATACTATACATCCCTTGAAATTATACAGTTCCTTGAAGCTGCCAAAGCTTTGTCCCCATGCCTGTACTTGGAAACTGCTTCTCATTAGACTATACTAGTAGCACAAAGGGAGCTTCAAACAGATGTAAATAGTATACACAGTTGCAGTGATAACTGCAGTACACAGCTGTATGCCAGTATACTTTGGAGCTATAACAGCAAAATCCATGTAATTCTAAGCATGAACAGTTGACAATTGGATTTTCAGTTGCTGAAGTAGTTGCCAGCTATATCAAGTATACAAAATCAGCAATATTACATGTCATGAAAATTACAGTACAAAATAAAACCTCTAGCTTTTTAATTCTTATATGTAAAGAATGTAAGGAAATTGGGACATAATACTGCTCTTGTAACTGGGTATTGAAAAATAAAAGAAATAATGTGTTAAAAAAATAAACTACTTCAAAGAATTCCGTTAAAAATGAGAATAACAGCAAGGCTGAAAAGTCAAGTGAATTGTTTGATCAACTGTTTATGTGGCATTTTGAGGATATATCACTTTACAGAAAAGCAAATTATTGAGACTTTTATTAACTGTAATTCCATAGTCAATCACTTTGATTGCCACTTTGTACCATTTAGTGGCTACTGTACTACTTTCTGGACAGAAAATATGGATGCAACGTTCCACATTCCAGTAGCTAGTTTACTGATACAGATCACAAACATTGGGTTTTTTTCTTATTCTTGGACAGTGCTTTTGTATCCATCTTTATATTATTGTGTTCTACCTATGAATAAAATCTGTGTGGGAGGGAAAAAGGTGATTTTCAAAGAGTTATGTATCAGCCACACAAAGAAACCATGATTATGACCTGGTACAGGACTATGCTTGCAAGAGAATCATATTGGGGCTGTTATCTGTGCATACACTGAGCAGGCAGGCTGCTGTCATCTCTTACTGACTTGTAGTTTTCTGCAATTCATTATATAAAGGCTCTTACCTAGGCAAAATGAAAACTTCTGAAAGAGGAAGAGGTACATAATAAACATCAGTCTGTGCCATTACCAACATATGAAAAACAGAACCTAAATAATCCAGAGTGCTTCCTTATTAAATATAACAAGACTAACGTAAAAATATTTCACACATGAAAAGCTTGATCTACACAGAGAACACTAATATGATACCATGTTAGTAATAGAAATACTACACTTCTAACTACTTCCATTTCAAAGATTGCACAAAAAACTGACCAGGGTGCTAATTATTAAAGAATAAATTCATCTCCAGCATAACAACACAATTGTCACAGAACTTGTCACAAGTTGTCACACCAGCTAAATTTGACTGAGCATTAAAATGCTCATTACTGTAATTATGATTTTTCTTTATAAAAATTCATTGAGAATGATCTGAACAAAATTACTCTATGGCTGATTACAGCTCATTAATTTACATGACAATCAGCAGGAATATTTAGAGCCAGTTAACCACATGTAAGTGATTACATTGAAAAATAACAAAACTTAGTAATTGGTTATACTATGAAGTGTGTATCAAATTTATGAAAGTTTGGGCTGCTTTTCTTATTTGTAAATCATGTAATAAATACATAACTTTTTCTTAAGATAAAGATATTTTTCATTATTGTGGAAGCCCTTAAAATACAGCATGTTGAAAACGTTCATTCAGAACTGCACCTACTTCTATATAGAAATTATCAAAGAATTCAGTCTTCAAAAAATGAAGATGAAATTGTCTATTTGAGTGAAAATGTTATATTCGTTAAAAAATGTCCAAGCCTATTATCAGTCTTTACCCCTCCTCAACTATAAAGGTTTGCAAACACTTCAGGTAATATCAGTCCTTAGCCTCTCTTGGTAAAGTACATAATTTGATCATTATTTGTTTTGGCTGTTCTTTATTTAGCTCAACAGAAGAGTTCAATCCTATCTCATCCAGGTTCTCAGCATTCTAATAATGACATTTCTTTCTGAAGTTCAGTGAGCAGCCTGATTATAGCTGTCAGGTGTTACTTGTTTTTCCTCATATTGAATTTTTTTGTGCTGTTGCTTTACTTATTTATGATGTGCTGTGATTGACTTATTGACAAAAGAAGAGTTGCCAAGTTTCTCTTTACAGCTGCAACAGAAGACTTTTCATGTTTCATGATTTCTAAGGAAAATAAAAGAAAGTTCTTCCTGTGGTTATTCCTTAGTTTTAGTCTCAAATTCAGACGTCAAGTATTCCTGTACTTCAGAGACGCAAGTATCAGGGACACCTTCAAGTTCAGCGCTCAATCTGATGAAGTTCTAATATGGGTTCTAGAAAGGACCTAGTTCACATCCAAATCTCCCTAAAATGTTGGATGGGTTCCTGATCAAAACATCTCTCTTAATTCCATATTCACTCAATCTCAGCCTAAGTTTTGCATGCAGTGGTGTTGTTAGGATTGTTCACAAGAAGAGAAGATCTCCCTTCCCTTTTGCCTCAAATTCTGAAAGCCCTATAATTTTGAGTTAGAATTAATCAAACATCCATCTTTGGCAGTCATGGTTGACAAAAAATACCTGTATATTCATAATAAATATTAAAAATTAATATACTCATACACCATTTCCTATAACTTTGAAAGTTTAAACCTCTAATGCTCTGAATCTTTCATGCAAGAAGATACAAAAATAAGAATCAATCCCACTTTGCAAGGAAACCTTTCCAAGTCTTCATTTTCTCAAGACCCTGGATCATTTCCTTATTCTTTCTTATAATCCATATATTTCTATAAAACATTGACAGAAAAAAAAAAAAACACTCATTCAATTTTTTTTTAAATTAACAAATAAAATAATGGTAATAACACATCTTCTTACATCTTACATATCAGGTTCTTCTTGCATCTTTAGAGACAGCCACCAAAACCTCTCCTTGTCAGAGTATTCTTTGAACATAAACTTTCAACATCCACATATTAGAAAATTTCTGTGGCAATTTAATACTTCCAAGGTCAAAGCAGTGGCATCACATAGTATATAGACTGAATAGTGTATGAAATTAATGAGAATAATAGGACTTCTTACACGCTATGCAACTGGGATGCGTCAACCTATGAAGATCTTGAGTCTGATAGGAAACTTTATTCCATCCTCTGAGTACACAACAAAGCATGATGGACAACCTGGACATTTATAATTACAGCTTGTGTTAGCTGAGTCTCCATATCATCAGCTGAAGCACAACAATTCCTCATTGTGAGCAGAAGCTTATCTATCCCATAAGTTCCATGAGTAACTCCAGTCTGTTTATTAACGTGTATTAAACAGATGCAAACCCACTGCCCAGAAGTGTCACAAAGTCCTTCTTATTGCCAGCAGTTTAATTATCTCCACATGTGTAACAAAGGAAGAATAGATCTTTTTTTGTTAATTATCTCTAAATCTGTAATAAAGAAACACAGAATGGAAAACGTTTTGTTAAACAGACTCTTTAAAAAGAAACAGCCACTGCTGTTGATAAAGTGCCGTCCGCTGGAATTCTTTGGGTTGTAATTCTTTGTTGTAGCCAAAGATTTTCCGCTCAGTGATTTTCATGAGCTTCATAAATCCTTGCTCCATTTTTTATCTCATACCCTAAACCATTTTTTGTTCTTGGTGTAAAATTAAAATGTAAACACACAGAAAACCTCACATAAATATCTTGTGTTTCACCTTGATGAAGTGCAGCTGAAGGGCCCCAAAAGAATTTACTCTGAGTTCAAATATCAAGGTTATATGAGACTATATTCTAAACCCTCTTCTTCTAAAGCACTTGTAATGTAGCATCTAAACATTATTGTGTATAAGCTCATAACATGAACAGTTGCAAGATAATGCCTCTAAACTACCTGCAAAAAAACCCTGCAGTTCCTAAATCTGCGCAGTTACTGAACACCACATATAGGCACCAGCTTGGCACCACCCTCATCAGCTCACCTGCAATACCTACACAGACAAAATTTAAACAACCAAAATAAGAACAAAGCAAAACTGGCCTTGATAACAAAATGGGATACTTTGAGCAAGGATGCCCTGACAGATTATTCTAAGAAGGATGCTATCCATGTCTCTGCTCTAAAGTTAGAGAAGATTACGTGAAAGGATATCTGATTTATTTTGATGATTCTATTTTTCTGAAAACAGGAAACAGGCAGAATTATAAAGAGTTTTGGTTTTGTTCCCCCCCTCCCCCAAACCACTCTTTTAATTGGCTGGAGAAGGCAGGACTCCATGCGAAGATCAGAAGGGCAGGAGAGCAGTTCAGGTTTTAGACTGACTACCTGAAAAACAAAAGATTGAAGAGATGTGGCTTATTGCAAATACTATGATTAAATGGAAGTTGTACATTTTTTAACACAATGATGAGAAATAAAGAAAATATTAAATCAAAGCTAAGTTACTATTAATATTAACGACATGGATATAGTGTTCCTGCTTCGGTACAGTGTTGAACTACATGACCTTTTGAAGTTCCTTACATCCTTATTCTCAATAAATATTAAATTAAACTAGAAATACATCAGGGCAGTGACTCTCAGTATTGAATTGGTTATAAATCAAATTAGTCGCCAATAATAATCAATCGTTATTTAGTCTAAGGAATCATCTGTCTCTCCAATTATAAATCCTAACTAAAGAATTCTATCAAAGCAAATAAAAGTTGAAGTTTGAATTGGTAAGTAAATTAATAATGGGACCAAATCACTTAGTGTCTACAATATAGCCAGATCTTATAAAGTTAAAAATTATAAAGCCTTTTTTTTACACACCAATCAGTTTTCACAGGCACATCTTTCCTTTTCTTTTAAGGTAAAAGACTGCTCTCTTTTCTTCACAAGAAATCATATGGAATAATGGTTACAGATTTAGGACTATAGCTAGTATTATTACAAAATGATACTTAGGAACAATTGCACCTTCTTAATTTTTTGTTTTCCCTATTTGCATTACAAAGAAAATATTAAAAAGGTAATCTAGGGACAAATTCTGGTGTTATTGTAGATAACTACCTAATTCATATTGAGTCCTTTCATGATTTCAAAACATCTTTACTATTCTTGGATATCAGTGGAAAATTATACTCCACAAAATGAAGTGAAAAGTGGATCTATTTTAGCTCAACAAGAAGTTGTCCCATAGTTCTACACACTATAGTTTATATTATGTGTGTATAGAGCAAAATTTGTAGATTATACCATAATTTATAACTCGTGCCCTAAAACATGCCTTCTGCAGCAAGATGAAAGCTGCAGCTTTACTGATGTTTAGTGCCTCTTTCCCCTAGCAAGTTTATCCCTATTTCCCTTCCCTTCCTTCTTATTAAAATCATTTTCACTTGTACAGCTCTTGTAGTATCAGCCACAACATAATACATATGATGCCCCAAGGTTTCCATTTTAGAAGCAATTTAAGGATTCAAAGACTACTCTTTCAACTATATTCATGACATTATCTAAATTGCTACTGTGACTTTGCAGCACTGCTCTGAAACCAACTTTAAGAGTAGTATCAGTGGGCTGGTTTTACCCTGGCTGACAGAGAACTAGTCTGAGGGATGGATGTGTTACCATTCAAGTCCTAAAATCTGTTTTTCACACTTACTTTTTCAGGTAGAGAGATAAGAGTGCAATTTTAGATTGACATCAGGATCTGCTTTGAAAGAGCACCTTGCAGATACCACAAACAGAGAATAGCCCAACTCCAGAAAAAGTTTGTTCTCAGAGCTGAGGAGTTATAAAATGAATCTCTTTCCTCAGGTAACTTGAAGTGAAGCCTCAAGGATGGAGTAACACAGTAAAGTAATCCCTTCTTTTCCTAGAATCTGTTTTTGTTTGAAGTTCAGATATACAAGCTGTAGGGAGAACACATGCTATGTTTCATTTGAAGGAATGGGGAGTTTAAATCTACACTGAACCCATTTTAAAGGAGTGTGTCAAGATGACTGACAAGTATGGAGGCTAGCAAGAAAACATCAGGGACCCTGAATGACTGTGTATAGAAATAATGTCATCACTGGGAACATTGACTGAGGTCATTGATCTACAGTGCTGGACCCAAAATGACCCAAAGTATTTCCAGGGGCAATGATATGAAGTTCATTTTTTGGTTGAAAATTTCAAAAGAGGTTTTCAGACCCAAAATATAATAAAGGGCAGAAAAAGCAAACTGCTTGGAAAAAAAGATGTATAAAAGAAAGTAAAATTCCAGGATAAGCAATGGAATCCAGCTAAAAGTCAGAACTCCAAACATATCCTAAGGTGGTCCAGAGAGAAACTGTGAAGCACTGGCAATTGCTTTTACAGTGGTGCTTTAAATTATCTCAGTTTTGGAGAGATAGGGGACTTTTGTTCTGACTCACACAAAGCAGCTGATACAAAAGGACATGTATCCAGCCAATATAATTTCCTCAGAAAGAGACATTCAACAATAATAACATTTTCCTTTGAACTGTACCAAGAATTTTCTTCCTGTTACAGTTTTTACAGGAATAGCTGACTGAAATTTCACAGAAATTTCTTGCAAGCACTGAAATATGGTATGGAACCTTGGGAGAGTGGGGGAAGAGTACTACTTCTGATGTGAACATTGTGCAGTTAATGAATAGCCTGAAAAAAAATCACATTTTATCATATATACACCTGCCTTTTGTTTTATTTTAGCCACCACATATTCTAGTTATTTCCACAGGATAAAGAAAATGTTATGCATAAAATAAATTAGAAAAAAATGAATTATATTTCATTGCTCCAGATCATATGATTTAAAAGTTAATCAATATGCAATAAGGGTAAATAGGAATATGCTTACTAGTAACTTTTCCAAATGTGTTTCACAGTTCTGAACAGTGACACTAAGCTGTTCATAACACTTGCACAATTTCCAGTATCCTCTGCCACATCATATTTATTCTAGGATGTTGAGCCATTTTGAATAATTTCATACATATCAATGTCCGTAATTATTTCAGACACTCCAGTGGCACTTGCTTCATTACTGGGTGTTGTTAATTTAGAGAGATTGATTTTTGTCAACACTCCTTCCACACTGGATAGTTGTGAAGTGCACCATTTCTTTTCATTATTTCACTCTACACTGACCCAATCATTGAAGAGTATATTGTCTAATTTTAAGTTAAGCAGGTTAATGGCAACCCTACAGCGTTGTTCAAAGGTAGCATGCTGCTTGTCAGCACACTGTGTCATAGTGGATGACAGCCACATTTCCTTCCTTTTGTATCTCTTTTCACATGTTATTTGAGGAAAAGAAGTGGAGGCTACCATTAGTATTGACATTGCAAAATTAGGTTTTTTTCTGTAGTAAGAGTTATGAGGGCCAATTTGATGCACAAATTATACTCACTTGATGCTTCCTTGGTAGAAAACATGGAATTGAAACACTTGAAGCGTTCAAGCCCACAACATGTACAATAATTTTAGCTTCTTCTGTCTTCCAAAATTTAGCAATGTAGAATTTCCCAGCTATCCAGATCAGAGACAGTATTTCATATTTGAGTTATGCCATCCTGTCAGATTCAGAGGATTAACTCCTAGATTCCTTATCTTCATAATTCCCTCCTGTAGATCTTGCTTTTTTGATCAAGTGACAAAGAATCTTGCATTTGTTACCACATTTACTACCACATCACTAACATCTGTTTGACAGAAGGCAACAGCATGTTGTACATCTGTGCACTGAGAGCCTCAGTACACCAGAACTGTAACACAACCACAAAACAGACATACTACGACATAATATATGTACATACATATTCCACATGCTGGGTAATCTCAACTACAGCACACACAGTATCGCATTTCTGAGTGTCTTATTTACACACATTGTATAAATATAGAGTCAATTTTGAGCGTGCCCTGTTTTATGCTCAGTAATTATCAACTTCAGCTAGAAAACTCATGAATTTGATCTCAATGAGTCCTACAGAAATGGCTTAAAATGTAAATTTCTTCTATTTCTTTGTGTGTGTTGATCTGTAGCATTTTTATTTAAGCTTTTTCTCACAGAAACTAAGGCTTTAAAATAGTTGAAAATCAAAGTTTAGCAAATTGCAATAAAAAGACAACTTACTGAAAAAAGTCTAATCCTGGCAGCATAGATCTCCATAAGAAATAATCTGGAGAGTTTTATATGACAAAATTCTTCAAGTGTCCTAATAGGCTTATGTTGCATATCTCTTCACTACACAGCATAGGTATCCTTATGTCATGATGATAAGAGTCTGTAAAGAAAATAATAAATGCCAGATGGCAATGACTTCAGAAAAGATTACAAAATTGTTACTGTCAGTACACTAACATCTGCATGAAAAAGAGACATTTTCCATTCTCTCTTCTACTATTCTTAAGTCTTTACTTTGCCTTTTCCTGGGGTTTGTTCAGACTGTAGTGACAAATGCAGTATCACTTAAGTATCCAGGCAAATTAAAGACAGATTGAATAGGTGCAGCAACACACAAAATGAATCACAAAATCTGCTCTCACACCTGCAAGGAATCAGTGGATCTTCTATCTTAATCAAGTCTTGGTTTTCAGTCACAGGGAATAAGGCAAACAGGGAACCTCTGTGTCTTATTAGAAACAAAAACTGATTCCAGCACAGCTCATCAGTGTTCAAAAGCAATCAGTTTAGTATACTGCCAGCTCTGCCTTTTCTTTTTCTTTCATGCTGAACTGACAACTTTTACTCCATCCATAGAGAAGCTGACAGGTGGAGCAGCAGCTGAGCAGCTGCAGGCATTTGGCTGCCTGTGGCTGGCTGCTGATGGCTGAGAACTTCTCTTCACTCTGGTGTTCATCCCTGGAGAACTTTGGAACTCAGAAGCACAAAGCCAAGTCTTTTCTACTGCAACTGCCCCAATAGCACGAGAGAAGGCAAAAAAGTTAGAAGGACTTTATCTATAGCCCATTATTTCCAAAATATGGATGTGCATGTCTCCCTCATGGACAATCAGGACTCTGTTACCTATGAATGGTTAGACAAGAAAGAAAGGATATTGAAAATCCACTTCAACCACAGGTTTCAAAGTAACATGTGATTACTTCTTAGCCTTAGCAACCAGGTAGATAACAATGGTTATGCCACTTTAGAGCAGACATCTGTTTTCAAAAGTCTGGACCAAAGCTGAGGACCCTGCTCATGTTTTCTAGCATAATAACTTCACTACTCTACATCTATCTCCAGTCTATTAGAGAGATAAAATGTGAATCCCTGAAAGTAGGAAACAAAAACCCATGGCAGTCCTGCTGGAGAGCAGTACATATGATATGCCCTAAATACAGTGGAAGAAACTGGTGCAAGCTACAGAGATGTGGTGAGCAAAGCAGAGGCTGCATCTTTCATCTTTGCCAACTTCAACACATTTTGTGCTATCTTATTCTAAGGTCTTATTGCAATCCTCCAGGACAGTTATCCATTCAATCATCTATGACATGAGTCTGTTCATTTCACTTGAAATTATGCAATGCTGACAGAAATAACTGACTGTCACAATATTTAGTTGCAAAGTGAAATGAAACAATGTCAATACAAGAACTATGCTAAAAGATAGCACAATACATTATTTAATATGTCTCTGAAAAGAAAAAGTAATTTTCTATTCCAATCAGAGCAACATGCATAGGGCTGGCAGTGAGGAGGTTCTCATCTTCTTTCCATTTCTGACATTCCTTATACTTTGTTGAAGGAAGACTCCAAGTATGAACAAGCTTCTCTGCTGCAGTTTTTCCTTACAACACACTAGTGACCTACTTAACTCCCCACAATCTATCATGTAAGAAGCCAGTTTTATGTATAGTTCCTGCAGTTTGTAACCTGTCTGGAGATCCAGAAAAAACATGTACAGGGAGCAGAAACTGTGAAAATGTTTACTGGACTGGTAAGGGAACATCCTGAAACATTATTACTGAGTGCAGTAATTGTTAAAGCTTCACTTGGAGCAGGTTGGAAGGACGTCAAGCACTGTAACAGGTTGCCCAGGGAAGTGGCAGAGTCACCATGCCTGGGAGGTATTAAAAAGACATGCAGATATGGCTCTTAGTCACAAAGCTTAGTGGTGGACCTGTAAGTGCTGGGTTAATGGATATGGTGGTCTTAAAGGTCTTTTCTAACCTAAGTGAGTCTATGATTTACCCCACCTCCATGAGCCAACTTTTGATGGATCTAGAGCTAGAGAAGCATAAAGATTAGGTAAGTCCTACAAAATATCTATTCATCTAATGTTAACAAATATTATAAATTGAATTCAGTCCAGCTATGTGTTTTCATCCATTTTCACTGTCTCTGCACTGTTTCCCACATTAGTTTACATTTGACCCATTCACACAATCACGTGACATTCAGAAGGTATTCGCTTCTGTCTCTTCATATCTAAACTCCTGCCTCTTCACATCTGAACTTCTGCTAGCCCCAATGCCAAACAAAACAGTTGTTCTATCTCACTGTGCCCATCTTCCAGGAAAGGGCGTGAGTAAATCTGTCAGTTTCAGCCAAATCTAAAGGTTGAATTTTAGAAGTAACCAGACCAGTAAATTAGTACAAGGTTTATGAAAATCTGTAGGTGAAGAGTGAGAGCAAAACTCACATGCACCAGAGAGAAGAAAAACTCTGTCTTTACTTCCTATGCCTGTTAGCCAGCTACTGGCAGTTAATTCCCCAAAGGCAGCCCTGCCAAATGCCACATGGGCAGCTTCAGCAGAGTAGAGCTGCTGCAAAGATGCAGCCATGGATGTCTAACAGCCAATTTCCCAGGAAAGCCCTGCCCCTCTTGCTATTACATGGCCCCTCCCTTGTCCCAGCAGTTCTTACCATCTTCAAGTTATGGTGTCCCATGGAACTCCACCTGTTTCTGTCTTTGGGATCTCTGTTGTGTGAAACCTCCTACCCCACAGGATCAGAGTCTCATCTCATTTGTCCATCAGGTCTGGCTGCCCCTTCCCACTTACTCAGGAGGAGGGCCAGCATGGGAAGCCCCTTCCCTACACGCACACAGGTGCCAGTTTATGCTTGTGAGCCAGTTTATGGTTATAAGCAACCATTTGTAAACTGTGGCAGCCATTATGCTTTCATATGACTGTCCCCACAGTCCCCACAATTCATGCAAGGTTTGTATCATTTGCCTTACATTCTGGTAGTACTGTTCAGCTGGAGGAAAAAAATGTTTCATAACAGAAAAAGAAAAAAAAGCCTATTCAAATATTTAAGCATCAGACAAAATAATTTGGAAAGTTGTTTCCAAACTATGAGTATGGTCATAAAAATCTAGTGGTAAAAATGTAAGACTGTAAGCCTTGAAAGATACTTAAAATGCATCACTAAAGAGTGATAGAGCAATCTCTCCATGCCTTTGTATTGATTAAGATTATCATCTTCCACAGCAATACTGAAATGTCATACAATTCCAGAATCTATAGTCCACACAAAGGTAAAATAAAAAAGTCCACTTTTACGAAGGTAAAATAAATATATAGTTAAAAGGTGTTCAATAGGCTTCTGGAAATCTCTAGAATATCTCTTGTATTTTTACAGCCTAGAAGAAAGCTTAATAGCAGAAATATTTGTTAGACAAAAGGAAAATCCAGTTTTCAGAATTGTTACGTCTTAATATAATCTTTTGAATCAGATACCCAGGTAAAGGAAAACATTGTTCCTGGGCAGACACACCAATGTAACAGAATGAATGTAAACTTCTTATTTCCATCTTGTCTTTGGTGACAGTTTTCTCCAGACAGGATTTCCTTATTTGCTGAGGAAGAAATTAGTACTTCATTACTTGTCTTAGAACATAAAATACTAAGGAAGGAAAAAGCACTGAATGGTAAATTGCAAGGCAACTGAAATCACACACAGGAAATTTAAAGTGTTGAATAGTTTGAAAGTTTATTCATTCATATTTCTTCCGAAGTCAAGAGTGTGAATGAAAGTAAAGAATAATCTGTACATGATTTTTGTGTGAAGAGGGGAGATTTACTCAAACCCTTAGTGTTGATTAGTCTGCCATCACCCAAGCAAAGCTGTGACCCTTGTACCTGACCAGTCTGTCAGTGTCCTGTTGTGGGCACCCTTCCCTGAGCAGTTCACTAGATCTGAGGGTGGCTCCAACTAACTTGTTCAGGGTCACCCACCAAAGAGAGAAACCTCCTCTTGGGTGTCTACACCTCTACCCACTGCTGGCAACTGCCAGTGCCCCTGAAGGACTCACTAACAGTTTACAGAATAGCACTCTTTATTAATAAAATTGTGACAGGTTAAGGTTTGAGAATTGCCAATAGTAGTATCAGACTGCAAAAATATATTTAAAGGAATATATTAAATCAAAACAAGGTACTAACAAGCTCTGATCCACAATAAAAGTTAGTTCTAGATAACCATTCAGCATGCATAGAGAATAGTTCTTACCCAATAGGCCTCCTTATGGAGGAGAAGGCAGGTTCAGCCCCTCAGCTGATCCCAGAAATTACAGTGGAGTCCTCCCTCTCATTTCTCCTCATTTTAACTCACTTTTATGCTATTTCTTTATGTTTAGTTGGAGTTTGAGGGATTTTGGTCACGCCTTTTACTCTGTGAGGTGTGGCCATACCTTGGGAGTGAGCATCTCAGGACAGTACCAGAGATAACATTGGGATGGAGACATGTGTCAGTCCAAAGCGAGTGATTTCACCATGGTTGCTGGTTCAAGAACAGGACATTTTCCCTTACTTCCCTTGCTCTTCAGCTGCTGTGGAGCTTATCAGCTAGAAAGTACCACTCAGTTCCCTCTTCTGCAAGGGTTTTGACAGAGCCTGGCCAATAGTGTCTCCACTCCACCCTTCATTTAGACCCCTGAGATTGCATTGTGTGTGGGAGGTCACATATGCTGACCACGTGCCATCCAGAGAGTAGCAACAGTATTTCCCCCCATAATTCCCAGACTACTATCTTTTTATCCTCTGTCATCTTCCCACAGTGCTGGAGAAGCATGCGTTCTAATAACTATTTTAATCAGAATAGTGAAGTAATAATTATGCTTGGGTTTAACCATCAGTATTCCAGACCAAAATCACCTCAAATAAGTCTTATAAAATGATAAAAATATTCACTGGCAATGTGTAGAGATGTAAACAGTGTTATTTTTTTTTGTGATCATTAAAATGGGAAGAAACAAAATGAAAAATAATCATATTATTAAAGCACATAGTTTCAGTAGTTCTAAATATATGAAAAATATCAATATTTACAAGAAGAGCTCAATGCTTTATTCACCTCTAATCCTTTTCTCTTTTAAAGTGCTATTTTGCAGCCTTGTGTAAGCTGTAAGCATTCAAGCTTCCTCTTGCCTTTGGTTCAGGCTATTTCTGTTTGGCTTTTAGCAGCTTCTAACACAGGATTTATGCTCCTAAAGCTTCCCAGCTTCACAGAGGTATATTGAACTTTTAACAGAAGTAGAGACACAAACATGTTTACCAACCAGCAGCTAGCATACATGTGTAAGAAAGGAAACACTGAACCAGCAATTTAAGTGATGAACAAAGAGGGTATGAAGGCAGTTGGTTTCTTCTCAGGCTTCTCCAGCTTTTTTCCTTTTTTCCCTCAAAGACTGTTCTCTCTTCTGTGTCAGTTCTCCTTCCTTAGGCCCAGACAGGAAGGTGAATATACTGTGGCACACCTCAGTCAATTAGCTGGAGTTTTTTAAACTCTCTAGAAGCTAATTTTCTTAACAATAAGGAAACACATATAGTACCAACCTGCAGTCTGTAATGGTTCTACGGGTAGATATGAACTCCCTACAGCCCACAGGGAAAAGGAGCTCACCTCAATACCTGGCTTTTCTGTGTGAAACCTACCTCAAAATACCAGTTTCCAGAATTTCTTATTCAGAAATTTATCAGTGGCTACTATTTCCCTAGTTCACTTGGGAATTTCAGAGATCACTTTGCATTTTTTCCTTACTGTCCTCATTTACATTCTCCCCCGAAGCTGAGTATTTCCATTTTCTCAGGTAGTGTTGCTTGTGTCTCCCAGAAAGATGCAAAGCCCCAAACTCCACCTTAGTGCATGGCCATCCTAGCAGTGGTCTGGGGCTGGATGTAGGGCCTCTTGGACCAGTTTACTGCATATCCCTGCTTTGCAGTAACAGGGATTGCACAAGGATTCCTCGCGGGACTATGGCTCCATAGCTTTTCGTGCATGCTAAAGTGCTTGTGGCTATCTACCCTTCTGATGTCACCCCCCCACACCCCTCTCATGAATTTTCCCCCATCCCTACATGTTAGAGCTTGTTCACCAGCCTTGTAAAATGAAAGGCATCACACTTGCCTTATTAATTTTGTATATTTTCTTTCCATTCACATTAAATTGCCACTTATTAATTTCATTAGCTACTATGAAAGGAGGTTTTGTACATGATGTACCTACATTTTCAGGCATGTATGTTTTAATGCATGTAACTTCATGTGCATGTATATGTACTATAAATACACATATTAAGTGTAAGTATAAAGAAATCATATGTATATTTATGCACATATCCACATTCTTATATTTTAACTTCTATAGAGAAATAAAAAGCTATTTATAAATGTGCACTTTTCTCTTTACAGGCATTTGTGGTCCAGATAGGCAGCCAGTCACAGGTCCTTTCCAGAAATGTCACCTCCCTGCCATAAAACATCAGCTGGAGCAACATTGCAGCCCAGTGTATTTAGTGAAAGGAGAATGGTGATGACGCAGCATCTTTCTAGTGCAGACAGACAAGGAAGTTTGTCCTGATGACCAATCTCAGCCCTGAGATTACAGGGGGCATCACACTGCCACAAAAAGCCATCAGCCAGTGACACAGACGTGCGAACAGCCATGGGTTATACCTTGCACAAAATGGCCCCTCTCTGCCATCAAATGGCAGCTGAAGAGAAAGGTGGCCCCGTTTGTGCCGTGGGAAGGGGCCTGAGGTGAGGCAACTCTGGGTGAGCAGGATGGAGCAGCTCATCCTACCAGTGGTAGGGCATTGTGCCAACAGGTGGGCTGTGAGGTCACAGAAAATGGAGACACCCTGACAGAAGGACACGGCATAAAGAAAGCACAGGAAGAGGGGAGGGACATTTTTGTAGGAGATCATGTGAGGGACAGAGCTTCCAGGGGACATTTTTGGGAGAGACAAATACATCTCTCACTTCTTCTGGATAGTCTGTATGCTGCTTACTCAAGACAATCCATTCCTATTTCTCAGTTCTCAAACCAAAAATAAGGTAGATTGGGTGGGATACTTTAGGAATAGGAGAGGGGTAGAGTTTAGGAAGAAGAGCTCTAAACAGCACAGAGGTAAAAATGCAGGAAAGCACAAAACACAGATATTTTGTTCTTTCTTGTTAAAGCTATGATGCAGTGAAGGACTTATTTCAGGAGAAGTAAGGAACAGGCTGAACCTTTCCTTACGACAAGATTCAAGCCGATCTTTTATCAAAGCATTAGTTTACCATTAACATTATTTGGTCAAGTGAGACACATATTGCAAATGCCTCTCTTTGGAAGCTAGAATCCAATTCCTGAGATGGATCTATCACACCTTATTTTCTTATAACATATCTTACCAAATTAGGGACAGCTTGTTCTGTAGAGTTTCTTTTTTTACTCCAAGAAAAAAAAAGAATTTTTTTCTGAAAAACAGATCAGACATTTTAACTTAACAATGGTACCCTCTTTTTATTTTGCTTGCTAGCCAGCGAAGTAGGACTATATTAACATATTAAATTAAATTCTGTGTTTCAGTGTTAAAGTTAAAATAGTGTAAGTTATGGTTAAATTCACTTCCATATAGCAATTTTTATTCCTATCTATCATACAATAAGCTGAAATTTAGGTGTAGTCCAAGCAATAGCTAACTTCCTGTAAGTGACAGAAAAAGTGACAGTACAGTAATCTCAACAGTTCCACAACAATTCATTATATTTATCTTAGAATAAATCTGTGTTAGCCTTTACTAATTTGTGTACATCTACTACTGTATTTCATATCTAGCTGCATTATCTAGTACTATTAGGAAAGTGAAGGAATTCTTTGTACAGTGATTTCAATATTATATACTTAAGAGTGAGATTTGGAATACAGCATACTCTGGCAAGCTGAAACCAAAATTGTTGGTTATATTGAAACCAAACCTGAAAATCTCTGAACAGGTTTTTCAATTTTATATGAACTGAAGTAACAGATCTTTTGCCAGTTCAATTTGAGGCTGTATCAGGTCATATTGACTCTGGAACAGCCATTACCAACAGTTGTCTACCTCAGGAAAAGGCAACACTGATTTCTGTTTTGAAGCACTATACTTTCACTCATTTACTTCCTGATTATGGCTGTGAAATGAAACACCTTTGCATATATTTCAATATAGAGATACTCTATTCAATGTAAAATCATATATTCACATGGTTATCAATGAACAAAAGTGACTTCATGTGATTTTGTAACTGGTGTGTTTTCTACAGATTCCCTACTTATAAGCCCAATTGTGTTTTCCTCACTTCAAAGCCAGCTTGCAAAAATTATCCTTTGAAAACAATAGAAATTCTTTAGATTCATATAGCACTTGAGAAACTTTGACTTAATGCTATGACATAGTTGAGAGTCTTTGATCAAAGAATTTCACAACCTAAGCTTGTAAAATATTCAGACCAATCTTTTTGTTTTCCAGCACATTCATTAGTCTTCTGCCAGTGTTAGAAATTTAGACTTTTTTAAAGCACCCTCTTGATTCAAAAAAGATATTTTTTTTCTTTAAGAAATCATAGCTATCAAAATCACAGAGATATTGAATAGGAAAACTGTAATATTGTCCATATTATAAGGTTTGTTAGTAGCTAGTAATTAATATAAGAGGCCTAAACAACATGTTTCTATCACTCAATTTTCTGAAAATATTTTAGCAGTGGATTTTCCACATATTTGACCTTAGCATTTGGTCAAATTGATTTGGGTTTGGGAATTTTTCTATAAAACACATTTTCCATTGTTCATGTGTACCATAAAAGATATATTTTTCTTTAGTACATTCCTATTAAAGTACTTAAACATGAAGCTTCACAGCTAACCAAATTGTTATAATACTTACCCAATGATAAAAACAACCTGAAATGGAAAAAACATTACTATACTATAGAGTATTTTTAACATTTTAAATTGTCTGAGGTTAAGTTTTCACCATAGGTCCAGGCAAGTATATTTAAAAAATAATTAAACGTCTCCCAGATTAAATTAAAGAGCAATAATAATTAGCAGAAAACATATCTATGACAGAAAATTGGAATAAAGCTTCTGGCCAATAAGAAATTAATTTCCAGTGCAGTTTCCAAGATAGATAGCATGAGAAATGAAGCTAAAATGTTTTAGAATTATGCTTGGGTGGCATATAGAAATGATTGTGTGACAAAACTGGAATTACAAGAAAGAGAAAATTAAGCTAATTAGTTAAGTAATTATGTTTGTAGGTTGATCCAGCCTGACTGGGTCACCCATAACCCTTCTCAAAACATATTGTAGTAGGATGTATCAGTTTTGTTCTCTTCTGTTTTTCTTTCGATGGCACCCACATGGTTATGGATTTTTCTGTTTTGTTTTCAGCCGTGTGTTTGTTAAATATTGCTGGAGAGGATTAAATGGCCTTGGGTGGCTAGCATCATGTAAAACAGATGATCTGCATAATTTTATGAATCTGCATAATTGATTACTCAAGTGACATCCTAGACCCAAGCACCCAAGCAGACATCCCTTCCAGTCTTCAGTTCCAGTGTCCTCAGTATGGCCTGCATTGACTTCAAACACTACTCTGTCAGGCAAGTGTCATTGGAGAAAGGACTGAGAAAGCTGAGGAGAGACAATATAACATTATGCCATTACCAATTTCACAGGGTACCCATGTCTGTAATGTTGAGTGAAAATACCTCCTAGCCAAATGGATTTAGTAGATCTGCAAAAATTTCAAGGGAAAAAAGATGATCCAAGGCTTATAAAGTCTCCTTATAAAGGCTTATGATGTAAGTACTCAGCTGTAGAGGGATAGAATATAAGAAAATAAAGATAGTGTAGAAAGTAATCTTACCCCTAAGGAGTTGCAGCTGGGCTGATTATCAACGTTTAAGAACAGGCCTGACTTAACAGGCCACAGCTGTAACCAATGAGAAGAAGAGTGGTATAAAGGAGTGGGGTGGCTGGTTGAGAAGGGAACTGGGGTTAGTTGGTCACTTTGTGAAGAAGAGTCAGTGCTCTGAGGAGCAGCCTATGAGGAAACATCAAGAAGGTATGAAACCTTTGCAATAAGGAGACAGCAGTATGGAATCCCTGCAATAAGATGGCAACACTCAGCCTCCAAAAAAGACAAGGATTTTAATCAATTATTTATTCTTTCTTCCCATTTGAGAACCAGGGGCAACAAATGACTCCATCAGACAGCAGGCTAAGGTAAATCAAAAAGCATTTTTTCACTCAATGTGTAGTTAGATGGTATATGTTATGGTTAAACCCCAGTAGGCAGCTAAGCACCACACAGCTGCTCACTCACACCTCCTCATTGGAATGGGGAAGAGTATCAGAAGAGTAAAAGTGAGAAAATTCATGGATTGACATAAATACTGATTAATACATAAAAGACTTGTGCATTAATAAAGAAAGATGAAGAATGTACTCCCTGTTTCCCATGGGCAGGCAGGTATTCAGACGTTTGTAGGGTTTCATCACACGTAGCAGTTACGTGGAAAGACAAATGCCATAACTCCAAACATCCCCACTTCCTCTTTCTTCCTCCTCACAGCATTTAATGCTAAGCACACCACCATATGGTAGGGGATATTATTTTGTTCAGTTGGAGTCAGCTACCCTGGCTATGTGGGCTACTCCCACCCTACTCACTGATGAGGCAGTGAGAGAAGTAGAAAAGGCCTTGACACTGATCAACACTGTTTTGGTGACAAATCTAAACTACAGCACCATATTACATCCTACAAAGAAAATGAACTGTATTCCAGCCAAAACCAGTACCATATAATATGCAGAATCTACGTCACAGTATGCTGAAAATGCTGGTGTGGTGGGCTAAACAAGTTCATGAGGGAGCCACCAGAACTTTGAATATCTACCTGCCATTTCTAGTGGTAGAAATCACTGAGCAGTGGGACAGAACTCCAAGAAAGGATCAGATATGCTTTCCCTCTTCTCCCCTTGATGTGAACAGCCACTGTTGACCACTGCTGGAGGCAGGACAGCTGAGCATGAGTGGGTTTCATCTGACACAGAGTGATCCCTACTATAGCAGACCTGCACAAAACATTTACAAGCAAATTGCAGTCTTAAACAATGACATAATATAATAATTTCCTCTGCTTAGTTCTTTATTCCTAATAAATCTTAGCACAAATGACATCTCAATTACCACAGTTCATTATAACTCTTAGATAATTCTTCTCTTTTTTCCCAGCTGAGTTCAAACATGGCTTAAAGGATTCTTCATAAAGAAGTTATTTTTTTACAGCAGAATGGCTCAAGGGACAGTTTGAGATCCAGTTAAAAAATGGAGCTAGTTACTAATAGCAAATACTTTGATTGAGATCGTTTCTTTATTTTCCTGGTACTGTTATTATGTTCTTCAGTATTATAAACTTTTATTAGAACGAGCACGCCTCTCCAATCCTTGCAGATAAAACAAGGTCAGAGCATGGACAGTTGTAACATCTGCATGAGTTAGCACTCAGGGCTCTGAGATGTGTGAATTGCTTAATGGGTTGTTAACTCAGATGTGCATTGATAATAACTGAAAGATCAACTTGTCAACATTACTTATTTGGCCGCTGATCAAACCACTATAAGAGGATGAGGGAGATAATATGAAGGTCAGAATAATTTTCTGGGGGAATTTCACTTAGGCACATGAATATTGTTATTCCCTAATAGGTTACTGAGGGGAAAAAACCAAAAACCAACAAACAATTATGAAACTCAGGTTGAGCCAATATGTGGAACACCATTCCAAGCAGGGAGGTAGTCTGAGCCCATGCTGCATTTAAAACTTGCTGGTGAGCCCAAGGAGTCAAAGGCACAAGATAAAATCTTGTTCAAGGCTCTGAACAGGTTCTCATTTTAGTGTCTCATATGTGTGAAACCTAATTTACAATTCCTAGAGTTTCTTTGAGTTCAAGACCTACTATCCTAGTAACATTCACTAGAGACATCCCTATGGCCCAGATATGCAAGGAACTCTGCAATAGAATAAAACAATGGCTGTCTAGGAGAGTTTCATCTAATATCTAATATAGTTTTCAAGGCAGGCATAGAGCACAGAAGAAAGGTTTCATTTAGTTTCAGTATTCCAAGGAAATTACTTTAATTATACCAGCTGAATGTTTTTGTTTCATTATACAGGTTCCTGTCTTCATTATATATTTTTTCTTTTAATCAGAATTTTGTTCTGAAAAGATCTTCTTGAAAGAAAAATTGAAGAAGGCAGACTATGAGGTCTCAACCTCATTGGGGCAAAATTATCCACAAGATTCTGTGAACTGAATGTGACAATGGATGAAACAGGCACAAAATATGCATAAAATAGTTCTCTATCCTGCAAGCTTGTCATTATCATTCTATTAACAGAACACCAGAGTTTTTACAGTGAAAAAGTTTAAAAGTGCACAAGCTTTGTAGTAAACATAGGACCCAAGTAAGACCTCTAACACCCTCTATAATAAAAGAAAATAGAAAATGAAATCTGCTATATTGCCAAGCACAAAACTTAACCCAAAAAATAGAAAGTAAATTCTTCTTCAGTGTCTCAGTGGGTTCCATCAGTTACCTTTAAGGAAAGAAAAAATTGAGGCACAGGGCAGTAATAGCAGATTATCTATAAATGGGGGCTTGTATCTGTCAAGGAAGTGTTATATTTATTCTGTTGCTCTAACTGGAAGACCATTTTAATTCTCCTGTATTAGTGGTTTGGCTATTCTTAGATGACTTTGCCAGAAGACACTGCAATTCCACTCAAGTATACTATAGCAAATCTATTTTTTTTTTTTTGGTGAAAGAAAAATTATATATTTAATGTGTCAACATATATTTAATTCACAGGCAATAAATGAGCAGTTACAAGTTTTAGACATTTCTAGGAAGACTCAGGGTATGTGGTATTGAGTTGTATCTGTCACCTTGAATCCCTGCAGCACCAGGCTTGTTATAACAAAGCTCCTGTCCTGCCACACTGCAGGTTCAGCTGTATCTGAACAAATAAATCACTGTAATACAGAAGCACATCTACAAAACATGGTTGTCACTTACCGACATTTATGAAGCAAAAAATTGGCAGCAAAAATATATGAAGCTAATGCCAGTCATTGGGAATATGCAACTATTTATATTTATAAAGACATATATGTCAAACTAGAAAACACAGTGTGGTCTGGAATCTCATTGCCAACTATAACTTAAGGAAAATGATGCAACAGTACCCTCTAATGAGAAACAATATTTTTAAGCACTGGAATTACAAGGTGCGGTTCCATCATCAAAAGTTTTCTTTTAAGATCTGAGTAAATTATTGAAAACTTGAAAACAAATCTACTCAACTTCAAAAGACAATATTATTCCTGCCAAAAAGGATTTTCCAGAAAAAAAAAACAAACACCTCAGTCTAAAGATATTGGCTACCTATTGTTTCATTGGCCTATAGTACTGTCCTGTGGATGCTATCACTGGACTAAAAATGAAGACACCCAGGGTGCTCCTGGGTGCTCTTGCATTACTATTTTAGTTCAGAACATGAGTGTCTTTTATTGCCAATTTCCGATCATCCTCACTTACATTCATATTGTGGAAAAGCCTTGGAGCATAGAAATTGTACTGCTTTCATGTGAAACTGAAACAGAAGCTGTGCCCAAAAGTGACAGACAGAATGCATTCAAACTAGGAACAGGTGTTCAGTGCAGTACAGAGGTAGTCTGAAGTAACACGACAGCCTGCAGATGATTCTGATGTGGGCATTGTGTCCTTATCTTTATCTGGTTTTCTTTCTGATCTGCTCCAATTACACCATTTGCTCATGTGATGTACTCTCAGCCAAAATGTAAGTACACAGGCTTATATATTTATTTTCTTATATGCTTGCATGGCCCTAAAACAGTGTCACAGTAATCTCTATAACAATAAAATCACAAGTGCAACCCTGTACATGTACATTTAAATAGTTCTGTAAGAAATGCTGGTACACTGCAAATTTAAAAACTAACATTAGTAACATGATAGGATAGAAAGCCTATCTCTTTTTGTGCTCACTTTTGCAAATAATGTTAATGATACTACTGGAATGACCTGTTTAATATAGTCAGTTCCTTACAAAGTTGGAGTTGCAGTATTTCTCATACCTTAGATTTGCTAAAGTGTTTTACAGACTAAGTTACAAACAGAGAACCAATCAGTTTGCTTTCATGCAAACTAAACCTGGGGAGGATTTTTGTATACAGATGCCACTTGAACGCACATGCTCGCAGAGGACATTCTGCAATGCTGTCACCATGCTTCAGTTTTCCTGCAGGGTTCACTAGAAGCAGGAATTATCCCTCCACTTTAGATGCTACAGTCTTCTTCAGATGGACAGTGTACACTTGGTCCAAACTAAAGTCTTTGATTGACACTTTGGCCCAGCAGAGATTTTAACCCACTCAGTAACAGAGAAGCCAACTGCTATAGCCCACAGGTCCCCCACTCTGGAAGAGAACAGTAAGGAATTATTTAGGTCATATCTAATTCATCTTAGCAATTAGGCCAAACTTCCCACATGCAAAGTACTCCCAAGGTTATGCAACATTTGGTAATCAAGATTCCTTTCTTTTAAGCCTACTACCCAGCCCAAATGTGCCTAATTTAATCTAGCTGAGTTCTACACTTTTAACTCATTGGAAATGATTAAAGGTTTGAAAAAAACTATAGAAGGTGGCAAAAAAAGACGTAAGAGTGAAAGGATAATGGACTTCCAGATTACCAAGTTCTTCTAAATAATACTTTGAAATTTTAAGCACTAAAGAATTTGAGGACAATGAATAATATCTTCCCCCGAACCCAGTGTTTTACTTAATACAAAAGCCTTAAAAAGCCTTAAAATAGATGCCTGGGATTTATTTTAGATTTAGAAGTAAGAGTGCCACCTAGTGAGTCACTATTACCACACTGTAGCTCCTCGTTGAATTTATGGGAAATCCCCCACCAGTAACTTTGAAGTGGGAGGATGATGTTTGGGAGGAATCTTATTTTTCCTTATGTTGTGTGTGTAGCACAAACAGATGTTATGAGCTTGAGGCAGAAATCACTGTGAGGAGATTCTATGGGCTGTGTTATTCAGGAAGGCAGACCAGGTAATCACTAACCATCATGGTCCTTAAAAATCTATTGAGGTTAGTCATTTCAGCTGGCAAGCTCTGGCAGGCTGGAGAAAAAGGATATTCAGCACTGATATTAGTATATATTCTGCTTCTCCTACATATGTGCTAGTTTTAGTTCATCTTGTGAAATTCAGATAGTCCTTGAGGGCAGGCTCCACATTTCTCCATAGATGTAGCTAACTCAGCTGGCAAGTCATTCACTCACAGCACAGATGGGAACTATGCAGATGCTCTCCGATCTAACTTAAATAATAAAATTCCTGTTGAATCTCATCAATATGCAACACATAAAACAATGTGAATTACTGTTCATTATTCCTCTGACAACTACAATCAATAACGCAAAATACTCCAAAGTCTGACTAATATTTGTAAAGAAGTTTCTACTGAGAAAACAGCAGTGTATATTCTGTTCCTAAGGGACAATATAATCCTTGATTTTTCTGTTTCATCGCTTGGTTTTATAAAATTTATTTTTTAAATTTCTACATACTAATTACTAATCCCCACATCAACTATCCTTGAGATGTCTCAAGGATGGCTTTTTCAGCTAGTCAGCAAAATCCTACAATAGCAGACTAGGTGACATTGGAGTAAACAGAAGAAATGAAGGAAAGCAAGAAAAGGCAAGTCATGACCATGCCCTGCAGGATTCCCTTTCCTCCCCTGGTCCATTGACTTTATATTCCTGGCTGTTCCGTTCCTCCTGCAGGCACTTCCCTCTACCAATTTATATGTACCACTTACATCACCCTGCTAAGGCTCCCAGAGCCATGCCAAAGGCTGTGGGATACACTGGAGGGAATGCCTTTACCCATATGGGGGAGCGAACCCAAGTTACTGCTGAGGGAGGAGCAGTCCCTTCCCATACTTTTTAATCCCTCCCTTAGCAGGCTGCAGCCTGTGACTGTAGCAGATGGGGATGGATCAGCTCTTCCAATCGACATCTGAAGGACAGGCAGTTCATTATTCTCTGCATATTCCTACCCTAGTCAGCAGCCCAAGTGCTTTAAGCCTTTAGTGAACTCTGATTTTTCCACCCATAAGTGCACACACTGTTCAGATCAGTTCTAATAAGCCTACATCACACTGATTTTTCTCCTAAGTAATGGTTAGTTTCATTTTCTATGTGCTTATGTGCATTCATGTCTCTGTCATCCACTTGGATTTATTCCCAAAACTGCTTTTCATTTGAAAGCCATTGTTTTCTGTAATTTGTATGCCTTGTATCCCTGTTTACGTTAGTGTAACTTTGCTCTGTTGCATGCCCAGAAGGGTCATTTACAAAAGAAGAAAAATATCATTATCTTTGTTTAACAGCTAGTGAGACTCAGACACAGAGGTTAAGTGACTTACCGAGCAGAAGTTATTGGCTAAACTGAAAATAAGTCTGTTATCTACCCTCTACAAACATACTATCTTCTAGACTGAAAAAACCAAGTGCTGATTGCAAAGGGAAAGATAAAATGATAAATATCACTGGCTCCAGTTCTATTACACTATTAAGTAAATCTTCACTTGTCAGGTAAAGCCATTGGTAACTGACTGCCATTAGTTTCAGCTCAGTGCTTACAGCCTGCAGGAACAAAGATACTACATTGAACATCCATTTAAAAAGCAATTCCATAACTTTGAAATGCCACTGGATTGCCATCACTGATTTTGTAATTATTTCAGATAATTTCATAATATTTAGGAAAAACTGTCTAAAAATAATTTTATCACATACAAGTTCATTTGAGGAAAAGAGCTACCGAATACTGAAGCTGTTTCTTTACTAAGATAGCTCTTTTATGTGTAATTTTCATTAAATGGTAGTGGTCAGACAGATATTCAACATAAGCTCAGAGGCAAAACAATAAAAAAAGGTACATTACAGGCTGCAAATCTCAAAGCAATTCAAGCAGAGAATGATAAATGGCAGATGTGATGGTTTCATTAGCTGCTTGGGCTGTATGTAAAGTCATATTAATACAAATGTGGACTTTTAAATATGTTCACTGAGTAAAAAAGTCTACTAAACAAATCAAACAGATAAAGCCACACTCCTGCAATCTGATGAATTAGGCAACTTGAGAACATGATGGCTGGTTTTGACCATTAGCAGCAGATGCCCCAGAAAGGACATTTGGGCATTGGGAAGCAGACCCAGTAATCACAGATGTCCTTTGCAGCTGTTGTGTGCTTTTGTTTGTTTGTTTTTTTTTTCCCCAGCATTCTACATGTAAAAACTAGAGCTGTCCAACTTCTTTCATCTGAATTCAAGTGGTCTCCTGTTAGAGAGGATGCCCAGCAGTAATCAGGAGACAATCAATGATCATATTACCAAAACATTACTCTGCAAAGAAATTTATCCCCACAAGTTTTTCTTAAGTTATTGGTTAGATGCCTGCTGACTTCCCCCTTTCTCCACTGGACTTAATGTTTTCTATATTTTGAACTTCAAAGCTGTGATAAAATCATTGAATATGCCCTAGGAAGACCTCCTTTAAGGTGAAATGGAGGGAAGCATGCCCTGGATGGGATACATTACCACAAATTAAAGGCGCATTTTCCTGGTCTCTCAGAAACACAGATCTAGACCAGAAAGGGGAGATGAAATCAGGGAAGATTAAAGGTTCACTATTTGAAGATTTTGAAGGAAGTCTTGGTGAGAAATATAGACAAGTTCAAAACAAGAACTACAAATCTTATTTTGCAAGCTAAGCTTTTATTCTCAAAGGTGATTTTGTATTGAAGAAATTGACATTTAGAAAAAAAGAAGCAAATAAAATATCATTGACAGGTAGAAAAATTGATTATAAATGAAGGATTTTTTTGTTATTTTAATGGTCTTATATATTTTAATCAAAGATTTCTTAAGATTGGACCCCTGTACGAAATAAGATAATCACACTCCGTAGTTCCTAAAGGTAGTTAAATGAGCGAATAATTATTCTGTTCAGCTAGTTAGGACTGATAAAAATCAAAACTTTCCTTCCAAGAAGGTAATCATAGCTTGATCCACTTACAAACACACAATGCAAGCAAAAATGCAAGCATTGCTCCATAATAAACATGTCTGAGCCTTACTGTACAGTTTCTTGCCTCTGAAAAAAGAGATGTGTTTATTACTTCCCAGTAGGTTATTAGGTTTACTTACTAAGGCCATCATCCAAGAAAGCTGGCTTTTGCAAGAATACTGAGCATCTGACAAAAAAGTTTCAACTGCAAATTTCATATGATATAAACAGGCCTGGCAAAGCTGGCAATGTGAACAGTACTTGATTCAACTGAGCAAGAGTTGAAAAAACTGAGTTTTCAAAGTCAGCTACTCAAAATGAAATAATTACTACAAAATTACACATGTTCTTTACGGATACTATACACATAACATCAGGTATCTCAAATGTAGGTGTTGACTTGTGAAGTGCCTATGCTTCCTTTATCATGAATGTGAATCTACTCAGTGCAAACATTTGAGCATCAGGAAGGCCCAAGAGCAGAAACACAAGAAACACAGGTGCCCATGTATTGGTTCCTCTGGGTCTGGATTGAAGGCACTTGAAACAATATTTCATATTCAGACTCAGGTGTTTATTATTTCTTATCAGTAAAACAGTCTCACAACTGTGAGTTTGGCAGCTTTTCAATAGCAAAGCACAAAATGGCTAACAATCTCTTGTTGCAAGGTCTTTTAAGACTAAACTATCTAATTAAGAACTGACACCTAGATTATTTTCCCTTTTTACCCAATAACTGATCCCAAACAGGCCACAGTGTGGACTTTTCTGCCCAATTACAAAAAGCCACCCAAAACCATGAAGAAGGAAGAAGATGAAGCATGAAGAAGAAACCCAGGACAGCACCCTATGCCCTCCATCTTGCTTCCATCCACAACATACTAAAAGTCCTAAAACCTACATTTCTCACTTAAGCGATACACCTACACTACTCTCTATAATCTATTTCTCACTTTTGTGGATTCTAGTCTCTTGAAGTCTAGGAAACTTTCTCCATGAATCAGGGTCAAAGTCAGTGCTCCCCTGGGGGTCAGGGCACCCCAGAGCAGACAGAAATATTCCCAGTGCCCTGGGTTTCCACACCCATGGTCATCTGAAATGTTCTAGCTGACCCAAAATACAATACAGGAAGATATTCATGGGACTTGGGGAATACTTGTATCTTTTGGTCTGACAGGGAAGCCGTAGAA
This sequence comes from Calcarius lapponicus, assembly GCA_039654755.1. Lineage (NCBI taxonomy): Eukaryota > Metazoa > Chordata > Aves > Passeriformes > Fringillidae > Calcarius > Calcarius lapponicus. Next base: position 49,005,656 of record CM077465.1, on the reverse strand, counting down.
CATTTGATGGCATGCTGAGTGGTACTAGAAGTATAGGCTGAGAGGCAGTGTCCTGCTCAGATTCTCAAACTGGGATATTCCTCTAACGCTGTGTGCCTGGACCTGCAGGTAATGTAGGCAGGCTTGTAAGGCACTGCTCAATCCAAAGTCCTGAGGAGCTTTCATAGAAGATTCTTCACCCGATCACACAAATTGTTTAACTGGCCCAGGGTATGTCACACAGAAAGAATCCACTGTCCTGTTTTTTCCTGAAGGATAGCCAGGCACACCAGCTGTACTATTGCCAGCTCTTCTTCCACCCATACAGAGTCTGCCTGGTGAATGGTTTTGTGGGTGGGAGAAGCTCAGAACCATGACCAGACATGCATTGTTTTCCAGTGCCTTGCACGTACCCTACACCTTAAGCATGGTCCAAGGTCAAGAGAAAGCCACAAAAACAATGTGCTATTGTAGCAGAGTGAAAAAAAAAGAAGGGGAGAGTCTGCAGCTGGTGTTTTCTCAGCTTCATGCCATGCAAGAATGATAAACTGCAGGCCTGACAGAGCTGTTTCAGATAATACACAGGGTGTAGGATGCATTCACCGAACGCAGTGTATCATTACCCTGCCAAAACTGTAGTTGGTTTCAACAGAGGGAAGGGAGGGGGAAGCCATGTGCATGCTCTGATAAAGATATCTAGGAAGGACAAACCATCATGTGGCACATGTTCATTTCTTGATCAAAATTATGATCATTTATGTGGTAAATGGAGAGCAGTCTCATAATTCTTTTGCTAGCTGCAAAAACTTTTGAAAATGATTGCAGGAGCAGACAACAGCCTGCTAACAAAAACTATAAGCATATTTGCTTGCCAGATCCTATAACAACTCCATCTTTTATATCTTATTTTAGAAAAATATTTACTGATGCTGCCTTTATCCCTTAAAAATAACTATTTACCTTCCTATAAGACTCCTCTTATTCATTCCTATAAATCTTTGTATTTGTAGAGATATTTATTAGTATTTTCAGAGCAAAATTTTTAGTGAAATAGACTGGTGGATTGATTTTGATTTGTCAAAATCACTTGTAAGACACGCCCACATATAAATATTATAATCTTTAAATGTTCTGTGTGAGGATTTTTTAATACAGGAGATTACAATTAAAATACTGTGGAGTATAAGGTAAATATAGCTAATTAAAATTTATACCAAATTCAATCTAACATAAAAAGTCTGCTGTAGTCCCACAGAGTCCATATTAGTCTAGGATCACACTGGTATATTTGAGAGAAGAATGCAAGGGTAGTTTCAGCTTCCCATCTGTCAGCAAACCCTGTGCTCAAAAATAACAATACACAGACCAAACTATAGCACTGAAGCTGACAAAAGAGCAGAAAAAACATGGCAGGACTATCAATAAAGGAGCACCAGAACAATATCTTCTAGTTACAGCTTGCTTTCTCTATGTGAGTATTAAAAAAAAAAAAAAATTGATACAAGAGTTCATGGCAACCTTCTGCAACATGGAAGAAACATACCCTGAATAAAATTACAGAAATTTATAGATATGGAGATAGATAAAAATAGATAAGTATTTAAGAGCTATAGATCTACTGGAGCAAGCCCAGTGAAGGGCCAAAATGATGATGAGGGGACCAGAGCATCTCTCATGCACAGAAAGACTGAGAGCTGGGATTTTTCAGCCTAGAAATGAGAAGACTCAGGGAGAATGTTATAAATACCTGAAGGGAAGTTGCAAAGAAGAGAGCTGAGAATCTGAAAGTTTTGCACAAGAGGCAATGACACAAATGAGACATATGAGGTTCCCTCTGAACTTCAGGAAACACTTTTTTTTTTACTGTGAGAGTGACCGGGCACTGGCACAAGTTGTCCAGAAAGGAGGAGTGTCCATCCTTGGAGATATTCATAAGCCATCTCAACATGACCCTGGGCAACAGGTTCTGGGTGGCCCTGGTTGATAAAGGCTGTTGAACCAGATGACCTTCCTTCCCATCTTAAACATTCTCTGATTTTGTGAAAATTTCTTGCAAGAGAATTTTTTCATCCTATCCTATCTACATTTTAGAGTAAACTGTAAGGAAACAGCTTAAATTAAAAATAAGATATATATTATACTTTCAAGTTATGTAACTAATTCCTTCAGTCTGAAAGGCTAAAGTTAATCAATATTTTTTCTGTGGGACATTTGCATTCAGATGCAACCCTTCAGGTGTGAAAACATGCTTTCTTCCCAGAGGTTTAATACCACAGTCATACATTATTCAGTCAGCATGCAGTGAATGAAGCAGTGCTAAATCCAGCAAAGATGCACTTCTTTCAATATACATCATCTGTCTTGGATATTAAAGATCTACTCATGCAATCCACCTTCCTATAGAATTTTCTCAGAACATACACTCTGTTCCTAAAGAAACCATGTTTTATTCTCTATTTTGTTCATTACTTTTTTCCCAAAAAGTTAATTATGTAAACCAGGCCCAAAAAATTTCTTGCCACGTGGTAAAACTTTGTGAGCAATGAGCAAATGACAAAGCCCTTTAACTTGCACACAACAAAAATTAAAGAAAATCAAATATCTGACTACAACTATATTTGTTTCTGTCTTAGTGCTTTAGAGATATAAAACGTGGGGATATGTTTCACATGTAAGTACTAAATAGATAATACAAAATTACCTTATTTTTTACTGCAAGGAAATTTTGAATGACACTTCGAATACAAATATGCAACTCGTTAGTCTTCACTTGAATTGGTTTCTCTTGTCTGCCCTTTGCTTGAGCATATTTCTTCTGTTAGCCAGCAGCTTTCCTGAATCACGGTGTCCACAAAACTGATCATAATGTTTCAGGGTTTCATGTAAACACCACTTTATTTATACAAATAGTGTGATGGTTTAAATTTGACAGGTTCCTACTCTAGTTTTTGCTTTCAAAAATATTTTTGGAAGAGAGGCTCAGCTATGGAACAAAGAACATCAATTATTTACATGACTATCCAATTAGTCAATGACTATCAAATCTAATGTCTTGGCACTTCAGGGCCACCAACTCATCTGGGATAGCAACCACATTGTTTCACCTGCACAAAGGAAATATTGACAGAAGCAGCTGTGACATCTACTCCCTGCATAGACAGATATACTGAAGTCAAGATCAGATGAAGTGAAATAGATTTATATATTACTTGAATGAAGCAAGTGAAAAAAAAAACCACAGTGAAGTTTGACACTGAAGTCATAAACTAAGTGTGAACAGAAGTCTACTGAGAGAATTAAAGTTCTGTTGATTGAGAAGATCTTCATAGGGAAACAGTGCTAAACCTTTTGTTATAGATGATTGCTATGACATGATTGAAATAAGCTGGACTTAAATAGCATTCAAATAAATAAAACAGTGGGCAGTACATTTGTTTCACATGGTGAACAGATAATTTAAATATTTTCTGAGGAATAACTTTCCCTACATTCATATCTTTTGTTGAAAAAGGTTCCTCCAAAAAGTAAGAGGAAAAATTACAGAAGACATAAATCATTTGAACATAAGCAATTCTAATCTAAAATAGAATTCCCTATAAAAGTGACAGGTGCAATGCAAATTTTGAATGAGTAAATGTTATCTGAACCAAAGCAGCAATGATTAATTCCAAAAGCAACTTGGGGAATGGCTTTTATACTTGTTTTACCAGCTACTTAGTGTTGAACATTATAAGTACAAACTCAGAAAAATCTCTCTCTACATCTGTTCAGAAACTTAATTTTGCTTTTGCATTTGCAAAGCTTCTGTGGCTTGAAATAGAGAGTTATGAGTATCTCTGGCTTCCACATTAGCTTGTGTTTGAGTTGCCTCTGGGCTGTGTGTCTGCTGCAGGCATGTGCTACACAGTTACTGAAGCACAAGTCCACACTTCAGAGCTTCCCATCAAGGCAGCTCTGCAAATCTTAACGCTTGTACTGCATGTCAGCTCACTGCAGCACTGCAGTGCAGAGAGACCGGAGGACAAAGTGACATGGCTGATTGTATCACTGAGGAAAATACTGAGGGATACCTGTGGGTATTGGAGGGAGATTCAATGGCAGAGTATCAGCAAATGCGGCTCAAACACTTGGAAATTTTTCAAATGCCCCCAGACTGATGCTGTAACACTTCCCAGTTATTATTCCAGCAAAGATGCAAATGAAAACTAGTAGAGGTTGTTGATGTAGGCCAAACTGTAAAGGGGAAAAGTAGCACTTGCAACCCATAGATGATAACCCACATACTGACAAATTGTTTTCCAGTAACATGAAAGAAAGCATCACTGTCTTAAGTCATTTGGGATGAAGCTGTTTGTCCCCAGCATGTAACCAGTCAGTCCTGCTAAAACTTGTCAGTATGAAAAAGTCTATGTATGAACAAGTCTATGTATGAACACTCAAGAGTTCCCAGAGGCTGGAAAGTAGAACCTTAGGCTCTGATTCTCCCCATATGAGGACTGCAGTAAACCAATACTACATCTGACTTCTGGAAACAGGAACCAAGGTCATCTGGGGTCCCACTCCAGGAAGAGACCTACACTTAGAAGGAAAAGTAAATTTAAGACAATTACCTTTCAAGAAATATATGACAGCTAACCACAGTATCTACTCAAGAGTAATTGTATGAGTTTATATTTTTCTGTTTTGAGAACCCTAGCAAAGATAACGGGTCCTCAATGTAAAGGATAAGATTCAGTTCATAATTTTAAAAACTTCAGTGAATTTTCTGAAAGCACATGAGCCATCTAAGCCCCTATTACAATTAATAGATATTGAGAAAATAGGGATTGTGAGTGTGATTCAGGTGATGAGCCGCTAGGTGACTGCCCTATACAAGGCCAAATTATTTTCTGAGTTTCATCGATGATTTTGAATATATCTTCATTGACTTACTGGAATATGGCCATTGCTAGCCATCTAGATTTTAAACATAAATTAAATCCTCTCAAGTGATACCCTGCACTAGTTTTGGCTGGGGTAGTGTTCATTATTTTCACAGGGGCAGGTATGGGGCTGTGTTTTGGATTTGTGCTGAACACAGGGTTGATAATACAGAGATGTTTTTGTTACTGCTGAACAGGGTTTAAACAGAGCCAAGGCGTTTTTTGCTTCTCGTACTGCCATGCTGGGGAGGGGGCTGGGGGTGCTTGGGAGGCTGGGAGGAGACACAGCTGGGACAGGTGACCCAAACTGACCAAAGGGATATTCCAGACCATGTGACATCATACAGCCTCCTACTGAGGTAACATGGGATTTTTTTCTGTATAATTGTCATGTATAGAGCCAACCTGGTGTCTTTAAAGCAAGAGTTGCACAAGCCCACTCTGTGCACAAATTGCTAGATATGTAACCAGCAATATTTATAGTTTCAAGTAAATACTAAATCACCTCTCAAGCAAGATATCATCACATAGCATTGCTGAAGAGATTGATAACAGTCAAATGATAGAGTTAATAATGCTGGAAAATAGTCTGTATCTTCAGTAAGCATATTCTCTTTGAACTGTTTTGCCTATTAACATTTGCTCAGAATATTGTCTGGCAATAATGATCAATTCTGCATCATACTGAGGGATGAATGCTGAAACTATGAACATTTCAGTGAAGTACTATCTGTATTATTGTATTATATTGCTATGATTATTAAATCTCATCCTAAGATTGAAAATTGAAATATAGGTATATGACTACTCATTAAAAAAATTAAATCTGGGTGTGGTTTGAGAAACTGTACCACCTTTGCAAATATCCAGCTCATTCAAACTGACAGTCACAGAAACTGTCAAGAGCACCCCTTATGGCCCCAGTCATCTTCAGGGTAATACAAGAATGAGGAGTTGAGCCTCTCTCTAGGCAGATGACCAACATCTCTTTTGACAGAAAATTGATTACTCATCCTAAAACATGCAGGAATCTGTCTAGGACCAAATAAATCTTTAGCAGACACTAGCAACTTCATCAACTACTGCCAGCACCTAATCTTCTGTAAGCAAGCTAATAAAGAAACAAACAATCATTGTCTCCTGTCACCTGCCAGTATTCTGGATAGATATCAGGAATGCTGCAGGCCAGAGACTGCACAGGGGCAGCACTCTCCACTTGGGAGCTGATCTCCTCCAAGTCAGAAACAGAGGTAATAATGCTTAGTTATGGTGAAATGTTCAATATCACTGAATTTTTAGCAAGTTCATTGTTACCCTAGGGAGATGCAGGAATACATAAATATTCCTTCAAAATAACTGTATGAATCCTTCACTTCATACTCAATTTTATAGTTCAGTCTTCACCAAAAAAAAGTAAATAGGAAAAATATTTTCAGCACCTGTAAAACACTGTGTGTGTCTGTGTGGGTGTGCACACAAAGATGTTCAAAAAGATGTATGAAAAGAAGTGTATCACTTTGTCATTTACACCTCACTCATTAATTCCTACCTGACTAAAATACTTTTACCAAATATAAAAATTCTACTCCCTTAGTAAATAGTGCCGGGATGCAGTTTAGTTTTACATTTGCAAGCAGCTTTAATATTTAAATACATTCTTCTTATCTTGCATCTTACTGATTTTATTTTCATATTGGAAAAGCAAAATCTTCACATTCCAGTGACATGCAAAGCCATGGAACTCCAGTCTCACCTATAGTCTCCTCTTGAGACAGGAGACACTTGTGCTTGAAACTGAGATACTATTAGGGAGAGAAAATTAGTTCTAGGCCTTTCTAAAAGTTTTTTTCTTTAATTAAATTGTATTGACTTAACTCTTCAGTCCCTCAAGACCTGTGTGAGCTGGGATCATGACAGCAAAGACTAAATAGCATGAGGAAAAAATATATCATTCTGACTATAGGAATCAAAATTTAAACTAAGATTGTTCTGTTTGCCTTGTAAGTGAAAATAGCAATCAATCTGAAGAAAACAAAATATTTAAAAGGTCATTTTTCTGTGCTTTTCCTTCTTTCTCAAAGGAAACTTTTGTTCAGACATCTGATTTCGCATTTCATGTATTTGAGAAAAGGAAACTTTTTGAAGAAGATGTGGGATGAAATGAAAATCAATAGACAGTAGAGGAGGAAAGGGGAACAACATGTTGTTCTGTAAACAATTCTTGCATTTCAGCTTCAATTCTAATTGAAATCTGCAAGGCTGGGATCAAATTGCTGGAAAGCCTCTTACAGAGAAGCTTGAAATAATTTCTAACATTTTCCTTACATAAAAACTCTCTAAAATTAAAAGACTAAGCACACAAATGATGTGAATAATAAAAACATTATTTGAATACTACATGTTCAATGGAGATTGAAAATTATTTCAAGTGATTTTATTACTAAGTTGTATAGCAGTCAATTTAAGCTATTATTTACATATTAGCTACGTGAATATAGCTAATACTTTGGTTTACATATAGAAGTTCCTTTAGAATCAGCAGAAAGCTGTTTAGCGCACCTAAGAACACCAGATCTTTGCTGAGGAGTATCTGTCTGGCTTGCTATGGCTCCTAGGGATTTTGTCTAAGTCCATATCTACAATGGCTTTTTGCATTGCAGAAGATCCATAAGACATTTGCATTTGTAGTTTGGAAAAGGATAGGACAATTGATATTGCCACCTCTAGGTAACTTTAAATAATTGTAGTTCCTCTGGCAACATCAGAGAATTGTGCTGCTGTTGGTTTTCAGGTTCAGACATAAATAACAAAATTGGAGACAGAAATGCCATATTGCCCCCAAGTTTTCCAAAATCTTCTGTAAACTTCTGCATTTTAAATTCTCCAAAAACTAAAATGAGAGTCAGACATCACAGTTTAAAAAAGCATGGAAGAAGATATATAAATGAAAGTTTGAGTGAAGAATGTACACAAAAATCCATGGTGGGGGGAATTTATTTGTAACATGGATGATCCGTAAAGCCTGACACAAGTGATCCAATAAAAAAAACTAAAATGCTGCAACGCAGTTTGCTCAGATGGTCTTTAAAATCCTAACCCAGCTGGCTACAGGACTCAGCTGTGGAAGGTGCTATGTCCCTGTATCCAAACAAAGAAGAATCCCAATGCAAGCAGAAAAGGTATCGTCTTATAAAATCTATGTAAGGGAGTTTCTATGCTGAACAGTCTCTGATTGCCTGTGTTCTTGGTAAGTCCAGTTCAATTGTAGAAAAGCATATAAGCCCCAGGCAAGCCCTGGGCCATGAAAGCATCCAGAGCTACATCAGGTACCAGGAGCCCTCGCTGCTGCCTGTAAGAGACATTCTAAAGTACAAGCTTGCAGGGGTACAGCCCAAGACACAGCATGAGGCCACTTCTGAAGGCAGTGGCCAGGATGGAAGTGTAGATGCTGAGAAGACAAAGTAGGCAGGAATGCTGCAGAGAAAGCAGGCTTGACAGAAGATATTTCAGTGAATTAAAAATAATGGGATACCTAGTAAGCCTAAAAAAGGCAGTATAGGTACAGCTAATATTAACTGCCCAGCAGCAGTTACACCTTTGAATTCCATTTCATGGGCTTTTATTTCTGTGAAAACAAAGATAAAACCAAAAAATATTATGCTCTTTTAATCATAAAACATACTGGAGCTTTGATAACTAAATCTTTTCTTTTTCTTTCCCATTGGCTTGCTCAGACATTGAGAGAGTAATTAAAACAAGTGTATTTCTTGTTGAGAAAAGTGCCTCCACTATTCCAAGAAACTTGCTCTAAATCAGAAAGGAAAACTGGCATTCCTACATGCATGCAGTACTATTCAGTTGTTTCAAATATTCAGCTGGGAGGGTTTGAAAACTTGGAAGCATAATTCTGCAATGCCTTGCTTCGTGCTTTTTATATTGCTACCACAAAGGGCGACTTCAGTCCCCTCCTTTTTTTTTTTTTTCAAGCATTAGAAAAGACCCATCCCCATTATGACTTCCCCACAATGACTTCACTTAAGTGGAAATTTAAATGGGGCAGTTGCACATGGGCTGCTTGGGCTCCTGAGATGAGAACAGGAGAAGGAGAATTTTGCCGTTTGTAAGAGGGCACCAGATATACTCAACTGAGGGCATTGCTACCTTCATTTGTTACCAAATCTTCGTCATTTTGCCGGGCTTCCCTGTAATACTACCAGGTCTTTACATGTTCCTAGGCTGAGAAACAGCAAGTGACTAGGTGCTTCAGTGCCAGTGTCTGAAGGACAAACTGCAGTGCAGTGAAGAAGTCCCTTTTATACTAGAAACTGTATAAAATGACCCTATTTATTTTACATAATTAAAAAGAAAAGGCTATTTACAATAATGAAAATACTTTTTTTTAAACAACAGAAATTCGAATTTATCTTACAGAACTCAAGAGTAAGATAACTATCTACAGCACTCTTCGTAAATATGAAGCAATTTATTTCTTTTTATATCTGATCTGCAGAAACTTCTTTTCAGTGTTTGGCTAAATAAGGCACCAAGAAGAAACAGTTAATCCTGTCAACAGCAGTAGGAAGATAAATGTATCCATTAATGAGTTTTATGACCTGATGAGCATAAAAACCCACACTGATTAGCTGATCACCTCAGGAGTGCTCGTTACATTTATAATGAAGCAAATCAAATAGCGCAGTTTGTATTTGGAAAGCTGAAAAAAAGCTGATCCAAATAGTCACTGATGTGACCTGGCAAAAATCAATAGTGCTAAATTTGCACTTCTATTCCTCAGTGGCAGTAGATGGTCATTTGGTTAAAGTCAATTACATAAGTTAAACTGATCTATTGCAACAGCAAAAGTCAGAACCTGTTGATTGCTAAGTTCTGCTGGATTTCACAAATCACTGTGTGGAGTCAGCAGCAAGCATATGTGAATTCACAGTGATGGTAGTACTTCCAGTCCTTCTGACTGACAAGTACCAGCCTACAGGAAGGTGTTTTGTTACTTAGATGTCAACAATCTTTTTCATAGACATTGCTATGCTGAGTTTTGCCATGTGTAAAAGTTTATGCCAACAGCTCAGGAAAATGAGGTGGAACACTATGACAGAAACAAAGCAAGGATAATGAACACTTCTATCAGTTATACCAAGAAGTCTCCTGATGAAGATCTGAGATTCTGACAATGACAGTGCAGCTACTGAATGTGAAAATACATACAGCCATTTAGTACCCGTGACTACGGCAACAGGCGAAGAGAACTTTGTGCCTGGATATTTCCAATTAATACTACCAATGAGATAGAAAGTGAGCTGTAAAAAAGAAGACATTCACCAACAGTAAAAAAGAGAGAACAAAAGGTAACCACAGATAAGCATTTAATACATATACTGAAGAAAATGGTTCTGAATGACAAGAAAAAATTACCATGGCTTGATTTATCGTATGACAGGGATTTGAGATAAATAAAACAATTAAAAACTCCAAACAGAATATTCTGAGACATTTAAAGAATGATAGGGATGTCATCTCAGCTTAATGACCTTATTCTTCAGAAAAAAAATCCTGCATGAAAATTGGCTTCTTAAGCATTTTTTTCTTGTTCTGTGATGAATAAAGCAAGCTGTAAAAATTTAGGTGCATAGAATCTGAATGCATAATAAAACAAAAAGAACATTTCTTCTTTCCAGACAGATGGATGAACAGAAGAATGCTAAATCTATGTTGGTATTTTTATTGTTTTCCTTAACTTCTCAATATACATTTTCATAAAATCTTTGAAGGGGTGTTGCTTTTTGATATTTGTTTTGTTTGTTTAGGGGGTTTTTGTTCAATTTTGTTGGGTTTTTTTTTTGGTTTTGGGTTTTTTTTTTTGTTTGGCTAGTTGTTGTGCTTCAACCCTAGCCAACACCTAAGTACCATGCAGCAACTTGCTCACTGCCCTCCAGCAGAATCCAGGAGAAAACTGTAAGATTAAAAGTGAGAAAACTCACAGGTTGGGATAAAGATGAATTAACAGGTAAAGCAAAATCCACATACACAAGCAAAGCAAGAGAAGGAATTAATTTGCCACTTCCCATGGGTAGGCAGGCGTTCAGTCATTCCCAGAAGGCAGTGCTCCATCATGTGTAATAGTGATTGGGAAGACAAACACCACCAACCTCAATGTCTGTTCCTTCCCTCTTTCCCCAGTTTAAAGCTCAGCGTGATGCCATATGGTATGGAATATCCACACAGTCATTTGGGGTCAGCTGTCCAGCTGTGTCCCCTGACAGCTTCTTGTGCACCCCCAGCCCTCCTCACTGGTGGGGTGGGGTGAGAGGCAGGAAAAGCCTCGATGCTGTGCAAGAGCTGCTAAGCTGCAACTAAAACAGTCCTGTGCTATCAGGACTGTGTCCAGCACCAATCCAAAGCATATTTGCCCATATCAGCTACTATGAAGAGAATTAACACTACCCCAGCCAAAACTAGCACATTAGTTTTACATTGTTGGGTAATGTTTAAGTATAGTCCTTAGTGATCATTTCAGTCCTAGAATTGCTGCTGAAAGCTTGGTTTGTTACTGTTTAGGGAGAGGCATGTATCCCTGGTCCTACAAAAGATGCCAGTACTAAATCACCTATTAGAAGATAATGTGTCAGATATACAATTCAATAACTGCCTTTTCACACAGCAATTCTTGAAATAAATCAAGTTCTTCCAACTGACACCAGAAAAGAAAGTGGCATCCAGAATTAAGGAACATTTTTAGATACTGGTTTTCTACCACTGAAGTCTGAGAGTATTTAACTATTTCTCATGTACGAAAATAATGAAGAATAAAAACTGTGACAGCTGTGGCCACAACATCCTAAAGAACTGGGGAAGTAATGGCCAAACACAGACACAAACCAGAGAACACACTGCTAAAACACTCAAAAGAAGTTGGTGTTTGGAACTTATCTGTTTCAGCAGCACCCATGTAATTACTAACAACTGACTTGAAGATGTTTCACAGTAAATTTCTCTTTAGATGATTTAAAACTGTGGTATACTAACTTGAACCAAGTCATTAGGTAACATTATTGTGGTTTTTTCTGTTTTCACAGTACTAAACTCAGAGTTTTTAATGTTGCCATGGAAATATTAGACAGTGCATTCAAAAAGTAATTTTATTTGCTTGCTTGCTTTTAGCAGAAGAAAGCATTCTGAGACAAAAGGCAACAATATCTCAATCTATCAAGAAGAAATCCTCTCTGTTAAATTACTTTAAAATCACCACTATTAAAGTCAGTCAAACAGAACCTAATACACAATCATCATAGAATGGTTCAGGTTGGAAGGACCTTAAAGATCATCTAGTTCCATCTTCCCTGTCATGGACAGGGACACTTTCTAGGCCAGCTCGCTCCAGGCCCCATCCAATCTAACCTGTACCCTAAGCCCAACCCAGTCTGACCTTGGGCACTTCCAGGGATGGGGTATCATCTGGGCAACTCCTCTGAGCAGCCTGTTCCAGTGTCTCATCCTCCCTTACAGTAAAGCTCTCTTGTAAGATCCCTTTGGGTATTGGAAGTCTGCTGTAAGGTCTCCCCTGAGTCTCCTCTGGGCTGAATAACCACAAGCCTCATCGATCCTTGTAAGTAGTTTTCCCTTGCAATTTCTAGCACAATATTGTAGCCTAGGAAGGTCTTGCAACATTGCTTACACCAGACCACAGGCTTAGGGTTAACAACACAGGCACCAAGACAGGTCAGGCTTTATGTAGGCTTGTCCTGGCCTGCCTGGAGGTTGGTTTTACAAGATAACAAATTGCCCAATGACCACAGCAGTACTACATAGTTTGGTTTTTTTTAAATTTCTGCTGAGCTTCATACAATCGTACAAATGGCTTCTATCATTTGATAGATTTTGAAACTAATAAATTGTAGGAACACTTTATGCCCATGGAGGGCTTTGTCTGCCATGAAGGTACCTGAAGGCTCTTCAATAAATATAACTGCTCTTTATTCTCTTATTTTTGTCTGGCCTCTGTTTCTAGGTAAGCCCAAAAAGGCATCAGTAGCAATGTTCATTAGCCAGTTCACTAGTTTATTAAATGCATACCTGTGTAGTGCTGATTTTGTAATCAAGATAGGATGCAAGACACAGTCAAACTTATAAAAGTATGTTACATCCAAGCAGTTCCTTTTAGCAATCAAATCTGTAACCCTAATGAAGGAAATCAGGTTTATTTTACATTACTTAGTTTCAATAAATCCATAGTGATATACATTCTTTAATTTTTTACTAATTCACTATTAATACACCTCCTTATTCATATTTCCTTCAGGAATAAAGCCTCTTAGTTATGTCATAAAATATCCACTTGTTTTGTCTTCTGGAACATAGTCACTATTCCAAGATGTCTTAAGAGTGCACATCAGCTAGTCAAACATTCCTTCAGTCGTATTTTCTAGAATTCCATCCAAATCACTTAAATTCAGAATTTTCTGTCATGACATGCATTTATCAGCTTCTTAGTTACTAATGCAAAGACTTTATGGCCCTCCTATGAAATAAGCTCTTTATTGCACTTCCTGCAGAATGCAGGAAAGACACATTCAGTGACAATCACCAGTAAGCCATGCATTGTATTCATACTCCTTGATTGGTCTTCCATACCCTTAAAAGAAAAAAATCACTCTATTAATGTTAGCACAGCTATCATGGATCTTTTCTTCAGCTTCTTTCTAACAATAATTATACCAGGCAGTTCTTGGTATTTATTTAGTATTTCATATGCTGCATATTGTGATCTAAGTCTAAATTTCACTTTACTGGTGAGGCAGAGGGGGCTTGCCTGCACTGTGGGATGAAATAATTTTGGTCCTCCAGTAAATTTTCATCAGTCCCTTCTGATTAATGGAAAATACTCATAGAATCACAGAATGTCCTGAATTGAAAAGGGCCCACAAGGGTCATCGAGCCCAACTTCTAGCTCATTTGTTTGCCAGACTGCATATAAACCTAACAACTAGTCTTGATGCAGTTCAGGTCACCAAAGTATCTTTACCTGCTATAATGGTGACCAAAATAGAGAAATAACAACTGGGAACACAATTTTTCACATTAGAGAGCAGTCATCTATCATGCTTAAAAGAGGCTCAAGGAGACTACTTTAAGACCTGTAGAGACCTCAAATATGTCTCTAAAGATTACAGCGTTAACTGACAATTACTAATTTTTTCTTCACTCCTCTGGATTGCGCTAGTTATCACATTGTTTCTTCAGTGTACTCTTACCTCTTTTGACTATTTTGTTCTCCTTAAGTAGGTAATAGCCACTGATTTTAACGTTCTAATCATGCAAATCAACTCATCAGCTTTTAGCAATACTAGTTATATCAAATTTCTTCTAATCAGTGAGAATTTTCAATTCCTTCTGCCTGTCTTCTAGCAGCACCATGCAGCAAATGGAATATATATTCTTTCCACATCTGTTGACCTTGATCACAACATCCTGAGTGCATTTATACCACATTTGCATTCTTAAGGCTTTTTCTTTTATTTTTGTGTTAACAGCCTCATAGTTGCTCCAACTAATATCCAGTGAAGGAGATTATCACCACTATTTTTTCTGTGAGAAGCTGTAGCATTCATTATCCAACCATCTCAGGATAAATGTTTGACAAACTGAAACCTTCTTTCATACTAGTTATGCAAACAGTGGTTCTGTCTGATATCTTCTGCCTTCTCAGCTCTACTAGAATGACTCTAAGAAGATTATGTTGGCTTTTGTCTTCTGCCTCACTTCAAGATAATTGAAGGTTCCTAAAGAGCATAGATCCACGTGCATGTCATGTAACTAATTTCAATGTACATAGTTCTTTACAAATACCTCCCTAATGCCTGGTGGATTCTCTGCCTTCTGGTTTCAACACTCTCATCAGTGATGACTGCTTGCCTTTCTGGGGTACTTGAGCTCTTCTGTGGCTACTTGCTTCATTAAAAAAGAATAGAATTCAAAACATTCAATAGGATTTTGTTCTATTCTGCCAGAAAAAAACTGGACAAATGGTTGATCACCTGACCATCTGACACTTATAAAGAAAAGTGATGACCTTCAAAGTAAAAAAGTGCACTACCTATTACACTACTATATCTTACATTACAATGCAAATTACTTCAAAAATCTTATTCATCATTCAAAGAAGGCATTCTTGTAAAAATGTGTAGTTTACTTGTGAGTAATACAAGATTATGGTTAAGGAATTGCACCTAGTAGCTGCTCTGAGGTCCCACTCTCCCCAGTTGCTGGCACCTGATGCCCCAGCCCCACTTTAGCAGCTGATGCAGAGCCCTGTACTCACACATATACACACATGGTTGGGACTCCCACAGTCCTCAGCATTTAACTCTCTCTTGGACTCACACTGAGAGGCACAAATGGCTCCCTGGCCATTGCATCTATGTGCTGGCTAGTCCAGCTTGATCTTTACTATCTTTTTCACACATTCACAGGCACCAGAGACACAAACACCTAGGAACCCAGCAAATGGTTAGAAAATGGATTTTGGTAAGATAGGGCATGGCCAGACAAGTGTACTTGTTTACCTGTAAGTGACCCCTTTGATCCTCTTACCCTTCTATTTCTCTGTGATTACTCCTCCCCAAATCACCTAGATTAATTTCCTTCCCTGCCTTCTTTCCTTCCTCAAGTGTCCCATTATAAGTTTCCTGCAATAACAAAATGTTTCTTCCCGTGCACCCCATAACATGTCCCATACCCTTATGCAGTGACTGCCTCCATCTGCAAGGTGTTCTGAGCCACCTCTTGAGAGGTGTCACCCTGGCTGAAACTTACCTGGGATGCCCTGGCAGGAGCCTAGGCAAGATAACGTCCAAGTCCATAATTCTGGTATCTTTGCCAGCTTCTGATTCTCTATGCTCCCTTCTGTGTGTGCAGACCAGCTTTTTACCAAATAATCTAACAGAAACATGAGCATGTGACAAAAAACCCCATCACATCCCTCCAGTCAAACTAACTGGTAATATTTTAAATAAGACCATTCTGTCAAAGGGTCTCACTGTTCAGTTCACACAACAATTGTCCTCTCCAATACAAGTAATTGGTTCCCTGAAGAGTCTTCAAAAGGGAGAAGGAACACAATGATGACATCAAAAATCATGCTTTTTACCTATATTAAAGGACACTTGGACAATTCTTATACATCCTTTATGAGGAACAAAGAAATAACCTCAGCAGGAACAGATCAACATCTTTTTTAATAGAAGTACTTTGAAAACTTTTGGCTAATAGAATTCCCCAGAAAAAATACATGAAAAAATCTGGTGTCCATTACAAAAGACTTACTAGTCAAAATTCTGTTTATTGATTTCTTTCTGCCAACTGTCCTTTGTCAGAAGTGAACACACCAGCTTCAACAATTTACAAAGCACGAGATATTACTCATCTTGTACTAGGACAGCTCTGTTGTTTAGTGTCCTCAGGCAGCAGTTTTCTGTCTCTCAACTTCACTGTTTTTCCTTTTCATTGACAAATCCATTTCCAAACAGGGCAATGTTGACATCTGTGTCTGATTTGATATGTTCAAATAGTCTCTATTTTTTTAGTATCTTTTGAAGTTATTTGCCTGAAGTCATTCTCCAAGTTAGTGACTAAGCAGGACTTAAAATGTCCTTGCTAGAAATTATCATGTCTCCAGTGCTTCTGCTTTGCTGCTGGTAGGAATGATCTCCTCCAACCCTGCAGTGTATGTGACATGAATCCCTACAGCACCATCCCATCTTGTGTCAGCAGAACTTTCAATAACATTCTGCATTCCCTTTGATACTTAATAAGCCTCTGAGAAACCACCTAGTATATATTTAAAAAAGACACTACAATAATCTGGATATCTGAAAGAAACTTATATAAAATTCAGAGGTTTTTTCCCCTCCATGTAGGTATACAAAAACACATACACAAGTCAGCAGTTTGTGTAAAGAGTGAACCATAAAACTACAGCAGATCCTTGCCACTTTCTAACAGCTACCAATCCCTCTCACATATTCATTTCTGAAACAAACCCTTTAATCAACCTCTTTTTCAGGGCACTATGCTCAGTGATACAAGCCAGAATGGCAAACACATAGCAGCATAACAGACAACAGCCTAGCACCTGGCATTGCAAAAG
Organism: Calcarius lapponicus; assembly: GCA_039654755.1. Lineage (NCBI taxonomy): Eukaryota > Metazoa > Chordata > Aves > Passeriformes > Fringillidae > Calcarius > Calcarius lapponicus. The sequence goes on along the minus strand of CM077465.1, from coordinate 48,988,595 downwards.
ATGCTCCACTTTCAGCAGAACTCACAGGGATATCCTGCTGTGAGGCTGTGGTACTTTGAAGAGGTAAGCAGAAAACAAAGTTGAGATGGCATTTGCAACTGTAGCTGACAGAACAAATTCTGATTATGTCCCATTTTCAGAATCTGGCAAAAATATTGTTGTCTTTCTCCAGATTTGATCACTCAGGACTTGCATCAGGAGGATCAATTATCAGTTACAATGAGAAAAGGATGTTTCAGTCAGTTTCTGGCTAGAAGAGAAACCTTTTCTTACTTCCTTGGGAAGATGTAGTATTCTGAGGTGATTCTAGATGAACTTGGTCTGGTCTAAGTAAAGACCACCATCAGACTGCATAACTTACAACACAACCACCTTGCTTTTGAGGAATGTATCGCAGTGGAAACATAGAGTGCTTAATATTTTGAGATAAGTAATACAGAAGAATAAACTTCAACTTTCTTGGCTTGAAACTACAAACTTTCATTGACATAAGGAAGAAGGGGAGAGAGACCTAGGAAGGTACAACAGGCACGTAATGATATTGCTTTTTCTGGTATTTTCCCCCAAACCACATGAATTCATCACTTACATTTGCCTTTCTTCAGTATTATCTAGTATGTAGAGATAAGATACTGATACTCTCATCAACAAATTTCCTCCTTCAGGGTCACAGTTGAGACAGCCACAATACACAGAGTATCACCATACAATTTCAAATAGCTACAACCAATACAGAGCAACACCTTACCATTTCAGAAGGCTTCAGTCATCTACCCATACAGAGCAACACCACACCACTTCAGAAGGCTTCCAGCAACAACCCATCTTGTGCTTTAGCCCAGCCTTTTATACCCCTGATTGTTCATGCATTGCACCTGAGTGCCCTCTGTTCCCTTTGCTGATGGGTCAGTGCACCTGGGCACTCTGTGTCTCATTACCTTCAATGCTGCTCACCTGCTTTTCACAGCTGTAGCCCATTAGGGATGAAGCTCAGCCACACCCCCACTCCCAATTACCCAATTACCACAGCTGCTGTGTACCTACCCTACAGCAGCTCTTCTTTAACACTTTATTAAAGGAAACACAACTAGCATGAATTATTGTAGGAATACAACTGAGAGGGAGAACCAGTTTGACCACTTTTTCTATATTTTACCAGGATGCAGAGGAACAGGTAAGGTTGACCCACTAGTTTCCAAATATGATTCTACAGTATTAGCAATTAATATCAGCCTAAATGGGTATGAAGCCTGTTGACCATGATGATTTAACTTTTCAGCTCCATTTGTTTCAGCACCACATTGAAATTTTCTATGTAAAAGAATTATTGATTGTGTATTCTTTCAAAAACACAAATGAAGAAATGAAAAAGAAGCAAGAAACAAGACACTGTCTATATTTCTGATTTGTATTTCTGAGAAGGTCCCATTCATGACACATACATAGTTTTTTCTCAGTTTATAAATAATTTTTAAAATAAATTAACAAATGGTGAAACATGGAATTCAGTTCTAGCCTTCTCCCTGGGTTTAACTGTTTTTAATAGCTCTATACTTCATGACTCTTTACCAAAAATATTCTCCAACATATCAACTCTCTAGCAAGATAGTGTTGTATCAACATTTAGGTAAGTTACGAGTTCTCAAACCTGTTAATATCTCTCACAAAGACTAAAATCTGGCAATAATTTGTCTGCCACAAACATCAGTTGTTATCTTCTTCAAAGTTTTACTCTATCCATTTGCACTGGGAGAGGAATGGATGGGGAGCCCTGAAGAAGGCCTGGGGGTGCAGGCTGGCAGCAGATCCAGTATGAGGCTGCTGTGTGTCCTGGCAGCCAAGACAGCAAACCACATCATCAAACACAGTACAGCAAGTCAGAAAAGGTGAGTGTTCCACTGTATTCAGCATTGGTGTGGCCTCACCTGGTGTGCTGTGTGCAGTTCTGGGCCCCATGATTTAAGAAGGATATGAATGTCCTTGAATGTGCCCAGAGGCAGGCAACAAAGCTGGAGCAAGGGCTGGAAGTCCTATCCTGTGAGGAGTAGCTGAGGATGTCAGGTTTGCCTGTATTAGAGACAAAGAGGCTGAGGGGTGACCTCATTGCTCCCTACTTTAGCTTACTGAGGAGGGGAAGTGCAGAAGAAAGTGCTGAGATCTTTTCCCTGGGATTCAGTGACAGGATATGTGGGAAGAGTTCAAAGATGTGCCAGTGGAGGTTTAGACTGGACATTAGGAAGCATTTCTTTACCATGAGGATGGTCAAACATTGGAACAGGCTCCCTAGAGAGGTGGTCAATGTCCCAATCCTGTCAGGCTTTAAGATGCATTTGGACAATGCCCTTAATAATGTGATTTAATTTGGCCAGCCCTGAATTGTTCAGGGCTGTCTAGTTGGACTGGGTGATCATCATAGTTCCTTTCCAACTGAAACTATTCTAGTCTAATCTATTATATCTATTTCTATTCTATTTTTAAACTGCTGCATATGGTGATTTTCAGAAAAGAAATGTTACTTGTTTCATGTTCCAAATGAATAGACATTTTTATTTGGTTTACTTTATTTTTTCATTTTTCTCTGATAAAGAGCGGGCAAATATGTCAATGCAAATTCACAAAACATGACACATAGTGTGTTTGTCTTGAAATTATGCAAGCATCAATCAGATTTGACATATGACCAATGTACAGAAACATGATGGCTAAAGAAGACTCCCAAAATTATTCTCTAAATCAATACTGGGAAATCGTTTTAAATTATCTATGATATTTTATAAGTACATGCTTTTTGTTGGGTATAACAGCTTAAATTTTCTATTAATTTTGATGTATTTATTTTAAAAAGAAAATAAATCACTTTTCTCAAATGAAAGGTGCTTTTTTCCTTTTCTGAAAGAAAAAAGAGCAAAATTATAATGTTTTCCTTATTTAACTGCTATATATTTAAAGCCATTCATTATTAATTCTATAAGCATTAATTAAAATTGTAGTGGTGGGGATTACTAGACACTTGTAACTGTTTAAACTTAGGCTCAGCAACTGAAATAAAAAAAAAAGGAAAACAAAGACTTGTCCACTACCACTCAAGAAGTCTGTCAAATTATGATAATATGTATGTTTCTACACCCCTTATCCATACTCTGAAGCAAACAATCTTGTTGAACTTATAAATACACTTAAGAAATAATAAATGAAGATTAACAAGAAACATGTTTTTCATTCTAGCTACATAGATATTCACCGTCAAAGAAGTATCAGACTGCTTAATTAATTTGAAAAACCATGGACAAAATTTAAGACTGCTTTGAAAACTCACTGTGCTAAAAAAAAAGCAGCTTGGGGTTAAATCCAGGTACATTCATATCCAGTAGAAGATAACAGAAGTAGATTGAAGTCAGAGAGCAATGCATAAGAACCAGTAATAATGGAACTGATACATCCCCTTCATGTAGCCTGCATGACTTTATAAAGGGCTCAGGTCTCAAGGAACAAATTTGAATTATGAATTTTTATGCAGCAGTAGATACCTATTTTCTTATTCATATCTTCCTCAGCAATATCTTCTTATAATACACTGTATATTCAGTTTTAAGAACTTACAGACCCCTCACAATGTCTGTGCAACTGTATTGTGTGGCCCAAGTTTGGTAATGAAGGGGGGAACACGGGGTTAGGCTTCTGTGAGAAGCTGCCAGAAGCTTCCCCTCTGTCTGACAGATCCTGTGCCAGCCAACTCCAAGACAGACCCACCACTGGCCAAAGCTGAGCCTGTCGGCGTTGATGGTGGCACCATTAAATCTGTGATAACATTTAATAAAACAGAAAAAAACTGAGCAGGAGCAACTGCAGCTGGAGAGAGGACTGAGAACATGAGAGAAAAAGCTCTGAAGATGCCAACATCAGTGAAGAAGGAGGGGGAGGAAGCGCTCCACACACTGGAGTAGAGATTGCCTGGCAGCCCATGATGCAGACTGTGGTGAGACCAGCTATCCCCCTGGAACCCAAAAGGGTCCAGAGTGGAGCAGCACAAGGAGGAACCTGTAGTAGAGATGGCCTTTGAGTAAAATCTGTGTATTATATCTAAATATCTATATATGGGCCTTGCCCCAATAAGTCTCAGTTGATTCTAAATGGCTTGCAGCTGCAATGTCCTTAATTGGGTGCAGCTGTGGCTAGCAGGGATCGCTGGGATAAAAGGGGGCTGGGTTTCCCAATGAGGCAGAACCCTGAAGCAACCTCGAAGAAGCAGGAACAGCCTGCTGAGGAAGGAATCAGATGATGAAGAATGGGCCACAAGGAAACCCCCAAGAAGGTATGAGACTTTAGAGAATTATGACTACAATAGATATGACTACAATTGAGACCACAGCCTACGGCTACAGGAACCCACACCAGAGCAGGTGATGTCCAAAGGAGCCTGTGACCCTGTGGGATGCCCAATTGGAACAGATTTGCTGGAAGGACTTGTGGTCTCATTGGAGGTCCCACACTGAAGCATGTGGAAGGCACACATGCTGGAGCATTTAATGAAGAACTGCAGCCCTGGGAAGGTCTCACCTTGAAGAAGTTCATGGAGCTCTGTCTCCCATGGGAGGGACCTCATGATAGAGCAGGTGATGGGTATGAGGAATCCAACCCCAGAGAAGGAAGGAGCAGCAGAGACAATGTGTGATGAACTGGCTGCAGCCCACATTCCCTGTTCCCCTGCACAACTGGCAGGAGGAGGGAATCAGGTTCAGCTCAGAAAGAAGGCAGCAATGAGGGGAAAGTTGGTTTTATAGCTCATTATTCTGCTCTGATTTTGACTGGTAGTAAGTTGAACTAATTTTTCCCCAAGTTGAGTCTGATTTGCCTGTGATAGTAATTGCTGAGTGATCTCTCTCTGTCCTTATCTCAACTGACAATCCCTTTGTTACATTTTCTCTGCCCTGTCCAGCCAAGAAGGGGACTGATAGAGTGGCTTCAGTGGGCACCTGATATCTGAGGCAAGGTCAGTCCCTCCTCCTGGTGACTTCTAAATGAAGCATTAAAATCTATGGGAACAAGATGACTGTAAAGAATTACAGCTCATTTGAAAAACAGCACCTCCAACGCACTGACTTTTGCTAGCATTGCAGTTGCAGCATGCATGGTATGATTACTTTGTAATCATGGGCAATAGAGATTTGGAATGTTTTCTGAGGAACCTGCATTATTGTCACATAATAACATTGATTTAAGATTTTTCTCCCTGTGTTGGTTACAGTGACATCTGCAGAGAGCAGTCACTTTGAATGCTTGATACTCTCATCGCAGCAAAGATTAATACTGATACAAGGATGTCTGCCAGGTTCATTTTACAATCTCAATAGAAAACGAATTTGTTGATTTTTTTTTTGTAAGATGGTGATTTAATAAGTTTTCCATTGTCAAAGTAAATACAAGGTTATTTTAATTACTAATCTATTTCTTTTCTGAAGTACTGAAGTACTCTTCAAATAACTAAAATTCATGGGTCATATATTAGCATTAATGTTTAGTTCTTAAAAAGAAACAAAAAGAGTCAATTCAATAGTCCACAAATTATAATGCATTTGCAGACAATAATTCAAGTCACTAATACCAGACAGTAATTCAAGACAATAATAAGAGCTGGCAGTACTCTGTGACCATAAACTGGGATTGGGTCTTGTGAGTACCCATTGTTCTTCAGGTGAACAACACTAGTTTGACTCCAAATAAAATACTGCTTGGTTAACAAACATGTGAAATGAGGAGTACAGTGGTGAATTAACTCCTGTAAATTTCCAGGGTGTTTCGCAAACTCAAGATCAGATGTGTTTCTCGCTTCTCAGATTCTACAACATTGAGCCTACTTGACTGAAACTTTTTTTCTCAAATTTGAATTAGAACTTCTCATGTGGCTATGCCAGAAGGATTTCATGCAAAAGATGGAGAAAGACTATTTGCACCTTTTTATTGGACATGCAAGAAGCATAGCAGTCAAATAAAGGACAAGACAGTGAACAGTAGATTTACATAGTAATGAATATTGAAATGCTGACAAAAATCCAGTGCAACACAGAAGAGAATAAGCAAAGGATTGTTTAAGATGTGGACATCAAATGTCATATGTCTTACAAAAAAATTCATACATACTGAAGAAAATGAGATTTTTTTCCCCCCTGAGGCACATATTTAGTCTATGTTATGACATCTGCATTTGACAAAGTTAATTCCATGCAATGTCTGGCATTTATAGTCTACTAAATATCTAGGAGATAATATCTTTATTGAAAAGCATCACATTACACATAGAGTGTGTGTGTATATATATATATACATATACAACTGAGGACATAGGCCACTTATTTAAAGAGCTTACTTCAAAAATTATAAAACTGAGTAAGTGGAAAAGATCTAGAGGCCCACACTGATGTATACACGTGGTTTGGCACGAATTACTTGTGCAGGGGATGGATGAGCTGCTAAAGAGCACTGAGGCTGAAGGCCACGGACACGCACATCCAGGGAAGCCCGAGGCACTGACACAGGAGCACAAAGTCTTATGAGGAGAGGCTGTGGGAGCTGGGCTTGTTGAGCCTGGAGAAAAGGAGGCTCGGGGGGAATCTTACTGCTCTCTATGACTGCCTGAAAGGAGGGTGTAGCCAGGTGGGGATCAGCTTCTTCTCCCAGGCAACCAGCCACAGGACAAGAGGACACAGTCTGAAGCTGTGCCAGGGGAGGTTTGGTTCAGACATTAGGAAAAATTTCTATGCAGACACGGTGATTTAGACACTGGAATGGGCTGCTCAGGGAAGTGAAGACGCACCGTCCGTGGAGGTGCACAGGACTGGACATGTCACCTGACGCGCATGGTTTAGGTTACAAGGTGGCTGGTGTTCGGCCGCTAGGTTGAACTCGGTACAGGATTGCGTCTTTATTAACGTAATTCATTCCGTGAGTCTGTTGAAATACTGCTGGGCACTGCCCCCACGGCGTATTCCACGCCGGGCATAACTGGGCGGGCGGCCGGGCTCAGCAGTCGCGGCACCTCGGCGACACGCGTTTGTCTGCACAGAGAACGCGGCGGAGGCGCGGCCTCTAGCCGACGTGGGCCTGAACGCGGCGCCGGCTCGGCGGAGCGCGGGAGACTCGGGCAGGCGCCAGCGCACGCCAAGGGAGGCCGGGAGGCACCGAGGGACAGCCCCCACCACAGGCACCGGCGGAGCCCCGCGGGCCGCGTCGGACTCGGCCCCGCCCGCCCGCCGTACGGCAGTGGTCGCGCCGCGCCGGCTCTTGGCGGCAGCGGAACCGGCAGGCCGTAAGGCAGGTGCGTGGCGGGCGGGGGTCGGGCGGGTGCGGCGTGGGGGCCGCGGGGAGGCTCCGGGCGGGCGCTGCTCTGCGCCCAACGCCGTGTGCGGAGCTGCGGTCCGGCACCTCGGTGAGGGGTGGGACCGCCGGGACCGGCCTGCCCAGGGCGCGGAGGGGCGTCCCGCCGCCGGGGCGCGGGTCTCTGCCCGCAGCCCCCAGGGCAGGGGCGTCGCTGCGCTGCTGGCAGGCGCGGGGGTTCGGGGCAGCCGGGCCGCGGGGTTCGGGGGCTGCCCGGGCTGCTGGCCGGTGCCCACGCGTTTGCCTCCGGCGGGCGGGGCAGGCGGCGTGCCCGGGGCTGGCCGCGGGGCCCGGGGCTGGCGGAGCGCTCGCCGTGCCCCAGCCCCGGCGCGCACCGCGGCCGGCGATGCCAGGCCGCTCCTGAAGGCCCGGGTGCCGTGGGCTCCCCCCTGCATGCCGGGCTTTGCTTCTCGGAACGGCTTTGCTGATGGGAGTGGTCAAGTGGGAAACGCACCGCTGTCGAATGTACTTTCAGTACTTACTAGTGGTATAAATAAATGGAGAGAATCAGAAGTGAAGAATGAAAAAAAGCATGTGGTCACGTAGAGTGTTTTTTCCTTTCGGGTACTGCATCATTTTGGTTGGTAGTGGTAAACTGACAGCTTTGCTTATAAAACACTTGACAGTCTTGTAGCGACCTAAGGCTTGTCACTTCAGGTGCTTCAGGAGTGTGTATCGTATTGGAATTCAAATAATACTTTTGCTTAGAAACCTTCTATGAGTTCTGAATGTAGCTTTTGTTGTTAAAATACTAACATTGGTGTAGACTCTTTTTAAATCTTACGGCTTTTTGAACAATTGACTGTAAGGTAGTTCTGTTGAAGTGAAGATTTCTGCAGAGAAGAAATCTAATAGTCACACTTAGTTACTTTCCAGAAGATAGACTTGATTTGAGTCTAGCCAATGACTAGAAAAAAATAGTGAAAGTTTCAGAGACAGTGCAGCAGGAGTTCTGTATGTCCACATGGTAGGTTGCAGAGCTAAGTTTTTAGGAGGAAGAAAACTAAGCCAGCCATCAGGTCAGATGCAAACTGTCCTTCACCTAAAGATGGCATTGACGATAACAGTGAGGTGGTATGTCTGATTAAACACTTGCTGCTTTTCAGCAGATGCTGTAGTGAAATGATTTCCTTTGGATCTGACTTGCTTCTGGCCAGAGGAAAGAAGTATCATCTTGGAATTACATGTGTAGATATTTGGAGGAACTCTCATCACATTTTTATGGGAGTACAGACCAACTCCCAGCTGAGGCTTTTATGCCTTGCATAAAGGCCTATATATACTATTGTATGTGTGGCTTACATGTTAGACCTCAGTTTTCTCTAAAAGCTAGCTTGGCCTTTGGAAAAGGTTAGGTCATGACTTCCACTGAATCAGAGAGAACACAAGAAATTGTCAAACGCCAGTGTTTTATTCTGACAGTTCTGTGTTTACAGAACTTGCTTTGAAGCTAAACCCGAAGCTCCTGGAGCAGGTCTGATGGAAGGCTATGAAGATGATTAAAGGACTGAAACATCTCTCTTACGAAGAGTGGCTGGGAGAGTTGGGCCTGTTCAACATCAAGAAGAGACAAGTGAGAGGAGACCTCTTAAATGTATATAACTGTCTGAAGATAGGGTGTCAAGAGGATGGATCAAGGCTCTTTTTGGTGGTGCCCACCACTAGTGGACAGTGCAGCAAGAGTTGGTAACCACTAGGACAAGAGACAATGGGGGATGTGTATGCACAGGAAGTTCTGCTGGTACATAAGGAAGAACTTCTTCACTGTGTAGATGACTGACCACTGGAACAAGTTGCCCTGAGAGGTTGTGGAGTCTCCTTCACTGGAGATACTCAGGAACTGTCTGCACTGTGCCGTGTGCTTTAGGATGGGCCTGCTTGAGCAGAGAGGTTGAACCAGATGATCCACCGTGATGCCTTTCAGCCTTACCCATTCTGTGATTATGTGATCAAGACAATTGTAATTTGGCTTCTAAAGTAGTTGCGGTCCCTTGCTTCTCAGTATCATTTTCAGTTTTTTATTGTTTAGTGTTAATTCTGTTTTCAGGAAGAACATTTATAGTTGAAAAATATTTTTTTACTCATCCTTCATAAAAGGCTGGTATATATTTCTGCAGGTCCTGTTTACCTACAGTGCTTTCTCTGAAAAAGTTATCCTTTATAAGTACTAAACCAAGCTCCGGCTGATCCATGTTATTCTTGCATGTTTATTCCTCTATTGTTACAGGAGCTAGTTACAAATAGTTACAGGAGCTGCTAATAGGGTGTGGAGGTGGTTGGGGGAAGGAAAGACACATGTTGTCTTTCTCTGGTTAGTTATAAAGTTATTTGGAAGCTGTTAAAGGTGGGATTAATTCTGGCTCATGGGTATTTTGTGTGCTGAACAGGTTTCTTTTCTCCCTCCTACAAAATTTCCCCTTAGAAAATTGAAGTCCTCATTACTCTAAATAACAGCTTACTGTTTTCCTGGTAAATTGTTTGTAGTAACAATTGTTGAAGTTGGTGTTGAGCACTTTCTAGCCTACACGTTTTCTTATACTAAATTATGCTTTAATGTTTGAAGAGAGAACTGAGACCAAAATCTACTCTCTAGTTCAGATAAACTTATCTAATCAAAAGCAATTTAGCAAATGATCTATAATGTGTAGCTGGATGTTAGAAATATAACAGCTGATGTCTGAACTAAAAAGAGAAAGAAATAAGGGTAAGACCCAGAAACAGACTGAGAGACATTAGACTCCTAAATCCCAAATTATAATCCTCAGAATTTCTGTTATTTCACCCTGTAGCTCTGTTTTCAAAGATGTTTGTCTAGTGTCTCTCTCCTGTAGCAGCCAGTAGGAGGTGCTTAGGTGATCTGCTAAAAAAAAAAGGGAAAATGAATCCAATTATACCTTCACTATCATATCTCTAGTAATCCATGATTTAAATGACTGATTATCGCCTTCTAAGCTGTTGAGTTCAGAGGCTGCCAAGGTATTTGATGTCCATTAATTCATCTAGGTATACCTGAACTTTTAGTCTTTTTGGCATCTTGTGGCAATGAATTCCCAAATTCAGTTATGTTCTTTGCAAGAAAGGCATTCTATTTGCTATTATTCTCACCTTAAACTATTAAGTTTTGTCATGTACCGCCGTATTCTTACATTATGAGCAATAGTCAGTCCTTGTGTATTTAGCACTTCTGGCTTTTTAAATACCTCATCACATCACAGAAAGGAGCAATTTGTGTTTATTGCAAGCACAACCCATAAGAAAATGCACAGTCAGGGCATTCTTTATGCTCATCTCTCTCTGAGGAATTTGATCGCCTCTGTTTGAGCAATGCCAATGTGAGCACATTCCTGTACCGGGTCTAGGAGTTAACTTTCATCACAGTAGAAGTGCTTGACATTTGTGGGTAAAACAGTGTTGATAGCACAGCAATGTTTTGGCTGCTCCTGGCCTGCACAACATCAAAGCTTTCTTCCACTCTCCCTTCCCAGCAAGTAGGCGGGGTGGGGGGCAGAGGCTGTGCAGGGACACAGCTTGGACAGTAGACCTAGACTGACCAGTGGGATGTGCTGTATTGTGTATTGTCATGCTCAGAAATAGAAACACAGGTAGAGGAAGAAGAAAGGGTGGGGTTTTTGCTTTCAAGATGTCTGGCTTTTGGAGATTAGTAAACTGGAGCTTGTAGCATTTGTCACCCTGTGGGATGTGGTGAGCATTTCTTTCCTTCACCTGGGGGTTATTTTTCTTCATCTGTTAAACTGTCTATATCTCAACCTGTAAGTTTGTTTTCTTTTTTTCTTCCTATTTTCTCCCCTATCCCACTGTGGGGGGTGAGCAAGCAGCAGCATGGCTGCTGGCCAGGGTCAAGCCACCCCAACACTGCACAAACACCTAAAAATGTGATTGAAGGAAACAACAGGAATAGCAGCACCCTATGGTTCTGTGGTAATGGTGCTCCCCAGTGTTGTGAAAGATCCCTATTCTGGGTGTTTCTTGAGCTTATTCTGGATATAGATATTCCTGTTGATGTTGTACATGACTGTATAGTTCAAGAAAAATCAGTGAGACTGGGCTGAAGCCAAGAAAGAGTTAGGCTTCAGTAGCAATGTGGACTGTTTGAGTATTGCAGAAAAGGCAATTGGTGTTCTCAGTCTTTTATTCACTACATAAACGTGTGCTAGAGTTTGGTGGCCAACCTGTTGCTGAGTGCAGCTCTGAAATGTGAAATAAAACTCTTGTTCGTTTTCTGTCTCATTAAATCTCGTGGGTGCTAGAGGAAAATAAAGGGAAGGTGCAGAATGTTTTACCTAGTTGATGTTTTAGGGATAGAAAAGTTGTTGGCTCTCCCCTTTCATTGTATGCAGAATTTATGAGAAAAATGATGCATTTCCCTGGACTTTACTGTCATTTGTTCTAAAGCATGAGTTTACTCTGAGTTGCTCTTTTTTGCCCAAAGGCATGTTTCATGTTTGGCCTAAAAAATAGACTGAATCTGATATTACAGGCCTGCATCTTAAACATAAATAGGTCTTAACAGCAAGAATAGATGATTGTGGAATGATGGGTTGGTGATTGAAGCATTTGTCAGGTGAATTGTGGAGCAAATTTCAGTTTTCCAGTTGTAAATTGGCTTCTGAGAAGTTTTCAGAATAAGTAGATGACCTTGTACAGTTGTGACTTCCTTGCCTGCATTCAAATATTCTGTAAACCATACAGCCATTTAAACAACTGCTCCTTTCTTTGAAACTGGTGAGGACTGCTGAACTGTGTCACTTAGTGAGTTTCTATTTGGAAACTGCATTCTGATGAATTTGTTCAAGAAATTGGAAGGTATTAGTCTTAGCTGCTGCTCTGAGGGGGGGAGCAAGTGTTCAAAAAATGAGTAGACATGGCACTTCATGATACAGTTTAGTGGGCATGGTGGTATTTGGTCAAAGGTTGGACTTGATGATCCTGGAAGTATTTCCAGCTTTAATGATTCCATTATTCTAATGTGTCCTCTCCCTGAAAGATTCAGGAAGAGTAAAGAGGATCTCTGAAATTCGTCTCTTCCATTTCTTATAAGAAATTGCTTGTCGTCAGTTGACCCCAGCCAGTAGCCAAATGCCCCCCTCTCGCCTCTCACTGACACATTCCCTTAGGCTGTGAAACAGGGAGAAAATAGCAGATGTTCAACAGTTGCTTGGGAAGACAAACCCCATAAGTGTGGATGTGTGTCTTTGTTCCCCACACCCCTCGCTTCTCCTTTCTCAGAGCTTTTACTGCTGAGCGTGACGTTATATGATAAACATCTATGTTGCTTCCAAAACATGAATATATATAAAATTCTTGGTTATATAATTTTCTCTTTAGGGTAGCATTTTTGTTTCTGAGGTGTCTTTGAAAGTTGATTCTGTAAGTCTGAACAGGCATCCTATGTGCCATGCTAAATACTCATAATAATTGTTCAAAGGCTTTTAACTGTTCAATGGGAGATTTTTGTATAATATATATGTATGTATCAGCTTACAGTACAATTTTCTAAAATATTTTAAGAAATTTTACATACATTCTAGCAGAATATGACTATTACTTGAGAAATGCAGCCATTTAAAAATGTACAGCTGGAAAAACCCTGTTTTAACCTCCTCAAATCACTAGAGACATAATGGGGCTATTTTCCTTTTTATTGTATCTGCCAGGAATAATATTATGCCTCAATTGCTGTTCCCCTCATTTTCTTATGTGATAAGCAGACACGTCTGCAAGCTCTGAAAAGAGGGTTCCTCGCTGTAGGAAATGGTACAGGTGTTCTTCTCAAAATATCCTCTTGCATATATATGACCAGTATTATAGACAGCCCAGGAAGGATCAGCAGCATTTGTTACTTTTGATTCTAATTTGCACTTTTAACATTGCAGCTGCCTTTTTTTTAAGTTCTAATTCTCAACTGCAGTAATGATGAATTATCAATTAGAAAGCTGTTACTTGCTAGTCATCAAATAGCTGATGGGCTGTTTGAAGTGCCTGTGTGGCATGTGAGCTCTGAGGAAAAGACAAGGGATCCTGCCTTTAAGAAAATTACTTTATGTGACTATGTATCTATCCAATAGTTGAGTCTTGCTTAAATGTATTTTTAGTTAACTTATTTTTTTCTTTGTAGAAGAGTCTCTGCCTTGAAGTAGGCATGTTTTCAGCCTGTAGGGGTATACTTATAATGCAGGGCAGACCTTGAATTAATTTTTTTGGCATAAATTTTAGGCTGAAATTTTGAATTTTTTCACCCCTGTATCCTACCAATGTTAAGTAATATTTAAGCTAAATCAAGTGGACAGTGGTGTGCCTTGGGACAGCTTATTGTGTGTCTGTTACAACCTTGGGTTTCTTTACAATTCTCTTTGTGGAGGAGGAGGTTGTATTGCCTCCAGGCAGTAGGAGGAAGTTCTGAAGGGGAAGGCACCCCCAAAAGGCTGGTGTGATTTGGACTGAAAAGCTTGTCTTGATACTTGATTTTTGGGACTCTCTGTGCATCTCCACTACATTAGGTCAGTGAGCTGCCTTATGAATATGCCTCTGTCTGCTTTTCTGATAGGAAATACCAACTTGTAACTTTTTAACCACTGAGCTGTACTGGGCCTTTAGTGTGCTGTGACAAGGATCCAGTAGGAATAAAAGGACTGCTAGACCATGAGTGGTTCATTTATATGGACATACCTTTGGAAAAGTTGTTATATATGCTGACAGAGACTTTTAGGAGGAGTGTTAGAAAGACTGAAAGGTAGTGTAGTGTATTCAGAATTAAAACACTTTTTAGAGGAATTATGGATAAAATACACAGAGTTTGGGTCTCTGTGTATTATTGGAAAGATAGAAACTAGAGAGTTTTCTGCAAACTCTGTCATGGCTTTCTTACTCCTTCCCACCTCAAAAATTATGACAGGTATCAAATAACATACTGAATGATAGAAAAAAGCATAAAGGACATCTTTTAGAAAAGCTTACAAACATTATATAAAAATTAAATGAATGCAAAAAAAATCCAGATATTGCAAAACATAGCAAACACTTAAAATTGCACAATACACTTGCATTATTTCAATTAAATTGATGCATTTGTGTGGACATTGACATCTGGTTCTTATTTTATGTAGTGAGTCATTTTCTGTGTATTCCTGTATTATTTACTGCAACCATTGGTAAAAAGTCTGACTCAAAAGCTGCTGGAAATAGGATGACTTTATTTATACTGATAGTTTGGGAAAGATTTTGTTTAGTGATAGGCAGAGTTGGCCAGAATCTGTGTTTCTTTTGAAGGGCATTTTCATACTTTAGTGCATGAAAATTAAATTAATTTTCTTGTCTATTACTAGAAGGGCTGTAGAATCTACAGCTTCTTTCTTCACTGGTCTAAAACTCAGCATATTTCTGTTCTGAAAAATAATTCTGTAGTTTGGGTACTTGCAGGTTTTCTGTTTCAGATTGCCAACATTACCATTATTATTACCAGTTGTATTGATAAAATTACTTAACACAAAAAAAATTATTATTTTCTCTAAATTAGAAATCCTGCTTCAGTGCTTTCATAGAATAATTGTTCTGTAAGATTAAATGTGAATCTTGGCATAAGTTGCACTGTGCTTACACAGCTACTGTGCGTTGTCTGCAAGATGCAAAGACTTTATTAGCCATAATTAATTACTAAAGAAATTCTTGAGAAGGAATCTCAGTGTTTGGCAAGATAATTAATTCAGAACTGACATCCTCCTGTCTTTGCAGGTAGTATGAACATTGCTAATGACTTTGCTGTAAAGAAAGCATATGACTTCGTGGTTAATAAGAAGTAAGACAGCAATCCTACTCATACCACCTCTCTTTTTTGATTTGAGTAATAATGTACAGGCAGGGTCTTAAGGGTTACTGTACCTGGCTTAGTCTTTTATTATATTGCACTTGAGATCCTTTGTAAATGCTGAAATAGGTTTTGTTTTTCTCAAAAGAGATGTTAAGTGTTTCCTTCAGAATCATTTGGGAGAATGCTTCAGATACAAAATGATCCAATACCCACCTTGAGGCTTATTGAAACCCTATTTTGAAGGAAATCAGCATTAATTATGAAGGATAATATGGTGTTGAGTGGCTAATAAGCATCCAGTTATTTAGAACTGGGGGATAATTCAGTATTTGAGGCATTTGTTTAGTTGTCTGTAAATATGGTAAGTGATTTGAATGCTTGAACACATCTCTGTGAGACTTAAAAACCTTGTAATGGTGAGTAGTTCACACTGGGGGCTTTTTCCTTGCATGCACTTGCTGTTCACTGCAGGAGCATGTTACAGAGACTTTTCTTTACTACCATCTGAACAAGTTCTCCGGCATGCTCTTAGCCCAGCAGCCCAGCATTTCTGCAGTTGCGTGTTATGCATGTATTGTTATAGCACTTATATTTGCTGAAGTGCATCCCACAGCCTCGCGGCCATCCTCAGTGAGATGCAGTGTGTGTTACCTAGCTGTCATTAACTGAAAACTGTTTTCTTTTACTTACCTATTATTTTCTTCCTCCCTTTCCTTCCTTTGACCACCTACATCCCTATTTACCTTCCATACATCTCTTCCTTTAGTGACGAGCCTTTCTAGAACATGGTAAGATGAAACCCCTGAGGTTGTTTTCAACCTCTGTTGATGGCATGGTTTGTTACAGAGGCACAGAGTGCCCCCTATTAAACTTAAAGCAAAACTAAACAAGTAACATCTCCACCAACCCCCTCTTCTATTTGTGGGTTATGCCTAGTGCTTAAATGAACATTCATGTTACATATGTTAAAGTTGGAAATTTCCTTATAGTACGTCTCCACATGTAAGGAAAGTCTCGAAGTTTCTGTTGCTTGGGATACAGTTTATCTCTGGCTGCAGGGACCTTAAAAGTTAAGGCGATGAGGTTTAGAACTACAGACATTTTTTGGTTTAACAACTGAATTACATTTTATGTTCTTGGAAAAGGAATATGAGTTATTCTGAAGAAAGGGTTGTTTTATTTTCTTTTCTTTTTTAACAACAGCAATCCTCAGTAACTATCTCAAAGTACATGTAAAATGAACACATTATTGAGCCAAGCCACATGTTTGGCATCATCCCAGAACAGTATCAGGCATAATCACAGGAAA
Source organism: Calcarius lapponicus (assembly GCA_039654755.1). Lineage (NCBI taxonomy): Eukaryota > Metazoa > Chordata > Aves > Passeriformes > Fringillidae > Calcarius > Calcarius lapponicus. The sequence goes on along the minus strand of CM077465.1, from coordinate 48,972,090 downwards.
TGGTTCTCCAGTTGTTGCAAGCAGGTACAGTGTTAGGCAGCTGGCGATTGCATGTGCATGGTTAAGATTATGAAAAAATGGGAAAGGGTTACTACTGTATTGAATGAATGACTTGTAATTCCATTATTTGATTTTCTAGGGTTTTTTGTTTGTTTAGTGACTTCTGTAATTAAGATGCTGTAATTGTCTTTTATGTGAACAATGGCACACAGAGGCACTGTTGTGCCTCCTTGTTATGCTGAAACACTTGTCTGAATTTTGGTATTCACTGAGGGGAATATTGTGTGTCAGGAAGCCACTGTTTCTTCCTGAGTACATATTCCTTAATCTTGCCATCGCTCTTTTAAAGATTGACCCAGTCTTGACTGGAGATAAGTAATATTTGACCCAGACAACTTGAGAGAGTTCCAGGGTGATGTCTGGGCCTTTTGTAGAAAGTGAGCTGTCTGAAAGCATACAGTTGGTATTGCATTGGCCAGCACTGTTTGTAAAGGTGCAAAATACAAAGTCTGAAAATACTATTGTTTTAGTGACATGCTTTCACCTGCTATTTCTGATTAATGTCCCAGACATTTTTAAACCACTATTATCCCTGGCTAACAACTTTGATGTTAGGTGTATTTGTTGACATCAAACATGCTTGGATAAGAAATTTTATTGAATCTAATAAAAATGTTCTCAGAGGTCCAAAATAGCTTTTTTATCGAATTATTTAACCTTTTTCTTTAAAGTGTTTTCTTTGCAACATTTTTCCTTTGATGTATATGATTTAGAAAGGATATATACGGAGTAGAATGTGTTGTTTGGTTTTTTAAAATATTGAGTCTTATTTGTAAATAAAATATCAAGTTTACCTTTGTGTTAAGGAAGTTGTTGAAGTTAATTGTAGCTATTCTGAAATGTGTTCATATCAGTAAAATTTAATATTTGGGGATTTATTTTTAGTATTCTTAGACAATAGCATAAAGTAAAATATTGTATGTGTTGATAAATGTCTCACTGTTTGAATTATGTTTTTAAAATGTAAAAAAAGTTATAGTGTCCCTTTAGCTTTAGTATAGCCTTGTGGGTGGGATATCTTTTGCCCTTTCAGCTCTTTTTCATTTGAAATGTTTCCACTTTTTCAAGTGAAAGAGAAAATGCTGTTTGAAATACTTTGTGGTCAATAGCAATCTGCTATTCACTGCCAATATCTAAAGCCTCTTTTTCTTTATAATGTTCTTTGATTAGATTAGTTACTAGTAATAACTTCTTTAGGTTTTATAAATTGCAGGTTTACATAGACAGCAAGAAACTTATTAATAGCTGGAAGAATTATAGGTAATATAGGCAAAATCTGGGAACATGGCTTAGCATTCCTTAAATACTTTAAATTGTAACTGTGGATTTTACCTGTGATTTTTAGCTGTGTTAATTCTATGTTATTCCATCCTTTGTAAGGAAGAAAAGATTTCTGTTTAACATTGACATGCCTGATCTGAGCATTCACCTTCTTTTAACCCTACTGGGCAGCTGGCTTGATCTGTTAGAGAGCATAGGAATTCAGTAAATTTCAAAAGGAGATGTCTTTTACAGTAATCTCTTTAATATTTCAGCAAAGAAGAAAAAGAAAGGGTTTTGTTATTTGCTTGTATTAGAAACATAGGAAGGCCAGGACTTGGATGAAAACCGAACTGGTGAAAATATGAAGTGGAAAACTTCTCTAGAATTTTTGTTACCTTCATGGTATTGTTAGAAATTTTTTTCATGTTTCACTTTAATGAGTAAAAACCTGCTGAGATTATGATTCATGTTTACTTTCAAACAATAAACTTTGAATTGTTGTTTACCTGAACTCTGAGTATAATCTGTCTTTACGTTTTACTTTCTTCTATACAAAGTTCAAGTGTTAAAATCACAATTGTTTTTAAAAGAAGCAAAATAGACTTTAAAAGTTACCTTCTCTCATCTTCACAAAGTATTAGAAGGGTGGATATTGCTCTTTCTAATTTACAAACAGGCTTGGTGGAATTTAAGTGTTTTTAAAAAGAGGCAGGAAATCTGACATAGTTCTAGGAATCATTAGCAGAATGCACCCAAAATGTCCTAACTTTATTGGGGGTGGGGGAGGAGAAGAAATTCTTTTTACCATGTAAAGTCACACTGATATGAGGGTTAAATTCCCATTCCATTTGTCCTACAGAAATGATTTAAGATGGTACCTTTCTCATACTTTTCTTTAGAGGGAATGGGCAGAAGGATGGCAAAAGTTCATCTTCTGTATGTGGGCTGTGGAAAAGAGGATTTAATTGCCACTGCATTTTAGGTCTTTGCTTCCAAACTAGCAGATCTTAGCAGGATCATTTGGTAGTTCAGATGTTTCAGATCCACCTGTGAGCAAACAGATACATTTCTTTCAAACCAGAAGGAATTGGTTACCCTTGTGATGGCTGTGGAAAGACAAGGAGTAGCTGGTCCGCTCTAAAGGCAGTGTGATGCGGGCAGGTAGCTACATAAGGAAGCTTTATGTAAAGGCAGGTAGCGCATTTTTTTAAAAACAAATATAAATTTACACTGCATCTTTTAGGGCCACATGATTTTTGATTTAGTGTTCAGAGCTGACTCTAATATGTTGCAGAATACTAGCTAAAGTTTCTAAGTTTTAACAGTGGATTAATTAATTGCGCCTGTCCCCTGCATTCTGTTTATTAGCTGTTTTTGTTTTTGTTGGTGCCCTGCTGAGACTGGGTGTTGTGTACCAGCAGCAAAAGGGGTGTGGTATATGACTATAAATGGGATGCAGAAGCTTTGTACGACTGCTCTGCCAAACCAGCCTCCTCAGACACCTGCAAGTTCTGAAAGCACACAGGCAAGTGTGGAGTGGCATTTACTAGTACAAGATTAGGGTTGCAGGGCTGGATTTGGCTCTTTGGCCATGCCTGTGGTCAGGACAGTGTGCCCTTTCTTGTTTTCTGGTGTTTCAGGTTTTCTATTTCAGGAGCTGCTAATAAAGAAATTGAATAAAGGAGAAAGAAATATCCATTTAAAATTCAGTTTCCTAATAAATGAGCCTGCTGTGTTGAAATTTATAAGTGTGTGTGAAAAGTGAACATTTTATAAGTATGTTCTAATTTTCATAAATTGCTGTGCATGGTATTTCAGAAAGGACAATTAAAGTAATATTAGAGTTATGTTGCTACATTTTTTTAGAAAGGCACATAATGCTGCAGAAAAGGGTATTTAAATGCAGGTATAAAATAAATAGGTAAAATGGACCCAATAGATCTAATAGCTAATGGCAGTTCTGTCATTAGAACTGTGAGAGTGATGTAGCCTCAAAGTCTGGACACATTACTTCCCTTCTAATAATGGTGGCTATAATGTTTACAGACTATTTTCACTAGGAGCTGTGCTGGTATGAGTTACATGTCATATATTCACTGAATATATCAAAAGAGCTGCAGTGATATTTGGCTCTCTCTGCTTTTAGGCTTGAATACATGCTCTCTTTGCCCTTCACAGTTAAAGATTTTGTATTTCCAAATTTTGTAGCTTCATTGTTAGAACATTTGTCTCAAAAATATCAGCTGTTGTAAAATCATTCTCAAAAAGCATCTTAAGGCAAGGTGGGAAAACAAGCAGACCTGACGAGTCAGTGACAGTTCTCTGTTTGTGACTGGAATGCTGCATCTGGATTTCTTTTGTGCTGTATTGCAAAGCTGATAGCTAAAATACAAATGCAGTCATTAAATAAGGAAAAACGTTAAGGATAATTGGATGAAAGCAGAGAGTTCTGTACTGTATGACTTGGGGGGAAGTAATTCTATTAACACTGTTACGAGTTCTTTAAATTCTGGATGGACGTTGATCTTCAGGCATGCTAAGAATGATGCAGATCATTAGGTTTGTAATGGTATCATTAATTGTTTCAAAAATAATCTAAATCTGTATCTTATACCATCAGAAACTGTAGCTGTGTGCTAGGGTTCATTAAACAATTCAGCTGTGGGCACCTTTTGAAATTAAATAACTTTGAGAATAATTTCAGTAAAAGGCTTGGAAGAAGTACAGTTTCAGATGGAGAACAGCTGTGTTTTGGTGCATAGATATGAGCCTATTCCACAGAGGAAATAAAACTGCACGGAAATAAGCTGTAGTTCTGCAGAGAGTCCTGCTCTAAGTGTGTGTGCACTCCCAGTTGTGAGATGAAAACATCCCAAGGCATAGTGTGTTCAGTTTTCTGGTAGCCTTTTTTATTCCCTTTATCTCTTATCATAGTTCAATGCTATGCCTTTGACAATCTTTATTTCCTGTCATAATTTTCTTTCCCTGTTTTGCTAGTTAAAAATGGCTAAGCACTTGTCAAGAAAGAAGCCTCTCTCTGCATCAGTGCCAGAGGCTATTAATGACCTGAAAGCTCCCAGTGTGGGCTGGCTCAGAGGAAATCTTCCCGTAGGTTGTAATCACTTACTGCTGTTGGGAGCTAAAGTTCAGTTACATAGATTTCACTATAACACTCAGTGTTAGGGGTGCTAAAGAAATAATTGCCACTTTGCCTCATTGCTGGTAACTTTTATTTAGGGAGGAGAGAAAAGAATTACCTGCTGAGTGACCTCTGCATGTTACCATATCTTGCCTCTGCTCTGTGCCTTTCACCTCATTTTATTTAATTTTGGTTATCATTATTTTAAGAGATCTTTTTTTAACTGGCTTAATTGAAGTTCCAGCCAAGTGCTGCTAGCTTGAAAAGGTCTTTCAAGTTCATGATGCAAGTTTGTATTTATAACATTAATAAAGCCATGTTATTTGTTTTTTTCTCATCTAGGTACTTGAACTGGGATTTGATTTCTCATCCTATGGATCACTGAATGAGTAACAGATGGCCTTGCCTCGTCTTACAGGCGCTTTACGCTCCTTTTCAAATGTCACTAAACATGAGGATTACAGTGAAGAATTAGCTGACTTAACGGTAAAGCTTTTTTTCTTTTACAAAGCATAGCTATAGTAAGAATCATTTGTTTTCTTCATTTACATTGATATTTTATAAGAGTAGGCAAGCAAGGAGGGCAGAGTGTGTAAAATTTCCTGTACATTCCTTCATAGTGTCCTCACTCAAAGTCAAATTTTCTGTAGCTTTGTGATTTATATCTAGCCCTTACAATCATATGGCAAAGCTTGCTTGGTTGTGTTAATTTGTCTTTCAAGAAGTTGTACGATGCTGCTTTTAGCTCTGAGCTTATGTAAAGCTGGGAAGCCAAACATTTCCGTTCAAATATTAAGTTCACTGAATTTAGGCACTTCTTTTGCTTCCTGAGAAATAATACATTAAAGCAATAGATGCCTCGTGGCAACCTGTGAAATGACTTTGGAATCTTGAGAACAGTAAATCTCTTGAAGTTGCAAAAGTTTGGCTTTATAGAGGATTTTGCTCTATAAATGAGAGAGTGTGTGTGTGCTTTTGTGTATTCTTCTTTCATACACTCAGGAAAGAGTCTGAAGATCAGGTAAAAGGAAAAGTGCTTGCAGTCAGTGCTATACACTGACTGAATGCAATTGGAAGGAATTTATTTTATCTGGTGTTTAATTTTAAAGGAACCCTCATGTATTAATTTGAAATAAATTTAAATATTTTACATTTTCAGACTAAAAGATCAAAACTACATGCCCAGTTGCTGAAGTCTGATCTTACTTGGAAGAAGATAATAAAGTTTGTTGATGACAATTTGGACAAAAAGGAATACCAAACTGTAAATGGTGATTTAAAAACTATCTTGCAAGCTGCAAAACAAATAGGTATGTTTTTGTTCTCTAGTAGTCTAATCATACATTGTTTTATGTGGGGGTGGGAGCAGGTTCAAGTTGCTTTCTGCCTGCATACTTTACTGGTACAATTTTGGTTCTACCTTGATGCAAGTTTTGCCCTATAATAACTTTGAAACTCCATTTTATCTGATATACATATGCACAATTTGGCCTTCTGTTTTATTTTAAGATTCCATTGTTATATGGATATTCTTACTTGTTTGATAGTATTGTTTTGTAGAGTGTGGTATGGTTTGTGATTGACAGGTATTAAGCAAAACCAACTGTTTCTTTTGGAATAGCAGTACTCTTAAAAGAAAATCCTGATGTTGTCTGCTTTAATTCCACATAATTGGTATAATGAAAAATTGGACTGCTGTGCAGGCAGATAAAAATGTGAGAAATGTTTTCTGCTTGAAGTGTTTGGTGTTGAGGAGAGAAATAAAAATATATTGCACTCATCTGGAATTAAACTTCTAGTACTGAAATACATTATGACAAAGAACATGTGAAAACTTAGTTTTGATTGGAAATTTAGTTTTTGATTGACAGACTAAAGCTAATACAGCTTTTGCTTTTAGCAAAATTTACTTCATCAGCTCATAAACTGAGCACATGGCTCAAGCTCTTGCTGTCACATATTTAAGGATTTTTCCTTTCAATCTTGTAGGTATATTTCCTCCTTTTCTAATTGTTTTTCAAATATCTTGAATAGAAACATTATAAAAAGACAGAGAGAATTAATAAAAATAAATATATTTGCCTGGTTTTGGTACTATAGACCAGAGATTTTTACTACAATGCAAATGTTAGCCTGCCCCACTTGCACTTGACTATTTATTTGGAAATACCTAGTAAATTGAGAAAGAAACCAATGTCTAAACACAGACTTTCCAAAAAGTTTAGGCAAGTTATTCACGTCCAACATGTAGTGGTAGTCAATTGTGCTGTACAGTTGCTGAAAATGCCTATTAAAGCTATTAATGGTTGTAAATGGCTATTGCTTTCTTCAGTCATCAGAAGTATGTTTTTGAGTATTGCTCAAATTACTGGCAGTTTTAAACTCTGGTTAGTACCTTTAGTAGACTTTTAACCTCTTTGGGCTGGAATTTAAGCATGTGGATGCTCTTTCTGAGACAGGCTCCTGGGAGGGCCACTCTCTGCCCTAACTTAGGTACCTCTCCTTCAGTGCACGGATTTCAGCTGGCATTTGCAACACACAAGGCTTGAGGGGAAGTCATGCAAGATGGGGATTGAGTTTATACCAGCTGTAAGTCCATAGAGTTAGTAGGAGAAGTATCTATTATCCATCTGTATTGATAATAGATATTGATTGAGAAAGCTGTTTTAAATATCCACTGTGTATAGTTTAATCACAAGTGGTACTAGACTAAAATGTTGGCTGGAAACAAAACAAAATACCAAAAAGAGTAGCTTCTAGTAGTGCATCTCTTGCCATCTTGTCTGGCTTATTTTGTGGAGATGAAAGGAGTAGTATTTTCTCAAGAGATGCTTTCACAAATAGGAGATGTCGATAATAAAGGAGAAAACCACATAGTAAACCTAAGAGATTTTTCTCAAATGCTTCAATTTCTCTTTCAGTTTACTAATCTTTACTTCTGTTCTGAGACAATTGACTGTAAATAATAACATGTATTTGTATGTTAGGAATATATGAGTGAGCTTCATGCAGACAAACTGCAAGTTTTTAGATGTAGGGGGGTTTTTTGTGCTTCCCATATAGCTAATGCTAAAAGGGAGGGCCTGAACCACCTTTTTTCTCTGAGACCTGTTTCCGTATCTATTGTACATATGTGTATCTTTATGTCATGTATCTTCCATATGTAGGTATCTAATTATCTTGTAAATGTCACCTCCAGTCCTCTCCTTGAACTTCTCAGACTTTCAAAGAGCGCCACAGGAAGATTCAAGCTAAATAGTGAATTTATTCACTATTTATTTAATTTATTTATATATTGAATTTCTATCTACTTAGCCTTGTTCCATCTGCAAATGCTAGAATTTTTTGCTCTTTTCTGTTAGACTGTGGGGAAGAAACCCCTTGCTTTTTCTGGTGTTAAACCTAATCTAAGTTGAATCAATCACAAGTAAAAAAAATTGTAAGTTGTCCTCATTTAAAATGAGCAAACGCCTCAGTATGCTGGTTGATTTTGTTTAGGTTAGGCTTGATGACTTTAAAAATGTTATAGTAGTGACATACTGGTTCATCACATGGAGTTTGCCTTATGTTTTCCTCAACTACCTTTGTGAATATTTGTGTGAGAAGTAAATTCATGTTTTTATCTAATAATATATTGTTTATTTGCATAACATGATATTTTGTAGATAGAAATCCAAATTCATACATTTATTTGCTTTAAATTTTTTGAGCAGTTTTTCTAACTTAGCACATACTCAGAAGTAATTCTACTGGGAATTACTACAAGGATTCAGTAATCCCCAGCTGAGTTCTTTATATTTATTCTGTTATGAATATTCAGATTAGGCAGTGAATAAATAGTGAGACAAAGTGGAAACTTGTTAACATTAAGTAGCTTATAAATATACAATTGTGAGTTTAAGACCTCTAGCATGTTTTTTTTCTCTAGCTCAGAAAGACAAGAAAGCATTGGTAATTCTTACTATAAATTTTTAGTATGTAGAAGTATAATTAAGACAGATGCTTTATTATCATATACCTTTTGTAATTCAGTACCTTGCAACAATTCTTACTTGTTGTGGTCTGCTTTTGATATCTCTGCTGATGAGACTTGTGACAGGAATTTGAATACAGTTATGTTACAGGTAATTGAACACTCTTAGTATTAAATATATTAAATTGCATTTGTTTTTGTTAACAGTTGGAGCTGAAAATGGACAAGAGGCGATTGAAAGTGGAGCTGTTTTTCTTTTTAAGACATTTCATGGGAAAGAATGTGTTGGCCATGATGAGACAAAGGTGATCAAGCAGATGTTTGGGCCATTTCCATCATCATCTGCTACTGCAGCTTGTAGTGCCACGTCTCGGATTGCTTCTCACTTCACTGAAGAACAGCTTAGAGCCCTCATACAGTTGGCTGAAGAGCAAAATGGTGATAACAGAGTGCTGTTTGGTAAAAATATAGTGTTTTCATTTGACATGCATGATTTGGATCACTCTGAAGAGCTGCCTGTGAATGGTGAGACTGATGTGCAGAAAAGTATAAGCTTAGATTATAACAAATTTTTGAATAACCAGCTGAATCACTTACAGAACTATTGTGATGAGAAATCTAATATCAAATCTTTGGAAAAAATAGATGATTCTTTTTTATGGTGTGAAGTTGGAAAATACCTGAAGGAATCTCAAGGAGGTAACCCTGGAGGGCCAACAACCGAAGACCTCTGCTGCACTTTGTATGAGATCCTTGCTTCTACCAAAAGTGCCGATGAACTTCAAAATGAGGTACACTAGCACATTAACTGTACTGCATATATTTGAATGCCAGATAATTATACAATAATTTCATTTTAGTTTATGCCGGTATACTTTTTCCAACTGTTGTCTACGCTTTTTTTTTTAATCTGTCTTGAGAAAAATCTCATGGCAGCATCATTATTTACCAGGGAGAAGGATACAGCATAAATTTGATCTGAATAATCTCTTTCCCCCACAATGGACAGGATATTTTTCCTTTTTTGTGGCCATTTGCTCAGAGTGTCCATTCTTTCTTTTTAAGCAGAGCCCAGTTTAAGCTGTCTATAAAAGTGTGAGGAAATTGCAAAGACAAGCTGAACTTTCTTGGACAGGTTTCATCTCCAGTTTCAGAGCCTCCCTGTCGCTGGAAAGCTGAGCAGGTGGTGCTACTTTAAAATTTTGTCATATCAGGTCTGTTCCTTTTGATGAGGAAAGGAGGTGGCTGGGTTTGTTACGAGAAGGGCAGAGAAAATGTGAAGGAGAGGGAACAGTTGCTGGAGTTGAAAGATAAGCATAGCAATAGAAAGGGGAAAAAATCATGATTAAAGCCTGGAGAAGATGTTTTCCAGGTGTGTGCGCAAGAGATGATTGGATTAATCTAGGGAAGAATTCCTGTAATTTGGTAATTTTTTTTTTCTCTCTGTACTTTTCTGTTAAGTTTGCTTTATTTTTCCTAATTTGCCTTGCTTTCCTTCCCTGAATACATCCAGTACTTAAATTCTAAAACTGAATTTTCAGAAAGACTCTAAATTTGAAAATTTGCTACCAAAATGCAACTGATAGTAGGAGTAGACAATCCCGAGAAAGACAAGATAGTGAAAGTTTTCAGGAATTTTGTCATTGTAGTTGCAGATTTTATTATTTTTAATAAAAACAGTAGGAGTTAGAGAACCTGTGTACTCCATTTTAGGTTTAGATAACTATGTATGGATATCTAATGTGTAATGGTATGGTTGTTGAAGCCATACTATTGTTTTGTTTGGTAATCAGTGGACCACATTTTGGCTGTCCTTTGGGCTTTCTGGACATGTATGTTTTATTACAGATCCTAAATATAAATGGAAGTTGATCTAGTTTTTTCTGCATTGGAATATATTTGAAAAATAATACCTTAATACATGTCTGCAAACAGTTCCATACTTTGGGTGGTAATATTGAGTGAAGACATGTGAAAATGGAAGACTGAACAGGTCTTGGATAAGAAGATTGGAGAAAAATCTTGCATGTCAAAGGAAACATGAAAAAAAGTATATTTGTCAAAGGGACCTGTAGTTTATTAATTGTACAGAGATAAAGATTTCAATTTTTTTTTCAAGATCAGTGACTGAAGACATTTCCAATATCAATATTGGGTATGCAGAAATAATTCCATACTTCTGCATAACGCTTACTTAATGCCTAAGTTTAATTTGCAAAATGTTAAAGGAAAAGCTCTAAACCTTTGGCTTGAAGCAAGAAAAAAATAACTTTTTTTTGCAAATTTATGATCATAATGGATTGCTAAATCATTTGGCAGAAAGTTCAAGCTATCAGTTTTTATGTAGGTCACCAATAAAGACTTCCTTTCCATTAGTTCCTGGAACAAAGAATTCTTGGCAAAATATCTGATTTGATGGCTTTACAGAAGTTTTAATTTGATAATGTGAAAAAATTGTTTGCCAGTGTACTGAAAACTAACTTAGCAAGAATAGTTTCTTCAGTTTGCATCACTAGAGAGGAAGAGGATTTCTTCTCTGAAGTGTCTGAAAACTGCATTTCATTTTGGATTTTTAAAAGCTCCAAGTAATAAAAGAAAGATCTCCACATTCTCATTATTTTGGCCGTTTGTTGCCTTTCCCTGCAACAGTGGTATTTTATTGTTCATTGCACAATGTGGGGGTCAAGGAGGGAGTACAACAAACTTGAACCTGATCACCTTTTGTTAAAAGCTAGCTGGCATTTAAATTGTGCTCTCTGTAGGCATAGTCATGACTTGAAAATGTCTTCTGGGCTTTGGATTTTACTATCACTTAGGGATTTTTTTTTCTTATTAGAGTAATTTTGTTGGTGCCATCATTAAGAGCAGATGGTGCTTTTACACCTGAAGATAAGCCATTTCTACAACTATGTCAGAGGCTTGCCATGTGAGATGGCATAACAAGTTGATTGATAATGAATTCTGAACATCTTACATTTCTTGGTGGAATGGATACAGGCTAAACTGTCTGTGAGCTACAAAATATATTTTTTCTTAATAAACAAAAAAACCCTTAAAAACAAAAACAAAACAAAAAACCACCAAAAACCAAAACAGCAAAAAAAACCCCAAAACAAAAAAAACCCAAAACAAAAAATGAACCTATTGATATGAAAGGATAAGTCTTCATAAATCAAAATCCACATCTATAAACCACATTTTTATGTTTTAAAACAGGAAGATACCACTGTCTGTCTGTTATTAAACAAGTAAAGAACATGATTGTGGTGATGATATTGGCAAGTGGACTTCTGTAAGACAATTTCATTTGATCCTTAAGCAAATTTTATTGAGGTGCCAGATCACATTAAGAATATGAGCAATTTAGATAATTTATGGTGTGGCAACCAGTTTTGGTGTTTTTTTTGTGGTGTATGTATAGGCAGACATATACACTAGTTAGGTTTTTATCTACTTAATGAGCTCTACAAGGAATTGAAATTAGTTGTGTTCTCCAGCAGTGTATAGTTTATGGTTAAAATGGTTGGTGAGGTGGAAGAAATGCTTTGTTTTTTGTTTTCACTATTTGAGAACATTCCACTCTTCCTTTGGGACAGTTTGTTTATCTGGCATATCACTGGTGACTCTTAATTAGAGGAAAATTGATTCTTATAATTGGAGTGATGTGGGAGTTATAACTTATTTTCTAAGTGTTTGGGACATGTGCTTTTCATTGGGGACATAAAGTCTAGTAAAGCTAAATGACAGCTACACACTTTTGACAGTGTGTCAGGTTTTGTTGATGAGCATATGTATTTTGTTGATGGTAATGATGTGGTAACAACATTGTTATTTAAAAAGAAGAAGAAAAAGCCAATAACCAGCTACAGAGTTTGGCCAATAACTGTTGTGGGTTTTTGTTTTTATATTTGATTAAAACTTAGTATTCAGTGCATTCCTGAATTTCTGAGAGCCCTCAGTTTCCAGTATATGATGAATTAAGACTGAAGCCATCTGAGAGCATTTTAGCAGCTTTGCCACCTAGTACCTCTCAGAGTAATTAGAAAAAAGTTGGAAGAGTTTAGTCCCTCTGATTAGACCATCCTATTCTTAGAGGACATGTGTCTTTCTTCTGTGAACTCTTGTCTAGTTTATCTGCAAAATTTTTCTGAATTTTGTTTTGGAAATATCTGTCTCTATTTTTACAGTAAGGCAGAGGTACATTATCTCTTTATCATAACAAAACACGAAGATATTTCCTGTAAAGATCAAATAATCCTTGGAAAAAAAGGAGATGAAATCAAAATTGTGTTAAGATCTTATTAATACAGCGTCTATTATGAAAAATTGTGCATTTTATTCTTCTTGGGACAAGGCAAGAACTTTGCCCAAATAAAATTAAGAATATTAATGTTGTTTAGCAAATTAGATTAAATGGTGTTTTCCAGACAAAAATCACTTTAAATGCTGTATAAATGACAAGAAGAACACTAGGCTAGGATATGAAACAGCAGAACTGTTTCAAGAAAACTACATCCTAAGCAGTAGGTTAAGTATTATGTAATAGTACTTATATTTACTTATCTCTATATATGATGCACTTAATTGCCCACTTAAAAGTCCAGGCACAAGGCTTCTTTTGTCTGCTTTATAGCTGTGGCTGTTTCCAGCTCTCTGCATTAAAGGGTTAGCATGTACACAAACTATGGCATCCAGGGCTTCTATCAGTAAATTCAATCCAGCTACATTGCAAATTGTCATGGTGTGAAGAAAATACTGGGTTTTTGCGTCATTCCTAAAAATCATTCAGTATTCATCACTCTTACCAAAAATGTGAGATAAGTTTTCTTCCTTGTTGTCCTAAGCACCTGAGAATAGTCAGGTAGTAAAAACTACAGTAAGAGGCCAGAAGGTAATAATGTGGAGTTTTAAGGTTCTCAATCCTTCCTTCAAGGCTGAAAAACATTAATTTCAAATCAAAATGGACCTGAAACCAGAAAAGTATGAGTAGTGTAATGGAGGTTTTATATGATGAATAAAAAGAGGTCCTGAGTTGAGCAGCACATCTTCCTGCATGTATTCCTAATTAGTTCAGTCCAGTAATATGCTCCTCCTTAGAGCTAAAAGTTATTGCTTTATTACTGGAATTGAGTTTTTTTCATACTTATTTCAGAATGGAAGTTAATAGATTATTTTTGTTTCATTAAGAAGGATTTTTTTTCCCAGTGTGGTGTTTGTGTGCCTCTGAATGCTTGATGTAGCAACAGACTTTTTGACAGTTTTCCCCAGTCTCTTCTAAGTGGACCCCTGTTGTGTCTCAGGCTTCTGCGTGTAAGTTTTCTTTGGCTGCCTTTGTCACTGGTAGCAAGATAATGATTTTTCTTTTTCTCCACGAGTTCATCTACATTGCTTCTGTTGCCTCACCTTAATCCCACCACAAATGTCTGCCAATATGCTTTGTTGGTTGAACCTGTAGATGCTCATGGGATCAAGAACAAGGGGAGCTTAACTAACTTGTCAATTCAATGAACTGACAGGAAGCTCCCCTGTGTCTGCCACCAGCCTTTTTGCAAAAGTACAGGAGAGTAAAGGAAAGCAAAATCTGTTTAAACTTTCACAGAATCTAGCAGTCATTTTTTCTCTCACTGATACAGTATCTTAATCTGAGGAAGAGTCATTAACAAAAGAATGTGGAAAAATTCATTCCAACTTCTCCCTTGAAGACTGCTCTGGAGTCTTGTTGCCTGGATGTTTAAAAAGAACACTTACTTTTTGCTTTTTGACTTTATTTAGGGCTGGTTTTATGATCATGTTTCCTGTGCTCTTATAAAATTGTCCCCTTTTTTTTTTAAGCAGTTTTAAAAATGAGCACCAAAAAACTGTGCTTCCTTTCCAGGTGTTCCTATGCCTTTTAAACAGCTCTTTTCCTTTCATTTAGCCTTCAGGCAGTTCCTTGCCAACTTTTAATTCTTCTATTAACACTGAAGACAAGCATTAACAAGTCCTCACGTGGAAAATTGCAATCTTTTAAATGAAGTCAAGATGTGAGACAACTGCTATTTATTCATTTTCTATAATTCGTTTCTAAAGTTCATCATTCTATTCATGATGTATCACGAATATGCCCATGTTATGTTTATGCCATTTGCCAGTTACCTGAATGTCTTTTTACCTGTTTCTTTCCCAAATACTTTCCTTTAACTTATCTGCAATCATACTTACATTTTCTTATGCAGTGTGTTACTGCCCTTGTCGATGTGTGATCCCTGGCCTACAATTTCATGTCAGTTTCTGAAGATTTATGAAAGATTACATTGCACTCAAGTTGTTTTAACAGTGAACTCTGAATTTCATTTCTAGCTTCGGTGCAATCATTTTTATATACGCACTCTTATCTTTAACCACTTTATCCTTATATCCAAAATAATATTTTAACAGTAGAAAAAAAAGAATTTTATTTTTAAAATTGAACTGAATTTAAGTATTGTTAGTAACTTTGAAGAGTCAAAATTTTCCTTTCAAAAGGGAAATTTGTACTATATTAAGGGACCTAGATAGTGAAATCAGCTGAACCATGGAATTCAAAATGGAAAACATGCCTGGAAACCTGCAAAGGAAAATACACTAAAATTATTTCCTGATATATGGACATGAGCCAATTAATAGAATCACAGAACGCTGCTTGGAAGGAACCTCAAGGATCATTTGGTCCAGCCATTCATGGCAAAGATGTGGTCTAGGCAGGATGGCTCAGCAGCTTGCCCACCTAAATCTTAAAAGTGCCCAATGCTGGGGAATCCACCACATCTCTGGAAAGAGTATTCCAATGACTGTTTTATCTTAGTGTGAAAAGTCTGCCTCTTGCGTCCAATAAAAGTCTTTCCATCATTAACTTGTACTTATTGCCCTGTCCTTTCCATGGGAATCCTTCTAAATAGGATTTTTGCATCTTCTGTGCAAGGCACTCTTTAAGTGCTGGAACACAGTGATGAGGTCTCCCCTAAGCTTTCACTGCTCCAGGCTGTACAAACCAGTTCTCTCAGCCATTCCTCACATGGCAGGCTTCCCAGTCCTTGGATCATATTCGTGACTTTTCTCCTGACTGTCTCTAGCCTGCCCACATCTTTTTAATATAAAAGGGACCAAATCTGAGCACTGTATTGGTGTGGCCTGGCAAGTCCCGAGTAGAGTGGGAAATTGACTTCATTTTTTGTGCTGGTAAGGCTCTTGGGATGCCACCCATCATCCTGTTGGTTTCTTTGTCCCAGCAGCAACGTTATCTCACTGAGCCTGTTGTTCACCAGGACCCACAGCTCCACTTGTACAGGTTTGCTCCCCATATGGATTGACCCCAGCCTGTGCTGCACTCCTGGACTATACTTGTCCTTGTTGATCCTAATAAGATTCATGGATTTCAGTGTTTTTTCTTGATGCTTGAAAGCTAAGTTGCATTTCTTAAACTGTATATCCTTCAGCCTGCAGCAATGATGCTTTATTTTTAACAATTTTTCCTGTCTAAACCCATACATAATGGACAGATTTGGCAATAGGAGCAGCAGCCTTCCACTGCAGCTTGCAAATCATAGGGCACATCAGTCACAGTAAAGTGGGACTGGTCTGTGTTGTTAGTTCTGATCAGAATGGCGCCTAAAGAGCTTGACTATCAATAATATTTTTATGGCCTTTCAGGTACAGTCAACCTTTTTTTCCAGAAAGCTTTTTATCTTTTAAGATTGAGTATGGTACTCTAGGAACTGATGAGTTGTTAAAGATAGTAAGACCCCTTAAATTTTCCTGCATAATGTTCAGTGTTATGTTTGCTGGAGGTTTTGCAGAGAAAACTCTACTTGGTGTTTCACAGTGCTTGCAAGGAAAATTGTATGTGGTAAAGCTGGGTAAATAGCACCTTCCCCTAAGATGATTGTCTTTCAAAAAGCCCCACAGTTCTTAGATTACCATTACTTAATCTGATGCTGTCCCCTCTTATTTGAACAATACACATACACACCCTAAATCTGAAAAGGTTTTAATTTAAAAAATGTTGACGTTTCATTTCACATGGCAGTCTGATCATGACAAAATGTGTGTCTAGGCTGACTTTGATCAGTTCTTGCCTCTTAACCTGGAGAATATATGGATTCCCATATCTTTTCACATTATTATTTATAGTATTTTATTCAGAGGTGTACTTGGTTTGGTTTGGTTTGCTTATAAAATAGAGAGCAAACACAAAGCAAAAGCTATGAAAACTGTCTGTAGTTAATACTTAAATATTAGGCTTTGTTAATTAACATTACACTACTATGCATTTTATTGGCTTGGCTTTGAGTAGTAGGATGAACAAATAAAATCTGAAAGGTGTAGAGTGGTGTCCAGTGTGGGCATACTGGACTGAGGCCAGCAAAGGGCCACTGGGATGATGAAGAGACTGGAGCATCTGGCATACAAGCAGAGACTGATGATGCTGAGGTTGCTCAGCTTACAGAAGGGAAGTCTTGAGACTCTGATCAGACCTGGTAGTGAGGATGTGGTGAAAATGAAGCCAGACTTCCCTTGGTGATGCCCAATGGCAGAACTAGAGATAGTGGACATAAATTGTATTACTGGATATTCCATGTAGACGTAACCTTTTTGTCACAGTGAGGATGGTCAGACACAGGAGCAGTTTGCTCAAGAGGTTGTGCAATCTCCAGCCCAGGAGACTAGATCATTTCCAGAGGTTTCTTCTAACCTCAGTCATTCCGTGATTCTGTCATTTCAAATAATGAAATAGAGGTAATTGGAGAAAATTTGTATGTTATATTTATACCTAATTCCAAATTAATTTAAATCTTCACATTTCCTGATGATTTTTTTACCGAAAAGTCAGTCCCTTACCCTGACATGTTTGGGTGTGTTTAAATTAAAATCTTGTTGTTTTGTAACAAGTTTGTTACAAGTAGAATCTCATAATAAGCAAATGGAGTGTGCCTCTTTAAGTACTTATATTTTAACCTTATGTGTAACCTAATTAATGAATTATGGTATACAGGAAATAAATAGTCCTTGTGTCGCAAGTAATTTCAATTAGGTTTTAAAGTGACCTCAATTTTGGATGTGTTAATTTGGTCTCCTAAATTAAGTATCTATCTAAATAACAGACGTTTGTTGTCCAGAAAAATCATTCATTTAGTTTGTTGCATTAAACAGGAATTTGTAATGGTCATTATTCTTGTAAGAGAGTATTACATAAAGTCTTAATTCACATGACTAAATTTCTAATACCCTTTAAAAGCCTAACATTATTTATGTGAACATTTACATTTTTTTCTATGTGTAAGCTAAGACAAATAAAAGACTCTGAGATGACACGGAAATACAGTTCAATAAGAAAGAGTGTATCTTAGAGCTCATAAGGAAAACCAGCTACAAAATAATTTTTTAATTCCTACACCCTTATTCACTCTTTCAGGTAAATGAATGGAAGAGCTTATACAACATTGCACAATATCACAAGCATTTTGTTTTAGAATAAAACTTGGAAAGTGTGTGTCGATTTTTTTCCTGCTAGTGACTTAGGGGGCTTGTCAGTAACAAACACTGCAGACACTGTTCTCTCTCTATAGCTTGCTTATTGCTTTCCAGTGTAACCTTCGCTCACAAAAACTGTATTCTGTTAGTATCCAAAAATCTGATGACCTGAGAAATACTTAGCTTTCATTTCTAAACCTGAATTTAGTTTAATAATTCTCAAGTCTGTATTGAGAGTGATTCCCTGAGCAGTCTGAATATGTAATTTATGTTAAGAGCTCTGAACTCTTCACAGTTCACCTTATAGCATAGACTGTGAAAAGTACTTCAACATTTCATTTTTTTGCAGACAAGGTTTTTCTTCAGGTGCTAGTTTTGAGATCGTTCATCTGACATGCTGTGCAGACCCGAGCAAAAGTGCTTTCAAGAAACAGGCTTCACTGTCTGTGCACAATGCAATTGGCTCTGACTCAATATTTGCCTGATACTATTGCTTGGCTCGGAGGGCAAGTGTAGCTTGTGTGCATGTTCTGTGCAGCCATTTCCCTAGTTACAAGCTAACCTTCACCATCCGAACAGTGCAGTGTGCAGGTGTGAAAGTGGATGTTTACTTTGCTTTTCTTAAGCAAAATAGAACCTGAAGTGTCAGCTTCTTGCTGCTTAATAGAATGCCGAGTTTTGGACTTTTTAACGGCTTGGCTCCTCCAAATGCTCCGATATCAGAAACTCAGTTTTACCTGCCACTAGCTTGGCACATCAGTGTAGTTGTGTATGCTTCATTGCTCCTAGAGGGTCATCTGTTCCCTGTCAAAGCCAGAGCCTGGCTTTTCTGCTGCTCTTCTCTGCTGGCATATGACTTCCAGCCACAGCTTCTCTAACTCATCTGAAGCAGAGTGCTCTGAGACCCCAGCACAAGGCTGCTATTTTCCCTGCAGAGTTTTCATTAAGCCACTCTTAGGGGAAGAAAGTCAACTTTGATGTCAAAATGCAGTTTAGAAGAACTTGAGGAAAATATAAGTAGAGTTAATACACAGTTTCTAGAAAATTTAGTGGGACACGCTGTCTGAAGTATAATAAATAGCATGATGTACTGAAGCATAAATAAACAGTACAGTTTGTTAGGGAATGAGAAATTTAAATTGGCCAGAAACTGAGGTCAGTGGTGAAATGGCTGATGTGACTGTCCAAAGTGTAAGAAATAGGAAAATTTAATCAATTTTAAAATAATGATTATTTGCATATAAGTACAAAGGCAAAACCTCTGGGGTAAAATATGAGCATCATTAAAATCAGTTGGAGATTTTTTCCCTTGATTTCAGAAGGGTTTTTTTTTACTACTTGTACTAGTCTGTGCTTATGTTTTAACTTATGTCACAGAGATGATTTCTGAACCTAGCTGGTATTATACACCCACAGCCAACAAAACAGCAGTGTTACAAAATAGGATTGCACTAACATGTGTTTCTACATTGCTTGGGAAAATTTTGCCACTTAGAAGATGTTATGGTGCTGTGGTGTTTTTATGAGACTTTCCCACAGAGGAACTGGGTATCTGGTTAAACTAGTTAAAATTGTAAATACTAGTTAATCTGCTGGATTTTACACTGTTAATAAAATAGTATTGAAAAACTGATATAAGCAGCTGTAGTAACAATGACATAAATCATTTAACAAACACTGAATACTCGTGTGAACAGAGAACAGGCATACAGCAAGTTTTGTTCAAAAAGCAAAATAGATTTGGGGGGGGGGTTGTTAAAAAACTTTGCCTTTGGTTTGGAGCATACACAATTTTCTAATGAGTTAATAATTATAACTGATTTTTTAATTTCCATAATAAATAATTATTTATTTATTATGGTACTATAAAAGATGTTATGAAACAGCTTTCCAATATTCATTAATACAGGGAAAATAATGGATATTTGATGTTAAAACTGAGTGTTTCACGTGTGTGTTCTTGTCATGTTGCAGAAATACTGTAGGCCTCTGAGCTTAGCATGTTAATGCTGTGCTGAAGCTAGGCATGAGCTCTGCAGAAATGCAACAAATGCAATCATTCCATGCTTCAGAATCTTATATTACTTGTTCTATTAGTTCTAATAAATACAGTATGAATGCTGCATACTGTATAGGTAGGTATATAGTACTATCTTGTATTACTCATCAATGTTTATTGAAGACTTTACTTTGTGAAGATTAGATTTGTGGACACTTTCTGTAAGAATGGCAAAAAATTGTGGTACTTGATTTTGTCATGTAGAAGAAATGATTAAACCTTTCTGTTCTCATGTTAAGTTCATTAGAGGAGAAAACAAAACTGTGGAGATGAGCTGAGTGGAATTTGCAAGTGGAATTCTAGAATGAGGAGTCTACTGACTCTCCTTGTTCTAAGTAATCAAATTAAATGTTAAATAGTTTGACATGCTACTTAAATTGTCATTCTTTAAAAAAATGCAAATGCTGAAAACATAAAAAGATTCATCCAGCTATGTAGATACTTACATTAAAAACCCCCCCAAAATGAGAAACACAGTTCTATCATGACAGAACTTATTTTAAAAGACGTCAATATTTGTATGTTTATATCGCATTGTAAAGACTTTAAAGGTCTTCATTGTAAGCACTGCCAGATACTTTCAGTATTGCAACTGCATTTTTTAGTTGATTTTAAGTGGAGAATGTTTTAATATAGAAAGCTTGGTGATAGAGAAAACAGTTTCAGGAGATGACTTCATCATTACTGTATAGAGAAGGTGCTGAAATAATTGGAAAAGGGTTCACAGGAGGTCCATCATGTGGAAATAAAGCATGGAGAACCGAGGAAATGTGAAATAAAGTATGGGAAATAAAGCATGGAAACTAACAAAATGAAAGATGAAAAAATAATTGCCAGTCTCATTTGATGCGAAGAAGTAGCAGTAATACAAACGTATTTAGTGTGGGAGGAGTGCATCAGTGGACTGTGGCTTGCAGGAAAAGGCACTCAAAGGAGGGAGGAAGAAAGCAATAGACTGGCAGCATAAAATAAACGTTTCGTGAATATTGGCTGTTCATCCTACCAAGGAACAATCTCGCCAAGAGTTTCAGTTAACTTTCAGATTCCAGGGAAGTTGGTTTCCAGTTCTGTCACAACTTTTGCAGTAGCCAAAATAATTGACATGAGAATCATCTCTCAGAACTCTTAAACACAGAGCAATTGTCTACTCCTTGTGAGATGCCCTTCAGGATGCGTTAAGATACCTAATTGCTCCCTTTGGACCTGGCTGTTCAGTTTTCTCTAAGGGCCTTAAGCTGCCACTGAGAATCAGAAGTTGATTAGTATTTTTTCAATAAATATTCAGTTGCCAGTTTTATGTAGGCCATGGCTAGACTACTAGCCCTCTTCAGTAATGGAAATTTTCACAGGTTGTATTGATATCTGTAACATACTTTCTGCTGCTGATACTATTTTTTCGTTATTATTGAACCACTATTCATTGGGTACCTTGTTTTTGCAGTATTGAATGAAGCCTGAAGTGATAGTTAAAACGTTATCTGAAAATCATATAAGGCACTTCAAAGGTTATAAATGGCTTATTTTTGGAAAGAAATGAAAGTACTTATCTGATTTCCAGAAATGTTCATAATTTGCTCCTGAAGAACTCTTCAGCTAGCCCTCATTGTGGTTGTTACTAATCTACCCATGACTGTAAAGTTAGCTATAAGTTTAGGAAACTTATCTAGAATCCTTGTCTGAATGTTTACAAGTGGTTATGAATGTCTAGCTTAGGTATCAGAGATACGAAGCTTATGAGAAAACATGGAAGAGCAATACGTAGTGGGTTTTTTAAATATCTGAAACATAATGAAGAAGAGGAAGTGCCCATAGACATGGTAATTTTATTTAATAGTAAAATTTAATACTTTCTGTTCTGTCATTGTTTTTCTATGTTCTTCCTGAACTCACCTAGAATTTCATCTTCAAGCCTCTTTGAAAACAATGTGGCTTCTTTTTTGTCTTAGGACAATTTAGGTTTTTGCCAAAGAACAATCCTGAGGTCAGACTAAATTTCTGTTGCAATTGTGTTCCTTTCATATAACTGTTTACTCTTAATAACTCTTGTGAGGTTTATCTCTTAATAACTCTTCACACACAAGTTTACTATAGAAATTGATACACAGTAGAGAAGTCAAGCTGTTCTTATAATTATTTCTTAATTAAAATCAAAAAGGAAGTGGAATAGCTCTTGTTGTGAGGCTCCTTTGAGAGAACATTTCCAAAAGCCACAGTTTAACATTCATTTTGACTTAAAACCAGCTAATTTAAATGTTCATTACTATGTGTATGCAGCACCACATGAAAACTTTGCATATGATAATATATTGATTTACCTTAATCTTCATTTTTCTTAATGTACCATGAAATTATGACATTAGCTTTTAGTTTTGTGTGTGTGTACCCTTGCATGATATATGATATTTTGATGTCAAAGCAAGTTGTCTCATAAAACATGTTTGGTTTTAAGTGTCAAAGTGGCACTTCCTTTTGTTCAGAATAATGACTTTCTAGCCCTAACAAATTAACATATCACAAAGCTTATTCCCCATTGCCTTGTTCATAAAAGAGTATCCATTTAGGGAAAGTACAGGCATATGTGGATCACCCCTGTGGTGTTTTATCTTTATCTTATCATCAAAGCTTCCAACTTGGCATGAGACTGGCTTTTCAAGCTCATATTTTCTTTGTAATTTTATTAAAATTACCAAGAGTTTTATATTCAGACAATAGAAAGCTTGTGTCCCATTATTCTTTACCATAGAGCTTATCTGCTCCCCTTTCATGTAGAGAAAATAATCCTTATTTTGGATACATTTTCCCCTTTTTCAGTTTGGACTTCTTTTTTTAAATCCAGAAGTATACAGCTTTGTTGTTGTCCAAGGACTGTTGAAACCCCACAGACGATTGGAAACTTTTTCTTTTTATGAAAACAGAACCATGCTGTCTCCCTTCATAAAAAACCCAATAGAATGGCATTTGAGTGCTATTTTTTAGGGATGGGACTTAAGAAAAGATGAAAGCACCACAGAGAGGGACAAGAAATGGTAGGCTTAATCCTGGTGCTGAGAGCTGTTCACTGTCCTTCCTGTCAATAACTTTTCCTCTTTCCTGTCAACTCTTTACTTCAGTTTTGTACTGAAAGTTTGTTGTATCTTTGAGCCAGTATGAGGCTTGATCTATTAATGATACCTTTTGAATCACTTTCAATATATTATTAAACTTAATGAGATCTTTTTTTAGAGAAAGCCAGTCTGTAGCGGATGGAACTTTTCCCTTTTTATTTTCTTTGATGCTGAGTTCTTCTCACATCTACATGGAGACATAAGGAAATGTGAGTTCTGTAAGAAACACAGTCAGATGGCACCTCCAAGTCATTTTATGGAAGGTGGGGAGGGGAAAATCCCACACAGAAATCCCTAACCCACATCTGCTTGATCTGTGGAAGTGGCAGGGCCAGGTTTTCTGCAGGGCTGGTTTCTGTTACGCCGCGCCTGCCGCAGCACGAGCGCTGCAGCTCTGCTGGCTGAGCAGGAGTTTGTGCTGTGCTGGTGCTGGCCTGGTGCTCACTGGTGCGTGCCAGTGGCACCGTGCTCCTGCTGCAGCCTCCCAGGGAACAAGGGCAGGAGGCACAAAGAGCAGTCATTCACATCTGTCTCCACTGCTGGCCCTGAACTCTTCTGTCTCTCTGTCAAAACTAGAAATTACTGAGGAGGCTTAACACTTGTTGGTTCACACACTACTAAATGCACAGTGATGTGGTAGCCCTGGTTTCCTTGGAAAGCTAGGCTTTAAAATCTTCTATTTTCTGAAATAATTTTTCAGAAAGGCCAAAGCTTGCCTTGTTTTCTTCTCACCCACTCATGTGTATGTCTACCCGGGGTGCTGGAGTTCACAGCCTGGGGTTGGTGGTCATAGTCCATTTGCCTGGGTAACCCTGCTGGGTCCAGCAGAGAATATTAAAATTCTGGCTTGACTATCCTAATTGGGATAAAACTGGCTTCCAGTATTAAGGTCCCGTGCTACTCTTCATCATTCACCTCTGTTAAGCAACATAAGCCAACTCCTTGACTTACTGATATTTTGCTTTATTCTATCAGTACATGTTGGGGTAGCAGATCCACCCTCAGCCAAGTCCTCCTTCTGAATGGGCAGGTTTGGGAATTGCTGTCCTTTGAGAAAACCTGCAGGTTTTTGCCTTTTGCAGAGTAGTATTCTGTGCTAACCACTGCCATTTTAGAAATTTCTTAAACCCTCATCTCTAAAAAAAAAATAAAAATTAAATCAAATTGATTCTGATACAGAAACCACTTCTGTAAATGTATGTTTTCTGCTGGGTACTGTCAGAATTCCTTGCCCTAGTATCTACAAGCAAGAAAAGTTGCAAGTGCAGTGGTTATCTAGTTTCAGGACTTTTTTTTAGTGTCAAAAATCATTTGCAGCCTATCCCAGAATACTTCTGAAGATAAACACTAGTTTAAGGAATCATGTAACAGTGAGGTTTTCTACATTTCAATTTGTCTTCAGGGTTTTCTTATCATAAGGCAAGTTAGTATGCTGCTGTTTGTAGCTGCAGTTTGACATTATTTCTAATTGCCAAAGTCTTCAGGCTGAATAAGCTGGTGGAAGTTGCCTTGTAGCTATGTACTTGAAATTTTCAAAATAAGTGTATCTGTCTAAGTTTCTAATTAGTCTCTGTTAAAATATTGATGATAGTGACGATGATCTCTCCAGTCTACTTATTTTCACGTAAAAATATTGAGAAAATTTGCTATCATTTGTGATTTTGTGCTTGTTTCTTTTTCAGATATGGTAGGCGGTTTTAGGATTTGCACAAGGAGCTAGTGGAAGATTTTCATCAAATTCAAATTATGCTGTGACAGATTGTGCTTTTTTTTATTATAAGACAAATAGTAAAGAATTATTTGTAATCAAAACTGATAGTCAAATAAATAGGTTTAGGCCTATTAAGCCATATTTACATACACTTTCAATCTGATAGTCTGGTTTTTAAGTCTTGTTATAAGAAAAACATTTTTATTCCTTTAACTGATCAATTTCAGTGTTTTAACTATAGATTTCATTTTGATTTAAAAGAAGCCTTAAACCTGTAGACTGAGTCTTCTAAGACATTTGTTTGACATTTTAGTACTATTTTTTAAGTTTTCCTTGCTAAGATTCTTATCTTTTTAAGTGTAAATACTAGTTGGAGTAAATTTTTATAGTCATCTGTGGATACTGAAATGCATAAAAATAGAGCATAATCCCAATATTATGGGGAGAGATGGTATTTAAAAGAGTAATTGGCCATGTCTTTGTCGTACCTATACTCCTGGACTAAAAATGTGTCCCATACTGAAGACAAGATTTCCATCAGTTTTTGTTGGACTGCAATGGGGAAAGTAAACAAAAATTGAATGTTGAGTAAGAATTTGGTATAACTTTATTATCTTTGTGCAGATGTCTTTCCCAATGAAAACTTTCCATCGGCTTCCTTGCTTAGCCTTCTTTTATCATCTAAGTAAAATTCTAAGTGTGTTGGGGGAATTCCTTCAATTTTGCTGCTTTTTTTTTTAATCTGCCTATTTCTAAATTTTAGTGTTTTTCTTCTAATTGCCAGCTGGTAGTAGAATGTAAAAATTTAAAGCTAACAGACAGATCTTCTAAGACCTCTCTGATAAGAAGGAGTAACTTCATTCATCCTCTTGGAGCTGGTGTTTAATCCCTCTGGAGGCTGCCTGAGAGCCAGGTGCTCCTGGTTCCTTAGAATATTTGCTTGTTCTGCCATATCTGATTCCTGTGCTCAGTGAGATTGCCATGTGAGAGTCCTCCAGCCTCCAAGAATAGCCATCAGAAAAACATTGTGCATATATATGGGTTATCAACAACTTGTCTCAAGAGGGCTGGTTACTGTTCTGTGTGTTGTGAGACTGCTGCAGTTAAGCTGAGCTTGCCTAGACTCTGCCGAGTCTCCTAGGTGGTTTGTAGAGTTGGAAGATCATTTCTGTATAGATGGGCTAAATGTAATAGGTGTTTTATTTTAAAAAGCCAGGCTTTAAAAAAAGAAAAGCAGATCTATGAGCTGAATTAC
Organism: Calcarius lapponicus; assembly: GCA_039654755.1. Lineage (NCBI taxonomy): Eukaryota > Metazoa > Chordata > Aves > Passeriformes > Fringillidae > Calcarius > Calcarius lapponicus. Next base: position 48,946,037 of record CM077465.1, on the reverse strand, counting down.
TTTCTTACACACTTAATACCTGCTATTAATAAGAATGGTAAGAAATCATGCTATATCTGGCTTGTCTCATTTTAATCAACCTGTAAGAAACATGAGAAGACAAAACATCTGAGATTTGGTTTTAAACCAAGTGTTCTTCTATAGTCTGTAGTTGTTAGAGGGGATGATAGTCTCTTCAGCACAGCAGTAGTAATTAGCAATCAGTGTATATATGATACCCATAAAGTTTGTGTTGATTTTTTTAATATTTAAAAAAACCCTCTCTCTTCAATGTCCTTATTTTTGTTACTGGATCTTTTTAAGCAATATACTCGGTACAATATCCAGACAGCTTTTCCAATAAGCCTGTAGCCCAAGAAAAATGTTCTATTTACCCTATAATTATTTTTTTTAATGAAGCAAACATTTCAGTTGCTTCAGAGCTACTAGGACAGAAGAAACTTGAGATCTTGCTATGGTGATTATTCTTCCACAGCTGTTTCAAAACTATGCCTTGTAAAGCAATATCATCTGCAAACAAGCCACAAAATGCAGGGGTAGCAGTTAATTGTGTAGGTGGGACTCTGTAACCAAAACCTGCTGTTAGCCTATAAAAGTACAAAGGACAACCATTGGTTGGCTGAATTTGGGTTTCTGTTTCATTTATTGCTGTAGAACAGTACTAAGGCTCAAGTGAGGTACAAGGACTGTTCATAGTCTATTTTTGTGTGCACTTGTAAAACAAAACATTTTCTGAGATTTATACGCCTCTTTCCTACCTCAGGGAAGATGTAGAAGTCAAGAAAATGCCCTTGTGATGGCAGATAGTTTATGATGTCAAAGTATTACTCACAGTTCTGTGCCTCATATTTGAGGACCTCCAAAGCTCCTTGTAAATTATTCTTTATAGAATTGAAAAGAGAATAGTACCTATTTAACATTCAGAGTAAAATCTTGTTCCAGTCTTGAACATAAACATGTACTTTTTTATGTCTGAGCCTTACTTGAAAAAAATTGCTATGTCATGTGTCTCATTGGGGTTCAACTCCTTTCTGGTAACTCTAGCAGATAGACTGCTGTCTATATGTAAGACTCTTGTCTGCCTCCTTGCCTTTTCCATAAAGCTAGCATATATTCAGGAGAAATCATTTGCATGGGGACCTTGCCTCACCTTTCTAATGCAGTATGACACATCTTGTCCTTTTGTTCCTACATTTATTACTCAATATGCTTTCTTCCAGATATAAAGCACATAAAATGAAATGTAACAATCACTCAAGAAAATATCAGCGACATATATCTCACTCATCTATATTTTCATGGTTACAGAGCAGTAGCTGAAGTCACCTGTGTTAGTGAAAGCAGTCAGGGTTGCCTTTTGGGCACAATCTATTACTGACTTCAAGAAGTGTTATAATTTGGCTGGGATTCAAGAAGCTGCTGATTGACACTCAGCCTCTCCATCTGTTGGCCACTGTCTAGTTTATCTCATTATAACTTAATCAACTATGAATATTTACCAGATTCCTTTGCCTGCTCTCAGGGTCTTGGGTGTTGATTATTCAGGCCAGAATTTATAATAACATATCAAATCTGAAATGCTAGTGCCTACCCTGGTGGATTGGCCAAGCCTTGCTAGCAGGGCCTGATTCAAGGGTGGCTTCTGTGAGAAGCTGCTAGATGCTTCTCCCATGTCTCGCAGCGCCAAAGATGGATGTGCTCTAGATGGATCAAGGCTGGGCCAGAAATGGTGGTTATGTCTCTGTGATAACATATCTAAGAAGATGAAAATTTATCATGCAGTTGGCTCCTGGCAGGGACCTGCAGACCCATGGAGAGAGAAGCCCCTGCTGGAGCAGGTTTCCTGGTAGGACTTGTGACCCCATGGGGAACCCGTGCCGGAGCAGCCTGTTCTTGAAAGACCGCACTTTGTGGAAGACCCACGTGGCAGCAGTTTGAGGGGATCTGTTGCCTGTGGGATGGACTCACAGACTCTTGGAGAGCTGTCTCCCCTTGGAGGGACCCCACGGTGCAGCAGGAAAAGGACTCCTCTCCCCGAGCAGGGGGAGAAACTGCCAGTGATGGACTGACCATAACTTCCATTCCTTGCCTCCCTACACCACGGAGGGAGGAGGTAGAGCTGGGAAGGAGAGAGGGGTGGGGAGAAGGCATTTTTATGGGCTTATTTTACTTCTCATTATCCTGCTCTGATTTTGATAGTAATAAACCTCCTGCGTGGACATGTTTTCATAAGCATCAAAAAATGGTAAGATAAAGAAATGTACTTTAAAACAGCAGCATTCTGTGATAGTTATTAATACTTTAATTAGAAAGCAATGGATTAGTCCTACAGTATGAACAAATACGAATATTAATAATATTTTGGTCTTGCAAGTTCTCAAGTTAAGTTATTTCTGGTCTTTGCAAACTTTTTCTAGCATTGTCAGTATTGCTACCATCAGTGGTAGGTGGTGAGAGATCTTGCTGTGTGACTTATTCTCTGTCTCTCAGTATTTCTGCTTGGTTTAGCTCTCAATCGTTGTTTTCCACCTATGAGCTCTGGCAGGCTTCTGGTGAGCGTAGGAGACATCTTGTCAATAAGCACGGGTCATTGCTTCTGATCTTCTATATTCTCTTGCTTTTCCCCTCATTCTTGAGCAATGAGCTTACTCTGTCTTAGCTGTTTAAAATGTCCTGAAAGCCTCCTTTATATTCAGGAACACCAAGGTTAATTAGGTGACCAAGCCAGCTCTCAAACTGCTGGTACCAAACGAATATCTGTCCACCCATCAAGAAGGCAAAATGGAGTGACTTTCACCATATAGGTGTTGCAGAGTCTGGCAAGTATTGTTTGAGTTTTGCTCTCTCTGACTGGTAGGATGGCTGGAGAGGGGAATGTCCAATTTCACCTTGGTGCTGTTCCATTGAACCCCTCTGTCTCACTGGGGCTGAAGTTTTTGCTTCATGATGTCTGACCATGAAGCAGAATGTATTGTGTAACATTGGTGCTTCTTTATGAGGTTCTGCTGTTCTCACTGGGCAGAGTATTATATGGATGGTTTTTGTTTCAGAATAGATTGGGAAAACAGGAAGGGAAAACATTGTCCCATTCAAAAAAAAAGGATGTTATCTATTTCCCCAGCAAATACCATCTTGTCTGACTGATGCTTTTCTAGATTGTTCTTAACAACTTCAAGCGAGAGAGATGTTTTGGAGTTCTGCGTAGAGATAGAGATCTACATTGGATGTTTTAGAGCTACTGTGTTATTTGTCTTCTGATGGTGATGGTGGTGGTGTGAGTTTGAGTTTGGGAATTTTGGGGGAGTAACATGCTAAGTCAGAATGTACTTACATTGTGTCTTCTGCCTTGATGAGAAATTAGTGTTTGAGCCCAGATCTGGTTGCATTGAAAGAATTTAATTTCCCTGTGTTGCTGGTATTTCACATTCAAGAAATCATTAGCTAAGTCAAGACAAGTTTGTGTTCAGTTCTTTATACAATTAAGCTATTTCAAATACATTTATTTTTTTGCTGCTTCAGTGATTATTTTTCCCTCCCTCTCCTAAGTATTTGACCCTGGAAAATACCACGTCAAATTTACCAGTACTAAATTGCCACTTTCTTTTGAAATGTAAAAACAGAGTTATCTTATAGCTCCAGATAATATTAGTTAAAATGCATCTGTAAAGTGACAGTAAAGAGCTATGCAAAATAGAAGAATTAATGATCAGTGCTAGTGAAGACTGGATAAAGGGAAATCCATCATAGCTTGAGATCCCTGACAGCAGGATTGATGTATGACCAGCAGTTCCCTGTTCTACATTTCTGTAGTTTGTTAATTTTGAAAATCTTTTATTTGTCCACATTTATTGAATTCTTTTATTTTCTGGAGACTGCTTCTTCAGCTTGCCATCAGTGGTTACTCTAATGAAAGAAATAAAAGCCTTTATACCTTTCAGCTGTTAGTTCATGGTCTCTGCAAACTGCACCATCACTGCACTAATTTGCAGAAACCTTATGTTTTCCTAGAAACCTCTGAGGGCCTGGAGTAGCACTTCTTCCTTTTTTCCCCTCCCTTATTTTTAAATGACAGCTTGTATTATGTAGTACAGATTGACCTGAAAAAAGGGATCATTGATTTGATGCCATTGGCACTGTTCAGAATTTTGCAAATATGTGAAGAGGTAACATAAAGTTTTCTCAAGGTGTTCCCCAAGGACAGTAGTCATAGAGAGCCACAGAAAAATTCTTTGTTAAGGACTTGGCAAATTAAATACAGGACAGTAAGAGACCTCTCTCTCCTTTTTTAGTTAGAACAGAAATGCTTGAATCCTACTGTGCCAAAGTCTTACTCTTTCATAGAACATCACATCAAAGTACATTATGCATTTCATTCTTACCAGATTCCTGAAGTTATATGGATAATATTAGCAGCAAATTCAAAAAGCACTAAGGAGAAACTGCTCTGTTTTCCATTTTGGAAATAGAAAAAAATGGAGAAAAAATTGTTTTGAGCAGTATTAAAAATCAAAAATGCATTTTGAGTTACTTACTGCTTACTGTAAAGCTTTGATTTTTGACAAAATAATTACAGATAAGATAAAGATGAAAGTACTTTTAATGTTTTGGGGTTTTTTTCCCATTAAAACACAGTATTATGTGGAAAATGGAACTTTAAATAGGGAACTGTGTTTGTCTAACCTGCTACAAGAGAATCATAGAATCATTTGAGTAAGAGTATCATTGGGCCACAATACCACTTACTGGTACAGAATTCTCTTCTGGTGTACATCACTTACCTTATGTGTTCAAATTACACACAGGATTATAAGGACAGGTACTGAACTCAGTAGTAGTGTTATCTTAAATGTTTCTTCATATTCCTGCTGTACTCCACATCTATGATAGTTTTTTTTGGTTGGACATGCCTGTGAAAATACAGTAGGCTACACCTCCTGTTGACTATATAGGGAATAGCCTCCTACATACCTGACTTTCATGAGAAAGCATTGGTTCCCTTGATTCATCTGCATAGATTATGGAGAAGTAAATTTACAGCATATGTAAATAACCATTAAGACATGTAAAATTTAGTCTTGAGAAGAGTTAAATTTTATATAAGAATCCCCAAGTGAAAGTAAGTTTTACTTAATAGACAAAATTCACAAATTTTTAAATATTTCCAGCTGAAAACTTTCTGTAATTCTCCCTTTTTGTAATAGAGAACCTGGCATTAGAAAATATACCCTTTGGATTAAATTACTGGGAAGTGAAATTCATTAATTTGTTAGATATTGTCAACAGATATGATGTTGCCAAGGATAGAAATATTGCAGTCCTATTTAAAAATTTATGTACACTAGGATATGACTTATGACTTTATTTTCTTTGTAGTTATTTGAGCTGCTAGGCCCTGAAGGTTTTGAACTCATTGAGAAACTCCTACAGAACAGGTCTCTGATTCTGGAAAGATCTTTGACTTGTCCAAATGATAACAGATTCCAGGCTCTCCAAGGTAAGTGACTACAAAATTTTTGTTCCAAATCAGATAAAAAGTAGATTTCTAACTGTTCTGTTTTATTTCTAACAGTAGTACTGTCCATGTGTAATTTAAAAACAAACAAAAAAATCCCAGGAGAAAATGGAGGAATGTATTTCTGGGCTTAAGCAAAGAAAGTCTGATATTACAGAAGATACAAGTATAGATTGCATATATTTATTTAGTTTTCAACTGACTGTGAGCATGTGCAAATTTTGAATGCATTAACAGTTGCACTTTTCCTGTTTTAATGGATTACTCTGGAAATAATCTGATCTTCTATTATTCCTCATTTGCTTTCCTGCTTCCTCTGTACTTTGTACTATCATCTAATGTAGGCCTTGGGGAAGAAAAGCACAGTTACAACCACTTCTGAAAATAATAGAGTCAAACTTAACCATGAATAAGTGAGAGGGTGAAAAAAAGGAATTCAGGTTGTGTACTGTCATTTTTGCTTTTATAAGTTAATATATCTGCACCAAGTAATTATTCTAAAATAAGATCATTGGTTTAAAACAAGTCTTATAAGTTTCTTCTCTGACAAAAATAAATCTGATAGCATATGTGTTGTGACTTGGGATAAATCTTACATGGACATAGCACCATGCAGCCCACTGCGTGTTCACAGCATATGAAGTTGGAAAAATGTGAATAGAGCCAGTAAAGTGGACTTACGTATCTCCACAATAATTTTAAAATGCAACTGACCCCTTTTTAATGTTTGTCTTCAGTTAAGCATTACATAAGCAAGTGTTCAGAAGTTCATCTCTTGCTGTGCTAATGGTTAGTCTAAACTCATCAGAACAGCTGTTAGTTTTACCTTCCATGATTTCAGTGATGAATGTCTTGCTGTATGACAAGGCTTTCTATCCTGATAGCTTTCCTTTGTTAGGTCAGCAAATAAAAAATTAAAATACATTCAGTATAAATTGAATTAATACATTTTTCTCCTGTGTACAGAGTTTAGTTACAGGAGTATTTTCTTTTCACTTAGCAGAATTAGTATTTTGGAAGCTTTTATGAAATTACTCTTCATTATGCCATCAGTAAAATCTATCACAGTAGTTTCTGCTAGAATGTGGAGGAAGAATATTTTCAATGTTATGTTTTTCAGACAATAGAAAAGTGTTAACTGATTTAATGCTTTTTTCACTGATGAGGGAATCATTTTTCTTTAACTGTGGTAAAAAAGTCAGTAATATTAAGGGTGTTTTCTCTGAGACTCAAGATGCTCTTGGCCCTGAGTTCAGTATTTTAATTTTAATAAGGTTTTATTCTTTTTAAGTTGATCAAAATGGTATTTCTAATGGGGAAGTTTCATCTTTCCAAAATTTCTCTTGGGGAAGAGACTAATTTCTGTCTGCAGAAATTTAATCAATTTTGAGTAATTTGTGCCTTTAAAAAATTAGCACAAGTCAAGAAACTGTACATGTACTGCTTTTTTGTACCATGCTGTGTTATTTGACTATTTCTTATGTAATTTACTTCCATGGCAGTAAAGGTGATTGTTCTGTTTATCAGACAAATCAAGCAACATTTCTTTGCTCTGGTGTGTTCAGTCAGAATTAAATTTGGTCAGGAAATTGCGCCAGTTGTTGTCCCCTTTTAATGAAAGAGAGTTAAAAGCTGCAGACATGATGGTATTAATGTGGACATTCTGACAGTTTATTAGAATTTTTTCAATGCTCTTCAACGAGTTATTGTTGCCTTATCCAGTATGCATGCTGTGAGATGTAGGAGTTTCACTGTTGCTGTAGGTGAAAACTAAGCAGCACAAATTGTTCAAAATGTCAGTCAAGTGGGTTTATTTGATGAAAAAAGGTTTTCAAGTTTTTCGCTTCAGAGTTTGGCTGCAGAAGTACATATGAAACCTAACTGAGTTAAGTATTTAATATTCAGTCAAACTCATATGAACTAATAATCCATTTGCAGAATTTTGAAAAATGACATTTAAAACCACCAATATTGTTAAAATGAAAACAAAATAAATCACTCCCAGCCTGTCATATATAAAAGACTTGGTTGTGTCTTCAGTTTTAGCCAGTACTGATCTCAGAAACATGAATGTAACTGAGCTTTTTTGGGTCCCCTGCTCCCCTGGATTTATTGTTTACTGTAATTGTTCTGTGGTTCTGATTCTTCTTGATAATCCTGCTGCTTATTGATGTAAAAGAAAGGAGTCCTTGTGATTGTATAGAGTAGGATAGATTTCCTCACTTGTTCAGGGAAATTGCATTGTGAGTATGCTTTCAATACAATCATGTTATCTAGTATATATACACTAATTGTTATGTGAAGAGGCTGTTTAAAAAAAAATCACCCTGTTTAATCTGTTATCATGCCATCCTGCTTATCAGTGCATGTATGTAAGAGCACTGATAAGAGGCAAAGTGGCACTTCCGCTGTAGATGAAGTTGTTACAAATACAGAAAACAAAAAGTGTCCTTCCTTTTGCTGCTAGTCCATCCCCTTGCCTTGGGATTAAGTGAAATTTAGATGTCCTGCCTTTGGGACATGACCTGGTGGTACATCTAGAGGTCTTGAGCCCAACTGCTGAAGAGTCTACATAAGGTTCAGCTATTTTTAAGCACACAATACACTCACACATGCACACACAAACCCCCAAAACAAGCATGAAACCAGACATCAAACCCCCAGACCTTTAGAATGAAACTGGGGGGAAAAAATGGAATCCAGTAGTTATGGAGATGCATGTCTGTTATCATTTGCAGAACAGTGCAAGAAGTTTATAGGAGAAAATGCTAAACCAAATTATGGTTGTCAAGTCACAATTCAGTCTGAACAAGAAAAGTTGTTAATGAAGCAATATCGTCGGGAAGAAAAACGAAATGCCAGAAAAGAAAAACAAGCTGTGGAAGATGGAGAAGGTTCTGGAGAAGGACAAATGTGCTTTGATCCCAAAGAGCTGCGGATGCAAAGGTAATAAATCCCAAAAGTTGAGAAATGCTTCTGTTGTAATTGCTACTTCAACATATCATAACAGTTTATTTTCTTTTAGCTTGCTTTGATGATTAGGTGATTCTGACTTCAAGTCACGTTTTATTACAAGCGTAGAAATTTTTTTTTAATATGAAAACCTAATTTTCAGGAAAGAAAGCAGTGATTTGCTTAATGAGAATCTTCTTGATCTCATCTCTGTGGGCTGGAATTGCAGATTAGTGGGGTAGGCTATCTTTCTTAGTTCCTGTATGCACACTGCTTGCTTAGGATTTATGAAGTCTGTACTAAATCTATCAGAACTATCTTTCTTTTTCTCTCTCAAGATTAATGGGTGCTATTTTCCAAGTTGACAGCTAGAAGGTAGTGGGAGGAGTAGAGGAGGGAGAGAATAAGGAGCAAATAAGCTGTTGTATTTTGTATTGAGAAAAATATAGTGAGACTGGTATCTAACTGTGAAATCATGTTGCTGTGTTGCTTAAAAAGAGTCAAAACTGCTTTTAGGAAGGCCTTGCACTTGCTGGATTGCACTTCTGAATTTTATCTAAACCGTGTGTTTTAAGATTTTGGTCTAACTAGTGCCAGAGAATAACACTGTAAAATTTTTTTCTTTCATTTCCTCAAACCTTGCTCTGCTCAGTTTTTGTGATGGCAGCCTGAAATGGGCAGAATTACTGCAGGTATTTTTCTGCCCACAGAGAATTAGCGCTTCTGAATGCTCGAAGTATGCCAGTCCTAGGTAGACAGAGAGAGATGAGTGTTGAAAAAATTCATTATCCACATGTCTATGATTCCCGAGCTGAAGCTATGAAAACATCAGCATTCATTGGGGGTGCAAAGGTATGTTGGTGCATGACCCTTCTTGAACAGTACATCTTTCCCCCTGAGTAATGTACAGCAGGGTTCCCTTTGTTTCCTTAGTCTCCTCCTTCTCAGAATCCAATGTATGAAGCAGTGCTTCTTTGCAGAGGGTTTTAAACGCTTTGATATATTCTATTTTTATTCCAACTTTGGAAGAAATAATACCATTTTCAACTCATGTATTTGCTTTTATTTCTAGAGTTATTTAAATTCTTAAGATATTATTTTTCTTTCTTTTGGATACCTTTGAATTGACTTTAACAAAATAAATGCTTTATGAAATTCTGGAACTAATGGATTCTGAAATTTAATAAAATAGAATTATCTTTTTTGGGGTTTTGGGACTATTTTCTGAGTAGTAAAACTGATTATTTTCCATTTGGGGGGTTCAGTTCTATCTATAAAAAGATAAGTGAGATTTGCTTTTGGTTTGGATCCATTTTTTGGAGGAAAGTGATAAAGCATTGTTCAAAGTGAGTTATGCATAATGACACTTTCTGTTTTCATACTTTTAATTAATTTTTCTGTAATACACTTTCAGGTGTTCTTACCAGAATCAGTTCAGCGAGAAAATAATAAAATGTATGAAGAGGTGAAGATCCCCCATAGTGAACCAATGCCTATTGGTATTGAAGAGAAAATTGTTTATATTAAAGACTTAGATGAGGTGAGTATACCATTTCAAAGACATTAAATTAGTTTTTACCTTGTATTACCAAAATTCAACTGCAAATATTGCCAGTTTTTTCCAGTGATATGTGTGTGATAGGTAAATGCAGGCAGTTAATTTCTTCACTACTAATTTGAAGAATATTTATTGGGGAACATAGTTCAGTGATACAATCCCTTTCATGTTGACTCAGATTCAAGGAATTGTTCATGAGTTGCAGTTCTCCATTCCTTTGACATTACATTTTCAGTTATTTATGGTTTTGAGCTGTGATCTGAATCACTGAAATGAAAGTATTAGAGTGATTCTGTTCTCTTCTGAAGATCACAGGAGAAAGTGAGCCTGAGCTTCTGTACCTTGACCTGTACAGGTTGGCTTCTGACTACACAGCTCTATTCTGCAGCAGTCTTACTGTCTGATGCAGTTCAGGGGTGTTGAATATGGTGTTATGGACTGTGTGGGGTGCAAAGTCATCTCAAAATGTGCTTTGATAATAGAAAGTAAAGAGCAGAGAGGAAAAAAGCGGATAAAACAAATGTTAACATTTCAACTTTTACTGATTTAAAATGGTGAAAAAGCTGAGGTAAGGGAACTAAATTTCTTGTTTGTTATTTAGTCTAGAACTTGCAGTACTCCATCACAGATACCTTTTTAGTCCTTGTTGTATATGTCAAATCTTTTGAAAAAGGGAAGATTTGGTATTGATTTGAACAGACACATAAAAAGCAAGCTCTGTGTATAGAGCTTTTATGTCTCCTCATTCTGCAGCATATAACATGGATACATTTTTTCCACCTTTTTCTCTCTGAGAAAGCAGGAAATGAGAATATATGCAGGGCACTTTATTGGGATTCTGAATAAAGATTTAAGTCTTTCAAAACAGAAGAAGTTTTAGAATCTGAATCTATTCTTTTCTGCTTAGGTGACAGTACCTAATGTTGTGTTTATGAATTGACTGATAGCCCTTAACCAGATTGAAAAATACAGAAACTGCAGCTATTGTCATTTTATATGACAGTATTCAGCATGACAGCTTCCTGCAATAAAATGTCTTTTTCCTAAGCTAAATACTACCTACCAATCTGTAAACTTTTTGGAAGAAGTACCAATATTTCAAAAGGCAGTAAGTGGTTTCAGAAAAAATATGGTTCAGACAGGAAAATACCTATCTAAAATGAATAGTTTGCTGATTTTTGCACATAAAATATTTAAAAGAAATGTTAAAAAATTCAATAGTTATACAAGTAATAAGTAATTGTCTTTTGTAGATTGTGTATCATCAAGAGGTCTGCTTTTCAGTTTTACAGTGAAAATTTGAAATAGAAACAATCTTCTTCAGAACTTTATTCTTTGATATGATTCTTATGACATGAGATCAAATAAAAGTGTCAACAACAAAACCAGTTTTGCTTGTTTGAATACACATGTATGTAATTCCTGCCCCCAACTTTACTATTGATTTGCGACAACAGATGTCAATTTTATGAAGTTTGTCCAGCTGTAGGACTTTTCAGCTTCTTGGTTTCACTAAAGAGACTCATAGATTTGAAATTTATTAAATAGAAATTTTATATCAAGAAGATAAAAGAGACTGGAACTCCCAATGCATAAGTTATGACAGCCTTTGTCAAGATGTATCTTTGTTAGGGCAAAATTATTTTCTTTTTGTTTTCTCTGCATGGCTGTTTTAAATCTCTAAGCTCAGAAACACCTTGGTTGGTGTTTCAAATTTTTGCCAATTAACTGGAGTCAGTTTAGAGAGCATGAAGATTTTCTGTCAATATGTTTTCATTTGGATTAAGTAGTGTAAGCAAAAGCAGAAAAATAATGATTTTCAGGTGTTTCCTAGCATGTATAAGTGCTCATAAAATAGCTCTATTGTATCTCTGTATGGATATTTTTGCAGGATTATCTAAAATTTGAGTAGGTGGTCAAGGAGTAGAGATGACAGTAAATATAACTAGATAATTCATAACTAGGAACTTCTAAAGGCATCATGAGGAAGTTGACAGTTCTGCTGCTGTTGACTGCTATGAGGTGCCATTAGTGGTAGAGTTTTGATGTAAGACATTTAGTCTAGACATAGAAGTACTCAGCCTGTTTAACAAGTCAATATACATGCAACCCATAATCCCCAGGGGGAAAAAGGCACAGAACAACCAAGCCATTTATTGTTGCTGGGGTTTTGAGTATTATATATTGAGCTTTATAAGGACTTGCTATTCTTTGGGGAAATCCTGATGGTATTAAAAATTATAAATATTCTTCTTCCCTTTCTTTTTAGTCTGTATGTTTTCATTTGCACAAAAATAAGTTTAAGAATTCTCTATTTCTCATGAGCTATGTGATTTTGATCACATTATCAGCAGTAGAGTATTTGTGTAACATTTATTGCAGCGTACACCATTGCATTTCAGCTTTGAAACTCCTAAGATCAGAACTGAGTTCAGGAGTTCATTTATATTTTGAACTGTTGGTCAGAAGTTAAAGCTCTGCATCACATAAGTTGGAAGTAATCTTGTGTTTAAATTTATTTAAAGTATCAGTTAAGATTTAGATTTTATTTCCTGTAAACACAGGTTGAGAAGAGATGAGAGAAGTGTATTCCTCTAGACACTAATTCTAACAAACCACATTTTAAACATATATATGCTTCTTTTTAATGGTTTCTTACATGAAAGTATAAGGCAAAATGGCAAAACCTCTATGAACCAGCACCAAAGGCAGCAGCAATGCCTTAAACCAGGACAGATATTAACACAGGGTTCTTTTTTATAAGGATTGGCAGTGTTGCCAGGGTGCATCTGCCACTGCACTCCACAGTGAAGAAATAACACATTTAAGCTAGTTTTAGTACTATATTATCTGAAATCTTATGGCTGGTATTTTCAAGGTAAGTATTTAGTTTAGTGAGGGCCTCCTTGCAAAGCGTCAGAGTTTTCCTAAAAAGTTTATGACTTCATGATTAGTGAAATAACTGCCTGAAAGAACGCAGGTGCTAAGATGAAACTCAAATGAACTGATAAAAGTCCAGATTTTTACAGCGACCATTCCTACTTAATCCCATTATGCACTGCAAATATGAGACCAGGAGTGACCGACCCTGCACAATTTGGCAGCCATAAAAACATTCCATAGCATGTCATAAACAGCTGGCTTCATCACTCTCCCGCTTTCTGTGGTGTTCCTTTTTCAGCTTTGCCTCCTACCTTTCTCCATTGTGATCTGAACTGCTGTGTCACTTCCCTCAACAATCCTGCTCCACCTGTGCTATCTCATTTTGTTTATTTCCTACCTGTGTTGGGTTGGGAGCAGGAGCTGGTGGCATGGAGGGAGCTGTGCTTCTGCTTGGGAATGTCACTGGTGCTCAGAGGTAGAAAGGTGCACTGTGTCCCATGGAAGGAATTGCAAAGGGCTCTTACAGAAAGACAGCAAATCCCACCCCCAGCCCCCTTTGTAGATATCTGTTTTTCTTGACATTTATTATTTCTCAGAGAGCTGTGGTTTTACCACTGTTCAAGCACGGATGGTTCATAAGTAGCTGCTTGGTCACACCAGTTTAATTGAAAGTATTATGGTTCTACTATTTGTACAAGTTACGTGCCAGCTATGTTGTTTCAATAATGAGAATTTAAAAAATTGGGAAAGCACAAGCTTAGCTTTATTATCTTTGCTCAGTTAACATGCAGCTTGACCATTAGTGAAATATATTTTTTGTATTTATTATAAAGGTGGTTTTGTGCCAGGCTTTTTGCCAAATAAATGTACCTTTAAAGTCATAAAGTCAGGCCAGGGAAAGTTGCTCTTCAAGACTGTGAAAACAGATTTTATCTAAAAAATTGCTGATCATGAAAAATTACTTCAGCTTTTTACCTAAAATGGGTGTTCAGGGTAGGATTTATTTCTTTTCTTCATGTTATTTCCATTTCCTTTTACTAGGACTGCTTAATGATCTAAATAAGAAAGGTAATTTTTTTCTCTCTGCTTTATGTGAAGGAATTATTACAAAATCAATATGCTCTCTTTTCCTGTAATGTTTTCTTGTTTTTAGAATTGTACAAGGTAAGTCTACTGAATTAAAGTATGCATGTTTTTGGATAAATTACATTTTTCACATCCAGAATATTGGATCATTAATTCCAAAGTTGATCTTGGTGCATATTTCAGTTGCTTATTTTCCAAACAGCAATTGATGGTTGAACCGTATGGAATAATTAAAAAAAATACTTTGCACTTATTGAAATCTTGTCATTTATCCAATGAATTATACTCAGAAATTGCTCTGAGGAGAGTTTAAAAGTTCTGTAATCATTAGCCCCAACTTAAGACAAGGAAAACCATATATGTCAAGGTACAATTGCTTTAATGGCTGGTAGTGCATATTAGCACTCGCTCTTCATATTTTGGGGGGGGGGTGTCCAAAGAGGGTTGAATATGTGCAATACCAGGTGAACAAAATATTGGAGTTAAGATTCAACACTGATGATGATCTTAAAGCTTACAAGTTCTGGCTTAATTTTCTTCAATATTTGAGTTAATGGTATTTTATCATTTTTTTAGAATTTCAGATACTATATGTAAAATTTCTGCATCAAATTGTTGGATTATTTCCCTTACTCTTAAATGAAGCTTTTAGGCATTGTTTCATTAAGATTCTAGGAATAAATATTATCGCCTCGGCTAAAAGCAAGCAAAAATATGTGCTTCATGCTGAACCAGCAGTTTATTGTCCATCTTGAGCAAAATTATCATATTTTCCATTAAGAAAATTCTGTTTCTTAGTAGAAACAGTTTATTAACTCTTCAAAAAAAAGACCTGTTGCTATGATGTGCAAGCTGTAAAGTGGTATTCTGATATTAAAATTTACCTGTAATCTCATGTTGCAGAAATGCAAACGCACTCTGTGACTTGCTACTGATTCACCTTTGAAAGACACTTGCTATGCTTGAATATAATTCATTGAATGTAATATTTTTAAACATGTGCCTTATTTGACTGCAGCTTTCACTGCAGATAGATGTGACTATATGATTCCTGAATGCTAAGAAGTTCTTTTTTCTTTCAGCAATGAAGAACATCTTCTCATTATGATAAATCAAAAAGTATTTTGGAAAAAAAAAACTTTTACTTTATTGATATAGCTTTTAATACTAGAAATGGTACTATAAATTTTTTCTGGATTCATAAGACCTTTCTACTACTCTAATATGCCTTTTCCAGTAAGATGAGGTTTTTTTGTTCAATGGGATCACTGATTTTAACAAGTGCCAGATTACTAACCTTATTTTGTGTAACACCTTTAAAACAAAAAAACATATTTAAATAGTTTAGAGGAAAAGAAACCTGATATGGTCATGTCAAATAGATTTGATACTGTATTTGAAATACAGGTACATTGCAGGGATAGCAAGGCTTTATGAATAGTATCACTTTGAATTAGTTGCATAATGAAATGTGAAAGTATGGTCTCCTTGATTTAACATGACAATTGGATTTCTCAGCTTCAGTGAGGCAGAGTTCTTAGGAGCACAGCTTGGGAGTCATCAACAGCATAACTGCATCAGCAGTTATGACCACTCTCCAATAATCAAGAGTTTGACAAGAGAAAAACTTAATAGTAGTGGAAAAGGTTAGTAATGAAGTAGGTAGATATAAAGGAATAAATATGTGATTAAGAAATACTTTACAGGTGGATAATTTTGTCCAATAATTTGAGATTATTGTTCCAAGCATAGTTCCACCTATATCTACTTTCTCCTAATAGGAGAATATTTTTTCATATCTGGAGTCTGTATCAAAATATATAAAGCAGGTTTCCTAGAATGTCAGAATAAGAGCTTGAGCTAGTGCTGAAACAAGAGAGAAAAGAATGAACTGTCTCAAAAGAGCTGTACTGACCATAAAAATTTTCTCTTTTAAAGTAATGATAGTAAAAGACAAAACAAAAAAGGAATAGTCTTATATTTTTCATAATTATTGTTTTAATTTTTGAAATGCTTGTCAGTAAGGACTGTAGTTTGCCTTTATAATTTAAAAACTGTAATTTTTGACTCACCAAAAAGGTGTTTGATACTATTACAGTCTTTGAGAAGACCTATCTCTTAATGCAGGAAAAGAAATTGAAACTATTTTCTCTGAAGTTTCTCCATGTTTGGCAGGTGTGACTTCTCTGGAGTCTGTCATTCATTCTTAGTCCAACATTATCACAGACTTAAAAAAGACAGTAATATATATATTTTACATAGTTAAAATTTTCTTTTTAAACTACATCTATATATATAAAACACATATGTACAACATGTATATGGGATATGTGTGTATATATATATTTCCCATTAAGAGTTGATTATTAAAGTATCAGAGGCTTTTAAATAGACCACTATTTTATGTGTCTTTCTCTATGCCTCCCTCAGCTTGCCAGATTTCTACTATTTTATTTTTAAGAAAGATCTGTATGCAAAGGAGATAGTCAAGCCAATCTCTGTCTTTATAAGAGATGTATGTAGGATGCAAAAAAAATAGGGAATGATGAATAATTGGAGGTAGATGAGAACTGAAGCATGATCTGATGTCAGATTCTATGAAAAGCAAAAGACGGCTTTCACTGAGCAGCAGCCTGCACTTACTGGAACAATATGTGTCTATCCACCATTGTGGAAATAATAAACAGTTCACCTCTTTTGGGATAGGGAGGAATGATGGTGAAGGAAGCAAATATGTCACATCTCACATAAGTTTTGGAGGTAGGCATTATATAATTGATCAGATGTAAGCCTGTATTTGCTCAAACTACATCCTCCTTGGCCTATATATATGATGCGGCTTTTATTTTTGGTATGATGATGTGGATCAGATCACTGTAATGTGGTCATTTTAAAACAGACTATATTTATACAAACTGGAAGGATTTTCACCAGAAAAGTATAATGAAAACAGGCTTTTATTATTGTCCCATAAGAATAGGGAAGTATTATAGATACTTTCTTATCATTTTTGGTTTACCAGGATTACCGAAGAAATTGATAGATAACCACTTGCACCCACAAGTCTTTCCAGATTGTACAATATGTCTCTGATTTAAAAAAGCAACCAGCATTGCAGTTAGCAATGTAACTCTTTTCTTATTCCAAAATAGTGTTCTTTTTGTACTTCTGCCATAAACCTGTCATGTGGTAGACTGACAGCAGATTTGCTTTGGTTTGACACTGGGCAAGTTGGATCCTTTTAGAATCAGACTGAAGGAAGGTTTCCTTTGTAGCATGTGCTGTCTTAGCTTATCTACACAAATTTTTCAGATGACTTTTCAGTGAAAGACTATATTTTTTTTTTGGCCAATAGGCTTCTGCTTGCTTTTCAGCTGTAATATAATGCCCTACCTACCTTGTAGTGTCCTAAAAAGGAGTGCTTAAAATATAATCTTTTAGTTGCATTTGTCCTAGTGTCGTGCAGTTTAGTTCAAGACCTTTTGTAATCTTGTGCTTTTATTCCTTTTAAGATTAGCAAGGCTAATTTATCTTTTTTCTTTAAAAATCAGTTTCCAGGTGTTGTTAGGATATAGTAGATTGTATAATACTGTGTGAATTGACACAGACAGGTGACCACCAAACCACAGCTGTCATGCAAAGAGTAAATTTATTTCATTACCTCGCCATCAAGGCTGGATGGCAGAGACACATGGAGACACAAGCTCCCTTAGGCTTAGCTCATCCTAGCAGGCAGAGCCTGGGACACAGGGACACAGGCTCTCTTAGGCCTAGCTCATCCTAGTGGACAGAGGGGGGAAGGGGGAGGTAGCAGCCCCACTACCAAACCCAGTGTATCACAGGACTTCAAACATTGGAGTTTATGACCAGGCTGTGCCTTTATGATCTCTCTCGCAGCAGGAGGCTCAAGCATGTCTGTGAGAGTGTGTTATCTCAACACAGGAATCTTCTCAGAGTACTTTTCGAAACAGACAGAGGATGAACAACACTAGGCACAATAAATGGAGTTTTCCCACACCAACATTCTTAGCAGTCCCAGCCACAAGGTCACTTTGAGCAAAACTGTTACACCTTGTCATCTTCCAATTTGAAGCCTTTTGTCCCAGCAAACACATCATATACATATATATATATATATATATATATATGTATGTATGTATATGTGTGTGTGTATAGATTTTTTTTTGAGTTAGCTTATTTATTTACATACTCATAATAAGACCCTTTTAACATCTTGTAAGTTTGATGGTGTTACATGAACAAACCATGTTTAAGACACTGAAGATGTTGAGAGGGGCAAGGATGCTATTGAAAAACCGGTAAATATTCTCTTTGTTATACCAATCTAGGCTGTGTTTTTATGTACATTTTTATTTTCAAGGGCTTGATACTAATGACAGCAGGCAAAACCCACTAGTAAGTGTAGATAAAGCAAGAAAAAATCCTTGTGAATAAAAAATAATATTTTCAAATGTCCTTTCATTTGTGAGGTTGTAGTTGAAACTTTAACAGATCTCATTTAGAGAGACATTGTTTATTCTATGTACAACTTTTTTTTTTTAAAAGAGCTCTGTAAAATCTGGCGTTATCTCTTCTTGGGAAGAGAAGTTCAAAGAGAAGAGCAATTAACTGATAATATGGGTCAAAGTCTAATAGGAGCATCTGTACTGATGAATATAGAGAACTTAATTTCTTTTAGTCTGTTCTTTAAACTAGCATGGTTGTGTATAATGCACAAAGCAAAAATTGCTTTAAAATATTTATTAGATACTGTCTTGTAAGAGTTTTATATATTCTTATAGTTGTTTCAGTTGCTCCTTTGCATGCAAGTAGTAAATATGAATAGAGAAATGGACTTTTTAATATTAACATGAGATAAAATTGACTGCATCTGATTTGAATAAAATGTTAAGCCTGTTTCATTTTCTACACAGCTGCCAAGTGTGTTTATATTGTGTAGTGGTGCCTCTGAAATAGTTGAAAATCTGATGGGAACACTTACAAAGGCAAACCAGTAAAGGGCACCAGCTGCTGAAAAACACCTGCTGAGCCACTGTGGGAGTAGATGCATCTGCCTGTACCTAGGAGTAATCTAACAAAGTACTTGCTTTTACCTGTCAGGATTTTAATTTGTGTAAAGGTTCATCCAGTAAAACTGGTTCTGAATACTTAAATAAAGAAAAAAAATAAGGCTGGGGTTTTTTTTTGTTTTGTTTTTGTTTGTTTTGTGCAGAAGAGCACCACTTCTGAGCAATTTTCTCATTCTTATAACTAGTTTAAGTTCTTCTCTTAATAAAATACAAATTCAGATTTGGCAGCCAGGAGTCTTATCTACACTGTGTGTAGTGTGCTATTACAGGATACAGCTAGTCTGTAGGAGATTATGCTGCCAAAGAGGAGGTTTTCAGTTTTTGCTTGGCTTAGTTTGAGAGATGTATCTCAGGGGGGTTTGTGAGAATATATGCTCTCTTTTTCATAGTAGCATATTTCATTCGCTGTTGATGGTAATGCACAAACAAAAATACATTTTACAATCAGAACTAATTAGACAAATTTTCTAATTAGCTTTTAAAACTGTTGTACTTCTTGTCTTTTGGTAATTAAACTTTTATTGTTCCCAAACATTGGTGACCCTATCACACAAGATCATCATCCCTCACCTACCTTTTTTTCCTATGGTAGGAAAATGTCTGTGAATGCTGCTAAGTTTAGCTGCAATTCAAGAAAAAAAAATAGCTTTGTTCTTGTAGAATACTGAAGAATATGCTTGTAGTCTTTTCTTGTAAAATTTAGGAAAATTGTAGGAAAATGTAAAACAGGGCTGCCATCTTGCATGGCAAAAGTGTGAATTTAAGTGAAATGGGGAAAAAATTGAGCTGTAGAAAGATTATGACAGCAATAGTTAATCCTCTGGGAATAGTCTTCTGTTTGCCATTCTTTCATTTTTACTTGATGTGTTAAAATTATTGCTAATTTCAGTTATAATTACCTTCCAAAGCATTCTGATAGATTTTCTGGGTTTTGTTAGGTTTTGTAGGATGAAATAGTTTGTTGTGCTAACATAATCTAAAGTAAATAGTTTGAAAACATTATTCGGAAGTGCCTTCTACAGTGACAGATTAAATATTCACTTCTACATAAACATTTAGAACTAATGCCTTTGCGTGCATAAAATGGTATTGAATTAATTAGAGGGCATTTAAAAATAAAATGCTGAAAGAGATCTGTACTTCAAAACCATACGGTAATATAAAATGTTCTCACCCTGCTCTTAAAAACAAGGTTCCTTGCTTTCAAGGAAGATAATATTTAGACTCCAGTTTGTGAAGTTCAGCTGACTGGAATTTGGGTGACTTTTGTGGATTGAATTTTGTAGAGTAAACCCAATAACCAGTAAAAATCCAAGAAGCATTTCAGGTAGACATGTTCTTACACTGTGCAGCTGCATGTAGCTCAAAAGAAATGCAGCCTTCTGGTTCACAGCATTCTTTTCCCCTCGTACTTAATCACTGTAATATTTGAAATCCAATTATGTCTACCTGGTGACTTTGCAGCTGTTATGGGGGTTTTTTTAGCCTCATTAAATGATCATAACAGGTGAAATATTTAAATTGAGAAAGCAACTTTTTAAGTGTTAATTTTTCATTCTTTAGCCATTGACACGAATATGGACTTTAGTATAAAGCACATGCAGAAATCTGAAAAGTTTTTAATTAAAACAACTCAAAGTAGTTTCAGTCGTTTTGGTAATTAAGACTGGAGAATGAATAACATGTTCTGCTGCATCCTGTTTAGGGAATAGCCACTTCTCAGTGGAATTTCACAGTGTGAGTGTGGAAGAATGCAGTAGTCTGCTTTACTTTGATAGCATCCCCAAAGGCGGACTTTCATTCTTAGGAGTATTCGGTCTTCATTTAAGGTGAAATACTAGATAGTATCTTAAATTCTAATTCAAATTATACCAAAGTCCAAAAGTGAGAAATCTGAAAGTCGAGGGAGGTATATGCTAGTTCTGAATATTTAAAAGATTAACTCTCACTCAAATTATTTTAGACAAGTTATAGTTTGTCTGATTTTAATGTTGTCTTTAATTAGCACAAATTTCTGTATGCTCCTTAAGAAATGAATCTTTTATCTTAGATGAGGATGGGCTGTGTCTTTCAGTGATTGAAATGGGACTAAGATGGTTTATCAAGGGATTTACTTAGAAATCACCAAATAATTTTAAATGTTTTTTAAAGATTTTAGGGTAGAGAAGCTATATGACTAGAAGATTGACTTTTTGACTAGAAGATTGACTTTGTAACTGATGAGCTATTCATATTTAGTAGTGACATTCTTTCAAAACTGCAACAAGAAGAAAAAGGATAAATTTCTCTTGATATAGTGCAGTTGTTACAAAATTCTTCCAGCTAGTTCATAAATGGTAATTCATACAGGAATTCAATTACCAAAAAGTAATTTTTATGTAGTTTCATAGCATATCATAATCTCTTTACTTGGGACATGTTAGCTGAAATAATTTTCTCTTGGTTAGAAAAAAAGACTTCAGTTCCTATGCTGCATGTTAGTAGCCTAACCTTTTTTTCACCAATGGCCAGAATGTATGTAACTACTTTCTCTATGCCTTTGTTGTCATTCCTTATTATTTTTTGGGTTTCTCCCTTTACCTTGCAGTGTCTATATTCTTGAACAACTAAGAAAAGTTTTTCTGTATTAACTCTTTGGTTGTAGCTGCTTTTGAGTCAGTGTGCATCTAATAGTGATGTTTTCTTCCTCTTAGAGATGCACTGTGTTTTCCCAGGGGAGTAAATTATGAGAACAATATACCATCAACAGAGCTAGGAGTCTCTTTTAGTTGTATTTAACTATAAGATATAATAAGAGTGTTCTCTGAATTGGAAAAAAAATCCAAAAAACCCTGAAGAATAAACTGTAGCATATAAACAGCATCAATCTCCTCATTGCTCCATGTAGAAAAGTCTGGGAAATAGTGGAGATAGATACAGCTCAATAGCAGGCCAGGACATCTAAAATGTTCCTTTAAAAATTGTAGATATTTTGAATGTGGATTTTAAATATTTTTTAAAATGTATACAGTTTTTTATATTTCACTCTCACATAGTTTTAGCTTTGCACAGCATATTTTTTAATTTTATGAGGAAGAAAACCTTTATTTGGTTACATTTAATATGGATGAAATGTGATCAAATTAAACCCAAATCCTTCTATCCTCATAAGACTTTAACTTCTGAGGTTATTAGGAAATGCCACAACTATTGCCAATTTTCCTTCAGCTGCATTAGTTCAAGGTAATTTTTGTGTGTAATTCACAAATGGCATCAGAAGACTCCAAGAGGAGGCTGTGTTCTGATCTCCATTTCACTGTTATAATCTGGAATAATTCTCTTGACATTGGATACTTTTGAGTTTGCAGCAGTGTCACTGAAATCAGAACCTCTCCTGTGTCTGTTTGGATGCCAAAACATGCACATTTTCTGTAGAAAGAGTTGCTTTTATGGAAAAATCTTTCTGAAACACTTTGTTATCCAATTCCTCAAATCAAATCACCAGAGGGTATAATCACTCTGTCTATAATCTTTTGTCATATTATAACTAGGTTGATGAACACAACACAGTTCTCCCAGCAAGGGGAGGCGATCCCCCAAGCTGTTCCAGTTTTTAAACTCAGAGCAGTGAAAGCCTTATAGTGGCATAGTGGGGTTCTGTCATTTCCTTCAAACTGATTTGGGATATATATATATGCAGATGTCTTTGGATTTAATCTATAGAATTGAACCCAAGAATATTTCTTAATGTTGTCTTTTTAGTACAAGAGTAAGTGGTTGAATAATTCAGAAGTCTGTAGAAAAGGTATGACTGCTGCAGTTGTTTGAATAGTGTTGTTCATCAGCAGAATAGTTTGTATATAATAAAGTGGTGACAATGTAACTATAGACTTACAAGGATTTTTGTTGAAATTGCTTCAGGCATGTAAACTCTTAGCTGTCATATATGAAGGTAAATATTTTCCCTAAAGCCGCTTGATTTTGAATAGATCATTTTTCTTTCTTCAAGAGTGCAGAAGGCAGGACTGATGACAAACAAAACAAACAGCAACAAAAATAACAAAAAATAAAAATCAGAGAACCAAACAAAACCACAAACACACAAAACCAGAGATAGAGGCTTTTTATTCTTTGACTTGTTTTGGTTTTCACTTGCTCTGTTTTTCAAGGAGGACTTATGTTTCCATAGTTGGTAGGAGAATATTATACTCCTAAATTTTGCTGCATTTGTTTTTTAATGGAACTGTTCTGGACTTCTCTGGATGGAGTCTGGATCTTCTTTAATGAAAGTTTGTTTCTTGAACAGCACTCACTATTATGAACTGCCCAGAATTTTGACATTTCTGAGAATTGAGTAATTCAATAAAACTCTCAGTGTTTGGCAAATGTGAAGTATAAAAGGTCTGGAGAGGCAATGTTTAATAACGATTTAGAAGCAGCATTCAAAAAAAGCAAAATTGTAATAATTTTCATAGTTTTTCTGTTATGGTGACTTTGAGCTGGGGTGATCCTTTAATATAGAATGAATATATAACTTTTTTTTCCTCTCAGGATACTTCCTTTTACTCTAGTGGCCTCTGTTAGAATCCAGGAGAATTTTGAAGTGTTCATTTTGAGTGTAAATATCCTAATATAGCTTGAAAGTATGGAAATTCCCCTGGTTTCCGATGGCCACTGCTGCTTAAATACTTACTGCATTAACCAGTGAATGTGGTGATAATTTTAAAATAAAGACTCTGTAGTTTTCTAAAAGATGATGTTTAATTCCAATTAAGAACATATTTAAAGAAGTCTTATATGGGCTCCTCTGTTCTAAAATATCAGAGTATAATTTTACCCTTGTGCTTCATTATTTGTTGTTTCTAGGAATTCTTCTGACTTCTTAATCTTATTAAAGGACTGGAGCATCTTTTGGGTGAGGAGAGTGTGAGAGAGCTGAACAGGAGGCTCAGGGGGAATCTGACAAGTGTATAAAAATACCTGATGTGAGAATGATTAACAAAGAGGGAGCCAGATTCTCATCAGTGGTGCCCAGTGGTAGCACCAGAGGAAATGGGTGCAAATTAAGATGCATGACATTTCATCTGAACAGAGGAGAGTAATTTTTTACTGTGAGGTGGTGGAATACTGGTACACTTTGCTGAGAAAGGTTGTGGAGTCTCCATCCTGGCTGATAGTTGAAATGTAACTGCATGGGTGTAAATGATCCTGCTTTGAGCAGAAGGGCTGAACTGGATGTTTCTAACTTAAATGATTCTGTGATCTGTGGTTACTGCTAACAGTGACCCCAATAGCCCATACCATGCAAGAATTGCTTTTAGTTCTAGGCTAGTCAGGTGTAGCAGGTGTGGTGTTGAAAAAAGCTGCTGGTTCTCTGGTGCCCTTTCTTATTTGCATCTGTCTAACGTGTTTTACTCCAAGCTTCCTTTATAGCACATAACTCTTCAGGTACTACACTCTGGATGAGGTATAATTTGTACTTACTTGAAGAAATTGTAATGCTGATTATGGCCCAAAGCCAGTCATAAGCTCTATTTGGTACGCTTGTATAATTTTCATATCTCTGTGTATGCTGCTTGTTCCAGCAAAAATTGTTCCCCTAAGTCCAATGAAATCTCACTGATATGATTTGGTGCTAAATGGAGCAGATCCAAACATCATGCAGTTTTTCTTTTACGTGTTATGAGCCTTTGCTTAAAATGTATATGCACACTTTGAAAGACAACATTTCAGTCTTTGGGGCAGGTAGGAAATTATATTCTCAAATAGTTCTCCTAAGATAATATAAAAATAATTTTACTTTTATGCTATTTATATAGTTACATTTTTATTTATTTCTCTTCCTAAATCTCATGAGCTACCACTTTTTCATGGAAGTAGCAGAATATGAAAAGTATCATCAGGAGAGGGAAGCTGTGGAAGTCCCCAGGTATAACATCTATGTTTATTTCTGGGTGTACCTTCTGTAACAAAATAGGATTTACACTGGCACAAAAGTGCTTTAAGTGTATAGATGCATAATTAGAAAGCAGGGGGGAACAACTAATTAGTAACAATTCAGAAGGATAGGGGGAATGTATTTATTAAAATGTGTATGTGTATATACATACATATAAGAAGAGCATATGTTTGTGTGTGCATATGAGTCTATATGCATAGATATGTGTTATAACCAACATTCTAGGGAACAGTGGAGGGGAAGGATGACCTAGAGATTATTTATGTGTCAGAACAAGGAACATCAGAGCTTCGCATCCTGAATTTCATGGGTATTACATAAAAAAGCATGGATTAGTCATACTATTACCAGTTAGATCAATTAGCTTTTTAACTGAAAGTGTAGTAGAACAGCTGACTGCAAAATGAGATTTGTTTCACCTGAGATACATAAGGTACTTTGCATAAAATAGTTCTACATTAAAATTAAGCCAATGAGTAGGGAAAATACTGAAGTCTCAGCCTTGTTTTATGGGTGCAATGGATTATCTCTAAGATAAATGGGTTGTAATCTTAATACTTTTTATAATGTGACAGAAGAAGTCATCATTATGGAGCATTTCTACAAGGTCTTGGTGATGAATTGCATGACTAAAACTCTATTTTAAGTGCTGATGGTCTGTGCTATTTAGAGCAGATGCTGCCACTACTGTGTTGGTAAAGCAGTTGTGTTTGTGAGTTGAAGCTTGCCTGCAGACTGAACTGTATGGACTCGTTCATGAATATTTCTTTAATAACTTAAACAAATTGGTCCTATTTTTAAATTGCTGTCAGAGCACCAACACACAAATATCTTTCCGATGAAATTTGTGGTTTAGAATATCTTGATTAAGTGTAATCTGATTTATTCATAAATGCATTAGTTGTAACAATAAATTCAGTGGGAAAGAATTGGAAAGCTTACTGAAGTAAAATCAGGGGATTTATTCATTCATGTCACAGCTGCTTTGAGTATCATCTGGTTTGTGGAAAGCATTGCTTTTCGGTGGCTTTTCATATTGATTCATACTTGTGTAAAAATGGCATCATCTTAGGCTTGAAATCCTGTTAGTTGAGAGTAACATTCAGATTGTATTCTACTCAAACTTCCTATGGTTTGTGTTGAATTCTAGAGATAAATCAGCTGTAGAAGGCTAAAAATGTTGCATCTCATTCACTTTCAGTAAAAATCACTTTCTGCCATCCAGTGGCTACCAGTCCTTTAAGCAAGAAGAGGTTTCACTGGTTTATCTGAAAAGGAGTTAGTCTGTAGAAACCATGGCTGATGTTTATGTGCCAGAGCGGAAAAAATTGTTTTCCATTTTTAAAATATGTAGTACGTGCAAATGACAATTTAAAAAAACAAATCTTCTAGTACCTTTGTCAAACTGTGGACTTCCATCCATACTGTTGCATTTCTGTATGCTGCCTTACTATTTTATAAGGGCAAAACTACTGGTTTCAAATTATGCATTTGTACTTACTGCATGGAAGAAAAGGGAATTTAGAGGAAAGATAATATTTTTTAAGTTAATGGGGACTTAGTTTGAAGATGTCTTAGGATAGTTTCTCTAGAGGTACTTTCTCTTTTTCTCTTGTAGCTTTTTTAATCCTTAATATATTTCTGCAGAGTTAAGTTTCAAAGATCATTCATTGACTGTTTTGTGATTCTAAATGTATATTGATTTGTGAGTGTTGGCTTGAAAATTAATTGGTGTGTTGAATGAAAAACTAGGTTCTGGTTCAGAATACCATTATTTTGAAAAAGTACTTCTAGTTCTTAACCAGGGTTTGTTTTTTTTTTTGTTTTGGGTTGATTTTTGGGTTTTGGTTGTTGTTGGTTTTTTTTGTTGTTTTTTTTTTTTTGTGTGTGTGTGTGTTGTTTTTGTTTGGTTTTGGTTTTGGGGTTTTTTTTTTTTGGTTAATCTTTATTCTGCTCTTAATATCACTGTTTCAATAGACTTAGCATCTTTCTAGAAAACAAGCTGAAGTTAATTTTTCTAACTTGCTATGCAGCTTCCTCTATTTTTTCCTGGAACATCTGTTTTTTTATTGCTGCTTACAGAGTCAGTCTTAATCCATGGTGGTAAAATTTTCCAATAGGAAGAGAGGCAGGAAATTATTTTTATTTTTCTAAATATGTGTTTATTTTTGCTTACAATTACATGTCCTAGGGCTATAGTATATGTAATTTCTGCCAAATGTAGAGGAAAGGAAAAAGATATTTTATGCTGCACAATTAAAGTTTAAGAGAAGCTGGAACAGCATATTTTTATGGGCAGTAGTTTAAGAAAGCTTAAGATATATTTAAGGGTATTAACCATCACTCTGCTGTAAGGTGACCTGTATGTGTAAAGCCACACAAATTCAGCTGGGTGACTGTGAAAAATTCCTGTCATCCATTTGTGAAGATACTTAGGCTGGGCTTCATTTAGACAGCAGTGTTTCTGCTTTTGTTTGAAAACTGCTTCTTTAAATAATGTAAAATTGTGTAATGTAGTATTTTATTAGTTCAGTTCTGTAATTACCAGTTGTATTTGTGAGGTTTTTTTTCTGTAGATCCTTTGTTATAAACACTCTAAATGGTTTCATCGGTGTGAACTTCATGCAGTGTTTACAATAGCTTCTAAAAGTAACTCGATGGAATGGGAGGGGACAGGAAAAACACAACCAATTACAAACACCTGTCAGGAAATCTCAAAATGAAGTAACAGGCAAGTTAGAAACCTAAAATTACTAAGGAGGCCACACAAATAACTGATTGAACCCTGAGAGCACTGAGATATTTAACAGGTCCCCCAGAAACCTTTGGTATTTTATGAGACTCATAAAATGAGTCTCATATGACTTCATTCATGAAGATGAAATTAATTTTAAAGATGACATACAAAGTACATATTATGTATACAAAACTTGGTGCAAAAGAAATAAGCTTTCTTCCTTAGTGTTGGAAGCAGAGCAAACTGTGCAAAAACAGTGACAGTGAAAATTGTTGTAATCTTGAAATTCAGCCACTAAAAATCTGAAGAAACTTGATGAAAAGTTCTCAAATTAGTTGTATTAGATTCTCTATTTTTCTTCACCAAAGACAATGGTTTAAAATAGATGTTTGGATATATTTGAGATTTTTCAATCCTACAAATACAAATGAATTTCATTATTTGAATAGTACTTACTTTTTCAGTGGGGCATAGGAAGTTTTCAAGCCAAAAGCTCTAAGACAAAGACACTGTTAAATTGAAAAGGACATTTTTTAAAAAGAAAGTGTGTTGATTGCATAGCATTTTCATTGACTTCTAAATCAGTGAATGTTGTTTTATCATGTTCAAAGACATCTAAAATAAAACTACAGTTGGTTAATCACTAAGTACGTCATTCATACATACATTTAAGATAGAGCATTTTCATTTTTTGTGAAAATGGTCTATTAATCTAAATTTGTAATTTGCATCATAGGCCCTCACATGAGGCTACTACAAGGAAGCTGTAGCAGAATGATACACTTAATTTTGTTTGTTAAGTATTTGATGTAAATAGCTGTTGAAGCCCTCATTCCTAAGTTTGCATTACTTGGGGAAGTCCTGCTCAAATAATTGGTTATTATTGGCATGAATTGGGAGAATATTTGGTATTGGAGAGGCTTTTACCATAGAAAACCACTGTACATTAATTCAAGCACCTAGAATAATGGAAAAGAACTTCAGAAGATTCTTTAAGGCCTGTTCTTTACTGTACTTTTGTTCCTACAAGTAAAGTAAAAATTACAATCTTCAAATATATCTGTAAGGTACTTTTCATACTTTGTAATAGAAGTAGTTTAGGTAATTAAATCTGTAGAAATAAAATAATTATGTACTCTGCAGTCTATTTTAAACATCTGTGAAAAGTAATTTAGAAAAAGTAATTTTATTGGAAAATTAATTTTATATTTTAAGGGCTGTTCCTCATTTGCAAAGGTTTTATAATCTTCAAATGCAGGAATAGCCACTGTCGCTGTACAGTGGTTCTTTCCTGGTAAAAATAAAATTTTTCAGAGAGACCAATGGGACCAAAGTATTACTGTAACTGATGATTTGTACTTTGTAAGATTTAAACATGCATAAATTTCTTATAAGCATAATTTCCTATATCAACTATAAAATTTAGTTTTTCAAAACATTCTTAAAGTTTGTTTTGGACTACACATTGTCATGGTTAGACACTGGCACAAGGCCAAATGCCCCCATGAAAATACACTTTCCCTGGTGTCTGCTGTGAGATTTTTGACCAGGAATAAGAAAAAGCAGGCTCTTGCTTAGAAAGAAAGAAAAGTTTATTAACTAAACTACAAAACAATAACTAAACTACACACAAAAGGAAAAAAAAAACACAAGAAAAATGAAAACCTCACAAAAACACTCTCCTCCTCCTCCCCCCCTAAATTCCCAATACAATACATCTTCCAAAATCACCAATTCTGGGTCCAGCACCACCCTTTAGAATGCTCAGCTTCAGTTCCTCGAGAGGAGAGGGAGTCCTTCCATGTGTCCTGGTGGCCTTTTCCATCTTGTTACGGTGCTCTCACCACCGGAACAAGATCAGGGCTGCTTTCCAGGGTCGTCTTTTTAAGGATGCTTTGTCCAGTTCCAGAAAGGCACAGTCTCTCACCTTTGGGACATCTGTCCCCCCCATATTTTATATACCCCCTGGGGCCGAGGGGTACCCACACTGAATCTTCTTTGGCTCCGGGACATTTCTCCCCCTGGACTCAGTCTCTGTATCGCACGGAAACATGGCTCTGTCCATGGCTACACAAAAGAGTCCAGCATAAAATGCCACTCCATCTTCTCCATTCCTCCAACCTCTCTCACTCTCTCTCTGGTCCAGACCTTCATCACTCGCCCATTTCCTTTGTCCTCCTCTACTCTTATCTCTCGTCTAGGAAGGGTTAATGTTCTGTAAAGTTTTCATTGTCCAAGAAGGGTTAAAAACTCCTCCAAGCAGCCGGACTCCTGGCTGCACCCCCCCATCTCCTCAGCCGGGCTGCCTGCTGCCAGCACATGTTTACCAAATTTCAAGGTAACAGCCAGAAACACAGGCTGCACTCTCTCTCTGTCTGTCTCCAAAGGGGGGGACAGGCTGCCCATTGCTTCCCGGCATTTCTTTACTTCTTCCTTCCACCCTTGGGGGGCCAGGCCTACCTCTCCCGGGCCGGGCCGCATGGCTTTTCCCCTGCAGCTGGGCCGGGGGAGGGATCGAACTCCTTCCCACTGGAAATCCAAAGAGGAACTGCTAGGGGGAGAGCCCTGCTTTTACCCTGTGTTCTCAGAGGTGGATCCAATGCCCAGTGGTTGGGCCAGATGGCAATATTGAAATCTGAGCACTCATTGGCCCTAACCACAGCATCCCAGAAATCCTGTTTCCGGGTCAAACCATAACACACATATAAATTTTATGTTACTTTTGGTAATGCAGCTGGTTGTGAATATTGTTGGAGAAAGGTCTGAACATGGGCAATTGCAAGATGGAGATCTTTTGAGATGCAAGAGAAAGCTTTTACTGAATCTGTGTGTCTGTGTTTGCAAAATGGAATTTTATTGAGTTCCATTATTTTGCTGCCTCCTCTTCCTGTAGTTTTTCATCTTAGATTTTGAGGTGTATATTTTTCTTTTCTTGTTAATGCTGTTTTACTGATGTTTAGTTACTAACAGTTCCATATTTTACTGCACATTAGTTTTGGTGCCACTTTCAGAAAAAAAATTAGGTGGTGAAATAGTATGAGGCTAAAGATTTTGATTAATTTTAGCAGATGTTATCCTGCTATAATTTGTTTTCTTTATTGACTCCCTATTTGAGGGTTGAGTAGAAGTGGTACCACCAGAATAAAAAAAGCTTGGAATAATAAATAATTACAACAGGTATCTGAAGGTATGTTTTCATGTGTTCTTTTAATATATGCGTAGATAGACACACTCATGTTCAAACATCTGTGAAAAGATATGTGTGGTTTTTGTTTCAACAGATTGGACAACTTGCTTTTAAAGGCATGAAAAGGCTAAACCGAATCCAGTCTATAGTTTTCGAGACTGCTTACAACACAAATGAGAACATGCTGATCTGTGCCCCCACTGGAGCTGGGAAGACTAACATTGCCATGCTGACAATCCTTCATGAAATTCGCCAGCATGTCCAGCATGGTGTTATCAAAAAGGATGAGTTTAAGGTAGGAGTTTAATGAACCAAATAACAGCTTTTTAACTTGTAAGGTAAAATCTATTATTTGTTATACATGGAATATGAAATCAGGAAGTTCTCAAGGATATTAGACTTTTCCAAGTTAAAGATAAGGCTAGTTTTGATTTACTTCATTATTATTAAAGCTATTCTTATTTGTGTTCTAAAAATCTTATTATGTGAATAAAAAGCTATGAAAATGCATTTAGCTTTCATGCAGAACCAATTTTCAAAGCGATGAGGCTGTATAAACAAAATCCATTGTCCTTTAAACAGCTGCACACTTATCCAACAAAGATAACTACTTTTCATATATCACTATTAAGATTTTTCACTGTAAGTGCCTGGCATCATATTTCACAATAAATTGTGATTTGTAATGGTTGCCATGAAACAAACTACATTGTGGGGTTTGCTCATTTATCAAGTGAGTGTTGTTTTGGTGCAGATTGTGTATGTTGCTCCTATGAAGGCTTTGGCAGCCGAAATGACAAATTACTTCAGCAAGCGTCTGGAACCACTTGGCATTACTGTGAAAGAGTTGACTGGTGATATGCAACTGTCAAAAGGCGAAATTCTGCGAACACAGGTATGCCTAATCCTTCCAAATACTGTTCTCTGTGTGTGTATTTGTACCTTTTCACAGGTACCCTGCTCTTCAAACAGCTTGTAACAGTATTGATTAATCAGCTGAAGCATTATTACTACATTTGTAATTACAGTGATTATGTGCACTGATATAAGTTCAGAATTCTTCAATAAAAACCATCTTCAAGAAGTTTAAAGTTTGGTCTGCAAATGATAAGTTCCAAATAAGTCTGGAATGCTGTCACAACATTGTTGCTAATATACTAAAATAACACTTACCTTCTATTAAAAAAAAAAACAAAAAAAAAAATCAACCAAAAAAAAAGCAACAAACAAAAGCTGTAGGTTCCTGTTAATGGCTGACCTTACTGTTCCTCATTTGTCCTTAAAAAGTAAAGATATTGCTAGGCTAAACATTTGAACATTCATAGAAATGAATAAAATTTGTGGGTTGTTTTGCCTCTTAAATAGGATTGCATAAATGGAGATTAATTTGTTTTAGCAGATGCTTTTTGCCATATTTATTTCAGGCAAATACTGTTTGTGTAAGTGAAATACTTTTTTTCTAGAATCTTAAGATACTTGTATACCTGTTATTGCATACAGTTTTATGTGATTGCCCTTTCTCCTTTTGCCCAGTCCAAGAAACAGAAAAAAGAACCGCTTGTTCAACATGAACATTTATAAGTATAGTAATTGTTGATCCAGATGAGTGATATTTTAGCAGTCTTAGCTTTGAGGTATTTAAAAATTTCACGGTGAATGGAGAGAAAAACCCTTCACATGAAAAGAATATATGTCAGTATGTAATTAATGATTAGGAGGACCACTGCAGTGGTTATCCAGTGTGAGGTTGTGAATAGCAATTAGAAGATGTATATGCATACATAGTGGTACATACAGTCACAATAATGTGGTAACCAGTAAACAGCAAACCAATATCAATGAGTGACAGTAAAATCACTGGTACTTTATCAGAGTGACTTTGCAACACCATCTACCTAAAATCTGGGTTTACAAAATTAAAAAAGTTTGGTAGGAACTTTTAGTAATTGAAGTTATTTAGATACACCAAATTACCATTTTAAATTGCTTCCTGTTTTCACAGTACTTTTCAGCTAGGGCACATAATCAAGTAGATCATGGTTTTAATAGAGAGAGAGATAATGTGTAATCACTGCTGAAACTGAAAGTGACAGTAGAAAAGCCTGCTCTGAATGTAAGGGCAAAGCTGGATGAACAGAATGAATGTAAAATGGAAAAGTGCTATTTTGCTTGCTCTTCTAGTTACCAATATAATTCCTACAATCTCACCTCATTATTAGTACTCTGCTTATATCCAGCAAAAAAAGTAAGGGAACAAAGGAAACAAAAATGTTTCAGGATTTATTAAAAAAACGTACATGGGAAATAGTTTACAAAGCTGAAATTTGTTACTCTTGTAATGGGAACTTAATATATACAGATATTTAACCTACAGAAACTTAGTAACTTGAGTGTAGAAAGATGATCTGGTTTGTCATGCTGTTTTATTTCATCCAGCATGCCACTACTAGTATAAGTCTTAATTTTGTTGTGGAGAAGAAGCTAAAGCAGATTGATTTATAAAAATCAAGGAGAAATAGAAAAGGGAGGATGTGGGTAAAATCTTTTTTTTTCTCCTGCCATGGACTCATTTCATTGCTTTGAAATTAGCTTTTTTTGCCTGAAACTTACCTTCAAGGGATTTCTACAGTTTCCTGTGTATGTCATGGTATAGAAACACTAATCTGAAGTGTATTTGTAGTTTCAAAACCTTGGGGAAGAGTGGAGATGAAAGAAAAATGGTGTCCGGAAGAGGAAAAATTATGAAGCCATTGTATTTGTGACCCCAAACTCAGTTTCAAAGAAACTATAGTTGTTGATTAATTTCAGTTTTGCTTGTGCTCAATTTTGTGTCTTTGGTTTTCAAAACATTGGGAAGGCTAAAAGGAAAAAAAATATAAAGGCTAAAATTCTGGGACAGCGAAATAACAATTCTATGTTTTCTCTTGTTTGTCATATCTAGTCAGTCATATGATTAATCAGAAATGTGGAAGGTGAGGATGAGAGATGATACCAATCCAAGAGGTACCAGGGTAATTGCTGCTACTCTTCTTGAAGATTCTGGAGCCCAGCAGTGTGCAATGTTTCATTGCTGCAAAACAAAGCAAATATGTGGCATGTTAGAAACTGAGGAAAGAGCACTTTGCTTGTGCTGAATCTTGATTATTGTTCTGCACATATACTGTTTTCTATCAAAACTCATGAGCTTTCTTTGCTCAACTAGGCACTTTAAGCCACTTCATCCAAGCAGGTTTCTTTCCCCATTTTTTACCCTGTATTAAATTGATTCTTGCTTCAAAACTTCATTTTACTTGTCAGCCTCTCTAATGCACACATTTCTCAGAGAGGAATACTCTGATAGCTGTTTTCTTTATAGTTTCAGATTTGCTTTGCCAGTCATTGCTCTGTTTTCTAGCCTTTAGTAGTGTAAGTAATGAAGTACCTTTGTTTAACAGAAAAGCAGTTTTTCCTGTAAGAATTAATGCTACAGCAGGTAGATGCACGCACACAATTTATATACACTGGGACAGTATGTGTCATATATATGCTGTGTATATATATGAAGCAGTAAAAGGCAGAGAGCAGAATCATCAGCTGAAGTAGATGCTGGTATTTAAGGCTGGATAACATTTTCACAAGATCTCAGCTGGTACTTCTAGGCACCTGAAGGCCTGATAAATATCTCCTGTGACAGTTGTCTTCTGCCTGTTTTCTGAGCAGTTGATTTTCACTACCTGTATTTTTGTCCTCAGGTGAATCAAATCAGTCACGATGAAAGATGTAAAAATAAGGTGATTGTCAGGTATTAGTTAGAAGTAGTGCTTAAGTGACAATCCTGATCATTTTCTGCTTCCTTTCCATCCTGCTTGCTTCATCCTTCATACTTTGCCTGTGTATATTTAAAGAAATGCCTTTGTAAGTTATTACATGTATCTCTACTGCTTATCCTGATGAGGAAAAATTGCTTTATCTGACAAATTGGTAACTGTCGCCCTTCTCAGGAATGCACCCTTAATGTACAGTGGGAGCTGCCACTATTATTTTTTTCTACAAATATTTTTAAAGGATATAAATGCTAGCAAAAAAAAAGGTAACGAGGAATTTAAATTTTCATTCCCTTTATGGTGGAATAAAATCTTTAAAATATTTTTGAAAACTTCCAGTTAAAAGGGTCTATAGCACATTTTTCCAGCAATAACTCTCTCTATGCTTTCCATGCTGTCATTTATACCCATCCAGAAGGCAGCCATGT
This sequence comes from Calcarius lapponicus, assembly GCA_039654755.1. Classification (NCBI taxonomy): domain Eukaryota; kingdom Metazoa; phylum Chordata; class Aves; order Passeriformes; family Fringillidae; genus Calcarius; species Calcarius lapponicus. The sequence continues at coordinate 48,910,863 of CM077465.1, read as the reverse complement.
TTCTTGCTGCTCCATACTTCTGTGGTATTATACATTATAAGATTTTACTTCCAATGCTATTATTGAATATTCATTAACATTACTATGTTTCCAACATGCTTCATTAGCTTTTAAAATAAGTTATTTCTGATTTTACCAATAATGAAATTGATTTAAAAAGAAAAAGGAAAATAGTTTTTATTGACTCTTCAGACAGTTTTTCAACCTGCTCCCCGCATCTTATGCATTGAAAGCCACAGTTACAAGTTTAATGTGGGATGTGTGTTGAGACTCTGAGACAATTTCCCTTAATAGAAACATAAAATGGTTTGACTTGCATTTGTAACAAACAAAATGTAGTTATAGTTATCTTTTGAAAGTTTGGAGAATACAGCTAGAATTGGAGTGGTATAGATTTATAAGGTAATCGCCAAGTCTGAAAGCAGTGCCTTGCCCTGGGCACAGTGTATTGTGAGCTAATAGATGAGTGGCATCATGCCTTAGCTTGTGCAAAACAGTGGTAGCCTCTACAGAGTGCAGAAATGCCTTTTGGCTTTAATACAAAGTTAGTGGGCATCAAAAAATGTAGAAGATAATTTCTTTTTAATGTTTTATGTGAACATAGCATAAAACAAAGGTCCTTAGTATAACATAGTAAAAGCTTTTCAAAGTTTCTTCCACCTTTATAAAATTTAAGTGTAGTTTTTGAAAATTACTCTGTTAAATATATTTTATTTTCTTTTTAAGGAAATTTATTTTGATGTTTTATTGCATCTTCAGTTAGTGTTGTTTCTCACCTTTAACTGGTACCTCAGCAGTTTTGTATTAGATGCATTTTGGTATAATCATTGTCAACAGCCTGCATTCTAATTCAAGTAAGTACATGTAAGCGAGACTGACATTTTGAAGTTGAAACAAGTTTTCTATAATGTTTTTGCTTTATTTTGTGCCTCAGACCTGCAGTTACAAGCAAAATTACTTTTATTGGTCTTAGATCTCTTCTTTCGCTTTGAGGAGTGCCTGGCTGTCATGAGCCTTACCTGTTACAGATATGTGTTAGTGTTAAGGCCAGATCATAAGTGCTTCCTGTGTTGCTAAAATTATGTAGTAGTTGGAAACAAACCTGGTCAAATTTTGAAAGCAGGCTAATTTCCCCAGCCTATAAACCTCTTTGTATCGCTGTTCCTTAATTTGCATATTGTTGTAGCTAAAGGGATTCAGACAGCAGGAAAAAGAAATTTGCTGTCTTTTAAATAAATATTATGAGAAAATGAATCAAACTGTAGTTGCATGAATAGTCCTGATTCTGCCACTTCTGAACTATGGAATATTTTTTTTAATTCTATAGGAATATAGGGTTTTTTTAAAACAAAAGCATTTCTATTTGTGTTATGGTTCTTCTTGATCAAAAAATTAATTACACAGAAAGCAAGGTCATTCATTTAAAACATGTTATTGGATTTTCTGTAACATTTAAATAGTACTCAGGTACTTAGAGGTCCACAGAAAGGCCTGTATACATTTACTGAACTGCAAGGTTGTGCCTGTCAACATGGGCCTGAAGGACATGACAGAAGCAGACATCTCCAAGACTGCTAGGCTTCTGCTGAACTCTACATATCTCTGTCTTTTTTTGTCACAGATTTGATAAACATTAATTTCATGTCTGATTAAAGAAGGGAGTATCAGAAGCAATTCAGAAGCTGTAACATTAATTTCATGTCTGATTAAAGAAGGGAGTATCAGAAGCAATTCAGAAGCTGTATCTCACCTTAGTTTGCTTTCAACCTAAAGTGCTTCTAAAACATTCTTCCTTAATGAGGCCACAAAATAGAAAAACTATGGGAGCATTCACCCATTTTAAAAAAAACAACTAAAAAAAACCCCAAACACATAAGAGCAAACAAACAAAAAAAAACCCCCTTCATTCTTTATGATCTCTAAAAAAGTCCATGATATCCAAGAATTTGAATTCAAAGTTTACATATTTTGCTGTCATGTCTGGGTAGTGAAGAAAGTCCTGCTAAACTTGACTTGCACCATCCTTTAGAAAATGGGCAGCTGGCTGTCATATTTGTTCTCTTCCCATCAACCTGTATAAATTAAAGTCATGTTGCTTTCAGAGTTAGTTTTCATATAAACTGTGAGCAATGTTAAGAATTATCTTCACATTTTGCTAAGAAACCATCTAAACCATAGGTTTAGAAAAGATACCACTTTAATTTCCCAAGTGCCAAACATGTTGAGCAGTTCAAAAATGTGAATGATTTCCAGGCACCCAGGTCAGAGCAGAAGGAGGGGAGTAGGTGCTCCAGACACTGGAGCAGAGATGCCCTCACAGCCCTTTGAAGGCTGCGGTGGAGCTGATGCAGCTCTTGGAGGACCCCACACTGCAACAGGTCAATGGTGCAGTAAAGGAAAAGATGGCCCATGGAAAGCACATGCAGAAACAGGCTCCTGCAGGAATTGTGCCTGTGGAAAGGACTCGTGTTGGAGCAGTTTGTGAAGGTGTATCCTGTGGCAGGGATACGCAGCAGAGTAGGGGAAAGTGAGGAAGGAATGTGTGAGATAAAGTTATGGGCTGACTATAACCCTCATCCCTGAGTTGTAGAGAACTTTGAAACAAAGCAGTGAAGTTGAGCCTGGGGAGAAGGGGGACTAGCAGGAAGAGGTTTTTAGGTTTTGTCTTTATTTCCTCACTATTGTACTCTATTTTTAGTTTGCAGTAATTTTTTCCAAGTCTTTTTTGCCTATGACAGTAATTGGTACATGACCTCCCAGTCTTTTATCTTGACCCATACACTTTTCCATCTTACTTTCTCCCCCTGTCCAGGAAAGGAGGGGAAATGAGAGTGCTTGGGTGGGTATCTGCCACCTGCAATGGTTGACCTACCACAGTTACTTCTAGCTCAGTTAGTTTTAGTTTGGGATTTTTTTTAAATAATGTTACTGCTTTCACTGGTGATTTAATTTTGGTATTTAAAATCCAAGTGCGTTTTGTTTAGTTTATTTCAAATGTGATTATCTGGTTATTTTTCTGTTTAACTTTACCCAGATGTTTATACTTGAAATAAGAGTAATTTAGAACAAAAAGGCAATTCTTATTGAAGACCACGAGTAATACAACAGTACTGGTGGTGTCATTGTAAACACTAGTGTTGTAAATGAAAAGAGAATTTGTGTAAGCTGCATTTGCATTGGCAAATACATTTGTCTGATTGCTGAAAATAATGCTTTTCTTGACAAGAGGAAATAGCCTGAAGGACTGAGTGTATTTTGACATCTCAAAAATTAGCTGATTAATTGTACTTTTGATGGCAAGACAGAAGTGAGAATTGAAGCAGAGACCACAAAAGCATCAGAGCTGAATAGGGCAAGTAGTTCTGGGAACAACAACTGGCATCAGGACCTCTGAGTGATATGGATGGTCATTCTGATAGATTCTGTCAGCCAATAGACTCTGATATTAAGTCATGAAGGCTTTATTCCCTATTGGAATCTGATACTAATAAAATGGAATAATGCTTTTTTCTCAAGTTCTTAACTGCAATATAAAACTAATCAAGTCCAAAACTATTTGAAGCAAAAGAGGGCTATAAAGTTGAGGTGCCTGCTGTGTCATCTACAGCTTTATTTTTCTCATATACTGTTTCTCATTTCCTGCACTTTAACAGGGTATAGAGATGCTTCTAAGTAAAAGCAAATAGTGAAGTTGATTCCTGCTACTTTTCCTGTGTACCTTTTATTAAATTTTAGAGCATTATATTCTATGATATTCTGCAATGTATGTGCTTCTCACTTCACAGATATACAAAGCCCACTATTAGAGGCTGAATATGCATATATTGTTACTTTTCTTATTCATATAATAAGTACATGAGATAGTGGTTCTTTACAGTAATAAAGATGATGTAATCTTGACATGCATATCACATTCATTCAAAAATGTTTCAGTTTATGAACAAGAATTATGAATGTTTTAAATTCAGAATAATGACAGCTCTTCTCCCATAATAGTAATTCACAGGATATTGTATTGTACTGCATTTTAACAGAAATCAACTGTAGCACATGGTTTTTTTTAAAGGTTGATTTGTCAATTGCTATACCATTTGCATTACCACAGCATTTTTTGAAAATTATATTAAGAACTTCACTGAAAAATGATGTAGAATGTACAATCTAAAGTGTCTTTGAAGCAAGATAGTGCTATTTTATTCTCTTGTCTCTTGGTGCTTTGTCCCTATCTAATCTCCTTTTTGCTTATTCTGTATATTTTGTCTATCCCTGTAAGCACTTACTCTGATGTTAGTCTTCTCCAAATGGCCTTCATCTCCTATTGCATGCCATTGCTTTTTACTTGGAGCTGTTGCAAACATCTCTATTACTGTTGACTTTAGATGCCAGTCTGTTTCCTTCCAGGAACAAAATGGTGCTTGGATGTGTTAGATGCAATAAAATCTAGAAATCTCTTTTGGTATGAGGAGTTAAACTTTCATGAAGTGGTCTTCAGAAGTGATCCACCAATTATAAAGCTCACAGACTGAAAAGCCCTCTGCTTTTCAAGTTGTTCAGAGTTTAACCTGGTTAATAATCTCTCTTCCAGTATGCCTAGAATGTAAAGTAGTGCTGGATTCTATGGACACCCCTGGTTTCAATAGCAGAATATCCTCTTTTGATCAAAATTTGGACTGGGACAGGAAGATATCAAAATCTAATTTAAAAGAAAGAAAGAAAGAAGAAGGGACTTGCCTCTATTTTGAGGCAATTCAACTTCCTGAATATTCCTTAGTACAACCTTGCTGAAAAAAAACTTTCTTTCTTCTGAATTTTCAAAGATATGCACAATCTAAAAAAAGTCTTTCTTTCTCTAAATGAGGTTAAGCCTTACCTTTCAAATGAAAAAAATATATATATTGAAATATTTAGAACAGAAGTCCTTGCTAAAATGGATGTCTGAGTCAAGAAAGATCAAGATCTTTTTTATAGTGTAGGATATCTGTGTCCCAAAGTCATCTCCACTTCACACTGTTGTTCCCATATGTATTTCCATTGTTTTAGAAGTTCTCATAGTGTGCAAAATAAAATTTTGCTACCTGATTCATTGATCATGCTGTCTTCAGGGAAAAGTGTGTTTAAAAAAACCTACTATCCAGGATCTCTTTGAGGCAAGGAGGCTTGATGGCAGGCCACAGAGTGTTACTTTTTTTTTTCTGTCTCACTTTTAATTTTTTTTTCTCTAAATGTTAATTGTAATTCTGAATTAGTGATTAGTTCTGAAAGCAAGATAATTAAAATATTATCAGAAGGGATGTGTCTTTGTACATCTGCAGATTTGAAATGCTCTGGGGTGTTTTAAAGTTCTGACTGTTGCAGTCTCTTCACCAGTAAGCAGTGTGCACTCCCAGTTGATAGCAGTCACACTCAGGTTTGTGACCAGTAACACTCAAGTCCTCAGCTGGGCTGAATTAATTCTCTTCAGCTTTTGGAGGGAGAAAATAGAATCCTAAAAGTATTTCAATGGTTAAGCAGAAACTTAACCTTAAGAAAAGTTAAGGTTACTCCCTTCAGAGATCCAAAATAGGAAATAACAAAAAGGAAATGAACATATAACCTGGATTAGATGAATCTGCACTTACTTAATTGCAGCTGAGGCAAATCCTTATATTTGAAGCCCATGAGGTTGGGCTCATTTCTGTAATGCTGATATGCCCATCTACCTCACCTCAGAAATGAGTTTCCAGTTTTTTAGTACTGTAGTGTTATTTCCTGACCTTTAAAGACAAGGAAGGAAATTTTCTGTGGGTGCCATTTTTATGGAGTCTGTGGTTTTCCCAGTTTTGTTACTTCCTTACACCAAATGGGCAAATAGTAAAGCGGGTGAAAAATTTTCATGTTGAACAGCGGAGAGGTAACTTTGGGCCTCTGATGTTAATTCTTCAACTGAACTCTTTAACCCTCCAAAACAAAGGCAATAAACTCTGACATCATGTGTAGGATTCTTGATTGTCTCTGCTGATGAAACCTATTAGGAAATAAATGAAGTTTGACTTGTATAAGAGATTGCTGGATATTTTTCCAGTGGGTTCAGTTAATAAGCTTGTTGCTTGGTTGAAATGTTTTCTGCCTTGTTTCTGTTGTTTTGTTGCTGGAGCAGCTACATTGCTTTCTCAGGCTGATGGTATCAGTCTATGCTTTCAGCCCTGTACTTCCTTTTTTTTTTTTTTGCATCAGTCTTCCAGTATTCTAGTGAAATTGTTGGAAGCCCTTCTGATTTATGACTCTTCCATTAATATGTGTGCCTATGACAGCTGAGATTTTGCCAGTGGGGCAAAGTACTTATACATCATCAAACAGTAGCAGTTTGAATAAAAAATAGTAGTCCTTTATAAGGAACTGAAGGTGCTGTCTGTGACCTAAATTGGTTTCTGCGTTTATGACAGATGTTACTAAAATCAGTCTTCCCATGCTTCAGAAATTAGAATCACTACTCTTCAGACATGCATTTACATTTTATTTGAAATAATTTACTTTTGAAATAGGCAGATACAGTTGTTTATTTTGCTAACATGCCTACATGCTTGTTGTAATTGAATAATCTGTAGAATTTTAGTGCAGGCTTTGACTAACCTACTTTGTGATTAATAATCAAATGTCACATACAATGATAAAACGTGTAATTGACTGGCATTCTTTGCTATGACTCACTTGGCTAAAATCTCTATTTTGATTGGGCGGAAAGGTGGGAGTTAATTTTTGGTTTAGCAGTAAAAACCTAGTTGAAATGAGGCCAGATAAAATTACAGACATTTTGAACAAGAGGAAAAAATTGGTTTATTTATTCTGTAGCTAAAGGATATAAGGTGGAGTTGTTTTGTAATTGCATTCTTGGTAGTGTGTTCCCTTTTATTGGAAATAAGTATGTCCATGCCTGACTTGGCTACTGGAAGTTTTTTTTAAACTGCTTTAAAACCAGAAGTTTTGAGTGTTTTTCTTTTTTTTCCCCATAAGTAATAAACTATTTGGCATTGTGCTTCAGCACTTAACTGTACAAATATAAATACTCATTTTGGATGAAGACCCCTTGCTACAAGTATATACTCTTGACATACTCTTGGTTTTTTCCTTTTCCTCTTCAGTGGGCACATTTTTTCATTACTTTAGGCTTAATCAGAGCATATTCAGTTTTAATATATCTGTACTTTATGCACTTTCATAAATCACTCTCTCTGAAGAGGTTTGACCTTAAAATTTGGGCTGGTTTTGGCTGGGATAGAGTTGATTTTCTTCATAACAGATAGTATGGACTGTGGTTTTGGTTTTTGCTGGATACAGTGTAAATGACACAGGGTTTTTTTGTTATTGCTGAGCAGCACTTTCAGAGTCAGGGCCTTTTCTGCCTTTTTCCCCACCCCACCAGCAAGGGTACTGGGAGGGGGAATTGGGAGGGGGACACAGCTGGGACCACTGACCCCAACTAACCACAGGGATATCCCATACCACAGGGCTTCCTCCACAGAGCTGGAGGAAGGAAGGGGGGACATTCAGAGGGACCATTTGTATCCCCAAGTCACTCTTACAGATGATGGAACCCCTGGTCACCTGCTGCCAATGGGATGTGGTGAATTAATTCCTTGTTCTGCTTTGAATGCCTTGTGTGCACAGCTTGTGCTTTACCTGTCTCTGCCCTGTATCTCAAGCCTCACTTTTACCTCATCCCGCCAGAGGGGATTGCACAAGTGGCTGTGTGGGGCTCAGTTGCTGACTGGAATTAAACCAAGATACAATGGAACTGAAAAGGACTAGCATAAAAATATAAAAAACAAACAAACAAAAAGATTTATGCTTTGGAGAAAACACCATTGTTCCAGACTGCGGGAATGCTTTTGCTCTTTGGTTGTATGGCTAAGACCAACAGTGTCACCTGCAGGTGAATCAAGTAGATTTCTTAATTTTTCAAGTGGAGATATCAGGCACACAAGATAAGTCAGTTATTGAAAATGGAAAGATCTGATTTAATAGCTTTCCAGTTAATATCTTAAATCAATTTTGCTGCTTATTGTTGTTATTAAATTAAGTGCAAATACATAATTCAAAATATGTTTGTAAGCGGTACTAGCTAAAAAATTTTGAGATAATTTATTAATGTGTATAGAAATTATTATTGGTAATATTCTGCCTATTTGCCGTTTAAAGTCAAATTATACTGAAAATACATGTAATTTATGACATTAAGGTACATTTAGTGTCTGTTTTTACAGAGGTCAAAATTAATGAATTTTGTCAATGATTCATCTCAATTCATTGTGGCAGAATGTTGCAGAAATGAATATCAAGTAAAATGTTAAAGATATGGCATTGTAAATATCAAATTAGTAAACATTCTTTAAATTTGTGTCTGTGAAAGATTGCTCTTAGATAATTGCATCTGTTTCTTCAGTACAACAGATATTAACAATGCTGAAGTTTTTCTGAAAATAGAACATACAAAATTAATGTATGTTAAGAGAGAGGACTCTCGTTCTTTGGCCTTTTTTTAAGGTTTCAGCACCTTCCTTTCTCTGTTGCCAGGTTTGTAATTAAATTATTACATTTTAAAAGACCCTTCTTCAGTTTTGCATGACTGGGACTATCTGAATCAAATTCTGTCCTGACTTGATGGATTTTTAGGTGTATTGCTGTAGTGATGTGACCATCCAGTGACAGCTGAATCACATGAGTTGCAAAGTATTTGTAATGTTTTAAGCTAGATTAAGCATATTTTCAGTGGCATTATCAGAGACGCTGCTGTGTAATAAAGATGTGTGACTGTGGGAAGAAAGCCTGGTTGGAGCTGGTATGTTGCTCCCACTTCTGCAACAGAATGATAAAGCAGAATGAAGAAGCTCCTAAGGGGAGGCTGCCTTTGAGCTTTCTGTTCTTTCTATTCCTTTTAAATTATTTATTTCCTTTTATATATTTATTTCTTTATTTCCTTATATATATGTGTGTGTGTGTATGTATGTATATCACAGTCTTATGGTCTCTGAGCTTAAAGAGATTTGAATGGTTTTGTGTAGATTCTCATGTCAGCTGTTGCTTTTAGAGACCCCAGTGTTAGATGGTTACCTTACATAAGAGTCAGTAACAGATTTGAGACTTTTTCTTGTGCCTTCATAGGCACCAGTTCTGATGTGTTCTGGTTTTACTGTGGCTTTTTGTCATTTAAGAAAATAATTAAGACAGTGACAGTGAAAACCAAATGTTACTACTTCATGTCAAAGGCACAATGCTAAGCACAAGATCTCTTTGCTGCTCCTTCCATTTACTTGGTCTTTCTTTACTGTGTTTCAGACAGTCCATCTTAGACTTGCCCAGTTGTATTTGTTGCTACATGTCTCAAAACAGATAAACGTAACACTGATTGGGCAACCTTGTTATTGGGGTGAGAGAGGGAGGGAGGGAGGGAGGGAGGGAAGAATTCATAGTGTAGTAGAAAGTTTCGAAGACTTTTAATTCAGTTGTGTGCTGATATACAAAAATTATAGATCCAGTTTTATAGCTATAATATGTTCAGTTAGCTCAATACCTTTGTGTCATGCAGCATGATTCTTGAGTTGGAGTCTTCACTTAATGTCCTTCAGAAACTGCATTGTGTGTCAGGGTATTATATGTAATGTAGCACATTACAGCAATATTTTCTGCACTCCGTTGTAAATGGCCTTGCAAGTGAATGAGCTTATTGAGCTACTTCAGTATTTTTTTAATCTAGATGGAAACTCAAAGTCTTTCAGACTTTAAAACTCTTTAGCAATCCTTCGTACGTTGTATTCCTGCTCAATGCCTCCAAACTCAGGAGTGGCTCATCCTGGTGATTAGCAAGTTAGACAAGAGTGTCAGGAGACCTACAGGATGAAAACCAAATATAAAAAAGGAAGCATGCAAGAGGTGGATGCAGGAGCAGTTGACCTGGAAGGATTGTAGTTGCACATGTTGAGCATGAAGGGACAGGATTAGGTAAGAAAAAGCCCAGGAGCACACGAGAAGGGCAGCAAGAAAGGCTTCTATACAGCAAAACAAAAATTGGAGAAAACCTCTGCTAAATGGAACAGGGTACCTGATGACAAAAGGCATGTAGATGGCTGACGTATTTGATGCTTTCTTTGCTTCAGGCTTATGCTTCGGCCTGGTTTTCAGCAATCCCAAGCACCTGAGACAAATGGGAAAATCTAGAGAAGGAAAATGCAACACTTGGAATAAAGTCAGGTTAGGGAATGTGCAGACAAACGGAGTATGATACAAGTTAATGCAATCTGATGATATTTTCCCACAAGTCCTGAGGGACGTAGTCAAAATTGCCATGAGGTCATTCTTGATTACCTTTGAAAAGTCATGTTGATCCTCTGTGTGGAAACAAAGCAATTTTGCAGATGGTACAAAACTGGGAGGAGTGGTTGACAAATCAGATGGTTGCACAGTAATTTAGAGTAACTTTGACAGGCTGGAGAAATGGGCCAGCAGAGATCTCATGAAGTTCCAGAGTTCATGCCATGTCCTACATAGGAGTGAGGGAGTAATTTTATGAACCCCTCCAGCCTGGGGGCTGGTCAGATGGAAAGCTTCCCAGGAAAGATAACGGATATTCTGGTGGAAAGCAAAATTTATATCAGCGAGCAACATCCCCTTCTTTCCGGGCTGCATTTCAGAAGGTTGTTGCCAGCAGCTCAAGGGAGGTGGCTGTTCCTCTCAGCTCTGCCCTGGTGAGACACATCTGTGGTGCTGGGTCCTATTCTGGGCTCCCCTTTATGGGAGGAACAGGGACATACTAGAGCAAGTCTGGCAAAAAGGCACGGAGGGATAGGACATTTGTCACATGAGGAGAGGGAAAGCAAGCTGGGGTCATTCAGTCTGGGTATGGAAAAGCTCAGATAGATTGATAGGTGTGATCTGAGTACATTGTGTATTTACGCATAAAGAAGACTGAGCCAGACCTCAGAAGTTTCTGGTGAGTGCAAAAGAGGCAGTGGGCACACACTGCAATACAGGAAATTCTCTGCGAATGTGAGACTTTGTTTTCTTCTGGTGAGGGTGGGCAGACACTGAAAGTTTGTCCAGACAAGCTGTGGAGTCTTCAAAGACTTTGAGTATCACCTGAGAGATACTGGATCCATGTCTGTGTGCAGTGTTCAGCAGACTCCTCTAGGTGACCCTGGTCTGAGCAGTGGGTTGGATTGGTAGATCTCCAGAGGTGACTTCCAACCTTGTCCTTGCTGTAATTCTGTGAAAACCAAAACTAGTCTATTTTGATGGAATTGCCTATCTGATATTTACAGCATGTATCAGTAAAAGATGAGCAAAGAACATTTTAGACACTATTTTGCCTGTTAAAATGTACCTGTGTAATCATTAAAGATGACATTTTGTCAGAAGAAGTTCAGCTTTTCTTTCCTAGTGATGGAAAGCTAATAATTTTTCTTTTCATATTTTTCTATGAAAAATTAAGACTAAAATTCCTTAAAATACATTGTCTGAATGTTAAATTATGAAGTACAATGAATCTCAATAAGTAAAAATAAAGAATGCCTCAATTTAAGTTCTTAAACTAATATCAGAGAACTGAAATTGAAGTACTTTGTGGTATGAACTAACTGCTCATCTGCATATGATTAACTAATGAATTTATTAAAAACACCAAATAGAATACTATAGGTTTTGTCTCAGGCTTTTTTGTCACTGAGGATCTTCAGTAAAAGTTGGAGGAAAGTAATTTTCAGGAGTCTCTATTACCATTAATGTTTTATCTATGAAGAATTTAGAAGAATGATTTACTTCTGTTTGGTTTAATGGCCTTTTATAGCTGAAAAGGTTCTGTGCAAAAGGTGTCTACACGTCTTTAAAATTACTTAGTAACTGTTTTGCACTTCCAAATACTTTTTTAAGCACAGTAAATTTTACAGGGTGAAAACGCAGTCTTTTATAGTTAATGCAAATGATGCATTAAGTTAGACCCTTTTCCCAGAGTACAATTTAAATGTACTCAGAAGTCCAATTATCTTTGATTTAGATGTAAAAATTGCAGAATAACAGCTGTGCCTGCTGAGTGAATATTCCTCTGCAAAAAGATAGCTTATTTGAGCAGAGTTGAGGACAGGTTGCTCAGGGAATGTTTGCCTCTTTTGGATATTTTTCAAAGTTAACTGCTTCTGGTCAGTTGAAAATACAAGTAAATTGCAAAATAGTATCAGGGCAATGGAGAGTTTATGTCCCCTAAGTTGTCATTTTGCCCATAGCAGAATATCTTGAATTTGTCTAGCATTTATTACAATTTATTTGTCTTGGTTGTCAAGCATTTATTGTGATTTATTTATGGAACAAACCCCAGACATTATACTTCAAATTAATGCTTGCAAATAATTGCAGATAATAATGTTAAATTTGACTGCATTTAGAATACAGCTTTTTCTATACTACAGCAAAGAAAAATTTTAAGCACCTCCGACACTGAAGAATCACTTTACATGCAATAACTATAATAAATGTAGTGTAATTTACAATAAAATTAGAATATATGTAATAGTAGTATAAGGAATTCTTATTATAACAAAAAACATGTTGTTATCATGAAGTTCCTAGTGGTTTATATTGTAGCATGCAGTACTAGCAGGATATGTATTAGTAGCATATTAAATTACTAATATAGAGTAGAATATATTATCTAGGCTATATGTTATACATATAGTTACCTATAATTGAAATTTGAAATGTGTCTTTTAATTGAAATTTTTGTTTAACTTGTAAACTGATCTTAAAACTATACAAAGTAGTTTGAGAATTAATCTAATTTGTCCTTCTGAGAACACAAATATAATATATATATATTTCACTGTTGATAAGTATTGCTCAAATATCATTTTGCAACACCCTGATCATGGAACTTTCTTAAACATCCTGATAAATCTCCTTCAGGGCTTACCCATCTTCATTTTTTAAAAAAGCTTGGTTTTTTTTTTAGATGGAAACCTATTTTCAACCTAAATCCTAATCAAATTTTATTACCACTTTCTTTACCTGAATGTGTGTCTTCCCCAGTCACCACTATTTGCTTTCCGAAGTCTCTTGAAGTTGTAGTTATCTCTGTTCAGACACGTTTATTTAGCCTAAGTATCAGTTTATTTAAACTTTTTGTAAAGGTCATGCTTCATTTACATTTTGTCATTCTCATTTTTCACTTTTGGGCTCTCAGTTGGTTTGCACTTCTTGAAATAAGTTGCCCAGAACATAATGTATTGCCCCAAGATCATACTGCTGCTGAACAGAGTGGAGGCTTTATTTAGCACGTCCAAATAGCAGCATTTCTGCTCCGAGGTTTCAGTTTTTGCATCAGCAGGGCATTTTTGGTTCATGTGCAGGCTGATCCACTCTTTCCCTTTATGCTGTCCAGTACTGCCTTGCCAGTTGTTTTACATCCTGCATTTGTTGGATAATTATTCCTAAGGGTCAGATTCATCTGCTTTGGCTTTAGCCATGTAGCAGGCAACTGGGCTAAACTGGTTGCACAGACTCATAGGGAGAACACAGTAGAGAAAACACTTCTAAGGTTGGTTCATACTTGGATGGATGAAATGGACCAGCTAGAGGGAGCCTAGACGTCTAATTTGAGGGTGATTTTGTAAGTTAGCAGGTAAGATAGGCAAGACAAATCCTATCCTCTGTGTAGAATCTTGAAATTATATTACTGATTCATTCATTAATGCATCTGTTCTTTAACTTATCAAGACATTTTAAAATTCATACTCTATCATCCAATGTGTTTGCAGCTCTGTCCAGCATAATATAAATGTAATGTTTAGTGGATGTAATCTGTAGTCTGTTACTAGGTTTACTCATGAAAATATGCAGTGATATTGAAGTGCATAGACTCTGTGTGATTTGATCCTTTCATTACAACAGCAAACTGTTGATATTTCCTCTTGGTGCTTGAAGAATGCTGCTGAAATCCAAAGGGGATTCTAGTTCTTAGTTAATGTAACCAGAGAATATAAATCTGACAATCTTGCTGTCTGTTACAATAACCTTCAACACTGGTTATCATTAATATTAGAAGACATAATTTTCTCTGGAGTGTAAACTTGAAAGGAAAATTTCGTGAAATCACATTTGCACGCAAGCAAATGAATTGGTGTTTGCGTTGTCGTTTTGTAAACTGGTGTCACAAAATTGACTCCTAATGCAGTATGTGTTTAATATCAGCATCTCAGCTGAACCAAGGCCTTTTTCTCTTCATCTTACACTTAGTATGCCTCCATATCAGTGATTGCATTGATCGGTTTGCATTTATTCTTGAAAAAATCTGATTGGTGACAAAAACATGAACTTGCTCCCTGTTGCATGCAAATTTGTCATAGAAAATAAAACTGTTGAGTAAAGGTGTGTGAAAAAGGATATTTGGAACAAAATGTCCCTGTTGCCCTTTGGTCCTTTTTCACATAAAGTTGGGTTAATCCACATCTTGGGGTAAGGCTTGACAGGAGCAGAACAGGGGGGAAAAGTCTGGGTAATCTTAAAATATAAATATATAAAAAAATAAAATATTATCATATGTCAACAAAAGTTATTCTGAACCTTTTAATATTTACAGTTTATGAGATACAGAGGACCCCTGTGATCAGTTTTAAGAGCATACCAGTATAAATAAATTGAAAAAATTGGGAGCAGAAGTAGTCTTTCATCTTTGTTTCCTGAAGCTGTGTAACCAGAGCCTAAACTTTCCTTGCAGAACAGAGGAGTGATGACTTTGAAACTCTTTTCCTTGCAGCTATGAAAAAAAAAGAAAAAGGAAAAGAAAAAACTTTAAAAACCCACAATTATCAAACAAAACCACCAAACAAGCAACAATACTAGATTTCTCAGAAACTTCAATTTCCAAGAAATCTCCTTGTTCTTACTTTTTCCTTGTAAATTCTTAAACAAACTAACAATCTTATCCCAAGTATTGCTATAATGATATGTAAACATACACCAATGTATTCTACAGTCATGTTTTGTTGTTATTCTGTTGTATCTCTGTTAGATATGAAAAAGGGGCTAGGGGAGAAGGAAATGCAAAATAACACTGTGCAGATTTGAAAACAAGCAGGCTGGATGCAGTGTCTCAAGAGACAGGCACTTGCTCAAAGTTGTCAGATTTGATTAAGGGAGCTTTTGGCATCAATCAGACCTGACAGTAGTATATCAGAGGTTAGTAAAACTATAATTGCTGAACTGATTAGCAGCAAAGAGGAAAAGAGGGTAATGTTTTGGATCAAACTCCTTTAAAACATTTCGATCATTATTTAAACTTGAAGTCTGAGTAGCTAATTATATACCTTACAATATAAGAGATTAATTTCACAAAATCATGCAAACTGTTCTTCCTTGCTATGGTTTTTAAAATAAGGTTTGTACTGACTTTAAACAGACTGTTTCATCATGGGAAAAAAGAATACAGAGGGCAGGTGCTCATATCACTCAGTGCAACTATTGTGATTCTAATATACATTGTTTTCTGTAGTTTCATCTCAGACTAATGTAACTACTCCACATGTAAACTACTCCATATTCTTTTACTAAGACTATAAAAAACTTAAGGTAAGGGCTTTCACATCAACAACAAAAGGAAATTACTTGTTGTACTGTTTTATCCAGTTTAATTTTACTGTGTCAGAGTCTGTTGTATTGAGGTCTAAAAGTAATACTGGAACTTCTAAATGAATTTTGTAATCTCTGGGACATCCAGGATTGTGCTGAAAGCATAAAATTTTAAATCTTCACATACAAACTTAAATCTCTTAGACATAATTATGAAACGGAGTATGCAAAAAATAAAGTAATATTGAAAAAAAATCAGTTCAACAGTATGTGTCATAAGTATCTTGCTCTGCTAAGTCAGTGTGCTGGTACATTATCAGTTGCCTTTTCATTAGGTGGAATAGCTGGGTTCTGTAAAGGAATGAAACCATTGTGCATTCCTAGGACACATTATAAAATAAAACATGCTGAATAGAATTATGTTGCTTCAGTTAAAAAGTCACTGGATATTTTAAGTTCTGAGTGACAGCTGTTACAATCCCTTGTTGATTTCTGTTGTTGATTGACAATTGCTGTTAGCTTTGGTGACTTAATAATTGCTTCTAATATGCATCAATATAATGCACCTCTTTTCTAAGTCTTCCTAGCACGATGAACTCAAGTCTTTTATGTTAATACTTCTTGTAAGTGTAGCCCTATTATTAAATGTTTCTAAGATGCATATACATTTATAAATATTTATTTGTGTATATATGGTCTTGTATTGACATTACTTTTGTTAGAACATCCTCTGTTCAACCAAATGGGCATACTGCTCATCTGCATGTCTTTGTATGGTAAGGAATCTGCTTTACTAGAAACATAATTCTGTTTTAACTGTGTTAAACACATCATCAGATGGTTGTTTCTGATCTATGAAGAGCAAAATACTTGCATTCATTATTTATTACTTCCTACCTCAGATTCTTGTTTTGAATTGCTGCCCTCTGCTTTACTTTCTGTATCTTTATTCGACTCCCTGCCTGAGCTCCAGCTCACATGAGGTTTTTTAAATGCTTGAATAAATCACAGAGTAAGAGTGCAATAAAAGAGGAATAAAACCAGCATTATGAAAATGACTTGCAGGTTGCTGCTCTTGTAACATGTTTTGATGGAGTTTTACCTCAAAGAGTGCCAAACTGGTAATGAGTCCCTCATGGGGTGTGATATCAGCTATCTAATATTAAAAATTGTGAGAAACTCCAAAGTATCACTTATTAGAAGGGAAACATTTTCAAATTTATGAAGCCCCAGAATAGCAGCTCTGCCTACAGAATTGGAGAATATGCTGCATTCCAATGAGTGTCTGCTCTGTGTGTAGTTGTGTGCAGTTTTACGTGTCTTCATTTTTGCAGAAGTTAAGAACTGGCAATGAGTTCCCTGCCAGAACAAACCACCAAGATAAATAGTTACAGCATGAATTGAGTAAACTGTGTAGGTTGCCCATGCCCCCTTGCCAAAAAGCTGTCAGAAGATGAGGAGTGCTGGCTGTGACTGAGCAAAGCTTCCCCTAGGATGAGGTAAGGGGAAGCTGTAGATGTGTGTAAAGGAGCAGGAGTGTAGGGAAGACCAGTAGCAAGGTGAAAACAATAAAGACAAGGAAGTTCTACTAATAGAAATCGACAGAAGTAGATCTTTGAGAAAGTGTCTTTGAATAGTAACAATAAAGCAGCAGTGGCTAGAGCAGAATTCTTTATTGCTATCCATTCATGGTGAATCACTGTGCTGGAGACAAATTTACTGCAGTTGAGCATAGAAAGGGGCTGGTTCCATGCCTTCCAAAGCTATTAGATCCATAGGGCTTGTATTTCATACCTGTGCTATGTTTTTTCTTTACCTGTATATACTAATGAATTGGGCCTTAAAATTATTTCTTCTCCAGCATCATTGGGAGACTTCAGAAAACAGTTCTGTTTGAAATTCCCCTACTGAATTCTGTACTGAATTCCCCTACTTTGAATTATGCTTGATTTTGTCACATTTAATTTTAGCAAGAGAATTCCTTCTAATCTGCAAATTATAAAATTCTTTCCAGTTGTATCTAATCATTGTGTCATGTTGTTAAAAGGCAAATTTCTGAAATACCTAGCATGCATTTTCCAGTGTGTAATAAATATTTCAGTTAATTCCAGGTTGTATTTCAGCTGTTTCTGTGTCTTTGCCTCCGCTTAGTTTTGGCTGTCATGTCTTCAATGAGACTTTTTTGTGCTAATAACAAAGTGAGTAACTCCAGCATCATTGGTCACTGAGCAGGAGGAGCACAGGAGGAAGCCTTTAGAGAACAGATGCTCACATAGCCGCAGGCATCAGAGTGGTTTTTTGTGTAACAAGATTCAGTTTTCTTTTTTCTTTCCTAAGGACACTGTTATATTGAGTTACTTAATAGAAAGTAGGAAAGGTACAAAGAAATGTTAATGCAAAATGAATAAGAAGTGGCTCTTAAGAGGATAAAGCAAATAAAGGATGAAATTTCAGTAGAAACTTGTATTTCTTACAGATTTAATCCATGTTTTGTGAAGCAATATTGTGAACTTCACAGAGAAATAGAAAAGAAATTAAATGTTTGCTGTTTATTTATCAGAATTCAGGTGGTTTCAAAGAGGAAGTAGTGCTTTTATTTAGGTATCTTAAATATGAAAATATCTCTATTGTGCTGCAGGTGTGAGATGACATGTGGTTATGATACGTTTCTGGATCTTGATCCAGCTTTGGGAAGATAATTTCATTTTGGAAACTTCTCATAACATACAACCTTTATTATTGTGATCATTTGGTGTCCACTATATTTTTCTGATGCAAAGGCATCTGGATTTGTTCATAAGTTTATTCTACAGTTTCTTTCTAGAAAAAATGATAGATTCTAATGCTCAGCATGTGTAATAATATGAATCAAATTTATATGCCAAAGGTTTGAAAGTGTGTGTGTGTGTGTGTACCATTTTATTCTATGTTTTCACTGTTTTGATATAATAAAGGAACCCATATTTACATCTTGTGTGCAGTAAAGGCACTGTACTGCTGCACCTCTGTTTTCAGCATGGCAGCATGCAGGCTTATTTTTGTAATGGTGCTGATACTCAGAATACCCACTTTCATTACAAGGTACTTTTCTACTTTTTATGTTACAGAAATCTGGGTAATCACATAATTAACTAAACATCCTCAAGCACAGGGCATGGGGCTTTTCCCCATCATCCTAGTTGATGTGTAAGCTGAAATCTGAGTCAACCAGTACTTTATACCTGGTTTGAGGATTATTTGGCACATAGGAAGAGTGATCCAAGCCTTTTCTGATTATTTTATGACAACTAGAGTAGTCAAGAAATTGGGGATGAGGTAGAGTGTGCATCTGAGTTTTGATTTGTTGTTGTGTATATGAAAGGGATGACAGGTCAGATGAGTGACAGATGAAGGCCTGAAATGGCTAAAAACTGTTCTTAAAAATGGTCTTGAAGAACTTAAAAGCAGTTAATTTTGTAGTATGGCATGTTATAACTAAGTTTTTTATGTAGTTTGTTCTGAAGTCTTTACATATGTGGTTTGGACCTGTGGGAGTGTAAATTTGAGGGAATTAACAATAGTTTTTCTAGGTCCAGAGTGAGTGTTTAATTTTTCAAGCAGACAACAAACACTAGTCATGGGCAAATGTGTTTGGGATAACTTAAAAGTAGCAAAGAAATTCAAATAATTGAAAGTAAGTTATTGAAAACATAAACCTTCCAGGCTGTGCCAACTGCTAGAAATGAATGTTGGCCCCATAGAAATTAATGGAAGATCATTTGATTTTAGTAAGACAAAAAGCCTTTTCAGATTAAGAAAACCCCCAAACAATGACAAATCTCAGCATTTTCAACATGTTGATCTTCTGAAACTGTGGTGAAAATGTAACTTCCTTTTACCGTGAAATCTGACTTCACAGGGGACTGAAGAGAAGCTGACAAAAATAATTAACAAATCATGCAATTGTAGAAAAATGCATTTTCACTGTCTCTTGAAATTTTGTAAATTGGTGTTGAAGTTATCAGTTAGTGTTGTCCCTTTTGACATAATTTTTCAAAGTGAAATAATTAAATTTTTTTTGTTTGAGTTCTTACCTGAAAATTATGTAAAACCATCTAGGGTTATATTAAATAACCCCAAAGCTAAATGACATAATTTTGAGTTTAAATACTTGGATTATTTCTTTTAAACAGGTAACTCCTTTTTGTGTAATAGTGAAATTGAGTGGCAATGCTCACTTAAGACTGAAGACTTTGTAAAAAGCCCATGTTTCCCTAACAGAAAAAGTCAGTGTAGAACAAACGATAATCATAAACACATTGGGAAAAGAGAAGTGTGTGTGTGCATAGAGAACCTTAACATGACAGTAAAAATATTGACAGTTAACCCATTTCTATTCAGCCATATCCTAATACAAAAACCAGATTGAAATATCTTGCATGAGTTGCAGTTCATTAAACAAATGTGACACTTTATTTTCTAGCTATTTCAATACCAAAAGAGGTGAAGTGGTGAGATAGCAATATAAATGAACACACTCCTCAGTGTGCTGAGAACTCAAGTCCATGTAAAAGAAAAAAATATTAAAAAGATTTTTTAATATTTGGTTTCTGTGTCCTTCTCTTGCCCCCAAACAAAAAGTAGAATCCACTTCCTGAATCTGAGTTTTGATTTTAAATCTTAAAGGATAAAATATATTGTCTCTGAAAATTAATTATAAAAAGAAATGCCACTACTGCATTTAAAACTAATAATGAGATGACTCATAATGCTGTCTTATTATTTTAATTGAAAAAATAATCTCTGTTAGTCTTTGCTGATAGCAATTTCTTTTAGCTGACATTTTTAAATAACATTTTATATATTTGAATTCAATTTATAATTTGCAACTACAAAGCTGATCTGTTTGGGTGGGGGTTTTTGAGAATTTTTTTCCCCAACTGTTATTTCTGTCTGAAAAATAAATGTAATATTCTCTAGCAAAACATTCTCTGGAGATCTCTTTTCTTACTTGATATACTGTCTCATTTGCTATAGCTTTTAGTTCAGGTCATTGCTTTGCATACATTGCTATTTTAAAATAAGATCAAAGTAAAACACCATTTTAACGGATATTTAGTCATCACTCAGAAACAGAAGAATTAATGATACAATTTTAAATATGTATCCTGATAACATGACTGACATGAAAAAAAAAGCTGTGATCTGAATGTTGTCAGTTTAGATTTAGCAAATTAGCTAAGTAGCTTGCATTTGTAGTATTTCACACCTTAAAGCCTTAATATGCATTGCTAAATATATTTCCTCACTGTTTGCTAATTAATGTTCTGTGGAAGTACAGCTGCTAATATTTTGTGGTTGATATGGCTCATTTTAAAGTGCTAACAGCTGCATCTGTAGTAGTGTTACATTTCAGTTCATAAATTATGGACATACATTTTTACACATACTATTTTGTACAAGCATTTGAAAAAATCTCTATTTGCTAAGAAAATGCACCCAGTAATATTTAAACAAACCATGAAGATACCTTCCGGATACCACCACTCTCTGAGATAATAGTGACTCAGTGAGTCTTTCATTTGTAAAGTTGTAAATGTTGCAGGAAATGAACATATTTTTTCTGTAATACCACAAATTGTCTTCAGGAGTAGCTCTTGGTAATTAGTAAAGACTGATATATTCTGATGGTAAAATAATTGGACTGGAACAATATTGTGTGACAGTGCAGGGAAAAATATTTTTCTGAGGGGAATAAATAAATACTATCAGAATATATCTTGTGGAGAAGACCAAGAGAACAAAAAGTATTCATACATGTGTTTTGTAAGAAAGATTTTTTTTCATATTTTGAAAGAAACATTAGCACAAGCAATCCAGGAGGGTCCTGGAGTGCTCTGATGAGAACTTCTCCCTGTGTAGATAGGACTTGGAGGAGAGGTGCTCTTCTGTACCTCATAAAGAAGGAGGAACTTGTTTGAGGTGTCAAAATTGAAGACAGGCTTGGCCACAGCAGCAATATGATGTTGGAGTTCAGCATCCTGAGGAGGAGGAGGAACAGGTCAGAAAGGAAGCTCACAACCCTGGGCTTCAGGAAGGTAGTAGAGTTTGGCCACTTCAGAGATCTGCTTGGAAAAGTCCCATGTGATAAGGTCCTGGAGGGAGGAGAGAGTTCAAGAAACCAAGAAAGTTGGTTAATATTCTTGCAAGTTCAAGACCCATCCCATTGAATAGGAATTTGGGCAAAAATGAATTAATTGGAGCTTGGCCTGCAGGAATGGACAAGTTGCTCCAGGTCATACACAAAAAATGAAGCATGCATACAGAGAGTGAGAGCAAGGACATGCAGTCTGGGAAGAATACAGGGACATTGTCTGACCATCCAGGATTGAAGTTAGGAAAGCTGAAGTCCAGACAGAATCTGCTTAGGAATATCAAAGAAAACAAGATAGGCAACAAAAGGAAGACTAAGGACAATCTGTGCCCTTTGCTGAATGAGGCAGGGGGCCTGTGAATGGCCCAGGACACAGAAGAGGCTGAGGTAATGAATGCCTCCTTTGCACAGTCTTTACTAGCAAGGCCAGCCTTCAGGAATCCCGAGTTCCAGCAACTGGGGGAAAAGTAAAGTGTACACCTAGTGGAAGAAGATCAGGTCTTAAGAGAACAGGGGACACATAAGTCCATAGTCTGATTGATTTGCACCCACAAGTGCCGAGGAATCTGGCTCCTGTCATTGCAGTGTCATTCTTCATAATCTTTGGTCACCCATTGTAACTGGGAGAAGGGACCAAAAACTGGAGAAAGGCAAATGTTCACTCCTGTCTTCAACAAGGGCAAGAAGTAGGACCCATGGAAAGCCTGGCTGGTCAGCTTCATATGGGAAAGTGGTGGAACATCTAATTATAAAACAGTTTGCAGGTACATGAAAGACAAGAAAATCCTATCGTGAATAGTGTGCTTGACTTCAGCAAGGGGAAGACATGCTTGGCTAGCTTGATAAATTTTTATCAAAAAGTGGCTGACTGGGTAGATGTAGGAAAAGCTGTCTATATTCTAGATTTCGGTAAAGTCATTGATAGTGTTTTCTGTAAGATCCTCATAAAGAAGCTTGCTGATGTATGGGTTGACTGAGCAGGCAGGAGAGCTGATAAACCAGAGGACTGTGCTCTCATGCAGAGGGATGTTGACAGGCTGGAGAAATGGCCTGACATATCCACATGAAACAATGAAGTTTGGAAATTACCATATCCAGGACTGGTGGAAGTTGTTCAATCTGTTTTATCAGTGCAAGGATTAAGATATCCAAAGGTACAACTTGAAAGGATGCCTTAGGGAGGAAGCATTTCATAGGCAACTGGGAATTATCATGTCAAGCTTAGGTATGAGAGGAGGGTCATAGTTGTTTACTGTGCTGTGAAGGAGGTTAAAAAAAAATTATCACAGATGATTTTAGTGAAACACAATCATTGAATGATTATATAAGTAGTTCATTCTGGATAGCTGTTTCAATGTTTTCATGTGGATAATGTATACAAATGGGGCACAGCTTGAAGTTATTAGTTGATATTTCCATATTGTTTTCCATACTGAATTCTACTAATGGCCATCCAACACATGTAGATGCAGCAAACTGTCTGCCTCATATATAAAGTGGGTAAAAACTATAAGGTCTTCATTTACTTCATTGTTCTTCATGTTCTGCATTTACTCTGCTGTATGTTAAATTACTATTTTTTATAAATTTGTATATGCTTAATTTTTCTTTTTTTTTTCCCTGCTCTACTAGATGCTTGTGACTACTCCAGAGAAATGGGATGTAGTGACAAGGAAAAGCGTTGGTGATGTAGCCCTCTCTCAGCTGGTAAAACTCTTGATTCTTGATGAAGTTCATCTACTGCATGAAGACAGAGGACCAGTACTCGAAAGTATAGTAGCACGTACTTTACGACAGGTAAGAGTGAAAAAACTATTCAAAATAATTTTGTTTTGGTTAAGAATAGATAGATGTCACTGTAAATGGTAACATGCTGAGACAATTAAATAGAAATGCTTAGGCAGTTTACAATTTATTTTACAGCTGTTCTGTTTTAAAGCTATGTATTAAGAATGTGGATTTTTTTTTGTCTTCTACTTTTCTTTCTGTATTATATCAACTATCAGATTCCTAAGATGCATAATTTATTACAGTTCTGTTTCTTACAATTTATTTGCCTAATTTATTCCACTGTACAAGTAATAAGAAAATGAAACATTTTTAAGCGAATAATAATCAGGCTTATGTTTTAACACAACGAAAATTGAAATTATTTTCTTGCCAGGAATGCTTATTTTTAATTAGCAGTTTTCCTAGTAGAATTTCTATTTTGTTCTAATTAAGAGTAGTGTCTTAAATCTAGGTAAAACTTTCAATACTGCTAGAAAAATACTACAAAATTTTTAGTCTAGCATAAATGGTCCTTTTGTTTTTCCCTATGATTTAGTGATATTTTCTAAATACCAAGAAAAGGGATTTTTTTCTTGAATCTTGTACAAAAGAAGAATGCAGAGTTAGGCAATAAATAAGGTTGGCCTCAATAGTGGGATGTGCTTCTACAAGTAAAGTAAAATATGGAATTTGGGGATGAATAAAAAGGAAGGATTTTGGAAAAATAAATAATGGAAAGAGAGAGGATTGAGTGCATTTTTTTTTGTCATGAAGAGCAACACTCTATCCGTACAAGTAACCTCTAGCAAAAATAAAAACGGGTGTTTTTATGGCTCTGTTTGTAGCGTTTTAAATGTTTAAAGCATTTTAGCTTTCAAGATGCTTTTTTTCCTTGGTAAGGCTACACTAACCTTGTTAAGGCATTTTGAATCATCTGATTCCGACTCTGCTAAGAACAGAATGAAATTAATGTCTGCTCTAATCTGATACAGCAAGTGTAAAATTCCTGTATAAAGAACAATATAAGTAACAATTCTTCAGAAGAGTCTAAGTTTAGAGTACCTCAAAGGCGCTAAACTTGAGCTGTTTGATGTTGTATTTTCTTTCTTAAATGGTTTTTATAACCTTGTTTTTCCTTAGGTGTCTTTATAGTAAACCCTCTCAGGTTTTAGCTGTGACCATGATAATAATTTTCTTCACATCAGATTGCAAGATTTATTCATTTCTTACTGTGAAATTTTGTGAGACTTGTAAGATAGGCTTCAGCTGTCCAAAATAGATGTTGAGACCCATTTTATCTGTCCTACATTACTCAGCTTGGCATTCCATTTCTGCTTTGTTTGGACACAAATCTCCCTTAGATCCTTCCCTTTTGTGTCTGTCAAGCCTGTGCAGGTAACTTAGGGAACATAAAATCTGAGACAATTATGTTTTGGGTACTGAATATCCTATCTTTAGTGCATTTATTGTAATATATCAGTATCTTGCTTCAGCACTCATTTAAAAAATAGCTCTTTTAAAAAAAGGGTGTTTTAATCTCCTAGGATTTCAAGGTTTGTTTTACCTACCAAGTTGGAATTTAATTCATCTGGATCTGAAGCTACCCAGTTGTAACCCTTCCTTAAGGGAAACAGTTAGGAAATAAAGCAATATACAAGTTTTGAAACTGACCATCTCACCACCTTATTTATTCTAATTTGACAAGAAAGACAGTAATGGAGACCCATATGTATCTTTACAAGTAAGTAGTTTAGGAGAGGGAAAATTTACAGTATAAAGGTACACTGAAAAAACTCACAGTTAAAAAAAAGGCAAAATTACTTGTAGAATTTTCTGGAATTGTGCTGTAGAAAACAATCGCTTACAAAAATATTTCAAATGGCAAGCTTCCCAGGAAGCCTGGGGACAAAGAAAGAGGAGATATTTTGTACAACTGTTTTGTTTTTTTAATAGGAAAACAACTAATAAGAGGATTACTTTTTAAAATTACACTGAAATGTTATACTTCAGCATCTGAGCTTGCAGGCATAGTTCTATGGAGTTTGCAGTATACCTCCACAGCTATGAAGTTACTGAAACTTTTATGCAGTTACTAAAGAAAGATAACATAATGTATCTGATTTCAAAAAAATTTTCCTGGAGTTTAGTGAAAATACTGTTATAAATGCTCAAAGTGTAAAAAAAATCACACCTAATGTTTTAATATTTTGTGAGGAAAAAAAAATATTGTTGCATTTCCTTGGTTTTGTTCCTTGCCCATAATTCCATTTTATGTATTTTCACAGAAATTCATAAATGCCCCTGGAGCATGAAAAAAAGCCAGGATATTTAGCCCATCCCTGTAGAATGTCCTTCTGTCTTCAGTGATTTCAATCTCCTCTCCAACCCTTCTGAAAGTAGTTATAGAACTTACTTTTCATTGATATCTATAGAAATATCATACTTGTTCAGTATTCATGCACACAGGAAGAGTAATTGTTCACTTCTTGAAAAACAAAAAATACCCCAAGGACAATATTAATCTGAAATGTCCTTATGTCAATTACAGCACTGTTGTAATTGCTGAAATCAATTACCTGATTTGTATACTGGTTTCAGACATCCAAAAGATTGACTATTTTCTCTTCATTTGTAGTAGAGGGACAAGTAATTCATAAGAAAATCCTTTGCAGAGTAGTAGTCACTAGATCAGAACTGGAGGCTGCAGTAACTGAGATCTATTCTGGTAAATATCATTGACATTTTCCCACTTTCTGTAATGTCACTTTTGGCTCCTGCAGGAGACAGTGCATTCAAACAGTATAATTTTTGATCTGACCTGGAACAGTCATTTCTTTTATCACTTCTAGAACAGAACCATGATAAATTCCTTGAATACTACTTCAGCCTTTTCCATAAATCACTAATAACAAGTCTAATAATGCATGCACCTGTAGTTCCATTTGAATCATACTTCCCTAGCTTGTATATGAGACAATGTCATGATTGCTGTGCAGGTCGGGATGTATAGTGTAGTGCCTTTTACCTTTTGCAGGGTTTGTTATCCTGTCTTAGAGACAAAGCATCTCTCTTGTTTCATTGGAGGTATGAGGGCTATTTTGATTAGATGTACAACAGAAAAAAAAGACAGTGAATTGGGTTTTTTTTTGTCTTTTTAAAACTTAGTATTAAACTAAATACTTGGGCCTACAGCTGTGCTAGAAAATAATGTTTTGAGATCCGTTTTGATATGAGGTAAAAATACATCTATCCAAATGCGTTCTTAAAGCAGGAATATCCTGATGCATCTGCAGGTCTGTCCTAATTTGTACCTCAAAATACTTGAATGATTGATGTAGTTTCCCCCAGATGAGCACTGAGTCACACCACTTACTGTAAGACTTTAACACGCTCATTTTAACTTATGGCGTTTTTTAGAATTAGGTTTTATTTAAACCTGGAAGGAGCGTATATATTGGAATTGCTGACAGTTTTACTCATAGCAGAATGAAGGGCATATTTGTGCATGTTTGCACTTTTCAAATTTTAGAGAATGTTTTTGCAAGTGATTTAAATTGACTTTGCTAAACATTTTGGTGGGAAAATTGCTCTGAGCTCTGTTATATACTGTAGGTATAACATCAAACAACTTATTTGAATCCAATTTATAGCTTTGATGTTTAAAGTTTTAGTCCAGAGCATAATGCCGATGTAAAACTGAAATGCTTCAACTTTTTAATCAAACTTTCCACACTACTGTAATATACTAAGGTTATTATCTTGAAAGAAAAAAAATTTACAGTTTTTACAGGCCACTGAAGTATTTTGTTATAATTATTCAGAAATTTTGATTACTTCCTTGCTGCTTATGGGTATTTTTTCATAAAAAAAGCATACTGAATACTACGCTTGAGTTATACACAAGTTTTGATACCTGTTCTCAATATGTGAATGATAAATTAAATAAAAGAAAATCCATATTAAAAGCTTTCTCAGATTTTGGGATACCAAAACTGCCATCTTAGGCATACAAATATTGTTCTCAGAACTGTCTCATTTTTCAAGTTAAAGTTTCAGTTGCTTTATGTCTTTGTATTAGATCAACAAATTTAGTATAGATGGGCTAACACAGCAGTACAAGGAATAGAGGAGATTCCTGGAATACATTGATGAGAAAGGCCTCCTCCAGGCAATAGAGGACTCAACAAGCAGAGGTGCTGTGCTGTACCTTTTACTCATCAAGAAAGGAGGGATTTGTTGGGGAAGTGAAGATCAGAGGCAGCGTTGACTGCAGTGGTCACAAGATGTTGGAGCTCTTCTTCCCCTGGAAATTCTCATCTTTCCTTTCTGAGCTTTCTTTCCTCATGCTCCCCTATTTTAAGGAGCTTTTCCTTTCAGCTGTATGTAGTTTTCTTTGGTCTTTCTTTGCATTTTCTATATCTGTAGTGCTCATCTACCTATTTTTTTTTCTGTCCTTTTCGTTCATTCTTTTACCTCTTACTAGAGATCATTGGCAAACAAGTTCTGATGTTTCTCGCCCAAAGCCAAATGTCTAATTGTTATCAAATTAGGAATTTTTATGTGTTTGGAATCTCATTCTTGATTTTGATAATTTGATCAGTTTAGCTATCAGTCTTGACTTTTTTTTTAATGACATAAAACCAGCTGCTTGGATCTGTTCTCTTTTATCAAATGGTGGCCCACTGTAGTTCTTATAAGGGTCTTTTGGGACTAGAATGACAGTGGCATTTCATTGGATTCTTCAGTTCTCATCTTAAGTGACTTCTATTAGTCTTTTGTCTCTTTGATATTCCATATATAAAGTAATCAAGTTACCTAGCATCTTTTATTAAAGGATAAACCAAACAAGGTTACTGAAGCTTCCTGCAATAATTTTTCCATTTCAAACTGTGGTGTTGTGGGGCTTTTTTTCACTGGACTTTCCTATATTCACAATTGTATTTGTAAAACATCAGCAGAACTGGATATAGATAAAACTTTTGTGTTAGTTTGGTTCTGGCAGATACAGAGGTAGAGGGATTCCCTTCAATTATGCAGTTCTATCCCTCTTATACCTATAGGAACTTCATGTAATTAATTTGTTCATACATCTTCTTCGGAGCTTGCATTCAGGTACTTGTTTGTTAAAGCTTGCATTCAGGTACTTGTTTGTTAAATCCTCAGACAAACCTCTTAATAGCTGCTGCAGGATTAGCTCACTGATATAAGAATGTTTCCTGAGAATAGTGTTTCATTTTGCAGCTATGGCCTGTTACAGAATGAGCTAAGTGAAAAGAAATTTAGTTTGAATGGGGCTAATCAGCCTAGATTTATCTGTATGGCTGAGACACACATCAATTCTGCCAATCACCTGCTTTTCTTGTCACTAACACTTTCTTGTTTTGTACTGCATATCATCAATAAAATTATTGAACAGAGTAGGGCTTAAAAAGCAATTAGAGGAGTCCCTTTTTAATGGCTATTTTTCAATTATAAGTTCTTTTAAAATGTGTCAGTTCATCAGCTTGTGATAAATTTAATGCATGTTTTCTTGCTACTCTGTGATGCTATTTTTAGGCAGTATGTCGTGCAGCCGTATGTCTAAGGAGTCTTACATGAGTCTATCTTGTTATCTTTTGTGTAAAAATTACTTTTTAAAAACTACTTTTTTGAAACAAAACCTAATCTCCATTGTTTGGAAAATGTTATATATCAGACATTTTGATTAATCTTCAGAAGCATTTCTCTTACTGTGCATGGAAGGGATGTCAGGAAGTCATTCTGCATCTCATTTTTTATTACTGATAGGTTACTGTTTTCCAATTAAGTGATACACCTGTGGAGTTTAAAATGTAATAGTGATTGTCATACATTTTATGGTCTTTCATGTTATGGTAAAGCAGTGAAACTAATTTGTAGAAAGGTTCAGACATTTTTTGTTTCTTATTTTAGGAACAAAACAGTAAGCAGAGCATGAAAAGGCATTCTGTCAGTCAGGAAAAACTGACACTGTGCCAGGTATAGAAATCTCTTAATAGATATATGCAAAATGTCATTTCTTAAGACAAAGTAATGCATACCTAATATTTAGCCGAGGGAGAATAATATGGCTTCTAATGATGCTTTCTGTGTGATTACATTTTTTCAGTACCTCTAGATTTTAAAGTATATTCTAAATGGAGGACTGAGATCACAGTATTTTCAGGGTTCATTGGATGCAGAGTAAAACTAATAAAATTACTTAACTAGATGGTTGCCTAGTAACAAATGCATTCTGTGCAGAGTGAGTTGTAGATAACGTCCTATATAGAATCTTCAAAACTGTATTAGTAATTGCATTTTTACTATGTACTTAGGTTTTGCAATTTCACTGGGTTTTTCCATTTCTGTTCTTAAAACTAGACAACTGCACCTATGTGGACTTATTGACAATTTTAACTCTTTCATTACTAGCAAACAATAAACAAATAAAGACTGATAAAACATTCTAACAAACTTCCTGCTTAGTAATTTTGAAGCTTTTTTTTTTAATGTTCTGAGCCCTATTCAATTTGTTTTCCATTTCTTTTTCTCCTTTGTTTTGGATCAAGAGCACAGATCCTGTAAGCCATTCTGTGGGTAGGATAGTATCCAAAAAATAACTAATGTGAACCCCCTATATGTAGTACTTCATTATTACTACCACTGAACAGGGGACCTGATTTAAGGTTCATCTTCTTGCACATCTGCACTAAAAGCTAAGACATGCTTGTGTCTAATTTTCTGAGTATCTTGTCTTTAGTGTACATCTGAAGGGCATAAAGACTGACTGCAGAGGGTGTGTTGAACTGATCCTGGGTCATCTGAATATCAGATTAATTTCTAACCAGCAGACAATTTTTCAAAGATTAAAATGTGTAAACTTGTCTGCTTGGCTTAATTCTGTGCTCAAGTTGAACAATCAGAGATACGATTTCCAGCTTGATTGTAATTCATTCTGTGAATGTGATATTTTAATACATGGAAATGGGAAGGCTGCCAAGATCACAAAGTTCAGAAAGAACTTTAGAAGTCAGATAAAAGAGTATCTCTATGCACACACTGTATGCTCTCAAGTGGCGGCTGTAATGTAACAATATGCAAATCTAAAAACCTATTAGAAGAAAATGATCCTGCTGTGATCAATTTACAATCCAGAGAGGCACTTCCCATACCTGATCCTTTATCATTTACAGCGTAAACGCAGATGATGCTTGCGTGGAAATCGACACTGGGATAGCTATCTCCTGATTATTTTTTCTGCATACGTGGAATTTCATGGTGTGGTAATTGTGTTCTGTGAATGCTGTCAATTCTCCACATGCCACCAAGAATGTTTCTGAATTAGATATACTAGTTAGACATGTCAATTAAATACAGCAATGTCAGTTTTATTTCTCACTTCCAGTGTAACATCAAGCCAGTAAAACATAGTAAGGCTTTTAAAGAACCTGGTGTCAAATACTGTCAGTTCAGGTTTTCAAGAAAAGCCTTGTAAGTTTCAAATGGTGCTTATTATTTTACTGGGATAATTAAATACAAATAAAGAATGAAATGTTAGAGGCTGAGTTTTAGTAGTGAAGAAACCGCTCTTAGCTGCCTACCACCAGCCTCCAATATGCAATATAAACAGAAAACTTTGTCATCCTAATTGTGTTATCAGTAATTTCTACTGCCATTTCAGGAAAAGGCTGTGGCCTCATGGCTTCTTGTATATGAAGGTATAATCTCTAGTTGAGACTTCTAAGATCAAATAATAAGTGATCCACTAGTTGAAAAATGCTTATTTTGAATGATCTGTACTTACAAAAGGCATCTGTACACTTTCAAGGTTTACTGTTCTTTAGAAGCGCCTGAGAGTAAAAGATGTTAGTGCTTGCTCTTCAAGGGGAAGTCAGAAAAGTAGTCAAAAAATGTACATAGAGAACTCTGTTATAAAAATGTGTTAGAATTCTAAAAACCATTATGGAAAATCAAGTTTCTATAGAGCTTGGATAGATGAATAATAGATACATAGTTGAGACTGAATTATAATCACAGAGAAAATGCAAAAAATAAATCGTGTTATGGTTGCATATTCAGGTAGTCTTGTTTTTTTTTTTTCTTTTTTAAGTTTAGCAAAGTTTTAGTCACTGCTGTTTTTATATTTCCATGTAAAATTAAAAGAATAAAAGCCCTTGTTCTCTGTCAGCATGCGAGGATGTGCATAAACTAAACACATAGGTTTGAATTTGATCTGGACATAAAATAATTTGAAGGTTTGTTATGATACATTTTTTATTTTAGTGTAAGTAAGTGTCCCTCTTTTTGCATCTTGGTTATTTTATATATGTATACAAATTATATATCTTTTTGGTGAGCAAATCCAAAAGTAGATGGTAAAAAAATAAAGATTTTTTTTTCATTTTCATGGCCTCGAAAGAACTTAAGGAAATTGATGGAATGATTTAGAGTCTTATTAAGATGATTAGAGGGATGGAGTACCTTCCCCTTGGGAAAAGGCTGTGAGAACTGGGAGTGTTCAGTCTCGAGAAATGAAGGCAGCTGGGTCATCTTAGTACCTTTCAGTACCTGAAGGGCACTTAAAAGAAAGCTGAAGAGGGACTTCTTACAAGGGCATGTAGTGACAAGACAAGGGGGAATGGCTTAAAACTGAGAGTAGGTTTTGTTTGGATATTAGGAAGATGCTCTTGATTTTGGAGGCGGTGAGGCATTGGAACAAGTTTCCCAGAGATGTGGATGTCCTATCTCTTGTAGTGCTGGGACTCTGAACAACCTGGTCTAGTGGAAGGAGTTTAAAAAATGTGCTCTAAATATATTAGTACTCTTAATTACTTGCTTGTGTTAACTGTCAGCTTCACTTGTCATGTGGAATCTTAATTTGGGGTTTTCAGTAAGATCCTTAACTCCAGGGTCACCTGCCAGGTCAGCAACATTAAGTGGCTTCTTTGTTTTATTAAGGTGTTGAAAGTGATAACTCTCAGGAAATTGTATCTGTTCTCTAGGCACTGTTTTTATTTTACAAGAAATCTGTGAAAAAACATCTTACATTTAATTGCTGTAAAAATACATATGTCCATGGTTATTAAGAAATGTTTGTGTTAATTATTTAAATTCTTGAAATGCTTTCTTACCTTCAGATGGAAGCGAGCATACTTTCAAACTAGTGCTTTCAGGCTCTTAGGAGATTTGAAAAAAATACTGTTATTGAATTTAGCAAAATCAAGTAATGTTTTCCAGATGGGAGCTCAGTTACACTTTAAGATTATTGTACTTATTAGGCAATTGTGAACAATCTACAGGGTACATATATCAGCAAGTGGTAATTGTGCTTGCAGATCCAAGCTTAAAAATAGAGTGTATAAGCGCTGAGTAAATGAAAAGCTTTGCACCACAGATGCCCAGGTGTTGGCTGCAGTGTGGGGGGGCTGCAGTGTGGCTGTGGGGAGCGATGGCTGTGGCTCAGTGAGCCAGATGTGGCCACTTACAGCGGGCTCCAACCAGCCAGAGGTGGTGGCACCTCTGGTAAAGCACGGTTAAGGAAGGGTAAAAACACTGTGCAGCCGCTGGGAGGGAAAAAAAGCCATGAGAAACAGCCCTGCAGACACTAAGGTCAGTGCAGAAGGATGTGGTACTCCATGGAACCATGCCAAAACCAGGAAAACCCAGACAAGAGAGGAAAAACCCACCCTACAAACCTCCCCCACCTCTCAAAAAACCCCGAAACCTCAAACACCTCACAACTGTGTGCTTGATGATGACTGAAGCCCTTAGGTCATTGCATAATCCAGCCAAAAAAAGTTGGGTAAGAAGTGAGAAAACTTCCTTGTGCTCTTGAACACTGTTTTTGTTCCCTGTAGATGGAAGACTTCAGAAAGTGAAATCTCATTTGTCCTAGTTTGCATTTACATATCATATTTTATTGAGGTTTCCTTTGGAAAACTGCTCTTGTGCAAGTGCAAAATGGGTGTGCAGCTTTTCTGTGTCATTAATTTGTTTGCAGCCACAGTTTTAGTGTCCAGAATTTTGCCAAAGAACATGTCTGTTACCAGGCAATTTAGTGGTTTACTTGGTCTGCTTGTTGTCTGTGGTGTTTGGGTCCATGGTTCATTTTGAGATTTAGTTTAACATTTTGGTGTGCTTCCTGTTCTTCGGGTCTGGGTTGTGGTGTGGCATTATTTTGTCTTCCTTGAGAATGCTCTCCATTTACTTTTTAATCATCTATTTTGAAAACTTTTTATTTAACTGTTTAATTGCATTCCTTTCACTTGAACTCAAAACAGGTGAGTAAATCAAAATCTAAGTAAAACCTCATATTTTTTGAATAGGATTTAGCCAGGTGGAATTTACCAGCCTTACTCATCTTGAGACATTCGCCCATTTGAGACTAGTTGAGAATGTTATATATGGCTTCAGTTACGGTGTCTAAAAAGCCTTTATAATAAAATTACTGTGAAGTCTGGTTTTAAATAATTATGTTAGTTGTGAGCCAGCCTACGCAGCTCCTAATGTTCCAGAAGGAAATGGGAAAATTCTTGTATACTTTGTTCATTCAGGTCTTCTGTGTGCTTTCATTCTTTTTGAAAATTACCTGAAAATACATATAATATTCAGGCTCTTGTACGGAACAGAACATTTAGTTGTAAAGCACCATTTCTGTCCCTTATTAAATGGGAAGGCATGTAAACCAAACATTTGAGGAATTAAAGATTTTAAAAAAGAAATTAGAATAAAATGCCAGTTACAGAGAACTAGAATACATTGTCTAAGCGAGTAGTGGAAGCAAAAACCTAAGACGGAGGAGTGGCACAAATTAAATTCCTTTTTCTTTCCAGAACAGTGGTCTGATGTGAAGTAAGGAAGAAAAGACACCAAATCATGTGTCACAGTTTTGCTTATAAATTGGAGCTCTTAACAAAGCCAGTTTTCTGCTATTGTTCCTGCATGCCAGTTAATGACTAGCTCACCTTTTGGAGGGCAAAAGTACAATAAAATAGAAAGATGAATAAGCAAGATTTGATGGCATTGTGGAATGCACCAGTTTCTTCAATACAGGATAATCACCAACTCACATGTATTGTTCACCTTTTGTAGAAAGTGTTACTGTTTCTTTCACATTAATGTTTTATAAGGAATGTTTTAAAACTCTGTGCTTGATTCCTTGGCTTACAACACTTGGAAAATTTACAGTTTTTCTGATTTTTTTAATAGGTTGAATCTACACAAAGCATGATAAGGATTTTGGGCCTTTCAGCTACATTACCCAATTATCTTGATGTTGCTACATTTCTACACGTCAATCCCTACATTGGATTATTCTACTTTGATGGCCGTTTCCGACCTGTACCTTTGGGACAAACCTTTATAGGGATCAAGACAACCAATAAGGTAAGGAATTGTGAATGCCTAAGAAAGGGTTGCTGTTTGTGGTCTCTTTTTGATCATGCTTCATGTATGTATGTGTATGGGGTACTTGTTTATTATACTACAGGTGTTTTTTAAAGCATATTTTCTTTGGTATAAAGATATACATAATTGAGAGGTGCTTTAAGAATCTTCTTTCTTCAGTTTACCATACTTGCAAGCAGGCCCTGTTGAAGTTGTTTACAAAGTTATTTAACTTTGCATTGCCTCTTCTTCACTGCTAAATTTTGCTTGGCGAAGAAGTCATCACCTTCAACTGCAGAGTCACATTAGCAGCTGATTATTCTACCTCTTTCATTTCAGGTTTCCATGTGGTGCATTTTGTTTGGCTGTAAGGATGCATGAGGAATGCTATAAGAAAAATTCTAATTTTTTTAATTGGGAGATATATATATATATATATGTATATATATAAATATAAACACGATGTGCATTAATACTGAAGTTACTGATGAAAATCTTAGCATGCTAAGCCATTAATTATCATATATACATATTTGATAGAAACTGTCTTTAAAGTAATCCCTAAATAAGCTTCTTCACTCTTTGTGCTATTGCTCATTTTGGGAAGCATTAAGACAATAGTCAGGTATAATATTCTTATTAAAAATCATTAGTGCAGTGACACTTGACGTGTAAATTATAGTTCTTTAAATACAGGACTTTATACAAACACTACATAGATTTCCCAGGCATCTCATTATCTTACAATTAGATGTATGTAGTTAAACTTTTCAAAAAATATTGTTCACATGTGATTTAAATTAATAGAAATCAAGAAATTTTCAATCAAAAGGTAATTTCATCGCTTAATCAATGGTAGCATTTTATTTAGTTTTTGTAAAAATGGACATTGCCTTTCTTACTAGGTTATTTAAGTAATCATTCCATCTGCAGTGCAGGAGAAGAACTTCTTTTATAACTGTGGGGTTATGTTTCAAATCTATATGCATAAGACTAGTTTGCCATATGGTGCTTTTCATTATTTGCATATTTTACTCATCATTAATTGCTTTTAAATCCTTCACTCTTACTTGCTGTTACTTTTAATTCATCTTTCACTGCTACTTTATTCTAATATTTAGTTTATTTTCACTATATAGTAAGAAAAGAGAAAATACTCCCTTTCTTCCAACTCACTTTAGAATGCATTTAGGATTCAAAAAGTCAAAGATATAAGTAAATCTTATAAATTTGAAATTATTTAAAAGACAGTAATTTTCCAAAGAAGCATAAGGAGATTATGAAATATTAGGAGGTAATAGTTATTCTGAAATGTAAATACCTGGCAGACTGTTTTGATAATACCACAGCCAGGAGATACTCTTTTATTTTTAAGAAGATTGTCATTACAATTTCACAGAGCAAAATATATTTTACAATCAAGATAATGCACTTTACAGCAAGCAGAATGTAGAAGTATTAAGCCTCTTTGAAAGAGGATTGTATTCAGGATAATATTAAAGCTGCCTAATTATTGCCAATATCAACATCCTTGTGGTCTTCATGAGAGGAGGAAAGCAATGTAATGAAGTCCAGCATCAAAAGCTGTTGTTGCAGACCATCAGCAAGTGCAGTCAGTGCTGTGTCTATAGGCAGTAATGAGTTGCAAGGAGATAGAACACTCACTTTTACTTACTTTAGGTAAAGGCTTTGCCACAGTTTGCTGAAATCCTGCATCCAAAAAAAAAAAACTCCTCCAAAATTTGGAGCTGATTATCAATTTACAGAGCCACGTGCAAACTCTAGGCAAGCTTTCAAAGGCAAGGACAGCATGATGTATTTATTATGCATAGAAGTTATCCAGAAAAGCTCTTAAGACTCACTATGTTGAAATTCTTGGAGCATATGGACCAAGACTAAGGTTTGACTTCTTCAGTCAAGGTCTGTTAATGTCAGATATTTTTCTTTGATATTAGTCTTCTTTCTTTAGGCATGTTTATGTTTTTGTCTTTGGGTATAAATGCAAAGAATATGTAAAGTTAATTTTATGGTATGCTTATGTATATCTGTATGTTCATGTGTCTTCATGCACTGCTCTTGTCAGTTTCTCTTTAATAATTTTCATTTGCTATTACTTGAAAAAACATATTTGGTAAAATGCTGACTTCTCAATTTAAGAATTATTAGACTGAGTGCTTGTCTGTAGCACACGTGCCCATATTTTCTCATCTTTTTATTGCTATATTTGTACAGTTTGGAAGAAAAATGTTCTCTTACCTATTAAGATGTTTCCAAGCTTTTTTTTTCAACTTTTATCTATTCTAGTATTAGGTCCATGTATTAAATTTCCATTTTGAAATATGTACCTGCTTTGCTTATGTAGAACATTTCTTTGTGCCAAAATAATTTGGTTGTAAGACACAAATGCACAAATGAAGAATGGAATTATTCCCATGATATTGGACTTTATATATTTATTTTGATTTGTCGCAATGTTAATACTGAGGTACATTCCAGTAGATATATGTTACTTATATTGTAATGCATTAAAGAAATAGAAAAAAAATCTTTAGGTTGAAGAATATTCTTTATTTCAACTGGACTCTTTCTTAAACATTTTATTTATCTGTAATTGGAAGCTCTCTACATGGTACTTGCAATGTTCTCTGTGCATGACCCAACTATGAAGAAATTTCATATGGCAAAAAAACTATCAGTAATTTCCTGGAGATGAAAACATACATATGTATGCAATGTAAAAACTATTTTTATATGCCAAATAGAAACCCTTAATTTTAGATAAGATATATTAAATTGATATTTCCTCAAAATCTTTTAGAAGTAAGATTTCTTAATATGAAACAGATAAATTAAAGAACTAGGTTACTTGTCTACTTACTTGTGCATTAAAAAACACCAGCAAAGTCACATTATAAATTTTGTATTAACTGCCCTTACTCATACTTTATCTATGTATTTTCATGTTATATTTCTGAGTTTAAAAGCAAAATGCTGTTGTTGGAATGGGAATTGATATACTGTAAATTTAATTGCATAATCAAATTTATCTTTCATGGATCACTCTAAATTGCTTGATACATAGTAGATAATTTGTAAAGATAGAAATTATTTTAATATGAATGTGACGGGGTTTTTTTTAGGCGCAGCAGCTGAATCATATGGATGAAGTATGTTATGAAAGTGTGCTGAAGCAAATAATGGCTGGACACCAGGTACCTATTTTGTAATTTACTTTCCATTCAGAACATACATAAAAAAGTTAAATCATCACAGTGATGTATTGAGAATTATTCTTTTATAATATGTCACTTCAAGAGGTAGCCTCTAACCCTACAAACACTTCATAGAAACAGCATGCAAGAAAATGTAAACTGACTAAATAGTGTCAGGTTCTAACAGAGGTCAAAATTCCCAGTTCTTTATATATCTGTAAAGTAATTAATGTATATTCATGTCTCTTTTTTTAAAATTGCAAGGCAAATTAGGTCAGTACTTTAGGGACATTACAACAGGTACACTTAAAGATTAAAAAACTGAAAAATGAAGCACTTAATAATTCTTCTTAGCCTTTCCTATATCTTTTAAATTCTTGTCTTTTGTGCTAGAGATGAGAGATGAGAATTACTCAGTGTTCAAGACATGGTTGTAAGGGCTCAGCATAAGTCATTTGAAATATCCTGGGGTTTGTGTTTTGTTTTCTTTTTAAAGGAAGTAATCCTTCATTTTGCTTTACAATAGAGGTTTCTGCAGTGAATTTTCAAGTCTGACATTCCCCTCAACTAAGAATATGGGCCTAACTCATTTGCCTGAATAGTTTCTCATTCTGTTTTGATTGTGGTCCTGAATTACTCCCACACAATGTCTCATTTTTCTTAGAACTTTGCACACAAAGCAGGTATGGCACCTCTTCAAAGCAAGAACAAATGCTAGTGCTCTATGATGCTTGAAGGGGCTTTTCAGTAAATAACATTTATATAAAAGAGGGAAATTCTGTCCTGTACAGTTGCAGTAAGAAGTGCACATTTTTTGCTTTTCACAAAAAAAAAATCCTTGTGTTTTTTGAAAGGTGAACAGTTGGTTTATGACTTGGGATGGGTAAAAATACTTCAGCAACAGCCTCCTAGTCCTCCTGCCCCACTGCCTTGCTTTAACTCCATTCTTCCACTTATCTTCTCTTGTTGATATCAGTTATTGTTGTTACATTCAGAAAACTTTCATGAAGATTACTTATGGAAATATTTTAATTTTCCTGAGTGAAGACTGTTAATTAAATTTTTTAGCAGCACCAAGGGAACTTTTGTTCAGGTTCTCCTCATTGTCAATTATGCAAAAACATTACCAAATTCCTAACACTGACATGCATTTAGTTTCTTATCTTTCATTTCTTGTTTTGATTTTGTTTATTTTCACTTGCTGAAGCGCAAGTGGCAGAGTCTTTAAATCAGTAGTATCTAAGTAATGTATCTTGGATTCCCAGCAGGGAGTCTGCATGCTGTTTTGGCATATTTACTGTGCCTTTCCTCCCCTCTCTTTTCTTCACACTGAGGAAAAAAGTGACTGCAAACATATATGATATTATTTGAAAAGATTCAAATACAGTAAGTTATTCAATTCTAGTAGGAGATGTTTTTGTAGCTTTTCTTGAGAATAATTTTGATTCTTGTGCTAGCAGCTTGAATGAGTGTCTTGTTTTAAGGCATGATCTGCAGTTTTAAGAGGTGAAGAGAAGAATTGTAGTCTACTTAATGTTAACAGTTTCAGCAAAGGACACTTGCTGATCTCAGTTTCTGAAAATTGTATTTCAAACCAGCAGCCATATAAGTGTAATTTTGGACTAAACAGAAGTGTGGTTTCTCTTCCTATATAAATGTTGTTTTGATTTCAGAACACTTTGGTTAATTTGATTCATATGGTTGTAAATTTTCTGTGTTTGAAAGTGTTCATTCTGTTGTGTTGCAGAACTCTCATTTAGAACATCTAAATAGCAACCAGTTACACTGGACTTTTCTTGGGACTCTTTAATTCTTATTGGTCTCGATATTTATTAAACAAAATGTCATAACCTGAGATTAATTATGTACAAGTGCCAGTATACAGGCTTTGACCATGCAGAATCAAGCGCATCAGCTCATTGTCTAATTATAATATGGAGTACTGAGCACATGAAAAATCTGAGTTTTCCATTTAATGAGTCTGCTCTGACAAATGATCTATCTAATCATTAGACCAACTGCAGGTGT
This sequence comes from Calcarius lapponicus, assembly GCA_039654755.1. Classification (NCBI taxonomy): domain Eukaryota; kingdom Metazoa; phylum Chordata; class Aves; order Passeriformes; family Fringillidae; genus Calcarius; species Calcarius lapponicus. Next base: position 48,870,750 of record CM077465.1, on the reverse strand, counting down.
TTAAAAAGTGGAAACAAAAAAAAGGTCATGTAGATATATTTACGTTGAGATGCCTACCCCATAGTGGAAGATGAATATTGTGAGCAAATATGATTAATACTACACTAGAAAGGTTTTCTTCAGTGTCTTTTCACAATTTTAAGAATGCCCGTTGATTTTCTAGCTTTCTAGAAACCCATCACCTTGTGTCCATGTTCACCATAGGCTGTTATCATCATGCTCTGTTACCTTTCTTAGCTTATGTTATCTGAAAAACTTGTATTTATTAACATTGTATATGTGCAAACTTCATATGCTTTTTATCAAAACTGTGGTTGCTTCTAAATACGTTTCTTAAAAAGGTGTTTTCATCTCTTCCCCCCAAATACTTAAGAAAAAATTTCCATAGGTGTTGTGTATCTGTATGACATTCAGGACATGGTTGAGATTTTAACACCTATTCAGGCAATAATGTATGACAGACACAGATCTCATTAGCAGTGCTCCAGAGAGCCTAAAATTTCTGTTCTGTTTTATGCTGAACTGCAAGAAAGAAATACCAGAACCAGAGAAAAACACGTTCCCTCACTAAAGTTGCTTGAGTTAATGTAGATCTTCCTGTGGCCATCAAGCTTTCAAAATGTTGTGTCTTTTATGATTCTTGACCAGAGTCTTTGGAATGTCTTAATGAATTAAATTCAGCATTGTTCATCTACAGTTCTGTTAATTCATTTTCAAAGAATTCTACCATGGTAGAACTAAATAATTTACTCTTATGGAATTCATGCTGATGTGTCATTGTCATATTGTAGGGTTGCAGTGTGATGTTTGGCTAGAGTTACATGTCCATGTGTTATTATTAGATATATGTGTATTTTCATTTTTTAAGGCTAAGGTTGGTAGGAGTAGTTGCATTCTATAGGCATGTGTTTTGACAGATGGAGAGAAGCTTTTTATGTTGATTTTTCAACATTCATCCTCTGCAAGACTTCCAGCTCTTCCTGGCTACTGGGAAATTAAGAATTGGTGATTCAGTCTTTAATTTTGATCCATCTGCTCAAACTAATGAGATATCTCATTTGTAGGCTTCACTTTGAATTGCCAAATGCAACTGAAACAATAACATTTGTCTTATAGCACAATTCTCCTCTTGTTTAACTCGAGGAAGTTTGATAAATGGCTTGCCCTACTGACTTTTCTGGGGTTTTGTTACAGAAACTTCCTGTTGTGACTAAAAAAGATCAAAAAATGTCCCAAAGGTTTCCAAGTGCTTTTCAAATCAGTGTGCTCATTTGAAAGGATTGCTAACAGTATAGAAATCTGTTGGAAGTTTTCTCTGGCAGATCCTACATCCTAAGACAGCTTTAAGTGAGAACCTCTGGTGCAGTTAAGTCTGCTTGTCTGGGCCTGTCCTTCCATACTTGATATTAGTTGGTGAATATTTGTTTTCATGTGATACTTTAAATTTGCTATGTTCTGATATAATCTAAAAAGATGTTAGATCTTCCTGGACTAATTTGCACTGTCAGAGTTTTATTTCTACCTCTTAATAAACCAAAGATACTTTAAATTAAGAAAGAAAAAATTGTGCACCCTTTGTCAGAAAATATGACTCCATATTCAGTTGCAGATGGAGTATTTTTCCGGCATTTATCTTCCAGGATGCTCTTCACTTAAATCTAGGTGAAGGCTACAGGACTGAAAATTATCAGTCCCTCAGTGTTATTACAGCTGTATTTTTTCAGTCAGTCACCAGTAGTGGGCCACATCAACCAAAGAATTATTTCAGATACAAAGCTGAAAAAAATTCACATTTTACAGCCCTGTGAGAAGGGCATCAAATGGCAACAAGTTCAGGGGTGCAAGTAGCACCTTTCTGAGACAGCCTGTGGAGAATCTCACGAGATCAGCAAAGACAGTTACTGAAGAGTGCACATGCCAGCATAATTTTCATAAAAAACTGAAACATTGCATTGCTGGCTGGGTGTGTGTTGACACAGGCAGGTGGCCAGAACAATCATAAACCCAGGCTGAAATGTGAAGACTTAATTTTTTTCATTACCTTGCTAACTGGAGGACCCTGAAGCAGCACCTGGGCAGCAGAGACACATGAGGGGCAGCACAAGCACTGCCAGGCTCAGCCCTTCCTGATGGGCAGTGGGGATGCTGTTTGCACCCATTTACCACATATTGTACCACCCTGCTGTGCTTTTCCTGTGCTTTTTATGACTTCTGAGCTTTGATCTCTCAGGACAGCAGTCTCAGGCTTGTCCATGAGACTGCCTCCAAGTCTCTGTGAACACCCATGTTATCTCAACACAGATATTCTACTTCTCAAACCAGAGGATAAACAGCAGTAGACCTAATATATGGGATTTTCCATGCTGTTAATCTGCAGGCCTAGGCAATCCCAGCTGCAAGGTCACTTGAGTGAATCTACCATCCTCCTCACCATTCTTCCACTTTTAATCTTTTCCTTTCAATAACATTTTAGGATTATGCATATCATACTGAATTTATCAACAATTTGACAACCATGTCATGTTATCATTCGATAAATGTGAGAAATTTTTAGGAGTTTTGAGAACTAACATAGTATGTTTAAGATTTTGGGTATTCCTCTTAAACATATCATGTAAATTTTGATTTCATGTTAAATTCCTTTATCTAATATATTGAACTGCTGCTCTCTTTGTCAAGGTTCAGCTGTTTAAGTTGTTTAAGTTAGTATCCTAGGGAGTAAACTATTTTTCACTTTGACTCATAAATTCACATCCATTATGTCTTCTGCTGTTACTGAGCTTTTCCTGGTTTATCTCATTACCTTGGTTACCAGGAGATGATCTCACATTTCTCCCATTGCTCCCATCAGCTCTTAAATATTTTTGCTGTTATGAGTTTGTCTGAACCTTACTCTTTACTATCTTTCCTTTTTTTTTTCTTTTTTTTTTTTTTTTGGCCTGAAATTTTTTCAAGCAAGAAATCCCATAATTTTCTTGTATTATCAATTAGAAGAGTTGTTGCTGAAGTCTTTAAAAGCTTTTGAAGAAGGTTCTTCCTCAAACTGCAGTCATAAAACTTCTTTTGCCACTCCTCAGACTATGCACCTCTTTTGTTTTTCCATTTTCTTGTTATTTTTTTCTTATAAGTGATTCTCTTTCATGTTACTTAAACCTTCAAAAGAAGTTCTGTGTTTTCTTTGCCCTTGGTGTTGTTTCAGCAGGTCTCTTAGATCTTCTCTCTTCACCTTATTCTCCTGTATGGCTTTTTCTGCTGACTTTCAATACTCTGTTACTCATCTTCAGTCACAGGTATATAAATTTCAGTCCTGGTTCCATATCCAATGCACTTTGCTCCTTTGCCATTTTGTCTGTTTATGACAGTTTTTAACTTGGAGTGCCTTTGGCTTTCTCGTATCTTCTGAAACCTCTTTTCCTTTTTAAGACAATAATTCTTGTTTTCCCATTGCTTTGGGGACTTTTCTGTGTAAGTCTGACGTGACAGCATCTTTTCTTTCACTAGCTCTGGTACTCAGGGAAACTCCAGGAGCTGAAGTTGACGATCCATGACTGTGCCTTCTGGCTCAGCTTATTCTGTAATTCCTTGAAAGTTCATTTTCTCACTGAGCTTGGTGTTTTCAGTTCATAGCAAAAACTGGCTGTTCTGTTGGAGCTCTTACATCTTTCTGTGGTTCTCATTCCCTATCTGTGTATGGTTCAAGGTGTCAGTACATAAGTACTGAGGAGACATCATGGCTTTACAAGAAGTGGTTTCACTGCACAAGAAACAGCTGTTCTAGTGGGGAAAGATGTCAAACTGTCTGTTGCAAAGAACTTGGATTTTTGAAATGCTGTATGATATTGAAAGCCTCAACACAGCATCACAAAGGGAATGCAGTAGTAGTAACTGTACAAAATTAGCAACAACTCCACTTAAGCTAATAACTGCAAGCCAGTAGAGATACAACAACCCTTTTTTGAATTAACATGCTAGAAATCTCACTACTGAGATGAAAAATGTGGATGAAAAGTAACAATGGATAGCTTTATACAAACCATCTGTTCTTGTTGAGGCATTGTGAGTGGTGATATTGAACTGCCCATTTTGTACTTATTTCCGTTCAGTTTTTTTAACCTTTTGAAGAAAGTGCTTTTTGAAGTACATTGTTAGTTTCTGAGGTTTTACTCTTCTCATTTGATCTAGTTTTATAGGTTTGGTTGGACTGTGTTCTCTTCTGCTTTTGCAGTACTGTCTCAACTGCATCTGACTTACCTGTCACAAGCTTTTACCTTCTATCTATTAAAATTAAATGAATGTGCAAAATAGAGCCCTGTATAGTTGTAACATTTTTTAATAGTCTATGCATTGGGTGGTTACTACACAGTTTTCTGGAGATCAAGATTGCTTTATTAATTAGAATTGATGTTCTCAATTAAAATGTCTTACACTACTGGTCCACATTTAGTTCATTAGAAATAATTTTGAGGTGCAATAAATTATTAAAAAGTTTTAGAATAATTTTTAAGTGTCACCTTGCACAGATTTTAATTAGTTTGCTCTTTCAAATCAGGATTTTTGTTGTCTCAGTTCAGAAAAAAATTGTACTTAAACTTACATAGTCAGAACTGGTTCTGTGATACATATTGCACATAAAGCATTCACTTTGCAATTGTTCTCTATGTACAACAATTGACTTGAACTTTGCAGTACTTAGAAGTGTCATCTTGTTTTTCTGAGCTATCTTAAACTAAAAAAGAAACAGAGTAGTTAATTTAAATCTATTATATTAAATTGTCAGCGGTGAATTTGACAGGTATTAATTTCATCCGTAAAAATGATGGATTAAATTTCTTTATTATCAGTTTTCCAGCTGTTATTTGGCTGCAGAAACCGTGTGAAGATAAAAGTTTAATAAGCTTAGTTACTGGAGCTGTTGACAATGCTTTTATAGCCATGTCTTGAGATAAGATTTAATAAAACATTATTTTCTTCAGAGGTCTTTCTGGGACTTAGTACCTGAGAAATTAAGCTTGTCCTAGTATTTTTTTTCCTTGGTGAAATAGTGTTTATAGCATGCTTTGGACGAATGAGTCTGAGAATTTACAGAGTTTATTCACATGATTCTTCATCTAGATTGGGGGTTTTTTTCTAGATTTTCATTTTAGAGCTTAAAGAGTTTATTTCAGCCTGAGTTTTTGTACCTCTGTATCTGCGCAGATTGTTTCTCTTTCATCATCTGGTGTAGCTTATTTGTGTATATATGTATATATATTGCTTCTACATTTATATGTGTGCGCATGTATGAATAAAAATAGACAAATAAAGAAGGCAAAGTGACCTGGCAGAATAACTAAATTATCACTAATGATTTTAAATGTTATCTCTCTGTCAGCAAATTAAATGAAGAATTGAGGTTTTGGATCATTTTCTTTTGCAGTTTTTGCACAATTAGGGCCCATTTCTACATGTGGTTTCTTTAACAAAATCACAAAGTAATTCAGTAATGGTGCACTATTTTTATGTTCTGCCTCTTCATCATTTATTTATGCTCTTCATTTCCACAATAACTACCTTTTCAGCTTTAAGGATATAATAGTTAATATAATATTATGCCTGTTTAAATGAAATTTTGTTTCTTACTTTAATTGAAAATAGTATATTGATGTGCTGTGCACTTCAAACTGCTTTATACCAGATGTTTCATATTATTGTCAAATGATATGTATGTACTATTTTTCTCTGTATTTTCCGGCCAAATTCATTTGAGTTTCAACATATACCTTGTCAGCTGCCTTTATGAACCACTGAGGAAATTGCTGGAAATAGATGCCATAACAAGTTATGTGTATAAAACCCCAAAATTCTTCAATTAGGGAGTCTTCTAAATGTTTATGTGCAATGTTTCTATGCAGTATGCTAATTTTTGCATGTATGCTTGTATTTATATAATATTTTGTCTGTATATTTGTACTCAGGTGTTCACAATGAATTTATGTAGACCAGAAACACTAATTTAATATTTTCTCATTAATTATGAGTACGTGAGGTGTTCAGTTTATGTCTGCAGTCCTGCACAGCTACACGGTGGTTGTCTGTATTGGTAATTACAGCTATCTGAGGTAGCAAGTGCTACTGTTTAGGATTATTCTTCTTCTAATATTACGAATTTTCATTGAATCATTAAAACAAAAAAAAAAAAAAAAACCAAATTTAATTCTAGATGAGCAACTTCTCATAGACTAAAATTTTATTTAAATTAAGTAATTGATATTTGCATCCTGAGCCAGTTGGCCTCTTGTGGATGACCTAAGTGTTGAGTTGCAGATTTACTGCATGCAAGTGTGGAAAAGGCAAATTGACCAGTCTTGCAGCCATATATGATGAGTTTTAGTAGCTCTGTGTTAAAAGCTGTCTGAATAAAGGTCTGTCTTTAAGTCAGTGCTGATAAAAAATAAAGTAGAAATAATGACTTTTAGTCATGTTCTTTTAGTTGTTTAGTAGGTTTATGTTACCAAAACCAGAAGATAGAGGTGGCAACTGGCAACATGGCAACTTTCTTAATCTTTTTTTGCTTAAGTAACAGGAATAGATATAAAGATTTCTCCAGTATCTTCTATGTTCCTTTCCTTTATTGAAACTGAATAGAATCTGCTTATGGCTACTGACTCCTGGGTCATTTTTGCATATTATGAAGGTTAGACATGTGAGTATAGGTTTGCAAACGTAAGAAGAGACATGGTGAACATGACAACTCTTAATCTAGAGTAATATTTGTTTAAAATATAGTTTATTATACCACAGAAACATATTTTGTTATACAAAGTCAAAATAGTTAGTGTCAAAACAGGACAAAGGGAAATGCTTGAAACAAATTATTGCATGATCTTGTTTTTCTAAAAAAAGATACAGTGAAAAGCTGCTTATAATTTTGAATAATAATTGTCATTCAAGTCCATTGGCATCTGCAAAAATGCAATTGTTAACTGCCTAATGACATATATTTGCATAGTAATAGACTAGCTATTCTTGCTTAATTTTCTATACAAGAATAGTTATTGCTATTTCTATTTCTATCCTGTCAATTAAAATTCAGAATAATTTCTACTACCTGTAGAAGTCAGTAAAGTATTGTTTGTTTGTCTTATTTTTAATTCACCCTCTGCTTTAATTTTCACTCTATTCATTTTTCCTCTGCAGTTTGTGATATATTTGGCTAATGCTACAAATGGAAGATAGCACAGATCCTATTATAGTGTTCTGAAACAGGTTTTCTTTAGTGGAAAATGTATATAACTGTTGTTTAAAGACAGAATTGTCAAGTTTCATGTGGGCAAGTAATTTTTACTTGAATCATCCTCCCATAAGTGCTGCTGCATGAACACTGGCTGTTCTCCAATGTAAAAGTTTGATGTCATGGGAGTTTCCTATTTTAATGCTAGAGGCTTAGTGTCACTTAAAGTCCATAACTGTTTTATCCATAGCCTTGAAATACATCCATATATCCATAGCCTGGAAATGACAGCAAATCCCTGTATCTTTCAGTTCTACATAGTGGCAGAGGACACAATGTCAGGTTTTACATGGGCATAGCTGAGTGCCTCTCTGAAATGCCTGTATATTGCTACATGCAGCATATGGAACAAAAGGGAGAAATTAGGGATTTGCATCCCTAGTTGCTGAGCTAAGATGTTATTGAGATCAGAGATGTGATGTGATGCCTCACATGACTGAGTGCTGCAATGGGTGGAAACAGAATCTTGAGCAAGGTCAAGGTTAGGGCAGCAAGGAGCTTGTGTGTGAGAGCACAGCAGGGATACCTGGAGCTCTGCCTAGGGATGGATGATGAGCCAGCTGAGTTTAGGAGGAGGATTAGCCACTAGATAGACATAAGCAATGTTGATTTTGCTACAGACACTGCTCAGGAATAAAGTAAACGAGGCCTTCTTCAGCCAGCTAGAAGAAGCCTCCTGTTTGTAGTCCCTGGTCTTCTGGGGAGACTACCACTGCAATGTCTGCTAGAGAGACAGCACAGCAGAGCAAAAGCAATCCAGTAAGTTTCTGGAGTATGTTGATGACAATTTCCCAAAATAGATGATTGAGGAGCTGGTGAAGGCTGATGCTGTGCTGTACCTTGTATTTACAAAAACGGAAAGACAGGTTGGGGATCTAAATGCTGGGAAATGTTTTGGCTGCAGTGACCATGAGATGGTGGAGTTCAAGATTTTAATGGAGGGAACAAGTCAAAAAGCTGCACTGTCCTGGGCTCCATGAGAACACTTTGTCCTTTTCAGAAATCTTGAAAGAATCCTATGACAGGTGGTCTGGAATAGCTAGGGGATTTTCAGGTATCAGATCTTCCAAGCTTGAGAGCAGTCCATCCTGATGTGCAGAAAATCAAGCAAAATGGCCCAAGGCAAGTGTGGATGAGAAAGAAACTCCTGACAAACATGATAAGGAAGCAGACAAGAGGGTAAAGCAGGGACAGAAGACCCAGGAGTAATATAAAACCACTGTCCAAAGATGCAGAAATAGGATTAGGAAAGCCAAACTCTGTTTGAAAGTTAATCTGGCAAGGTATGTGAAGGGCAGTAAGAGGGGCTTCCACAACTACAGCAGTAGCAGCAGGAAGGCAGCTAAGGAAAATGATGGCTCTTAATTGAATGGGGCAGCAAACTTTGTGACATAAAACATCTGTAACACCGAGCTATTCAATGTTCTCTTTGCCTTGGTCTTGCTAGTAAGATTTGCCTAGGAATCCCAGAGGCCCTGAAGCAAATGGGAAAGATCATAACAAAAACTTATCCTTAGTCATACCCTTACTGTAAGAGAAATAAAAATTAAGAATAAGAAATATGATAGTATTTCAAAATTTGTGTAATAGAGCATTTTTTTATGGATAGATGTAGAACACACAAGGCAAAATGAAGGAAGGGCCAATAGGAAGAAAATAAAGAACTTCCAATATAATGTCCCTACCAGAACCCATTACATAGTTTCATGAATGGCATGAAGATGAGCTGGGGGAGGTTTGGGTTGGACATTAGAAAAAGATTTTTCACCCAGAGAGTGCTTGGGTGCTGGAACAGGCTCCCCAGGGAAGTGGTCACACACCAGCCTAACAGAATTCCAAAAGAATTTGGACAATGCTCTTGGGCTCATGGTGGGATTCTTGGGGTTGTCCTGTGCCAAGCCAGGAGGAAGACTTTGATAATCCTTGTAGTTCTCTTCCAACTCAAAAACTTCTGTGATTCATAAGTAATAAAAAAGTAGATGGGACTGTGCAATAAAACATTCACTACGGTAGTCACATTTTAAGTAAATATACATTAAAAAAATTTCCACATTAAAAAAAATACAGAAATTGAAATTATAGGGCACATGTCTAAACGGTACTATTATTGCCGATAAATAAATAAGTGCACAATGCAATAGTAAAAATATCTGCACAGTAGAGTAATTACCCCTTAAAACCTACTATATCAAAATAGAAAGGTAGTTAGATAAAAAGTGATCATAAATAGATTGTTATGAGATTATATAGAGTGTTTTGAAAAGTCCTAGGTTTTGTTTTAACAGGGATGTTCAGAAGGAATTTATTCGAGTGAATAAATCAAAATTTAGAGAGTGATTAATGGCAACCTATCAAGACTTCAAAATATATCATCTTACTGTTTTGATAGGCTGATGAAACATTATATATTTCTTTGTTATTAATTAATATTTTCTGTTAAAATATTGTATGGTATTGTGCAGCTTTGTTCTCCAGCACAGTTTCCTAAATATTTCTCTTCAATTTTATTTGACTTCTCAACCTTGAATGAAAATTCATATATTCCAATCCACCGTATTTAATGTTATGTGATGAGTAAATGCAGTCTGCCTTTAAATTGTGAATTTTTTGTAGAAAAGGAAGGATATAAAAAATGTCTCATTAGCACTAGTTTGTAGGCAGCTTAAGTAATCCTTCAGTTTTCTGTAGTAAATGATCTTAGTACACATGCAAATTATATCAATATTTCTTTTAAATACAAGATGTACTAACATTAATTAAAATAATTAGAAAGTAAATTCAAATTCTCTTGTTGCCTTAGTAAGTGACAGCCTGTTCAGCTTTTTCCATTCCCATGATTTTGTTTAATGTGCAGAAAGACTTTAATATGCAAAACACAAAAATCTGCTACAGCAAAAGTAAGATTTTGAAGTTAAATGTTTTAAGCTTTAGTGTAGGTCAACTTATGAGATTTCTTATTTATTGCTGTTTTTTTAGTTATTAGTTCTGGATAGTTCTTCATGAGTTACTGGATTTGGTAAGAGGAAAGGGAAATCACATTTATACACTGCTATGCTATCAGTTAGATCTGGTAATCTAAGATATCCTGATTTATCATCATTTTTGATCAAGAGCCATTAGTGAGCTCTGTGTGTTGTTTTTCATGTGTATTTTGGGTGTAATATAATTTTCATTTTGTAAATATTGGGCATTGCAATTTTGAATTGTAGCTTGGCAGTTAGGGAGAAATCACAGCATGAAAGAAAAGAGTTTAATTAATCTTTAGAATTAGGCTACATGTTAGAGTTTTTCTAAGTCTGTTAGGTGGTTCCATTTAATGATGTGGAGGGAGATGTTTTTAACATAAATAGGTGCCATTAGAACTTGGGGAAAAGCATTGAAACCTTTTTAGGAATTGAGTTTTGTACAATACTTGGAGAAGTTTTCATGCTGACCTCAAGGCAGAAAACGTTTGGACAGATTAATCTGTTGATCAATATCCCTAACTGTTCCTTTTCAGTAGAAGTAATACCCACATCAAGAGCCACATAAAAGAGCATGTTATAAGGATTTAGCTGTGTGAAGCCAAACAGTGTCTTGAGGCTAAAATATAGATTGCTTGTTTCTTTACCACATAATTAATATCGACATTGAATTAAAGAAATTCATTCTTTATTCTTAGTTTCTTTGAAAGGTATGAGGCAAAGGGGCTGACAAAACCTAGGCCTTCTCTCATTGAGAAGAGGTGTTCACTAAGAGAATTGCTGAACTCAAGCATTCAAGTGACCAGCACTTCTAATAGGAAGATGGAAAGATAACTGAAAGAGTCAGCATGTTTCCCCAGAAAAATGATGCAACATTTTAAGGCTATCATAGAGAGTGTCAGTTTGAGATAGGTATTTTCCAGTAGGAAAAGTTAATCCAAGCATCTTTGCTGTCCAAGGCAAAAGAAATGTATTTCAAGGTATTTCAAGTACCTGATTATACATTTTTAGTAATAATAGCACATTTCTCTGCGCTTAGGTGATGCACTAACATCTTTCATAAAGATTAAAACCTGGAATATGCAACTCTTTGGGGAATACAAGCAGTTCCTGCTGTGAATTTTAAATGAAGTTTTTGGTAAAAGGTTGGATTTGTTTTATACTTTGCAAAAATTCTGAGGAGGTAACCTAGCTAGAGACATTTGCTTTCTCCTTTCTTGTGTATTTTTATTATTTAAAAGCTTTGGTTTCAGGAGAGCAGCAGCAGACGCTTTCAGCACTAGGGCTATATACACCAGAGCTGGCTTTGAACTGCAAAGTACAGATCTAATTACACAGCTTGTAACTGTGGAACCACTTCTCTCTATTCTAAATTACTTTTTCTAACTTATTTGCATAATGTAATGCACAGAGATTTTGCCACTGAAATATAATATTCTCTGACACAGTTAGGACAGGCTAAATTAACCCTCCTAAGACTATATTGCTGTCTTACAGTATATTTGAATGTTTACTGACTTCATTGGGGAAAAAAACATCCAACAAGGTGTTATATGTCAATTTTTAGCTAGGGCTGGTTCTTTAAAAACATGTTGTGATGTACAGAGAATACAAGATGTAACAAGATGTACAGAGATTGTTGTGTGTCTGAAAAGTTCTGGTTTTTTAGTCAACAATTTTGTAGTCACTTTAAATTTTTTCAGGTGTTGGTATGTGATCACTTAACACATAAAAGCCAATTAATCCAGCTGTACATTATTAAATCAGTGGCAGATAAATATCAAAGAAAAGTGCTGCACATCTGAAAATTAAGTGTCTGTAAGAACTGTAGAAAGGCCTCTGGGTAGAGGACAGTTGCGCAATGCTTGTTTCTTATTTATTGTCTGCATACTAAGGTCTTACTGAATGAATGATTGCTATGGTGTCAGAGATTGTCATACATATAGGCAGAAGTTTTAGAAATCATAACTGAAGTTTTATTCCAAGCCTCTGCTAACTAAAAGCAGAAACATGTGCTGGGTTTTTTTGTTTATACTTGATGAATTTATTGAAATTTATTGAGTATAATAGGCAGAAGAGAAAGGGAACTCAATCCATCTGTCCCATTCCCGTTCTTGAAGCATGTATACTTGAGTGCCTCTGACTATCAAAGTTTCTAAAGCCCACAGGGTTGTTTCTAGACTTACATTATGACAGGCAGTAATCAGAAAGAAAGAAAGAAAGAATATTTTAGTTGTTTTTAGGTAAAAGACTCCAACTCTTTTTTGAGATCTCTTGACATTCTCAACAGCATGAAAAAAAAAGTAAAAACATTTCTCTCAAATAGTTTGATTAGTGTTTTCATGGCTTTTGAATATTGCATTAGTGGTCCTGCTGTTAACAGTGGTAATATTCTTGTGTGCTTTTAACTGTGAGCATTGCAGAGTAGTTCTCTTCTGTTTGATTGGTTGTTCTTTTCTCACACAGCCAAGTTGTAGCATCAAAATGTTTATCAGCCCAGTATTCATTTCCAGATCATTTAGGATGTGTCAAATAACACAACTCTTTACATCAATGTTAATCTTAGTACTGTATAAACATGAACTATTTATGGCCAACAATTGTTCTCTATTTTTAAGGACTTAAGAATTTTTTTAAAATACAATCTTCTCAAGAGCTCTTTGAAAATATTAAATACAATGTAGGCAGGATCATCCTTTAATTGCCTTTGAGTGGCATTAGTTTTCATCAGTATGTCATGTATTAACTAGTTTTTGTCATTCCCATAGGCAATATTTTGTAATTAAAGTGTTTTCATTATTTGATTAAACCTTTTTTTTATTTCTCATTGGCCCTGTTTCTTTCTGTTTAAAGGTGATGGTGTTTGTTCATGCTAGAAATGCTACAGTACGAACTGCTATGGCTCTTCGAGAAAAAGCAAAAAACAATGGTCATATTTGTCACTTCTTGTCACCCCAAGGGTCAGAATATGGGCAAGCTGAAAAACAGGTAAGTGAATAATTTACACTGGTAGGCTTTTCAGTCTTGGAACTGATATTTTTTACAGGACGGTCCAGCATGGGAATAGATGCAGCGTTTTTGAGCTTCTGGGAAGATTTTGCTTTGAAAAGTCATATGAGGTTGCTGAATTGAATAGTGGAGCAGAAGGAGTAATAGTAAAGGAAGAGCAAAGTCTTGTTATTTTCAGTTTGTTAAGATAAAGCTGATAATTGTGTTTTATGCAATTTGCACTACTTGACAGTAACCTTCATATTTGCAGCTAAGGGAATCTCTAAATCACCAATTTCAAGGAATATGCCATTATATCTGCTGAAAGAATATTTCCATAACAATTCTTAATTCTGTGCTGTGTGTGGCATTTATATTTGGTGATATCAACTGAAGTCTAAAGATTAGATTTAGCAGTGTCTTCTTAGCATCCCATGAAAAATATGGTTCTTTCTCTTTACACAATTGATTTCTTCCCATGAACATAGAGAAGATACTTACTATAAAAGTTTTAGTACATATGGGAGATGCTTTCTTGCACTGGCAAATATATCTGTAAACTCTTAAGTATTTTGGACCTGTGAATTATAACCTTCTTAGGGTTTTAGGTTCTTGTGTCTGTTGTTAGTTATAATAAATATGTTACTTTATTATATACCTCTGAAGGGAATGTGAAAAGATTCATTCAGTCTTAGTAATTTTGAATGGAGCATAGATGTTACAGTTGGCAGAATCAGATTTCTGAAACATGGAGAAATCAGGGTAAATTACGTTCTTTTTGGCAAGATGCTTCTGAGAGCTATAATAAATATTTTAAAACTATGCTCTTATAAGTTAGTATCATATTTCAGAACACAGCATATTTAAAAGCCCCTCTGTTTCTAGTGGATGCTAGTATCTGCTATATTTTAAAAAAATCAAACTTGAAGACCCCATGTTTCTACTATAGCACTAATTAATTCTGAACCTTTTTTCATTAGATTTCTTAGGAAAAAAACCTTAAACTCTTCATTTGTTAAAAATAATGTTAGTTTTTTAATGATAATACAAGAAAAAAATTAAGCTATTGAAAATAGTAGTACTTATTTAGACAGTCAAAATTATTGCCAAAGAAATTAAGAAAAAATTTATGCTTATTTCAGCAGTGCATATTTTGTGAGATATCTGTCAAAGCATTCATCCAACCCACTGTGTATGTCAGTGAAAATAGCTCCTGTATCTTTAGTTTTACTTTTCATTAATTAATTAAATTAGATTAAATTAATTAGAAAGCATATTCCTGTGTCGATGGAAGCCACAAAACTGTCACAGAGGAAAGTTCTAAACCTGTTTGGAATATGTGTGATATGAATGTGGTTTGATGTGCTGTAATGCTTATTACTTGTGGAAATAGCAGTAGATTTCATCTCTGAGGCAGTGCATCGAATGCGCCGAACTGGAAAGCACAGACAGGGAAGTGGAGGAGAGGAAGCTGTGTTCTCTGTTAGGTTGATCTTTGACTGTGCAGAGCCCCAGAGTGAAACTGGATATGTGCAGCTCCTGTCTGCTTCAAGGTGGGAGCAGGAAGGAAGGGACAGGGAGGTTCTGGTTGAGATCTGTTGTGGACTATCTGTTCAGGCAGATGTAGTGGCTGTGACTTAGCCTAGTGGATACTGGCAGAAGTCTCCTCACTTCATTTTCAAGCCTTATCTGGGACAGTGGCATTATTCAGGCCACCCATGAGGTTCATAAGCTACACCTAGGGACTGCTTTTGAGTCCAACAAGGCCCCTACTTTGCTGCTCAAGAGTTGGTGACAACCATTTCCATGAATGATAAGTGTAATGATTTCATTGTAGTGATTGAGCTCAGTATTCAGAGGAAGATTGTGATGGTAAACAGTGAGACTCAGGACTTTGGGAGACCAGTCTTTGGCTTATTTGGAGAATTACACAGTAGAATCTTCTTGGAAGCTGCCTTGAAGCAGACAAATCTCTCTCAATTTTTTGAAGAAATGGCTTGAATAGGGAGGCGTTTGCCTTCACTAAAAACAGTGATGACTTGGCATCATAATTCAGGAAGTGAGGAAGAAACTGGGAAAGAGAGGTAAATGAAAGTGAGTACTTAAATTGTAAGCTTTACATGCCTTTCATAAAAAATGCAAGTAAAATATTATCACTATATTGGTTCATGTGAAATGTACTTGTTATTCTAAGCAAACTCCCAAGAGAATTTGAATTCTTGTGTGGGAATACTGCTCTTTTAATATGAAAATGTAAGCATCATCCCTTTTTCAGGAAAAGCTGTAGACAAGATCAGTACTAATGATACACACTTCCAAGTGTTCTTACGGAGAAACTTGAGGCATGAAAATGTAATGTGCGAAATTATGGAATCTTTCCCAACAGAATTTTTAAAATTCTTGTAAATCAGTACCTAGGAAGAGTGTGGAAGATGAGGCAAAATGTACTTATAAACCAGGCTGGTGATGATTGTCTGGGAAAGCAAGAACAAGTGTGACTGTCAGTAACAGAACAAATTTATAACCAGATAAGAAGGAAAAGGTGTGAAGACCAGAGTGTTCTGGTTCCAGCCAGGATTGGATTAATTTTTTCAGTAGCCAAGAGGGGACCTGGAGGTTATTCTATACCAACTCACATCATTTCTGGGGGCAAGGTGAAGGGAGTGTCCTCTGGGCAGAAGGGGCTCCTTCTGGTCATGTAGGTGCAGCAGAGTAGTCTCGTAACAGCAGTTCCAGCAATCACATGTGAATCATTCCCCTCTTTCTTGTACCCTGCATCATTAGTGATGTTGCTGCTACTGTTTTTCTTCCCTTACTGCTGTTTCCAGTAAATTGTTCTCATCTCAACCCATGATCTTCACCTTTTTGCCTCCAATTCTCCTCTCCTGCACAAGGGGGAGAAGCAAGCAAGCAGTGCATGGTTTGGAGACTCTCAGTGGGGAGCAGTAAATTGGGGAGTATCATCCCTGAACCACGACATATAGCAATGAATGAGAGGGAATTGTGTTCTCAGCCAAGGATCACATAACCTTCTTGTGTCTGTCTTGAGTCTTGCAATGGCTATGAAGAGACAGAAGTACTTTAAGTTCTTCCAATGATCAGTATATGTCATATGCACATATTACATGAGTGTAAATTTGGTTTATTTTACTTTTGTGCCTGTAAGTGTGATCTAGATATTGAGGAAAAATATTATTTTTTATTACTGTTTTAGTATTTTTTACACAAATTAGATACTGCAGTGTACTTAAAGCCTCCTTCCCTATCACGCATAAATAAATCAGTAATGGAAATACTAAAAATAGAGTGAAGGCCTAGTCATACTGAAATCAGTAGCAAAACACCCCCAGTAACTTTTCCCAACGTACTTCCATTTGCCCTCTTTCAGATCCATTCAACAAACAAAGCTAAATTATATTAATTTTATTTACAACAAAAAATAATTATTTTGTTGATTCTGGCTCTGTTACCTAATAAATATTGTCTACAAAAGGAGTTTTCAAGATTTTGAAGGAATTTGTGGTTTTGTGTTCTCTGTTCACCAGAAACTTGCTGTTTAAACTAACGTGAATGTACTGTATTGAAATAATTATGTCACAGCATGTATCTTTGAGGCGTATTTTTATTTATATACAGTTAGCACAATAAAGATACTAATCAAATAAGATATATAGTCTGCCAAAGCAGCAACTGTGCATAAACAGCCATCAATAATCATAAAATGAGTAATATGCCAGCAACATTTCTCTGAGCAATTAAGGCTCTTACATATGAAGACTTATGAGTACACCAAAGATTTCAGTGATTAGAGCATGTGGTGGGTTGTTATTAAAACTATTACTGTTCAATCTAAATTTTCTTTTTCTTTCTTAGCAGTAAATATTTCCAACAGAAGTAGCTATATTAAGAGTAGTAATGTATGTGCATCTTACCAAAGGATTTTACCATCATGTATTTTGTCATAAGAACTTTCAGGACCAGTATTTTTAAAGATTTCAAAGTGTAACAGAGATAAAGAAAGACACAAGGCACAGTGAAGTCAAGTTTGGTATAAAAAAGTTAGTTTTTTTCCTTAACTTTCTGCTTTCTTTCCAATAACCCATCCTGGAATTAAACACCAAACAGCAGTGCCTGAATCAAGTACAGTGCTACATTCAGGTAGCCTCAAAGTACAGAAGTTTTCTCCTTCAATGGTAATTCTAATGCTGGAGAGGTTTACTGGCTAAGGTACAAATTTCAGTACCACACAGGTGTACACACAGAGCCTACATTTACAGGCTTAAGTGACTGTCATCAGGAATTGTATCTGTACAGTTTTCTACCATTACAACTGTTAGGAAAAAAAAAAGAAAATGTTATTGCAGACAACTGTGGTTCTAAACAGAACAAATCAGAGCTGTAGAAATACTGCAGGGACACACTAATGGATTCATAGTTTTTGTGTACAAGAAGGACCAGCTGTTGTGAAATGTTTATAATGTGATGTAGGGAATTGAGCAAGGCACAAAATTCTGTTTGAGCTCCAGTAACAATTTCTAAAATGTTTATAGCCTTGACATGTGTAATTCTTCATTTCTGAATTGGCCTGCCTAGTGCTCTAGACCCAGGATCTTATGCTATTTCTCTTCATTGACTTAAATTTTTTTCCCTGAGAAAAATTTTATTCATTTAAATAGCAAATTATTGTTGTTAGAGGTAGATAAAGCTACTCAGAAAGTCTTTCAGTGGCAAACTTGAAGGGGCCATGAGATTATATTGGGAAGAGCATTCACACTCTTCTTCCTTAGGCATTTGCTGTTCAAATCAGCTATTGCTCTAGACAGACTGTGTGTTTGACCTAGTACAGCAGTTCTTACACCTTACACCATAAATCAGATACATTTTATGCAATAAGTTGAGTATTAACACAATAAAGCATGACTTTTAAGAGCTTTTCTAGGTTCTTTTTAAAATCCATTCTCCTGGTTTCTTTGTTCTTGAAACCTCCAAGCTCATCTGTAGGTGCGCCAAAGGGTGGTGTGGAACTGATCTGTCCTTGCAAGCACTTAACCATTCCTTCAGAGTGTTTCTATTTCCAAACTGTACCTTTAATCAGCATGTTCATATTTTTGATCACTGGTACAAATATTAAATATCCATAGGTCAAATTGGATCTCTGAAGACATTGACATTCTGTCATGCGAAAGTTCCTATATACAATTAATTTCTTCAGTCATCATTGCCTGATTTTAATCTCTTTAATAAATGAAATTAATTTTATATAGTACTTAATTCCCAATGCTGCATCATATAAATGAAATTTCTGACAGAAGTTTAACTGTATTATATCACTGCTGTGTGATGCAGAGTGATTAATCTAAGCTTCATAATGATAATATCATGTTTGTCTGACAAGAGCTATCTTGTATAAATGGATGTTTATTGGCACTGTTTCCAAATTTAACAGACTACAGGCCATTCAGTCTTGCCATTTCATTTGACATGAAATTTAGCAGTACCTGGCAGAGAATAATCTTGATAATGTAATACAGACCTTGTTTTGTATTCTGTATGCAGTTTTGGCTGTAATGGATAAATAACATACTTAGAATCATCTGAAATCCACTATATGACTTACAAGAATAAGTAATACTCAAATCATGAATGTTCTAGTCTAGACACAGCAAATAGAAGTAAAGGCTACCTCACAGGATGAACTGAAAAAATAGAATAGTTAAAAATTAGGCTAGTTAAAAGCATTGTATTCTTTACTGGCCTTAAAAATCCAAAAGCAATTACTAATCCTCTTAATTATCTGTCAAATATTTTTAAACTATCAGAAATTAATTTTTAGAGAGCATTCATCAAATATTTAATGTTTAATCATTTGCCTGACATTTAATTATTTCAGAGCAATCCTAATTTTATTTTTGTTTTACTAATAACATATCTAATATTTGATATGCCATTAAAAAAACTATAAAAATAAAATGAGGATATGTATTCAAATACATTAGGCTATAATAAATGTCAAACATATATTGAAGTTTCCTATTTGTTTTATAATTATTATATTCTTTTATTTGTGAAAAGTATTTGCTAATTGTCTCTCAGAGAAGGAAGTGAAGCACTGTGAATTTCTTTCATGGGATATTTTATTCAGTTGTCCGCTTGAAGGTCAGAGACAAAATTCACAATCAGATGTGATCCTAAAAATTCAGGTGTTAAAGAAAAATGTGTTCTGTATACAGCAATTCCACTGTTTTAATGAATCCTGAGCTGTGGAATTTAGCATTGTTATTCAGATGGACACTTCGATTTTGAGGAGGCCTTTTTACAGAGGGATATATAGTGAGCAATAGAAAAATATTGTCTTCAGTTTTTTTAGCAGTATTCCTAGATAATAATGTTAAGTGTTAGCTGTTGTAAATGAAATAAAAAGTTGACAGAAACAATAAATTTCTTTTTGCTTTTGCTTTTCCTGACCTTTAAAAAGGAAAACCGCTTGAAGTTTGATGTATATTTTTGTTATTATAATAGTTACTTTTTTATGTGTCATTCTAGAAATTGTATTTGCACAGCTTTAAGTTTGTAGTTCTATTTTCAGCTTGATGCTCTGTGTAGTCCTGTGTATTGTTTACAGTCTGCTGGAATTTTCTAGTGTTTTTATTATTAATCAGAAGGTATAAACTATATGGTATAGACTGAATTCTGTTACCAACTATATTTCTGAAAATCAGTCTCTTATCCAAGGATTTCAGGCTTCTTGTCTTGTCTCTCAGATTCTGATAGTACAGCACTGATGTGACAAGCAACAGTCATCTGCTATCCTGTGAAAAAATAAAATGGACTTTCCCCCCCACTAATCTATGGGCTTGATTGTATATTCTGTTTTATCTATCATGAGTGTCAACTTGATATGCAACAATGCTTAGTTTCATCCTGTTTATCACTGGAAAGCCACCTCATGAATATTTGTTCTACTTCCAGAAGCTGCACCGCATTAGTAATGGATCTCCTAGAAGAAAAATGGGTTAGCAAACCTTTTTCTAGAATGATCTCTGAGGTTGCAAATACAGCTGACAGGGGTGCTGATGTTTTTCCTCAAGGAACTACTGAAAGAGGTTTTATGCTTTTGTACAGAGCTTCTCAGCTATTTCAGAGTTATTCAGGTTAAAATCAGTAATGGATTTAACCACTGTAAATATAAGATTTAATGCCTTTTCTTACTAATCCTCCATGGAAATGCTCTGATAAACTCTGGGATAATGTGTTGCCTATAGCATCCCCTTTCAATTGTTGACAAAATTCCTATTAAATACTAAATGTGCTTAGTAAGATCATTTGAAGCTGTTGTCATATTTATAACATGATTAAACGTCTCTCCTTAAATGAAGTCTACCACAGTCTTCTGCAAGGTAGTGCAGTCTTTGCATTCAGTAAATTCAGACCTTAAGGAAAATGAATTTGTTTAAATGTTTTATTAGTTCTTCAAAATATAGAAAATGAAATTCAAAGTTATACTGTTTAAAAGAATGTCTTTAATAGGTAATTAACTTTAAATCTAAGACCTCTTTTAAAATCTATTGAAACTTCTTTCTCTGTGGGATATGGGAAGAATATTAGGCTAATAGAGGTTCCTTGATGTCAGGCTATGACATTGCTTGCTGTAATGAGTAGTTCTAACAAGTTATTTGGTTGATGCTGCAGTTACAGGGGTTTGCACAGTCAGTAGCAGCATATGTGTATTTTTTTTGTTTTAAAATCAGCATAAATGCTGATATTACTGTAAAACTAACTGATTTAAATAAGTGAATGTATTAAAGGTTTAGTACCTTTTCCTATTTTCCTATTTTCCTATGCATTCTTAGCTATTTCTTATTTTTTGCAAAAGCAATTGTGATCTCTTTGTCTTTCCTGAAATTTTAACTTCATTCTGGGCACTGAGAGAGAAAAGCCACACAATATTCCCTTTTCCCTTGACTGTGAAAATCTCCTTCAGTTTGCTATTAGGATACTTTAACATGTAATCCAGATCAAAAAGTTTGCTATGTCTTTTCCCAGTAGTTATTAATCAACAGCTTCCCTGTATAAAGGGATTTCAACTTGAAATCTCATTCATTGTATCAAGTATATTTGGATATTGAATAGCTGTGGTAATCATAAAGAAACAAGTTATCAACTTCTGAGACATTTGGGAGGGAAAAGCTAAACCAAAACCAGTATGATTGTTTTAATTTTCACAAGTTCGGGGACCAGGACTGCATTCTTTGTACTTCAGTAGCGCAGCCTACTACCTGCTTTTCATTTCTGCCAGCACTTGTTTTCACCATGCCTAATTAGGTCAGGTGTATATTAAAAATATGTGAGGTATCTTGAATGGATAAAGCTCCCTTTTCTTCATTTTGTTCTGTCATTTAAGGCTAAAAGGCAGGCAATACCTGGTTATAGGTGAGCAATCCAGCAAGAAGAAATTATAAATATCCAAGTCAGCATAAGTGCTCTCTGCCCTAGCCCCTTTTCAGCCCAAAGAGCTTGGTTGCTTCAGCCAGTTTTCAGCTGCTTTCAATCCCTAGACTCCTAGGTCTTGCTTGCTTTCCCAGAATGTGCCAGTTAGTTCTAGTTTGCAGTGTGTGACCTTATGCATTATGTTCAGAGTAAGACTGTAGACAATTTTTCAGGCATCTTTTCAGTATAAGATGCACCAAACCATAATGACAAATGATTCCTATGGAAATTATATGCTGACTAAAAAATAGTGTTTAAAGAGATCCTATCTACTTAGCAATTCATTTGTCAGGAAATAGTGTAGCTAAAGTAATTATTAGTAATGAAGAGTAATAATTGAAAAGTTAATAACAATTGGAAGGGTTTCTGCATTGCACACTGACAGTCAATGCTGCTTGTTGATCAGTTGTACTTATTTCATGGTGATTATATTGTCCTCCAACAGACTTGATGCTGTTCAGTGATTGACATTCTTTTAGAAAACATGTTTGATTTCTTCTACAGTAAATAAAGAAAGTAAATTTTGCAAGGTCCGGTGAATTGTATTTTATTTTAGTGTTTTTTCTAGCAATCACACTTGACTTTAAAAAGTTCATCACAAAGTACTGTTCTTCAGGGTTGTAAATGAAGGATGTCTTGGTTTTTTTAAGTGGTTGGAGATTGCTTTAAAGATTCAGGCCATCAGAGAACACCCTTTGTAGTTGTCTTTACTGAAATAAAATGCAGAACAAATCCTGTAGTTCAGAGTTATCCTGTAGAATAAATATATGTGCTTTCTTCTAGAATTGCTTGATGTTTTTCCTTCAGAGTATCACTGTTAACTGACTGTGTCCCCTCTGCTCCCTGAGGATTCATGTAATTTCTTTATATTGTAAAACAATGAAGGTATAGGATATTTTGAATTGTTATTTTTTAAAAAATTTAAGGGTCTGACCCATTATAATTGAAAAATACATTTTCATAAACACCTAGGATGACAGAAAACATCACTATGATATTGGAAACTGTCTCACACTATCTCTTTAAAAGCATGGTTAGAATCAGTGCAAGTAAATAGATTCACCAGGGTACATTTAGATGCTTGATTCAGGTTTTCATTTAAAAACCATTATTTTATTAACAAGTGGAAAAAAATTGGATTTCAATTAATATTCTTGATTTCATTTATTTTCAAAATAATAAAGCTTTTCAAATATTAGTTTCATTAGATTTGGTGGAATTCTTTAGGTATGTATGTTGATTATTTGAGTTGTCATTCACTTTCTACTTCCAACTCCTCCAAATACCATCATGTAGACAAATTGCATTGGGCTTTATAACTATTCCTTTAGATTATTTGCACAAGATATAGAGTTGTTCAGAAGTGGACAGAAGTGTTTTTGCACTGAAGCTGGCAATGACATCTAATTAAGATGAACTGGGAAATAATGAGTAGAATGGGCACACGCTTTTAAGACTTCTAAATGAAAGAGTAATTAGAACAAAACATAAAGAGGGAGTGCTTTCAATTGGATCCACATTCCAGTTATTCCACATACTGAGAGCCAGAGGTGCTTTGAAGAAAACAAAATAAGTTAAAAAGTAATTAAGCATACTTCTGGAAAGTTGTGGAGATTTATTTTTAGAGAACTGCCAAATATTTATTGCCGTATATTTCTTTCTGTAATCTAAGTTTGATTACATGTACAGTCAGTCTCTGGTTTTTAGCATATCTTTTATATATTTTATGGAAGCCTTGGTATCTGCAAGATTAGTTGTATCTTCTTTTATCTTTGTTGTTTTGAATTCATCTTAGGATCCTTTGAGCTGGAATTTCAAAAGTCAGACAAGAATCAGAAGAATCCCTGCTTGCTGGGAATCATTGTCTTGTAGGAAAGCATTTTGTTGTATAAAGCCACAAACTGCTATTCTTTAGAATGTACAGATACCACTGCATGTCACCTTTATCAAAGTTTTGGCTTATTTTGCCTAAATTTGCCAAATCTATTTTGAACTACTCAGTTATTTCATGAACCTTTTTATTGCTGCATCAAAACCAAGAGAAACTGATTATAGTGTTTCCCAAAACACATAAAAATCTGAAAACCAGTAATTTTTTTCCCACAACTGAGATTTTTCGAATGAACATCATATAAATATGCATTTGGATAAATCTTTCTAAATGTACCATGTTGTAATTTTTGGCTTATTTGAGTAAAAAACTAGAACTAGAAATTATGTATTATGCTAATGGGAGCTAGAGTAACAGCATCATGTTTTTGACAAGTGTAGAGTATATACAAGCTGGGCATGAACTATAATGAAAACCAGTAGTTGACAAAATTAAGCTTACTGTGTATGGTGAAATGAAAATAAAATTGCTAAAAATATAGAAGGCAGATTTGGAAGTATAGAGTTTGTGAGAAGGTGCCAGAAGAGTGCAGATAGGAAGACGTCAGTATTAGGAGACTTGTGAATTTCAGTGCTGAACTAATTTTTAAACAAATTTATGTTCCCCATTCCACCTATTAGACCTTCATCTCTGGACAAAACCAGTGCAAGTAGATAAAGAATTAATTTTAGCCAGCAAAGCTAAAAAATGAAAAATTTTTAAATTTTTAGAACTTGAGAAACATTAGAATATTGAAACATGTTTGAAGCGTTACTGAAAATAGTTGTTTGTATGTAAGTTTTGCTGTATTGTGATGGTTTGCCACCTCTGGAAGAAAACTACAGAAGGGATTTCAAAAATTTTTGTACAAGTCATCTGGTGAGTCTTTTCAGTGACAGAAGGCAGAAATTGTGAAAATGTGAATCACTGAAATGGTTATCAACATAGGCCAGCCAGAAAATTGCTTAAATATGGGGAGAGTTTGATGAAGCTTAGCAAGGGTTCTAAAAAAAAAAAAGGCAAATTGTCCATGATTTCCAGTAGATACAACAGGACTAAAACCAACATAAAGTTTTCGTAACTAAAACTAAGTGGAAAATAAAAAGATACTTTTCCCTAACAATCAAAAAATATCTTCAGACAAGAAAAATAAGTACTTGTTACCTGGGGAAAGATGTTATGTGTACATCTGCTGATTGCCTGAACTCAGCAAGGCCTGAAATAATCCACCCTGCGCAGCAGCAAAATACTTGTGACCAGAAGAGCTTGCAGCATCTTGGTTCTTTGAGGGGCAATGTTTGCTGGTTGCTGCTCAGTTTTCACTTACAGTGGGGTTTTTTTCCAAATAAGGAAATATAAGATCTTGTCTCTTTGAATAATGATCTTGACCAGCATTTTTAAGATGTCTTCTTGATCTCTGCTAACTACTCTGAGGATCTGTCCTTTTCTATTGGGGTTGTTGTATGACCTCTGAGTGCTAACACTATGAGATTAAACTTGAATTTGCTGTCATTATTGCTGTGTTTAAGGTTATGACCTCTAGTTAGTAATTAATGTGCTAGGGATTCCTCTCTGTCTCTTTTTCTTTTTCTAAGACAAAAACTGTGACTTGCATATTTGGAAATTCTAAAATATTGAGAACTGTTGACAAAATGCTAAAAAACCTAGTACTGGAGGGCAAACCCTGAGGTTCTTGAATTTGGAGTATCAAAAGCATTGCAAAAGCCTTTCACAACTCTTTGTAATGATAATAATAAAAGCCGGGGAATCAAAGGCCATTGCACCAAGGATGAAAAATGCTGCACACTTTCTTTCTGTGAGGGGTACCTCTGGCTTTGAAATGCATGAATTTTGTAATCAAATGTAGAATTCTAGGGCAAAGTCTTTGATTCTAGTGATCACTTTTTCCGAGTATTGTGCTCTGTATGTTTATCAAGGACAACATTCAGAAATCTGAAGTGTTTGAAACTGTTAATATTGTATTTCCCTGCTTTCATTTAAACTGTGGTATTGGTGAATAATGGAACAGAGCCCTAGCTGGTTTACAGTTGAAGGATCTCATTGGAAAACATACTAAAACTAATGGAAAATAGACTGTTGGCTTTGGAGTAAGCCCTGAGGACACAACTTAATACAGCACAAAATAGTGTTTCATAGAGAAAACACAGCACAGTGTTTAACTTTTTGCAGGTGTGGATATTCTGCAAGCTTCTGGAACTGAAAGCAATAAAAAAATGCAAATTTGTCCCAGTGATTCAAGGATTTAAAACACTTGTATAGATACACCAGTATATAGATACACCAGTATTGCCTATAATTATTTTATTGATCCCTTACACTCAGAAATTATTTTCTGGGCTTTTGTTCAATTCAAAAGCTTAGTTAAAAAGTATTTTTACTGCCTTGTAACATTGAAAACATACCCAGTTTCTTCCTCCATTGGCCTATAGTTACAAAACAGCTGTAATAGTTATTTTCGGGCATTCCCTTAGATTTTGTTCCTCTGAAGGGGCATATTTCTTGAAGTAGCTACTAAGATCTCTTGTCCAAGGAAAGTATCCAAGACGATTATCCTAAGAGACTCCTGTACTTTTAGAGTGCTGTACAGGTCTACAATTCTTTGATTCAGCATCCCATATTTACTGAGTGCTGTCAGATTTACTGAGTTGGCAGTCATAGCCCTATTTATTAATTTTTCCTACCTGTTTCAGTTTCTTTAAATTTCAGATTTTCACATTTGCGAGGAAAACAGATACTGAATGAAAACAGATATTTTCATAACAAAAATAATTAAAAAAGGGTGAAAGATAGCCAGAAATTCCCAAAGCTATTAATAAGCCTGTAAAAGGAGAAATAAAGTGATATTTAACAACCTAAATTATATAGCTAGAGCATTTCAGGATAAAAAACAAGCTCGATAAGATGCTGTCCATGCACAAATTCATGTTCTAGGTAGAAGCTTCATAGTTTTCATCATGAAATAGAACTAGTATTAGTAAATAGTTGAGAACTAATTTAATCAAAAGAAGTATATAAGGTTATTTCAGATATGTATTTATGAATTCCAACTATAACAAAGGCTTTGGTTTGGGGAAAAATAAGAGACTACCGGAAAATTATGCTGTTATGGATTAAGCCTAGAAGCCTCTTAGCTGGAATTTAAAATATTTTCAAAGTATTTCCCTAGTGTGGAAATAAATGTGTCGTGGAATAAGGGAGGTGAAACATATCAGTTACAATTTTAAGAAAACAAAGCAAATGGAGATTTTTATTTTCCGAGTCATAGTTTTCAATTCTGAGTATTGAGAGCCACCTTGTGGCAGTACCTTTTAAAGCGCATAAACAACGCTGATTTTATGGTCGGCAAAGGTCCTTGATCCTTGTTTCACTTCGGAGCATTTTGATGACTGAGGATTAAAATGTGTTCGGCTTCAAGGCATTTGCCTGAGGTGCAGCACTCTTCTTGACTTTAAGGACGGATTCTTTACATTTGTATGAAATCTCTAAGATATTTTTTTTCTTATTCCCTTCTTTAGTCTTTCCTTTTTCTTTTCTTGCATCCATTAATCGATGATACTATAAATGCAGGACAGATAAGGTACGAGTGTAATAATTAGAATGTGTAATTTACTTACATAGTACATACACATATTTCTGTATAGTAATGTAATACAGGCTCCATTCACTTTTTCTTAAAAATGTAAAAATTCTTGACCAACGCATATTTTAGGAAGCTTAAAAATTGACAGTTTTAAGCATTTATTTGTCTATGTCTTTTAGTCATTGTTTTGATTACCAGAATAACACTTAATAGCGAATAGGACAAGTCAATATTTGTATCTTTCAAATTTGTATTTACCCTTATAAAAGATATGTATGAAATTAGCTTCTGGTATCAGAACAGGGATTAGATGGTGAAAATGCATGAGGATTAATTGATTACACCTGAAGACAGATTTGTCAAAGGGTTCTATGTGTTTCTGTCTTTTTTTGAGGGAAAAATATCAGCTTTTTTTGTGGCTGTAAAGGAGCTGATGTAAATATGGGACTTCATGAGTTAAAGCCATAATCTAGATTTCCTTAAGTTCAGTTTTCTGTTCTATAAAGTATATACTGTGTGTAATGGTAGAGGTTGAAAGAGGGCCAATACTCTACAATGCATTTTCTTTTGGGATTTTGAGGGGGTAGGAGTGAAATTCCTCATAAAACTTTTATTTATTTCTGGTATTAATGGAAATCTCTCTTCCCCTATGACTGAATTTATACTCAGGAATCTCAGACAACTTTGGAATTTCACAGTCAACTCATTTTATCAAAAACAAAATAGTCTGGAATTTTGCTCTCAAGCTAAAAAGTAAACCAGTTACTGTAGAAAACTGGACAGATAAGAAAAAAAAAAATCACTTAACATCTCTTATCCTTTTTCTTCTTAGGGAAAAATTGCGATTAAGTAGGCATTTAATCCCATTATTTATCTGACCACAGTTTGGGCGCATTTTGGTTGGAGTATGTTCTTACCAGCTTTGTCACATGGAGAAAAACTGGGTTTTGTCATACTTTCAAGTAGCACTATGACCTGTACTGAGTCTGGTGATGCCAGACTGTGGATTTGTGCATCTGTTTGTCCATCGCAAAGGAAGGGCTATAGGAATGTAATTTTGGGTTGCATAATTACATTTGGGGGTTCTAACAAGTCTGAAGTGAGTTTGTGATAAATAATGTCCCCTGATTAAGTTGCCATTGTCATCAATAGAAAGGATGTAGTCTCCGTTCCTACTTTTACTATGATGTTCCTTAGTTCTGTTATGTTCAGCATTTGAAACATAGGATGATCTGATTAATTTTAATGTATGACTATTAGAATAAGCAGAGATTAGTGTGAAGGCAGATAATTTAAGTTCCAATTTACTTGGAATATTGAGTGATAATTAAGAGCTATTAGTGGTATGTGCCATCTGGGAGTGTTGGGAAAATGCCACCTGAGTCAGTTACAATAGAAATTTGTTGCAATGGAAAGTTATTTGAAGGTCTAATTTGTCTTTTATTCTTTCCAGGATAATTCTTGTTCATTAGTCTAAATTTGAAACATGGAGTGCTTTTCCAGCTGAAATTATAGCACGGGGGTTTTAGGAGACTGCACATGGTAACTACAAACTACAAATGTGTGATGTGTCTGAGCTGCTGTTGCAGTTGGTGAAGCTCTGAGTGCTTCAGGCAGTAGAGCCTGAGTTCATCCACGAGCAGACGGGGCAGAGAGCAGCAGCACTGCACAGGCTCTGCTGCCTGACTCCCACTGGCTGTGCAGGGTGCTCAGACTCCTCCTGCAGATGTGCAGATCTCTGTTTAGACATCTGCAGAGTTTCAATCTCAAACTGAACCCTGCCATACCAAGCTGATGTCAAGTGGCCTGTCTCAAAGGGTCACTCAGTTGCTTAGCTTTTACTTAGAGATTTCTCTGCCCCAAACAGCATTAGCCAGCCCTCTTACGTTCCATACTGGCAGCCTGCAAATTAAATAAGTATGATGAAACTAACTTCTTATCTTAAATTAAGCCTTCTCAAAGAAGAAATAGAGTAGGGAGTATGTTCTAGGTTGACCTCATGAATGAAAAGGCTATGCCAAGAATTACAAGTCATCCATTTCTATAGGTATTATCAGAAAGACTGTCTGATAATAGTATAGAAAACAGGCTCAGCAAGTTTCCCTCTAGCAAGTGGTCACTGGGGTTAGCAGAGATACAACCAGTGTTACAGGTCAGTGTGGCCTCTCTCTTT
The DNA here is from genome assembly GCA_039654755.1 of Calcarius lapponicus. Classification (NCBI taxonomy): domain Eukaryota; kingdom Metazoa; phylum Chordata; class Aves; order Passeriformes; family Fringillidae; genus Calcarius; species Calcarius lapponicus. The sequence continues at coordinate 48,841,398 of CM077465.1, read as the reverse complement.
CCATTCCATGTAAAATTTCTTTGAAAACAGAATTGGTAATTCTATATTTGGCACTCAAAATCAATTTTAAAAAATAGCTGATATGCAAACATAAAATGAACAGAAGGAGATACCTTTGTTGAATAACTTCTGACATTTAGACTGGAATTCACGAAGTAAAATATTCTTAGATATGTAAACCAATTCCTAAAGATAAGTGATGATATGATATCCAGCCTTGCTTTGCAGCATGAATATGAGCCAGCATGTGCCCAGGTGGCCAAGAAGGCATGCTGGCCTGTGTCAGCAATAGTGTGGCCAGCAGGACCAGGGCAGTGATTGCTCCCCTGTACTCGGCACTGGGGAGGCCACACCTCAGATCCCATGGTCAGTTTTGGGCCCCTCATTCCAGGAAGGACATTGAGGGGCTGGAGCAAGTCCAGAGAAGGGCAACAGAGCTGGTGAAGGGTCTTGAGCACACATCCTATAAGGAGCAGCTGAGGGAACTGGGAGTGTTCAGTCTGGAGAAATGGAGGCTTGGGAGGGCATTATTGCACTCCACAGCTGCCTGAAAGGAGAATGTGGCTAGGTGAAAGTCGGCCTCTTCTCCCAGACAACCAGTGATAGGACAAAGAAAAATGGCCACAAGTTGCAAAAAAATTTCTTCACCAAAAAGGTTGCCAAGCATTGGAACAGGCTGCCCAGGGAAATGGTGGTCTTACCATCTCTGGAATTATTGAAAAAATAATTGGATGTGGCACTTCACAATGTGGTTAAGTGGGCATGGTTGTTTTAGGTCAAAGGTTAGATGATAATCTTGGATGTCTTCTTCATCCTCTCTGACTATGTATTTGATATTATTACTTACACATTGTTTACATTCATTTTGTATAAAATATAGCATATTTTATGTGAATTTTCAAAGTGCAAAAGGAGGAAAATCAAATGCAACTAAAAGTTTTAAAACTCTGTGTCACACTGATTCTAATTAGAAGTTTGTTCAGAGTGCAAGAGTCAAAAATTCCTCACTCTTTTTTATTTTGATTTTAATTCATAATTCAGTATTACCATCTTGAAACCACAGAGGACTGATATCCTGATGATAACCCTGTAGTATGCATGTTTTACATAATGCCTCAAACATTATATTTGTCTTGGCACTGAACCGTGGTGTGTGGTTCAGTTGTGTATAGATCAAGTGGCTGTCTTTATCTAGGAAAGCTACTGATATGTTTTGAATGTGTTTGCAGGGATATCTATAGAACTATTTTACGTAAGTGGTATTAGCTTTCAGTCTTAAAGTAGGAAAATCACTTTTTTTTTAATGTGCTATTACTTCAGCTGCAGTTATTTTTTTCTACTTTAAACAATAAAAATATACTCTGTTGCAGAATGTTATTACTTTGAGTGATAAATTATTTTTGCTAATATTTATACTAATAAATATGTACACAGCACTACTTTAAGGCAGGGGTTGGCATTGTTTGCTATTTGCCTTATGAGGATTAGAGGCTTCACCACCACAAATACAAAAATGCTCCTGCCCTGGTTGGGGGAGCAGGGATGCAAACCTGGCCTGAGCAAAGCACCCTGCCAGCTCCACAAATGGCCAATTGCTTTGAATCACTTGCCTTTCACATTTAAATCTCTCACAGGCTGCTCTTAAAATAAGGTAGAGTTGTGAAATGAAAAGCTCTTTTAAGAAGACTAAAAGCATGAAGGATGTAATGATTTTAACAGATATGACTGCTAATTTTACAGAAGAATGTTAATATAATTAAAATATTAAAGAAAATGAAGCTCATAGTGTGGCATCTGACACTTTTGAACAGTCATTAGCACTAATGTATGCAAGATAAGTAAACAGAGTGTGAAAAATGGAAATTAATGAGGGTTGGAGAGGGACTGTGCAAGCAGTCAGCACAGCAGCTCTCCTCTCACCTGTTTTGTGCTGCTATTTACTGTGTTAAGTGAGAAAGTAACAATCTCCTTACCTCTTCCCATACCAGATAATTTGGCCTCCATGGTGTGTTTGATATGTGAGATATTTTCATATATTTCCCTGGAGTTTTACCTGCTATGTAAGACAATTAAAGTCAGCTTGATGAAGAAACTGTATATCCTGCTTTAAAGAACAGTAAATAAATTACAATAGCTTAACAATTGCAAGCTCCTCAGTTTTGCAGAGGGTTTCTAATCTTGTTTATAAAACCCCAAGGCAGATGGATAAGTTAAGATCAATGCAGTATTTTTTTTCTCCCCAAATCTCTATAAGTATGTTATAAAAATTACTTGAACAAGAAAATGAAGTATTCCTTTGCTCAAAATATCAGCCTTGGTGGGAGGTATGCGTGCTAGGTTATGTAAATGCTTAAAGAACTGTAGATGTAGAAAACAGTCTTTCAAAGCCACATTTAATTATACATAAATATGTTCATCTCTGTGGTTTCTAAACTTTACAAAGCAAATGTCTTGCAGGCTTCATGAAATATCAAATAAAACGTTAGTAGGTAACATAAAATACTGGTACTATAATGGCTGAATTTGAGGGGAGGGTTTTTTTAAGAGAGGGGAGTAAAAAAACCATATTTTTAAGTAGAGTTTGAAACTATAAGGGATCTTGTAACTTAGCAGAGGTCTGTGGGAAAATACCCTACATTTGAACAAGATCTGCAGGTAAAATGAAGCTGTTTGGAGGTGACTGAGCAATGCTCATTTGTTGCATCTGCTGCTTTCCTCTGGCAGCAGGCCTAATAGCTGCCTCAGTTTAGCTGACAAACTGACTCCAAATTCCCAAGTCTGCGGCAATAAGAGCGTAGTAATGGAAACCTTCTTGTTCTGTCACTCTTCAGGTACTGCTTTTGCGCCCTCTCACTTGCATAAAGACATCATTACCTTTAAAACTGATTTTGAGTGATGTTCAATAGTCCACAGTCTTCACAGTTGTGCACTGAATTTGCAGAACTTGAGAGTAGTCTGCAAGTAATTTGGAATAAAACTAGTGAAAAAGACAACGTCGTTGTCAAAGGTGTTAGTAATAACTGGATGGATGTGTTGAAAATCAGTGTAAGCCTTACAGATGCCATTTTTAAGATGTATTTTTTTGTCCTGAGGGTGCAGTGGAGAAGTTTATGAAACAGTAATGCAGTGAAATAATTCTGGGAGAGATGAGGTTAGGGAAACCAGATGGAGCTAGCATTTGAGTTGGGCCAGAGGCACAAGGAATATAAAATTCATAGGAAATCAGGTTTTACTGGTCTCACCCCTTAAAAGTCTATTAGTTTCTTAATAGATTTTTTTGTTTATTAGTTCTATATCAAGTAAAGTAAATACCACTTAATATAATTAATCAGATGTTACTATATAAACATTGCAGTATGAAAATACATAAACATGTGTGATCCTTCAAATCCTTTAGAGAGTTTTCAAAGTTGCTTTTCTTGTGAGATTCAACATTTGGCAACCCTGAACTACAAAGGTTATTAAGGAATCCCTGAAATTCTTCTGTAATGGCAAAGGCACAGGAAGAATAAAATGTCTTTAGTTCTGAGACTTGTTTAATAATAGCATACCAATTTAAAAAAAAACAAACAAAACCTTTAAGTGATGCTAGTTACATCATGAATTTTCTTTTCATATTACGCTGGTTGCAGTGAAAAAAGCTTGGGTTTACAGTGCTGCAGATGGTCTGATGTTCCAGTTTGTTTCTTTTTATTTTCTTGTTAAAATTCAAGTTACATAGTTCAAGTTAGTTAATGAGTGGCAAATATAATTGTGAAATTTTTTAGTGTAGGTATTTCTGTCACTTTTACTGACTGCCAGGTTTTTTTTATTGTGCCTTCATAGTATTGTTATGCTTATCTTCCATGTTGTGTAGGACAGAAGTTAGAAGAGTGGAGAAACCAAGCCACAATGCCTAATCAAAAGACATTTAATATTTAATAGTGTTCATCTCTCTAAAAGTTACTTTCCTGGTTTAAAATAAGGCTCAGCTTTTCATGGTCATGCATAATGATGGCAGTCTACATCTATTTGAAAACCATGTAAACTATTAATTCATACTGCACATTTCCCATTACCTATAAGAATTGTGAGAAAAATTCCATTCTTCAGGAGAACCCTCAGTCTGTCACTTTGCATAGCTGTGAAGTTTAGTGGACATTTGTGGTTTAATTATGGAATGAGAAATATGCTTAATGTTCACAAAATATTTTTCTTGCAGGTTTAATAATGTCTCAGTCAGTATAGCCTTTGAGGAGCTGTTGCAGTAAAAAATAGTTATGATATGTATTAAGTAATGTGCAGCAGTATTGGAAAGAACTTTAAAAGGCTTTCTGCTTTCGTTGTTTCTCACTAAAAATGTGTTCAGTCTTGTCATGGCTCAGCAGAGTGGCAATTTTGAGTATTACAAAGCAAAAGTTGTGTTCTCAAATATAAAAAATGTTTTTATAGACGCCATGCAGTATCACTTTCCTGTTGAGCCAGAAATATTGAAATCTTTGCACAGTTCAGCACAGCAACAAAAGGTTTAACTAGGTCTCCAGAGGTTGTCAGTATTCAATGTGAAACCAGTAAAAATTCATCCTTGCATGTCATCAAACTCTCTCTCTCTATCAATTTCTTTCCATGCTGTGTATCTTCCCCGCCAGCTAGTTTTATAACACCATACTGAAAACTTCTACTGTCAGCAAAACAGACCAAGATTGATGTTTTTTTCATCTGTGTACTCCAAGTGGTTATCAAATACGGCAACAGGACTTATTTTCTCAAAGACTGGAGACAAATAGATACTTTGCTGTATTTCACACATTTTATACTTCTGTTCCCAGAATAAGAGTGGTTGAATTCTAAATTGATGAGAAAGAAAGATTTTGACTAGAATTATTTTGCATGCAATTTAAAATTGTGATGTTATATAATTAATTCAATATTAATTGATGTGCATTTTCATGTTGTTGTTAAACTGTTTTGATGCTTGTCTTAATAAAATTTGAGATTATTTAGTCACAGATTAGTGTCACAGATTTGAGGAAGTCCAGATTTTCAACACACTGAAGCAGTACAAAAATTTCTCTATATAATTTTATTTTACTTGCTCTGAGAAATATGCTTATCATTGTAAAATATATGAAAAATGTTATTATCTTCATCACTGAGATGTGGTGCTTAAACTGGGTGATTATAATGAACATTTCCTTTCTGTCTGAATCTACTGCTGGAATTGTTTTTCAATCTAAGTTCTTAAACCCTTTTATCTGAGAATTATTAATTTATTCACTTTTAAGACAGGCATTGCAGTTTGACTTGAAGGAAAATATTAGGTTACTTTGGTCCATGTTATAAAATTCTGGCTCAGGTTGAAGTAGTGTATTGTCTATACAAATAGTTCCTTTTTTTGCTTTTTAGGTGGTTTTTTTTAGGCAGTAAGTGAGGTAATTGGAAACTATGCCTACATCCTCAGTGACTTGTCCATCCAAAATCCATCATTTGTGCATGGTCAGACTTGCATTCATATTTCTTTCATTATTGGCTTGTCTGGCTGGCTCAAAAATGCAACATTTTAAACATTATACTACATTTCCTTAGCTTCTCTGATCAGTGAGGTCTGTAAACACTTCTGTCTAATGCATTATAGATTATAGACTGAGGAATCAAAGATTACATTAAATGCTCTTGCACAAGTTTTAAAATCTGAAGGCTGTTCCTCCTTTTCCCATGGAATAATTCCTTCTCTATATATCATGAAACTTTTCCAGTGGAAAAAAAATGGGGCTGCTATGATGTAACAGTGTACTGTAAAAAGAACACACTGAAAAAACCAAGACATTTCTGGACACCATACCAATCCCTTCTTTAACTGGTAGTCATCACTCCCTAAGGTACCAACTGGATGAAACACAACCTTATGCAATAAATAAGTTAGGATTAGTGGTAAGGCCAGGACAATAGAAAAAAATCTGCCTGAATTTTGCCCTACACTTCCTTCCTTTGTGAATCAAAAAGAGAATCAAAGTATAATTTATAGGAATTCTTTTTAAACTGTTCTGATTGGAGCAGCCCCACTACTCTCCTTCTTTCTCCTTCAGAGGTGTTTTTAAAGCATTTTACAGAATTAACTGAGGTGATATCAGTAAATTGATCAGACAGTAACTCATAGCTTTAAAAAATTCTGAGTTTAATACAGTGAAGTTAAATTGCAGAGGGAGACAATTAGATTATTGACTCTTCAGGAGAGATTCAAACTGATTCAAATTTGTTTGTTAGAATTGCCATCTTCAAATAATGCCTTGCCAGGTACCAATTAATTATATCCCAGTAAAAGAGTAAGTGTTGAACAGAGGTACTACTTCAGGATAACTATATAAAATGAATAGTTAGATACATTTAAAAAGTGAAGGTGTAGAGCCTGCATGCTCCTTAAGCAGAATAGCATATTGGGCAGCCTGCATCCCTCCAGAAATGATCTGCTAGGTCATGTGTGTCATCTTGATGAGGAGAGCTCTCAGTATTTTTGGGTTCTTCACAGGACCCAGTTGCAGGGCGAGCAGTCAGTGAATGCCTCTGTTCCCAGGAAAGAGCAAGGCAAGTAATCTAACTGCTACCCCAAAAAATGCTGCTTTATCCTTGTCCTAGAAACAGCTGCTGATAATTGTTATGCAGACAATAGAAGTGGAATAATACCAATAACAGTTCTAATTCATAAAAGGACAGTCCTCAAGTAAAATCATTGTACCTCAAATGCGTACCCTTTTTCTCCCTTTAGACTCAAATGTGTATTTCTCCATACCACTGTTGTCATAAACTCTCAGATAATGTTGCTGCTTATCTTTCATAGTATTTTCTCTAGGTTTCATGTACTTCTCTAACTGCGTATAAGTCTCATGTTTTTCCCAGCAACAAAAAATTACTATATTCTGAACTCATATTTTAAAAAGAAAACCTCTAGTGGTTTTATTTGCACCATCCAAGATCTCTCTCCTTGGAAACAGAAGTTGAAAATAAAAGAATAAAACTTTTGCATATATAAGTAAATAAATATGCAATATGGATGTAGTAAATTCTGAAGAGCAAATGATGAATGATCATGCAATCCTTTGATCATTTCTTTCTGTTTCTCTCATACTTAGTTCTTTTATATTTTTATGAAACAGCAATAAGCCCATGGATGGACTTTTCCACTTCCCTTTTTTCATTCTGCTTCTGTCAGCTGACCTTTACTTCTGGAGTAGATGGACACTTTTTCCATGCTACCCTGAACTCATAAATTTTGAAAGACAGTCAGTATTCTTAAAATGAACCAGCAGAGCAGATTCAGCAGTTTTAGTAATATGAATGAGGCAGAGGAGACTTTTGTCTTGTTGGGAGTTAAACAATTTAGGTCAGCCTACAAATTACATTTCTGGATGTCTTGAGCAAAGTTACAAAATAGTTACTTGGGTATATTTGACCTGTATTCATCACACAGTAGTAGTACTAATTATAATTGCTGTTTATTGAAGGCTGCAGCAAAAGATTCCTTACTTTGCTTGGTGTCTGTGATGTCTGTGCTATCTGAGCTCCAACACTCATCAAGTGAAGCTAATGAGGCCTCAAAATTAAGAGCTGCCACTTTGCAGGGTGTCAGGACAGTGCAGAGAATGGAGGGTGGGAATAAATTGCTCAGGATTGCTCAAACCAGTGAACAAATATAATGGTGCATTCTGAAGCAAGTGCAAATGCTGCCCTATAGTGAACTCCACAGAAAGGAAATTACAATGATTGAGTCATATGGTCATGAGCATGAAGTTTGCTGTAGTAAGGAGATCGTGAGAAAAATGCTAGAATAGCTGTGCCATTTTTGTTATTGAAAGAGAATACATGAGTCAAAAACTGCATTATTAGTGGGAAAAAAAACAGAATATAGTAATTTTTTGTTACAGAGAAAAACATGAGATTTCTTTATATGCAGTTAGAATCAAAAACTGCATTATTAGTGGGATAAAACACCCAAATTCAGAATTTCAAACAATATCTTTAAATGAGCATGCATAAAAGAAAAATGAGTAATCTACAGAAAGAAAAAACATGCTTATAGCAAGTAGTGATGATCTACTTCGTTTGTCCTAGATGAGAGTAGCAACTGGAGATTAAAAAAAACCCAACAAAACCAACCATAAATTCATGTTTCACATGTCAAGAAGCAATTTATTGTCAACTGTTTCTCATAATCAAGCTTTATTGCTCTTTTTTACCTTCTTAGTATATAAAGAGAAAAAGCTATCTATAGGCCTACTAAAAATTTCATTCTTTGGTTCACTGTATGAGTATTTCAAAGAGTGTACACCTCATTAATAATAGTTGTTATGAATGATGATTCCTTTGTGATACCAGATGCATGAAAAGGTTAATGAAGAGTGTTATCTTTCATAAGTCTTCAGTAGAAAAGTTTGATTTCTTTTTTCCTGCTATGTATGCATCATTTCTTATTAAAATTAAGCAGGACATTTTTCTATGTGTAATTGTGGCATTTTTCATATGTCTTAATCAAGAATTGCATGAAACCCAAGACATTTAAAGGAGAAATATAGGTGGCAGCAAGCTAAACTGGGAATTTATTTAACACATACTGTTTTAGATGCACACACACATGTAAGCAAAGGTCATAAATCTACAGCCCTCTTGAGCAATAAGGGAGGGGAAAGAAAATCAATTCTAATCAGGAGACCAGTGCTATACCTCATAATAACAATTTCTCCATGCACCTGAGGCACTTAGTAACATTTTGTATAAACTTTAAGTAAAACCTCTTAATTTTATTCTCTAATAGAACAAGGTGGAAGCAATATAACTTTTTATAGTTTCAGGTCCTTTATTTAGTAGTTCTTGGTTTTGTTGTCTCTGTAACCATTAAAATCCAGATTAAATACAAGAGCCATGCACTTCATTTTCACAAGAGTTTAAAAGGTTTGCTCAAAAGCAAATATGCTTAAATATACATTGTGTGAGCAATTTTTTCTAGGCATCACTGAAATATGGGAATCCATTTTTTATTTTGTTTTCTCAAGTGAATTTTATAAAATTGGATTATATCATTGTTCTTGAACCAACTTGCCTTGTATCTTTGTAATCTAAAATGAACACAGATTTATAGGAAGAAAATAATTTCCATTTCTATGCAGTTAATGGTATCATCCAGAATAGCTAGCAATTTTATTTCCTCAGCATTTGGTTTTTCTCTATGTCAAAAGTGAGATGTGATTTTTTCATTGAAAAAAGTTCATCATCTGTCATGGAAAAAAAAAATAATATATTTCTAAACCTGTTAGCTGTGTAGACTGAAAGTCTAGCACTTCACAGGTTCAATAAATTAACCTGTCCATATTACATATTTCAAAGATGGTTTTTAGAATGTGTGGTAGATTTTAGAACTAGGTTTTTATTCTTTCTAAATGCAACATGTAAGTGTACCTATGTATTTTTGAACAGTTTAGATTAAGCTTAAGCTTGTCAGTATTGAATTATAGTCAGACTAGCATTGCCATATCTTTATACATTTTCTGCCACAAGCCTTTCTCCTTCCTCTTTCTTTTTACTGTATTCACAAGTCCCTTTCTTATAAATTGATGAAGTTGTACTTCCTAAAGCAACAAATAGTTTTCTTCTATATGTAGTACACAATTCTACTATTCTTAGCTTTCCATTTGTATATTGCCCTGTCTTTCCATACATTAAAACTACATTAGCAATCAAATTACAAAGGTATGAAATTTTTAAATTGTGAAAGCCAGATTCTGCTTTTTTAGCTAAGATTATCATATTTAAAATGTAATGTTTTTTATGTTGAATAATTGTGGTTTTTGAAAAGTAGATACTTTAATAAATATAAAATAGACATGTGACACCAAAAGAGAAAGTTCTAAAAAAGTGAATTTTTGATGGTTGTTTAATCACTAATTTTAAAAAAGAGCTAATTCATAGTTAAATGCTTACACCAAGTTCCAGATATAATCAAGAGCAATCCAAATTTCTGTGTCACAGTTAGGTATGCAGTTGAAGTGAATTTTCCACAACCTTCTGTGAATTTTGTTGTTGATAACCAATAAAGGCAAACCTCGGTGCATCTGTGCTCTTTATGAAATATTTGGTTCTATTTGTTAGCTGATGAAGAATAAGCTTCATGAACTGCAGAGCCACTTTATCAATTTATTATTTATTCATTTTTAGGCACTACAGCAGCTAATTAAATTTGCCAAAAAGTCCTATGTAGTTTAAAAGCGGAATTTGATTTCCTTTAAACGAATAGTAAATAATTACTGCTAAAGCGGGAAAGATCAGATATTGAAAAGCTGGATAATTGAGAAACTGAGAAATGTGTTTTTCCTACAATATTTTTCTTTTCATGTCCTCCTTTTATAATTGCATTCCCATCTCCCTATTTATTTCTGTGTTTGCAGAGATTTATTGTTCATGTTTGGCAGTTTGCCAGTACTGCAAACCATGTTTTGCTTTGCTTTACCCACTCTGTATCCCATAAATCAACTTTTCGATGGCTGTGTGTCAGGAAATGGTAAATGTGAAGAGATAAGAGCATCAACAATAAAAACAATAATAATCTAATTTTATCTAGAATTAATTCACTATAATATGCACAGCTGAAAATACAGTGAGAGTTAAATGCTACTTAACCTTCGTCTGGTTTGGAAAAGTAGAGATTCTCCATGGAAAAAGATAAAGAAATCGTGTTTAGAAAAATATTAGAATTGCCATTACCACAACCCTTTTGGTATCACATTTAGCAGCAATTTATTTTGGAAGGCAGTTAGTGCAGCAGGTAGGAATGTGGAAGAGACAGGCAGAAAATCAGAAGTGTTTGTGGCAAATTAGGGAAGTATATTAGTTTTTCATAACTTGAGTCAGTGTTCAGTGTAGATGAAGCATGATAAAGCCAGCACCCAGAAATAATGCTCACAGAGCTCATACCCTGCAGGAGGCTGGAGGTTTTGGAGACTGAGATCCCAGCCTCCTGCCTATGGGAAAGGGAAAATGAGGGGTAGATGAACAGTTTGATTCCATACCATGAATTTATTGATTCAAACTGTGCTGCACCCATGCAATGGCTGGTGGTGGGGAAGGGTGTCCCCTCCGTAATGGTAAGTATAGCATGTGGCCCGATGCTTCAAGCATGTCCATGCTGCCTCCACAGTCCGAAAGAGTTTATTTTAAGGAAAAATGATAAGAGAATTCTCAGTTTCCATGTAGTCACTGTTGGTTACCTTGAATCTCCATTTAAGTAAAACTACACTTCTGAACAAAGGTTAAACTTCTTGCAATCTTTTATAGAATTAAGGGTATTCTTCAGAAAACAAGTATAGAAATACTATATTATAGAAAATCATCACAAACCAGCCTTGATGGAAAGTCCAATCTTAATAGAAATAGTTTCTTTCTTATGACTCATAATAATGTCCAAATTTTTCCTGTATTTTTTTAATATGATACTTCTTGTGCTGTAATTAGAAGTGAATTTAATTGTTATTCTTGTCCACTCCAGGTACAGAGATCCAGAAATAAGCAGCTACGTGAGCTGTTTCCAGATGGATTTAGTATTCATCATGCGGGAATGCTGCGGCAAGACAGAAGTTTGGTTGAGAACTTGTTTTCTAACGGACATATCAAAGTCTTGGTTTGTACAGCTACGCTTGCTTGGGGTGTCAATCTGCCTGCTCATGCTGTTGTTATTAAGGTAAGAGCTTTTTTACTCTGCAAGGGGTTATCTGTCTTAAAAGAAACCCGTGAAGAAGTATAGATAGCAAGATCTCTTGTGAGTTTTGGGCCTGGAGGGGGAATATCTGATTGACTTGAAATGTTATTTATATCTCATTAAACTGATTCTCTCCAGTGGGAGTCTAGTTTGTATAGTAAAGATTTAAATATATCAAAGATTATGAAAGGATTAGTTAAAGTACACTTCTGAAATCATACTATATTTGCCTAATTTCAGTATTCAGCTCATCAGGATTATATTCATGTGTATTTATGTTAATTTTTATTAACTTTTCCTCAACCAGGGAACACAAATATATGCTGCAAAAAGAGGCTCCTTTGTTGACCTTGGAATTTTAGATGTCATGCAGATATTTGGTCGAGCTGGACGGCCTCAGTTTGACAAATTCGGAGAAGGCATCATTATTACAACTCATGATAAACTCAGTCATTACCTGACTCTTCTTACACAGCAGAACCCAATTGAAAGCCAGTTTCTTGAAAGCCTTGCAGACAACTTAAATGCAGAGGTAACCTTTGATTTGTTTAGAGAAACTAGCAAACATTAAAGGATTGACAATATTTGAACAAAAATGCAATATTCTCACACTTAATAAAATTTTCATTGTACATATTTTATTACTGTTAGTGTGTAGGTGTGTATGTTTAAGTGAACTGCTATATATGTGAAAAGGGGGGGTCTTTTACAAAATATAGTAGGTATTCAAAGTAGGATGGAGGATCAAAATACCATTAAGATAAAACTGTAGCAATGCAGCATTTACCTAATCAGAAGTGATTTTTTAGAATTTAGTCGATGTTCTGCATAACTGAGAACTAAAATCCAACAAAAAATTAAAGTCTGTCTTTCTGAATGTAACCAAATTCACATATTTGACTGCAGGAAAGGATGGATGACATCATTTTGTTTGAATAGGATAATGGACTTGGCTTTAACTTTTTTTTTTTCAAAGGCACTAGACATTTTTTCAGTTGAAGTCAAGAATTTTAGCTTAACTGAAATGTCCAGTGACATAAAACTGCTTATCATTTTGAAGATGTAAAGTTTATTTGGTCCATTAAGAATAGCCTTTTAAAGATGCTTGTTATTTTGTCTACACAATTCTTACATATTTGCTTATTTTATCTTTTCATCATTTTTGCAATTTTCCCATCTCTTCTTCTACCACAAAAAAGAGGAAAAATAAATAGAAGGCATACTTGCATTGGGCAGATATAATGCTCTCAACCATTTCCTTTTGACCATACTTAATGATCCTGGAAATAGTCACCTCTGAATATTCTCTAAGTGGAACTGGATAGATATTCAGTTATTTAAAATTGCATAGTAGCAGCTTACACATTAGCAGTAAAACTTTACTTCCTAAAGTTGGTTGTGTAAGTCAGGAATATTTGTGGTTATTGTTCAGCACCACAATAAGTCAGGAGAGAGTGGTCTGGGTTTGGGATGCCGTGTGCCTTTTCACTACGAAAACATCCAGCCAAATTTCATAGAAGAGCTTTGTTCCTTTTTTTGAGACACAGGAAGCAGACAGTGAAACAATGTTTGGGTAGGCTTTCCTTCACAGCAGAGGAGTTTGCTGTATTTTATAAAATATTAGGAAGCTAGTCTTTTTTTCTGATTTTGTGTAATGATAGTAATCTGAAAAGAACAGTGTACTCATGGCTTTAAAATTACCCCAGATTCCATTAAGTGATACAGTTACAGAAGCTGAAGATGCAATCAGAATTTTGTTAATTACAGTGATAAATGATGGTTAGTAGAAATAGCAATGGAGCACACTAGTATAGCAAGGGCATGAAAGCAACATATGTGACATTACTTATACTCCTGTCATAGCATGCAGGAAAAATTAGTACCTGCCAGATTACAGGTAACCAACACTATGAGCACTGACAAGGAGCTATTGTTCAGTGTTTTTTGGAAAGTAACTTCATAACATTTCCTTATAATTGGAGTCAGTCTAAACTTCTGTGTGTGCTGATTTGATCTAAAGTAGTGGAATTCTCTGAGAAAGATAGAGATGGTTTAGAAGAAATTGTTAAGTTTATCTGGAGATGACTATTCCAATATGCTGCACCATTCTGGAAAAAAACATATTTTAAAATATATGCCATCATATGATTAAGTATGTAGTCTTAGGAAGCACATTCAATTTTTGTCATCTTCTGCCCTTTGGTAGTAACAAAGCACTGTATGGATACAAAATACATGGATTTTCACTGATTTGGTACAGAAATCAAGGCAAGCATGTTGATGACCACTGACGACTTCTCCGTAACAGAGCCTGTTGTTAGCATCAGGAAATCTGCACTGATGGATAATAAAACAACATATTGTAGGAGCGGAATCTGCTTTCATTACAAGTAGTTCAGGAAATCCAAATGCTTACTGTCTAGTTGTAAAGAGAAATAAATTAAAGGCTAGAAGCACTGCCGAATTGTTTAAATTCTTAATTTGTTATGGACTGACCAACAGCTGAAAGAAGGGCTGGTAAAATGAAGGCAGCAGTTGGACGTATGGGAAAACTTCATGTTTCCACAACAATATGAAATTGCTTTTATCTAGACCAGGTCTCTTGGCACAAATAGGTAGATGTTAGGAATGATTCAGATATTTATGGTAGTACAGCATATAATCCTAGCTACACAATTGCTAAATGGAATCCAGGGCCTTGAATTTTGTACCTAGACTTATGTGGTGCAGGAGAGAAAATTTGGGCAATAGTGCAAAAAAATTGCAGTATTTCTAATCCTCATACAAAAAATAATTCTCTAGAAGCAGGAAATTTTCAGAGAAGATGGGCAAAGGAATAGATCGGTTTCAGTGAAAGGAACCTACCAATTTTTCTGTATGCTTCAGGAGAGAACAAAACAAGTCAAGATTATATGACAGAGTTTTGAGAGTTAAAAAATGAAGTAATATGGCAAAAGACTGCATCTCTCCTGGGACAAGAACCAGGATGTTTTGGCTGCAATGAGCCGGTGGCAGGTTTAGAAAACAAAATGATGTCAACTGGGTGGTTAGGCAGTGGAACTCTCTACAGGGAACTGTTTCTAAACAGAAAAGTACTTAAAAAACTGTCCACAAATGGAATAAAAATCCATTTAAAGATACCAAGTACCAAGCCAATACCTTTAACTAAAGACCTTGAGATGCAATAGTTAAAGAATTTGGGAGAAATATATATGGTGCTTCTTCCTCATTGCTGCATGTTGCCCTTCAGCACTTGCTGTTACCTGACCTCAGAGACAGCTGATCTTGATGCTTCAGTGCTTTTGTTCTTAGGAGAACTACAGAGTGGGGAAACCTGAAATATATCCAACGACGTTGAGCTGACACCAAAATTAAGACTTTGAATGTGTATATCAGCATGTCAGTCTGCTGTTAATTCTCTTCTGCAGATTTGAGGTTTGCTTTGGTTTTGTGGGGTTTTTTCCTCCTAAAAAGTAGCAGAATAGTAAATAAGTGATGATCAACAAAGGCATGGAGATGCCCTTTTCCTTTTTTTGCTGAGATTTTGCCAGTGGGCATAATAGGATGCAAAAAGGAATAAAACAGCTACTTAAGGTACTTAGTTGAGGGGAGCAAGTCCTGGGGCAGTTGACCAGCTGGCAAACAGAAAATACCTATGGCTGTCTTCTCTGGAAATGCAGGAAGAAAGATAAGATGCAGGGGATGTGGTTTAATTAGACCATAAACTTCAACTTATCTGGGAACTATCATCAATAGCTCATACAATGCAGGTCACCATTCCTTCCCTAATGGTTTCCACCTGAAAGAGCCCTCTCTGACAACCACAGCTGGACTCCAGCTTGTTTGCTGGGACGACTCCTTTCCCCAGAGAGCTTAGGAAATGATTTGCAGTGCTGGACAGTGGGCATACCTTCCCAAGGGTGTGTGCCTTCCCTTGCATGTGCTTGCGATTTTCCTCTGAAGACAGGAATGTAGAACCTGGTAACTTTTTAAATCTGGACAAACCTCTTAATCTTTTGCCTTGAAAGAAAGGGTTCTCACAAGAGAAAAGAAATCCCTTCAGAGTCCTTCCCAAAAAAAAAAAATCACTCAGAAGCTGGATGACTCAATGGCTGATCTGGGTATGGGGCAAAGCACAGGAGATTCTGTCTGACTTGGGACAAGTCTACTAGCATTAATTATTTCAAAAGCTTCACGGGACTAAGATCATACACCTATGGGGCTGAAATAGCAATTTAAAATCCACTGGTTTCCAAAGGAAACAGAAAATTGCTTATTTGGTTGTAAGAAAGGTTCCTTGCTCTCTTACCTTACCAACAGATATTTTATATATACATTGAAATTTTTCTTTGTGTAATCAGACTCAATTATACAACAATAACAGAGAGTATATTTGTAAAAAAGGCATATGTATGTAAAAAAGAATGTATTATGCTATATAATAAGTTCAGTAAATATTATTATACCATTTTCTAATCATCAGAAATATCAGAGAAAAAACCCTCATTTTTCAAGAACTGCCCCCCCAAAGCCATGCTACTTATATCTGTTTCCACTTTTTTGCAAATCAAAACCACCTCCTCTGAAATATCATTCAACTTGATAAAGTTTGGGGTGTAGCATTTGAAGAAAAAAAAGGGGCAAAAAGAAAATAAATTATAATAAATGCTGCTAAGCACGTTGCTCAATGACAGCAACATCAGTCACTGCAAAATTACTTAAATTTGTGGGATGCTGCTTATTGCTGTAATTTAAAATTACACAGTGAGTTGGATAAAAATAGTACTTAAAACTGCATGCTGTGAGTGATGAAACACCGTTATTACATTTGACCTGTAAAAATCAAAATTGCTTTATGAAAACTGGTGCAATTGGACAACACAATGTCAAGATCGTAAATATTTCTACTCACCAATTATTCCATCTGTAACTAAATGTCTAATACACCGTTGAGGAAATGCTGGAAACTTGGATCATTCATTCTGTTTAATGTAGGATAAATTTTCAGTCCCTAAGAACTTTACTTGAACACTAGATGGCAGCAAATATTTAGAAATTACTCTGGTTTTTTTGACTACATATTACTGAATTTCTGGGAAGAAGGAAAGCACAGTATTAGATTTCAGTGCCATATCTGAAACCCAACTGTATTTCACAATTGCTTTTTTCCTAGCTTTGCTTTTAACTTATTAAAATTATTAATTAGAATAGAAGAGAATAGAATAGAATAGCAATAGAATCAGATCTTTGAACAAATGAGGCAAATAAAAAGTGAGGCGTGTTTTATTTTGTTTTTTGTCAGACTTCATGGTCTTCAGTAACAAGAATATTATGTTTTCATGATTGTGAAATGGTTCTTGAAAATGCTACTAGTGGACTATGTTTTTAAGCTCTTTCAAGTTCTGCACTAAAAGATATTTGAGTC
This sequence comes from Calcarius lapponicus, assembly GCA_039654755.1. NCBI lineage: Eukaryota > Metazoa > Chordata > Aves > Passeriformes > Fringillidae > Calcarius > Calcarius lapponicus. Next base: position 48,824,254 of record CM077465.1, on the reverse strand, counting down.
ATGCAAAGAAACCAAATGCTCCAAATAACTTGTGTACAAATAGTAATAGAATAGAAAATAATAATAGAAAAGTAATAGAATAGAAAATAATAGAACCTTTGGGCTCTATTCTGTGTTATCCCTGTAGTAGTCTGTGAAGAACTGAATGCTCTTGTAGCTACTTCCGTACATTATGTAGCTATTGCCTTGAAAAGCAGTACTATGGGACTTCCCCCAATCTCCTTATTGAACAACCGAATACCTCTGAAAAGTGTGTTAAGCAAAGCCTAGGGTTACTCCATGCTATTAGACATTGATATTAATGAGGTTTTACTGGATTCGAGTTTACTCAAGGCAGATATGCCTTTCATTCTTATTTTTAACCAGATATTTTTGTTATTTGAAAAAGAATGGCAGTATTGTTGTTAAGGTCTAGGTACTTCAGTCTGAACGTGCATATGCACTCAGTTCTATAGGCTTTTTTAAATTATTTTTTCTGCCAAGTCATGTGGAAGATTTATATGAAATCTAAACACCAATGAAACAAAAATAGCTTTAAAAATGCAGTAATGAATCACAAAAGTTTGGTAAGAGGGAGTTTTGCTTGTTTAACAATCGGCAACAACCAAAAAAGGTTTGTTCATGGGACATGCAGGAAATATTAAATTCTTCTGGTAAAATCAGGTTAACTGGAATTAAGTGGTAGAATGCTTCTTGTGAATGTAACCAATACAAAATAGAGCTGAAGTTATCAAGTAAAATTATGTGTGTGGTCAACAATTTGGTGATAAAAGTATTGAATTTTCAGGGGAAAAAAAAGTCACTTAGTACAAAAAATGTTTTGGGATACCTGATTTAGCCTTGAAATAGAAATAAACATATTTCTATATGTATATATATGTGAATATTATCTGTTCAATTTTGGTATATTTGGATATAACAAAAATCTAGCAGATACCTGTATATTTGACTTGCAGCTACAAAAGGAGTAAACTATTTATAAAGACTGTGTATAAAGGGATTACCAAGTATGAGGAAGAAAATCCTAAAGATTCTTGGTATCTTTTTGTTTAGGACCTAATGGTGCTTTCACATTGTCATGATGAAATTAATATTTTAAATGTAGATTGTTTTCTTTTCAAGTGCTCTTCTTTAAACTACCTTGACCATATTCACTACAGAATAATTTTGGCTTGTTTTTCTCTTTATTTTTATAACAATCTTGCTCAATAATATCTTTTAATTGTAAAAATTGTAAGTGATGTATGAAAGATCATTTATGGTCACTGTATCTATAGTTTTATGTCAAAGCAACCCATGTTATTACATGTTCATGAGATAAAGTTGCACAAATTGGTCAAGTTACTGTTTTAGGATTATTTCAAAATTATATACATACGTTCGAAATATCCCAACACTTTCTTTAATCTTGTGCTAATACTCTGAATTCCATGTGTTTTCAGGCAAGTACTTATGTACAGCTGTAACATATATACTTAATTTTGTCTCTTCTCCTATTTCCAGATTGCTCTTGGCACGGTAACTAATGTGGAAGAAGCAGTAAAGTGGATAAGTTACACTTATCTTTATGTACGGATGAGAGCAAATCCATTAGTATATGGCATCAGTCACAAAGCTTATCAGGTATAAAATGCATTTAAAAAAAATCTGTAACCTGTTCTGAGTCTCTAATCCTTCCCTGATGTGAGGATAAATATTTGCTATTTCTACTTAACCTGACATCAGCAATTCTTTTAAAGTGCTTAGAAAAAGGAAGATATTTCTGTAGCAGAGTGTTTTTAACACTGAATTGTGAGGCCCCTTCTGTTCACATAAAAATACATTTTAACTGGTCAAGTTATGCTCCAAAGGACACCATTCATTCTTATCACACAGTTACTGTAACTTAGGTTGTTTTCAGTGTTTCAGTTTTGTAGACTAGATAGAAATGATAAAAGAAAGCATTTTTGAGTTGCTTGATTCCTGCTCACCCTGTCAGCTTTTGTTTTAGAATGTTTCCTGGTATTATAATTTATAAATTACAAAATAGAAATTTTAATTGGGTGATATTTTCTATCATATGATTTATTAATTATAAGATTTTTTAATAATCTGTTTGGATTTTTTTTTTACATATTTACAAGCATTCCATGCTGTGATATGACTCAGAGCACTTTTACATAAGGGTTTTTTTCCAAGTTTTTTCCATAATCTGTAATTTTTAGGAAAATTAATAGTTTACAGATTATCTAAATATTATTACCTTTTTCTTTGTACAGCTGTTTACAAGCATTTAATGTTAAAATGGTTAGACACAGTTAATTGAGCCTAATGCAGGGCAAACTCATAAGTATGTGGTAACTGCAGTTTATTTCACGTCAAGGATCCGTTTTGTGACTTGGTAATTTATTTTGACATTTTGGGCAGCAGTTTGTTAGGTCATGGTGACATGTAGAGGTTTATGTCAGCAGACAGTTGTTTGATATTTTTTGTCTCTGGTAGTGGAAACTGCAGTGGAAATGGGTGTGCTATTGCTTAAGGAAGCTTCTGCAGACACCTTTAGACCACTGGTCATCTCAAATTTATTTTCTCTAAAAAGCCATATAGTGCATTACCATATGTTAATATAACAATATATAATTCAGACTACAAAGTAATAGATAAATGAGAATCAAAAATTGATTTGCTAGTGAGAAGAATGTTGTTGTCCCACTAATATAAATTCTGGTTTTTGTTTCACTATCGAATTCTAGATTAAAAGAAACGTAACCGTGGTGATAATAAGTGGTGAAAAAAGCAGCAACAGAAATATCTTTTTAAAATTTAAAAAATAATGAACAGGAGTTTCTCCCCTTCCCCCTGCTCTAATGTTTCTGTTCAGCTGCTGAGAAAGTGAGGATTGTTCTACTAACCTTCTTTCTACTCCTTTGTGTAGTATTAGACATTCATATTTTTGAGTTAAGGCAGTAACGAATTATATCTCTGTGAAGTGTTACCCACTCATGTAGGAGTGAGCAAATCACCTTGTTTTCTAGATAAACCAGTTTTAAATGTCAAAGCTTATGTGTGATAGAATATGGATGCTCTAGTGCCAGATGCAGTTATAACCAAAGTTTTGGTCAGTTAGACCAGTCTGGGTATAGGTATCCAATTTTCATAATCGGTGTCTTAGTGTGTTTCAGTAATGCTGCAGTATGCCAATCTCTGTCTCTGTTTGCACTGACAGTCAGTGTTATCCATTCAGAATCCCTATATCCCTTGTGGATCACACTTCCTAGCTGTTTGTGGAGACTGAGGTCATGCAAACTCATTCCCCATTCCCTTTCCACTGGTGTTCACCACATCCAGTAATTATACTTCAGGTCACCCACATAATAGGATGCACATCTTTGGAACCCCACATGTTGTCTCCAGGATCTTTCTGGATTACACCCAGGAGCAGGCTACTGCAGGTCCACTACTTTGATTTGTGATTTTTCAAGTTTGCCAGAAATGCCAATAATGCCTCTTACTGATTCATGAAAATGACCAAAATTAATGATGAGCAGCAAGAGAAAACGAACAGTGGAAGGAAAAAGTGGAGCAAATGCAAATGTTGTATTTGTGAAGCCAGTAGTATGAATTACAGGCATTTTCTCATACTTCTGGGGTTCCAATGAAAAGGTGCCTGGATTAAAAAACCTTCTTTGTCTGTTCTCACCTCTTTTTGGTTCCATTCTTTGGTGTTCCCACAGTTAAGCAGAGCTTTTTACCACCATAAAATTTATGTCTAGATATAAAAATTAGAGGAGCTCATGCCCAACATTTTTCTCAGTAAGTTAGAGGAAAACAGTGTGGATAATAATGTACTTTATAATGGATAGTAATGTACTTTATCATGCATTCTTAAATTTCCATATGCATACTCCAGACCTGCTCAGTTTCTTACTGTGGGTATGCCAAGGCTCATTTTAAAGAGAATGGCTTAAAGCTTTTCTAGGCCAGATCCTTTATTCTGAGGATTTCTAATTATGCAAGTTCAACAAGAAGGGTGCTAACCATGGATTCTCTAAACTCAAATATTGTTTCGCAGTTTTTTCAAGTTGGTGACCTTTCCTTTAAAGTTAAAACTTTGTAAAAAATGTTAGTGTGCTGTTGCAGCCTCAGCTTTTATGGAAGGCAAAATATTGGCAGGTACTTTGGACTGCCAAAGGAATAGGGAGTTATTTTGATTTTTTTAAAATTTTTTCCTCCACGATAGTTTTAAGAAATATTGAACATCTGGCATCTAGATCACTTTTTTTTGACCAACTCTGCTCTGAAATCTGACCTCAGTGCATGACTTACGATTGAGAAAAGAAGTCTAGACCTTTGCCATCTTAGCTTTTGACTTGAAACTAAGGCAAGCCATAACTAAGGAGAAACAGCTTCAGGGTAACTGGCAAACATGGAATATTAGGAACTAGTCTCCAGCTGCTTTGTGGAGATGACTATGTTTGTCTGCAGCTTCACTGACTGTGGGATGATGTACTTCTACAAAAAGGTGAAACTGAATCCTGGCCCAGGGAAAACCAGAGCAAACCAAGGCACCACAATTCTTAAAGCCTGCTCCTTTTTGCTGTCTTGACCATGTATCTCTGTTTCAGATTTACCCAGAGGGCTGATATGACTTATTCTGTAGGAAATCTGAACTATACGCGAGCCCTGAAATAAGAATACTGCCTGTGGACTAGAACGTTGTTTCAGTCCTTAAAGATAATTATTGCTTGTGTAATTAGAGCCATATCTCAGGTGCCCATATAGCAGAAGATTAACATAGCTATGAATCCCTTTTCACTCATCCCTGTCAGTGTGGGTATCCCAGGTGCCTGATGTGGAAACACATAATTATACAGCAGTCCTACTCAGATGGGAGTTTTGCCCAGCCTTTTATGTACTAATGAGACAATGTGCGTTATTAGTAGGACAAAATGTCCAAGTTCCTGAACTTTGATATGAATAGAAGTGATGTTGGGCACAGGAAGCTCCTTTGTGTGCTTTTAACATGAATGTTACTGTACATCTGTAACTCACTAATTAGAATATCCCAATTAACCTACCAAAAGCTTTTGGGGATGTTAAAGGTTTTTTCCTAGGAAACATTTAAGCCATGCAATTTGAAGCTTGATCTATTATCTGTGCAATTAAAGCCAGCCTCATGTCAGCTACACGGGAAGGTATCTTCAGCCATTTTCATAAATAGAAGGTGCCGTAAGATGACATGCTTTTTTGAAGTGATACAGTAATGATAATTTAATGAAGAATACGTTATCATTGAAACATCTTTCAAAACTTTCAAATTTGTTTCATAATCATACTACATTTGTTTCATAAACATTTGTTTCATAAATAGTATTGGTCTCCGTTGTAATGATAATCCCAAATAATTGTTAAAAAAAATTATTCTGATTATTTTGTCTTGTACATACATGTTTTGGTCAGTAATGTCAATATAAATGTTATTAGTGTAATCGCAAGAAAATTGGGACTTAATAACAGTACATTCATTTTATCAGATTTTTGACATTGTGTGACCGGGTTACTTCAAGAAAATTATATGTTTAATACTTCTTTTACGCAAATAAATTTGCTTCATATCTAGATGGATCCAGGTCTAGAAAAGCACAGAGAACAATTGGTGATTGAAGTTGGCAGAAAACTGGACAAAGCCCGCATGATTCGCTTTGAAGAACGGACTGGCTTTTTTTCTTCAACAGATTTAGGCAGAACTGCCAGCCACTACTATATTAAATACAATACTATAGAGGTAAAAGATGATGTCCTGTTTCTGGAGGGTTTTTTCTTTCTTTTTTTTTTAACATATGCCTAAAATAGTTGTAAGATATTACAGAATATGTAGCTGATTTTTTCACTGTATTTTCAAATCGTATTTACTGAAATGGGGGGAGAGGAAATAGGAAAAAGAAAGAAACTAAATATCAAGCAATACTGAAAATTTAGACTCAGTGTGAGGTGAGATTTAAATTTCTGCAGTCTTTTTGACTTGTTGTAGAAGAATTATAAGAAACATTTTGATATTCATGGTGTGTGCAGCCATTAGTACGTGATAGCGCACTGTTCTGTAGTGTCTGATAACAGATGACCTTCTCTGGGAGAAAGTCTTATCATGTTGACAACCTTGAACAACTTCTGGCACTGTAATCAGATTGTGTTGAAAATACATTCAAAATTTTGTAGTATTGGAAACTTGATTTGATGTACACATTCATCTTAAAACATTCTCATACTTAGCGAATAAGTGTTTTTCTTGAATAAAAGCTAAAGACTCGCATTAATAATTTTTAACTGTATACTGTCACTGTATATAATTAGTCTCACATATTTATTCAGTCAGATATGCCCTAGACTTTTTTCTTATGTGGCCACGTTGCATGTCTCTTGATGTTGGAGTGGCCAAGGCACTGGGAGGAATTGTTTTTTTGAAACTGACAAAAAGTCATTACGGACTTTGTTCCTGTTTAAATTGCATCACCCTGGTCTTCCAGTAACTTGCATTTTAGTCTTTTATGTCTTTTAAACTCTTGGCTAAGGATTCTTTGTTTCCTGCTATATGTGTATTTTTATTTCCAGTGACAAATCAATTCTTTTTATTTTTAATAGACTTTCAATGAATTGTTTGATGCTCATAAAACCGAAGGCGATATTCTTGCTATAGTATCAAAAGCTGAAGAGTTTGAACAGATAAAGGTAAAGAATTTCTTGAAGCTAGACATTTCTGTAGTACTTACTCCATAAATACTGTCTACAGACGCAAGTTTTGTTAAATGCTAAGCACCATTATAAAATGTTTTCTGAGTAAACATAATATGCTCTCACTCAAATTTGTGCGTAGTTCAGCTTGAACTGTAGAGCACATTTAATAGCTAGTTATGGATCTTTGAATAATTCTTTAAAATGCTTTTAAGAACTTTTCAGCTCTTCAATTATTAACAGGTGAAGCTAAGTGTCCATTTGAATAGTGTGCCAAGGGATGAGATAGTTTCAGTGTTTGAAGTTTAAGGCATTATTGGATGTCTCCCCGAACAGTTTGCTTTATCAGGAATGAGGCAGGACTCACGGAAGTGAATTCTGATGCATTTTCTGCAGGGAACAATATTAGATTGGCAGAATGATAAATTCTCATAAATTCAAATCTGAAATCTAGAAAGTTGTCATAACAGATTTTACACGGGCTAGCAGATTACTGCTGTATTGTACTCAGTTCAAATGCAATCTCCCTTTTTGCCTCCCGTGTGGGTAGGACACAAGGCAGTACATTCCAAGCTGGCATAAGCTTGTTTGCCCATGCTTCCGTCTCACAGAGGTACGAGCCAGACTCCACAGGGTTTGTTAGCTTGGGCTCATTGCCATTTTACCACAATTATACAACTTGCAGATCAGAGCTGGCTCTCATTCACCTGACTCTGTGAGCTGACAGCGTGAATCCCTCACCATCTACATATTTACATATTTGCACACATTGTCTGGGTATTACCGTCTCTTTATCTAATGGAGAAATTCTATTTTGCTGTAATCTCTTCTATTATAGAAGATAATAAGCAGTGAGGTTTCACAGTCATACATGGAACATTTTCCAAGCTCGAAGGGTTTTGTTATGACAGTGATAATGCTTGACGGGGTCTAAATTTAGTGTAATTTAATATTTAAAAGGAAAGCATATGGAAAATATCATGTGACATGTTTCTATATTTTTAATAAAGTTAGTAGTGATGCTTCTTGACTAAAGCACAGTTTTTCTAGTTTACTTTCTCAGATTTATGTGGTATGGCATCAGTGCACTGTCATTTCTAGATTTTTGTGATGCATTTGCTGTGCAGCTCTGAATGTTAAAATGTATAACTGGTTTTCACAAGAATAGCTCAGGATTTGCCCCTGTGTGATAGAAATTGTGACTTTGATAAATTAATCACGTTTCCATAATGCCATTAAAAATTCTGAATTTTGAGATATGTAACTCATCAGTAGCTGAAATACAGATCTGGATAAGACCTGTACTTGTGCTGTGCAAGAGCAGAAAATATTATCAAAAATGCTGTTGTAAGCAGAGCATAATATATATTCCCCTGAAAGTGGAGTCATTTATGATGGTTCTGTACTTCATGTCTTTCTTTCCTGTGGGACTAGTCACTAGAAAGTTGGGGATTTTAACCCAATTGTCTTAGGGTCTTTTGTAAGTCAGGTAGTCAGGTCCAAATGAAAATTACTTTCAGATGGTTCCCTGCAGGGACCAAACATTTACCCTCTTCAAATAAGTTTTACATTAACAGACTATCAGTAAGTCAAAGAATATGTAGATTTATGCTAGTTTTGCCGTGTAAGGGTCATCAGTTAGAATGTGAAATGTTATGCATTATTCAAACCATAGATATTAATATTTCTTTACTCATATTAAGACTTAATCTTATTAACAGTGGAAATTTTAATATGATGAATCATAGTACTTCACAGTTTTGAGTTTAAAAATGTATTATATCACATGCAAACTGTGTAACTATAATGAGTACATTTAATGTTAATTCAAGATTGCCTTAATCCAGATGGACAGAAGTTTTACTCTGGGCAAATAAAAACTAAAATCTCATCAGATGAAGGATGACAAGGTCACAAGATTCAATTTTTGTGGCATATCAAATTTTTGTATGTTAATGACAACCTTAATAGATGGTGATGAATAACAAAATGTAATTGTGTCCCTATTAAGATAGTTTCAATTAGGGTCTATTAGCTACATTGTGGAAGATGTGGCTTCACTGCCTTTTTCTCTTTTTTTTTTTCTCCTTAAATCTAGAGACTCCATTTAAAAGTAATATAACTATGTTATAAGGAAAATTTTATTTCAGTGTAAAAATTTTCATCAAATTGCTTCATCCTCTTCATAATATATAATTGTATTGTAGGTAAGAGAAGAAGAAATAGAAGAGCTAGATACCTTACTGAATGATTTCTGTGAACTTCCTGCTCCAGGAGGTGTGGAAAACAATTATGGAAAAATTAATATCCTCCTTCAAACATACATTAGCAGAGGGGAGATGGACAGTTTCTCCCTTATTTCGGATTCTGCGTATGTTGCACAGGTAAAAATAGTATTTTCTACGTATTTGTTGCTGACTTCTGCTGTTTTAATTCTCCAAATATTTACAATTATGCAAGTAGGCCCCGATCTGCATCTTTTTTGTACATTTTCATGCAAGTTTCTTTGAAAATCAGAGCTTTGTGTTTGTGCATGCATGTGAGCAATAACACTTGAGTAGAAAAGTTTTGCAAAAGGCTACCTGGGGAGACTTTGGCAGTTTTTTTTAATTATAACTGCCCTTTTTTGTTTGTAATACCCATGTAATCTTATTCTATTTAGTTCCTTTAACTGTGATTGTACAGAAATTATATTCTCTAAATTTCAGGGTTTTCTTCTAAATGTGAAAAACTGCTGCAATCTTTTTTTATGCTTTGTGTGTTTTTATACTTCATTCTGCAAAACATATTTTGTGTTTGATTCACATACCTTGGTTTACTCATGAAAGATGTGCTATTGTAATTCTGTTTCTGGATGTAATCTAGCAAAAAATGTGCAGATTGACATACCAGTCTATGTATTTGTTTGTTAGGCTTCATTTGACACCTAAAGGGTTGATTGTAACAGAGCATGTTTGGTTACCACACACACATAGGCAGGTACAGAGGGGGACATGACATAGAGATCTATTTAGACAACTGTGAACTGAAAAAATGGTCCCTTTTAGCCCGTCTCACTCTCACTCTTCTATATTTAATAGTCAGGAGAGATGTTGCATGGAATTATTTTTGTCTCATCCTTACAAAACTGCTTTGGAAAGAGTTAATCTAAAAGTTGCATTTCGTTGGTGCTAAAGATGAGATTTAAATATTCAAAATTATACATAGTCTTTAGCAACATTTTCATAGTAGCATAACTTTTTCAGAAATGTTTGTATTTTGTAGCACATATGAGTATAAATGAGAAAACGCTGAATTGATTGTGCACATAAAAATTGCGCACTTGCACAGCAAAATCATTTTCAGTAGGATCCTTTTAATCTTTGCTTTCAAGGCAATTGCTTTTATTTGTCTGTCTCATTTATAGCATGTTTAGTGAGGCAACATGGTCTTCTTAGATCTTCATAAACTGTACTTGGGGAACCAGTGCTAAAAAGTGTGGGGTTTTTTTTAATTTGGATAGTGGGTATTAAGAAATTTTTTCATCCTTTCTAAGAGGAATGTGCTTCTTTAGTAACATATGCTTCCTATCACAACAAAATAATTTTCTATTTTTTATTCCTGTTGGCATAGCAGAGCCAGTAGGGAATGATTATATTCTATTCAATGAATCAAGAACATAATTCCTAATCCAGACATAGTACTGGTAGGGAAAAAAAAAAAAGAAAAAAAAAAAAGGATAGCTTCATAATGCAGCTTGAAAAGTTTATAAAAGGAATATCATAACTTAGGTTTTCAGGATAAGACTGACCTCATTCAAACTTATGTTAATAATTATTTTTCCAAGTCCAAAGCATATTTGTACAGTTTGGTTATACACTATTCTCAGAATATAGTAAATGTTTTTAAACATTCACTACTGTTAAGCTTCTGTGCAAATGTGAAAATCAGTGTGAGATGGGATGCTATTATAGAAGCATAAACTAGAAAATAACAGAACTTGAATTTTCATATCAAGTGAATTTGCAGGTGTCTGTTAGCGGCAGGGTACATTAAATGAATTTGCTTCAGAAGCGATTGATACACAATAAATTTATAACTCCATAATGTTAGCATAACTGTGATCAAAGTTCTATGGCAGACCGGACACTACAATTTTAATTGGTTGCACATGTTTCTTTTCATAATTTCAGAATGCAGCCATGAGGTAGTTTTGCCACTAGACAGTGATGGAAAAAATAGTTTTCAAAAATGTTTGAAATCAGTTCGAAAAGAAAAATCTATTGTTATGGTTTGTCAAAGATGAGTCTATGGGATCCTTTTCATTTTACAAAGGATATTGAGAGAATTACAACAGTTTTGCCATATTTTTTTTCTTTTTCACTTTCCAGAATGCAGCTCGTATTGTTCGGGCTCTTTTTGAGATTGCCCTGAGGAAACGTTGGCCTGCCATGACTTACCGGCTACTGAACCTCAGCAAAGTCATTGACAAGCGGCTCTGGGGCTGGGTGAGCCCTCTGAGGCAGTTCTCAGTGCTACCACCATCCGTCCTCTCCAAGCTGGAAGAGAAGAATCTCACCATCGACAAGATGAAGGACATGAGAAAAGATGAAATAGGTGAGAAACCAGCAAGGCTGATCTGCTTAAACTATAGAAAACAATGGGCAAGTAAGAACTAAATCTGAGCCATGCATCAATATTCCCTCTCTGGTCTGGAAGCCATGCAGCCACATACCACACATTAATATGGGTTGTCCAGTAAAGAAGGTTTTTTCCAGTCTCCACAGCTTGTAAAATGGCACAGCTCTGAAGATAAGGCCAGCCCATGTCCTGGTAGTCACAGAACACAGATGGAAAGGAGATGTCTATTGATAAGTATTTAGGTGGATATGTGTAGATATACATATTTATGTTGACCTGTGTGCTTCCCTTTCTGCCCACCTTACATAACACACGACTCTAAAAGGCATCTGTTTACTTTTGCCAGTTGGCACAATGTGGCCTTATTTCTTTAACTATTAATATGGAAAAGAATAAAACCAGATTATTACATCCAGGTATGCTATCAGTAAATGGCCTTCTTCTGAAAGACTGCATTAATTTTCATTGAACATGGAGAATTCATTGTCACTGGTGTCACTGCAACAAAACCTTAATGGAATTTTTTAAAGGATTTGACAGTCCAATAATGAGAAAATTCACAAGCCTACTGATAGACATAATGACAATTTCCAGTAAGTCTGTATAAACTGTTGTGCATAAACTGCCCACCAGCTGGTTGAAGTAAAAAAAAATCACTTGTAATATATTTCTTTTTCCTTAGTGTATTTTTTTTATTTGGACTTCATTTGCACCTGCTATTACCAACCTGTTGATAAACAAACTGCCATTTTTTGAAAAATCTAATTTTAGAATAAAAAATACCTTTCATACTCACTACTTAGAAGCTGTCATGTCTAACTTAATATTTATTTCATTCTTTCATTTTAGGAGTATTACTTTCTTAGCTTGGAAAATTTTATGTGCCTAGTCTAGGCTGGAAAAACCTAAATAAATATGTAAAAGCTTGCAGAATTAGACACATTATTTTCACTTAATAACTTAAACAAAAAGACTATGACAAAACTCTAGATCCTTACTTTAACTGTATTTTAATATAGTAATATTAAATGTATTAAAACCATTGCATTTTATTTGAAGTACTAGCATTATAATTTTTTATTCAAAAGTGTTATAGCTCTTTTTAATTCACCTCTATCAATTTTTTGTGTGTTTGTGATACCTTTTAGTGCTTAGTATTCTTTTCCATTAATTGTATTAGTGAGTTGTCTTTTGGGGTTTTTTTGTTTGGTTTTGTGGAGCTGTTTTTAGTTTGGGGTGGGTTTTTTGGTTTTGCTTTGTTTGGATTTGGGTTTTTTAAAATTTTCCTTCTCCCCATACCTTCACTTGAGAAGCAGGAAATTTTGTGTAAAAATATAAAGCCAGTTTTGCTTCCTTTAATGTATTGGAACCAGTATTGACAAGATGGAAATGTATCTATATATACCTGCAATTTGTCTGGTTCTGGTTTATATTAACTTAGTTTGAAAGTAGATGAGACATGGGATTTGACTGTGAAAATAGGTCACTGCTGACCGTACATAATGATATTTCACGTTCTTCAGCCTTATAAATATCAAAGAAAGTTGATCTGTGCATCTCTGTGAAGCAGTTGCTTGGCACACTTCCTCCTGTCTGGCCTCTCTTTCTGAGGCATGCAAAGGAAGTCACTGTATTTTTATTTCAAATTCTAAGCTGTGTTGAAATGAGGAAAGGCACAACTTCCAGGTACTGCCTTGTTTTCTTACCCCACAGGGCTAGTTTCAGTCTTAGTGTTTCTTGCTTTTGAAATGGAGACCTTGGAGATAGAGTAACAGAGACAGGAGCTAGCTGGCTAACTCAGCCCATGGCTTAGGGGGAGATGAAAGCATCAGATGGGTGGAGAGCATGTTGTGTGCACAGATCCTGGATTGCAGGGTACCATGAATGGATCAACACCACTCTATGAGCTATTGCAGTGTAACCATGGAGTTTCCAGATAGCCAGGAAATCACTGTGTTAGCTGAGATAAAGAGTTCCTTTTTTCTTTTTCAGAATGCAGATGAACAAACATTTTAGAATAAACAAAATTTTTTTTAGACATGCCTATTTTGTCAGCTTTTGTTCAGAGAGTTTTAATATTTTTTAAATGCCATTGATGGTTTCTCATAATGTAACTATTAAAAAGAAAAAAGAGAGAGCTTAGGGAGGAGGGAGTTTTATCACGTTTTGTAGAAGTTGGGAGAGGAGCCTTATTTTCCTCTAGCACATAACTGTAAAAGGACCTCAGTGCTGTTCTGTACAAACACAGTTCACCTCACACATGTAGATAAACTGATTTTTGCCATAAAAAGTATACTTCCCTACATGGGTTTTTTGAGTCATATCTTCAAATATTTGTCATCTCCCTTTATTTAATGTGATTTCTGAAGTTTTACCTCTAATTGCAAAAGCTAGTCCCTGTACAAGTATGCTGAAATGCTGCATGTATCATCCAAGTGTACCAACATAAGGGGTTTGGTTTTTAATAACCCACTTGTTGGAGGTGCAATTGTTTTACCAAACAAATTAAACTGATTAAATATGTATTAAAACTTTTGGTTAGGGGTTTGATTCTTAAGCAAGGTCACCATTCATTACTTCAGAGTATAAACACCTGTGTGAGACAAATCTCTCTGACAATTTGTTAAATAAGAAAAACTGAAAAGGGAAAGTCAGTATCAGTTTAAAAATACCAGTTTCAAGATGCTATGCTTATAGATGTCTTGTAATTGCAAGGAAAGGTTTGTATCACCCTGTCACTTTGCACATAATGCAAATAATAGGACTTCTTCTTTTTTGAATTTAATGTTGGTTTTTTTTAATGGGTAAGTGTGCACAGAACCACATAACGATACCAGAAAATATCAGTAGGAATTGGTAAGGTAGATTTTAACAGGGAGCATTTATGATCATCACAATTAAAATCTAAAATATGCTCCATATAATTACATTACAATTTCAGTGAAAATATAGTAAATAAGCCATATTTTCCTAAATAAGCCAGAAGGTGGAATAATTTCAGTAAAAAAAAGAAATTACAGCTGCATACTTTGTTTTATATTCAAAATGAAGAGCAAGGGAAGAGAGATTTGAGCTGTAAAATACAAGTAGGACATTTTTTTATAAATAAATAGAATCATTTTATTGCCCTAGTTATCATGATGTCAATAGAAAATAAAGAAATATTGCAAGATTTAATTTTTCCTTTGTCTCAGTTACACACTGGTATATTCTCACAGATCAGAGCTGCTGTGAGATGTTTACTTATGTGCATTTTTAACCTATTAAGTATCTTTCTTCAGTTTTATGAAAAACATTCTGTCTGCTTTGAATCACTACACAGGAATTGTAGAAGTTGAATTAAGTAAAATTTGGTATTTGTGCTCTGAAAAAGAATTGTATGGCTTGATAAGAGCCTGGTGTAAAAATAAGGGAAGGAGAGGGAACTAGCTTGACATAATATTTTCAGCGTGAATTCTTAATAGTTATTTTAACCCCTTAGTTATAGCCAACTAGGGGGTTAATACTGATTTTTCAAGGCTCTAAATTGCTAATTCAAGTTAAGTATTACAAAATATTCAGACATGCTAGGTCAAGAGAGTCAGACATTTACGTACCCAGGAGCAAAACAAGCAAGCAATAATACTGCTCTCTAAAAGCCTATTTGAAAGTCAGAGTTGTACGCTTTTTCCTGGAAATGCAAATTCGTTACACCTGATGTTTTCTTGGCAGGTCATATGCTGCATCATGTGAAAATTGGGTTAAAGGTAAAACAGTGTGTCCATCAAATACCCTCCATCATCATGGAAGCAACGATCCAGCCAATCACCCGCACCGTGCTCCGAGTTCGGCTGAACATCGCTCCTGACTTCACCTGGAATGACCAGGTAAAAACAGAGGGAGCAGGAGGCAAGAAGGGAAGCATTAGTTTAGTTTCTGTAAAGGAGATGATCACTGCTTGTCCATAGCTTTTGGGATTTTTTAAAAAGCATTTATTTTTGCTAAAAAGCAAATTTGATAATAGGAATGGGATTATTTTTATGACTTTTGTTGAAGAAAGCAGGCAAGGATCATCTTCTCATTTCTGTTAAGCCATGTAAGCTTGGGCTGTGTATAACACATTGTGGCAAATGCTTAATACTGAATATTTACAGTAGTCACACACAGATTAGAGTTATGTGACCATAAAGGAGAAGCAAGAGAAAGGGAGACATGAATGGCTCTCTGAACTATGAACAAATGTTAAACACAGAAAAGCTTTGAAATGCAGTTCATGTATGCCAGGTTCTCCTGTTCCTCCTGGCTTCAAAAATACACAGTCACAACATCAGTGCCTTTTCCTGCTGGGACTTGTCTGAACAAAAAAACCTCTGAGATATGTTTGGAATTACGTTCATCTGTATTTTATAGTGCAGATTTATATGAAAGGAGTTGTACCAGTTTCACATTTAGCTATACACACATCCTTTGATTCAGAATCTGTTCATTAGAAATACATTTAAGATAAATCTAAATGAAACATAAATGTCCACATGGGGGCATTGTATTGTTGCTGTTACTTCTGAAACTTTCTACAGGAAAAAAAGATACCTCCACAGGCAAACATAATTTTCTTATTTTATAGTTATGAAATTTATGCTTAAGATAAGTTATTTTGAAATGTGGATATTAAGTATCTGTTCTTTTATTTAAAATCAATTTTTAAATCCCTTAGATTACGTTTTTACCTTAATTATAATTAAATGAGAGGTTTATTCCACAAATATTTAAATTACATTAGAATTTATTTTCCCTGATGAAAGGTTTTTTAATTTCTTGTAGAAGTTTCATCAAGTTACTTTATAAATGAGATATTAGCAATCAAAATACAGAGTTTGAGCAATCAAAATATAGGAAGTTTGATTTTGCTTGCCACCTAGACTTATTGAATAAATATTTGAATGGATTCCTAACATGAATTATAACATGAATAATTTTTTACCTTGGGCAATACTTCAGAAGGAAAAGAAAACACTTCGTTTTTAGGATTTTTATTGTTCAATTCATCCACTTTACCTGTAGTCTGCTAAAGACAAAAAAATTACTGTTCTTCGTATTAAACTTCATCTTAATACAAAGTAATTTCTCAATCCATTGTTAGGTTTTTCTAGAAAACCTAGGTTCTATATCTTTACAGGTTAGGGATCCACACAAAATTATACTGCTGTTTTGATTCTGAACTTCTAAATTTAGAGCAAAAGTTTGTCACAAGTCTATTTTCTGCCATGACCTCTTTACACCGTTTTTCTGATGATTGCTTTAGAAATATTAGGATTGTTGTATCATTTAAGCTTATGGAGATGTTTTTGTGTGAATTTTTTCATGGGTAATCATAAAAACTTCAAAAAGTGGTTTTTTTCTTTTGTTATTGCTATAATGTGGTACTGATTTTCCTGTTTCTTCAGTAAATGAAGCTTTTACCACAGTAAATAACTAAAGGTGTTAAATTTTAATAGTCTTTGAAAATGAATAGCTGTCTCAAATTCAAGCATAGGCGTTCTGAAACTGTTTCTCTATCATCACATTATTTTAACAAGCTTCTCAGAAGATGGCTATAGAAACTTAAAAGTATACCTGTATTTGGTAAAAAAGTAAGTTGCTAAAAAAATCCCATCAAAGGAATTGCAGTAATCAAATAAAACCAGTTATGAAAACTTTAAATACCCTGCTTAGTTGAAATACCCTGCTTGGCTGCCATTTCATGTTTTTAAGATTGTTCCTTTACCCAGATATTTCTATAATGATCTCATCACATCTTTGCGCTTGATGTTAGAAGAGAAAGATGTTTTTGTGAGATATGACATCAGCTTGATCTTGAGTTTTCAGTACAGGGAGCCCTTAAGTTCAGTAAAAGCATGTGAGCCAAATCCCAGATTTTTATTCTATTGTTAGAAGCAAAGGACTATAAACATAGCCAGACAGAGCAATTAAGCCTTAATGCATCCACAAGGAGTCCAGCAGAAATGCAGAATAATGCAAGTAGTATTAATTAGCCGAGTCATATATCAGACATGTAGTTTTAGGGTGATGGTTTCTCATAATATAGGCACAGGTATGTGCCAGTTTTAAGAGCTCCCCAGTCCTTGAGAATCATTATTGGAGATGTTGTTTCCTGTTCCCAGATTGTCCTTCTTACCCCATGCAGTTTTTTTCATAGGACTTTCCAAAATTAGGTTGCTATCACAGTTAATAATAAAATTTCTGAACTTTTGAGTTAATTCCCTTCCTTAGTTCTTCTTATCTCTCTTAAGTGCTTCTAAACCCAGATGAAACAATAGTCTCATTGTCACTTTTCAAGATGTCACCTGCATGTCATTTCAGTTTCACTGTTTCAGTTCCTAATGAAGCTGCAAGTGAAATTCAAAATGTAATAAAAATGAATGACTGTCCATCTATTTGTCTATTGCGCAACTGTGGTAAAAAAAACGAAAGAAAAACACCTTAGTTTTATTCTTTGTGCATAGTTTTGTCTTCACAAACAAGTACAGACTGTTTTCTGACACAGACACAGTAATGAATTATGCTGAAAATAATGTGTACTGTGTGAATCAATACCAGATTCCTGGAGCATTAAAATTGCCATTAGAAGCAACTATGCACTTTGACTTTTTTTCTATTAAGTTTAGGAAAAATTCCAACTTTTTTTTCATATCCCGGTTTTGCAGCTGATCACAGACCTCATCAGAAACATCAGAAATCTGCGTTCATTTAGTACTATGTCTTCCATACTCCTTTACCATGCATTTTTCTTATTTTCCAAAATATTTATGTAAAATACCTGTACAATGGCAAAGGTTATTTATTCTGACAAAAAACCAAAAAAAATCTTAGTTTAGCATCATATCTACCTATGATTTCTGGCATTGCTGGCATTACAAAGTAAGGTACGCAACAAAGCAAACAAAAGTCTAGGTTTAAAGACGTTGCCAGGTGGCAGGGAAATCATCAAGTGGTGGCTCTATTTATGTTCTTCTCACTTCACCTGTAACAATGGCTACATCTACAGCCTTCTGAATGCACTTGCTGTATCTCTGTAGAGGAGAGGGAATGAGAGGAGAGCAATGTCACAATTCCGTGTCCAGTTTTTTCCTGAGAGAATGTTTATGACTGAAAAATGAGCAGACAGCTGCAAACAACAATCTTCTATACAGAACCTAAATGCAAAAGTACAGGGAGGAATAAAGAGAACATGTTCTTTCCTAGGAGCCTAGGGGGAACCCTTGGGATTAAGTGAATTTATAAGCAGCTGAGGCACTACCTTCAGTTGCATTTGTATCATGTCCATTTATATTATATGTACCTTAAGCAAACTCAAATTGAAGCTTAATCTTTAGGCAGACTCATCTGATTAAAAATGTTATTTTTCTGTTACCTCTGATTTCTGTACTTCTGTATTCCTTTATGAGCCTGTCATTTAGAAATACATCTACTATTTCTAGCAAATCCAGAGAATCTAAACCCAGAGAACTAAAACAGAGCTGTCTTTTCTACTCATAAAGGTACATGGCAGTGTTGGAGAGCCCTGGTGGATTTGGGTAGAAGACCCTACTAATGATCACATTTATCATTCAGAGTACTTCATCATTCAAAAGAAACAGGTAATGGAATCAGAATCTCACAGCAAGACAAAAACAAAGTTAGTGAGATGTGGATTTGTTAGTTCAAACAGTATTTTGGCCTAAGCAGATTTTCAAATCAGCAGTACAGCTTTCAAATTCAGATGTACCTGATCAGCTTGGACTTCCACAACATTTTCTAAGCTCAAATGTCCCTTTTTTCTTCCTCCTTTGCTGGGACAGTTTTCTTCAGGGGATATAGAAAGACTGTAATGGTTTTGTCTGTTAAAGAACAAGATGAAGAGCCACCCTTATTTTTCATCTTTGGAAGACTATGGAAAAAAAATTCATTCCAGGCAGTAAAATATTATATAATATGCACACATACTCTATTGTTTTGTGTTACCAATGCTTATGGAAGTGAGGCAAACTATGATTTTTCAAGTTACTGATTTTTCTGTGCAGTAATTATTCTCTACATGTTTGCACTAGGTCATCACTAAAGAGCCTCAGCTGCTGGTGTTCACAATCCCAATTTTTGAACCTCTTCCTTCTCAATATTACATTCGAGCTGTGTCCGATAGATGGTTAGGAGCAGAGGCTGTATGTATCATAAATTTTCAACATTTGATTCTTCCAGAGAGACATCCACCCCACACAGGTAACTTCAAATTTGATAATTTTGCTTTAATTGATATTACTCATATTGGTTTTCTTATGGTAGTGCAATAAGACTCTTCTGCTTTATTGGTGAAAAACATATGGAATTTCACTTTGTTATATTTCTTCTCCAGCTTTCTAAGCTTTTCAATTCCTGAACAAAATGCAGGAATTTTGGTTATACATCTCAGTATAACACCAGCTATTTAGTTACCGCAGATTCTCTATAAACCAAGAGAAATCTGAACCTGTCATACAAAACTAAGCAAATCTCTGTGTTACGATACGTCTTAGCTTAGTGCTTGCAAGCATTACCTTTCTTCTGGACTGGCTAAAAATAATCTTAGACTGTCTAATAAATGGCATTCAGCAAAGAACAAACAATGAAAATTTTGATAATATGAAATGTTTTCCTACTTTTGCTGAGAAATGTTTATCATAGCAAGAGCTGTTGCAGCACTGAACATACATTTCATCTCATCAAGTTGTGGCCCTCCCCCTCCTTTTTTAACGCTTGGCACAGAAGCATGTGTTTGTGTTTTGCTTCTTTTTTTCTGGATACATAAATTGCTTTATACATTCATTGGGGCTGATGTCACTGTAAAACCTTTCCTCTGTAATTACATCTGTCTCATCTAGCAGTCTGCTGAGTGCCTTCAGAAACGCACAGTTCTCATACGGTGTTGTCCTTTGGCGTGCATAAATTCACATGTGTTTGTGAAGTGTTTAGCTATTGTTATACTGTACCTACACTGTCTGGAAAAGCATGTGTAACCTTTTTATCTAATTGACTGATCACTGACTACTATTCAGAAGAAACAGAAAGATATTTACACATCACCAGTTATGGAGACTCCAGGATTTATGGTAATTGATTTCAATTCCCATCTGGTTCCCACTCAACAACAAAGTACGTAGAGGCTCTGCTAGGCAAAAAAACCCTTCTTTCTCCTCAACAAAGCCCAAGAAATCACTGTTTCAGTGGGAATGATAAAACAGCCATAAGGTATCAGTGAAAAGCATGTGAAGAATATTAGGCATCATTGCCTCAGTAGATTTTATGACTCCCATATCATACCTTAATGTGAAGCACCCTGAAAAGACAAGGAGACCTCCAGCCACAAAAAAAAAACCAAACCCAAACTTCAAAGCAAGCATCTGCATAGCAGAATCACTGCAGTCTCCTTAATTTGGTAGGATTCCAAATCCAATCTGGTTATATATATCATCTTCCAAATTCCACAATCTCTAATTCCTTGGATAGCAGATGCCCTCAAGATATATTGAGAATCATATATTGAAAAGAAGTTTGTTTGTTTATTAAGATTATGTCTTTAATTATACATTTAAAGGATAAGATGCAAAATTTAGCTGTACTCATCTGATTTGTATTACTCCATCAACTTGGAAACTCCAAAGAATCCTTCCTTCTTAAAAAGATTTTTTCCCTTGAACTTGAAATAGTCCACATTCTGTTATCATAAGAAGCTGGACATACATATGATCTAACACAGTGAGTCTAGAACTTACTACAAGTGGATAAAAAGAAAACAGGTATGAGAAAAAGATTAAACTGAAACTAGCTGGTTCACAGCTATCAGATTTTCAAATCAGATTTTCAAAATTACTTGCAGAATTATTTCAGAACTACAAAACAACTTTTCATTTTTCTTCATCAAAGTGAGCAATTACCCAAATGTGTACTCTCTATCACATGAGATACTAAGTAAAACATTTTCCAATGTAAACTGCTTTTCACTAAATTAC